>CM060841.1:15620000-16292500 GCA_030762175.1 Metallyticus violacea
TGCCGAGCGAAACGTTTATAACTCTCCGTGTAACTATAGGTATAATCCTCTGTATATGGAACTATAACTATCTGTAACTGAGTATCACTGACTCGGGGCCGCGAAACTATCATCTTATATAAACATTATGTTGCCCGGTCAGAACGCTATATTCCATCTTTCAAAGTATGATTGGGGATAATCTAGAATTTGTTCCCTTCTTTACGCTTTGTATTGGCTGTCGCGCATAAATACAATCTCTCTGATTTCTCTTATTGGATAACATCTTTTAAGTTTTTGTCTGTTCGTCTTTATGCCTTATGCCGTTACTCTGTACTCTTTGCAGGTTATTCGCCCCTATTTACCCACGCTTTAGTTGCAAGAGAAAAATTTTATGATATGGGCTTCTACCTAACATAACAAAAGCTAAAACTTCCTGTACGCACACACAATAGAAAATCGCCAATTCCGATCCTTCTTTACTTTTCGCAAAAGATAACGGACTGTGACCCATTTCACTCAAGATTTACTGTACATATTATTCACAAAGAAATACAGGTTCATATGACTCTTTTGTTAAGCCAAAATTAACAATTCTTGTTTACTTCATTCTGATTGCAAAGTAATATGGTCCTGGCTACAAGTTTTCAAATATACGTGAAATAGTAAAGTAATATAAGCATATAAATACGAAATACACAAAAATGGATTATAATAACACTTATAATTTATTGGGAGGTTGGAGCTTTTCCTCTTCAATGAACAATATCTTCTGGAGTCAATGAAAGGAACAAGTCATAAGCTGCACAGTTATTTGCAATACCTTTAGGAAGCTGTGTTTAAATCAGTCCTAGCTTCAATATCTTAATACATGCTCTCTTCACTCTTCAGGGGCTTGTGTGAGCATTGGCGACAGTGAAACGCTTTCTGAACTGCTGACTGTATGAGAGTTCTTTTAACTTTTTATAATCGAGTCGTTTTGATTGTTAATCGCTACAAACGAAAAACGAATAGAATGGAAGCTCCACGCTTACAATAGCAGATTTCCAGTAAACAGGCAGGTCTTGCACAACCCAAGTTAGCATTATTTTTCGTTTTAGGTTTGGGGTTCGACATTTTAACGCAAGGCGATATGCTGCTTAAATGAATTACAAAGCAAGCTGGTTGTTAACGGTAAATAAAGCTATCCTTTTCTAATTTCGGGAATACTAAAAGCACAGGTTTCTGAATATAAGATATTGGCTCCTTCTATGAAATGTCATTATTCATTAATATCCTTTTGCATCAGTGACGGATAATATATACAGAGGGTGCCAAAAGGTATACACGTTTCAAGCAAAGAAAAAACTGTATCAACATAACAAAACTGAATTCACACAAACAGAAAATCATGAGTACTAATCATCTTACACTTTTACAGTTACAGCAGTTGCTTAAAATGCCCACCATCGGCGTCGATACACTTCTGAGTACGTTGAACTACTGATTGAGCAACGTTTGCGAAAGTGTCCTCAGCGATTGCAGCACATGCCGTTTCAATTTCTTCCCGAAGTGTTGTCAGTGTAACTGGTTTTCTACGTATACAACATCCTTAAGAGTTCCCCATAGGTAGAAATTAGACGGAGTTAGATCCGGAGGTCGCGGTGGAAACTCATTCGGACCTCTTCGTCCTATCCAGTGCCTTGGAAGATTGTCATCAAGGTACACACGTACATCTTGAAGGTAGTGCGGTGGTGTACCATCCTGTTGGGAGTAAAATTTCTCATTTTCCTCAATGTGAGTCGCATCTGTTTACAGAACACCATACTACACGTTACTGTTGTTTTTCGGTTCAACTTTGAAATATATGAATATATAAATATATGTCAAAATCATCCTGCCATTAACCACACTCAAAGTCATTGACTTCATTTACTCCAAAAACAAATGAACGCGTATTCATGGAAATCATTCTAAATGCAATAGATACTTAATAAATAAATCAATCTATAATAACTTCTAAAAATACATTTTTTACTTTAAATGACGATCGTGTTTATAAGGTAAGCGTATACAAACGTTTAAATAATTAAATTTTGTATTAAACATACTGAAATACTGTATACATATTAAAGTTATGTATGCGTTCATATATACCATTTTCATTAAAATATTTTTTTTAAAAATAATGTGCTATTTTCAGCGTAGTTTTAAAAATAATATAATTATAAAAAGCTTCATACTGTGGCATATATATTGTCATAGTGTCTTCAATTATTACCAAAAACATACAATGAAGTATGACATGCCTGGCGATAAGTCATACATGTTGTCATGTATTTGGCTCCTTTGCCTACAGATATCACATTCTATGACATACTAAAATATGGAAATAACCCCACGGAGTTCAACTAACAGTTTCTACATAATTCTACATACTCGTTTAAGTATGTATAAGAGAGAATAAATCAGAAACTCGTGTTATTCACTAAATCATATTATGGAATCTATTATAAACTTTTTTTAAAGGAACAACTACTTACAAATACTAACGAACCTTTGGAGAGAGAAGAAAAGAAAGACATGGCTCTCAAATGTCTGTCTACTGTCCTACCAAAGCTTTCCTGGCAGCTTCTCAAACTACAGTCGCGGTGGGAGAGCTCTTAACACCAATCACATTCAGAGTTTTAAGTAATGACAGCCAACCGCCACTTTCGATGAACTTTTAACTTCTTCCCTTCGCAATAATTGAGAACATTATGACAATGTAAATGTCTTAATATAGAGAACAAGAACCAAAATATCTAAAAAGAAATTTTCAATATCTCGCCAAGCACTTCAAGCCAATGGACTCAGCACCGAATACAATGATGGAGCCATTCTTTGGCCTGCTTTTCATTCACCTTCTCTCCTCTGCATTTTCACTATCTTTTTCATTACCGCCTCCCTTCTCCACTCCCATTTGTTTTTCTCTTCTTTTCTCTTATATTGTTCTTTCTTCTGTTATCAATTTTCCTTTCGTGCTCTCCCCGTTACTTTCATTTTTTCCGTCACTGCTCTCTTTTACTCTTGACTCTTTCTTTTCGTTCTGCTCTGTTCTGCTCTTTTTTTACCTCCCTCCTAGCTTTTTTTTTCATCTCTTGTATTTCATCATCTTCTCCACTTTTTTCCCCTCTATTCCTCATTTATCTGCAGGCTTGTTCTTTATCCCATGATGCCCTTGCCTCGTTTTTTTCCTCAATTTTTCCGTTTCCTTTCCACTCTGCTCCTCTCCTCTTTTCTCTCTATCTCCTACCCTCTCTCTCTCTTTATACTTTTCTCTCTTTATACTTTTCTCTCTTTTAGTGCTGTTCTCTTCGCTGCTATCCTCTTATTTTTTCTGCTGCTCTTCCCTCTTCTTTATTTACCTAATCTAGTATGCTTTAATATTATCGTTCTATTTCTTGTCATATTTTCTCTTTGCTTCTTTTTGTTTCTCTCTCCTTTTTTCTTTTCTTCTTTCTTTGCCTTCACTCTCCCTCTATTCTTTCCCCCTATATAGCTGAATCATCTTCTCTTATTTGAATTTTTATTTTTCTTTCGTTTTCCTTTATCCTTTCTTTTCTCCTCTACTCTTCCTTTATACATTTTCTCCTTTATTCTCTCATCGTCTTCTCTCCCATTGTAAATGTTTCTACAGTCAAAGGTTACTTCCATACCCAGGAAATATTGGCAGGGAGATTCAGGACGGAGTAGTGTAATTCCCCAAAGGTTCCTACAGGCAGGAGAACAATTTGAGAGAGAGAGAGAGATTAACATTACCTAGGGCTCTAGAGTTGACATTACCGTTGCTTAAGGCTATCTCATCACAGTGCAGGGCTTAGAGACATCAGTTCCTGATTCTCGACAAAGTTCAGCTTTCCGATAGCACCCTCAAGAGGTTTTAGTAGTATATATCCCGAACTAGAGTCTTTACTGCAGGTTGCTGCATTACCTACTTTTAGGGGTATGTTATGCAATCCCAAGACAAAGGTCAGCTAAGTAAGGCACATTTTATTCATTATACATAGTATTATACAAAAGGGTAAAGTATACATTCACCTGCAAGCATACTTTCAGGGGCAAATATAGGGCAAGCATACTTTATGGGTCTTTAATAACTACTGGGATTGGTTAAGTAGCGATCATTATCTTATTGATTATATATATATATATATGATTAATTCAATTACTCAAAATGGTGGAATTCTTAGTGAGAAAACTAAGAACTAATAATGCGAGGAAGTAGATATGTTGTGCGGTAGTGGATGTAAAATATATTATTGATGGAATAAACAAATGTAAAATTATTCTCATTTATAACAATTAACAATGAAATAATAATAATAATAATAATAATAATAATAGTAATCTTGATAAAAATAATAGTTACTCTGCAAACAAAATTCTAAATGGTATACATATTTGTAAAAAAATATATGTAAATCCACCAGCTCTATACTTAAAATTAAAGCCTAATATCATTTGTTAATTTACTTTATAAACAACATTTTGGGTAGCATACAATATGGTGGTAGAAAATACCTATTAAGTGTGCGAAAACAGGCTACTATGATAAAATTGATGGTGAAAAAATAAAATAGCATTTACAAATAATATTACGACATATCTAAGATGAGCTGATGCGGAGACTCTTTAAGCACTGCTTTCTGACATCTACTAAACAAAATGAGCGTGAGTAATCAATAAAGTGTAACAAGGGAAAGTCACGTGACTGGTACTAACAATAGCAAGTTTTGTACATGCAGTTGTGAACCTCGAGGGTATTCACCAGACAAGTTAATACATGCACAAGATGTCTGGCGCCTCAGTGTCGGGTAGGTGTCTGAACATGTAGAGGAAAATCACTGTTGGAAACAAGGTACACCTCATAACTATGTGGTGGTAGAAATAGAATCGATCGGTAAGTAAAGAATAGCATCCCAATAACATGTTATAAATGAAAAACACTGGTTTGCGGTAAAACAAAAATAAAAACGTGTCCTATACAATGTTTAAATTTGCAAACAGAAGCTATGTAATGTAAAAAGAAGATATGTTGCATTCCAAAAATATATTTCTTCGCGATTGACATTTACACAAATATACCAAACAAAAAATGTATAATTTTATAAAAAAAAGATTTTATGTTGCAAAAAATAAGTTATGCTGCAAAAAAGTATGTTGCAAAACAGATACTATAGTGCACAAATGGAAGTTATTCTGCAAAAAAATAAGTTAAGCTGCAAAAATGTTATGTTGCAAAAATATTTAACTTTGTAAAATAAAAGTTATGTTGCTATCAAAAAATATTTTAACTTTGCGATTGACTTTTAATATACACAACGAATATTAGAAAGAAAAAAAATGTTTAACTTTTCAAAAATGGTGTTATGTTGCAGATAAAAAGATATGTTACAAAAAAGCTAAGCTGCAAAAAGAACTACATTGCAAAATAGATTTCATGGTGCAGTCAAAGAATATTTTCACATCGTCATTGACTTTTAATAAACAAAACAAATATTAGAATCAAAATAATATTTAACTATGTTAAATTAAGTTATGTTGAGAAAAAGATGTTATGTTACAAAAAAGGAAGATATGTTGCAAAGGACAGGTTATGTTGCAATTAAATATATTTTCACACCGTCATTGATTTTTAATAAACAAACCAAATATTAGAAACAAACTATTTAACTTTGTAAAAATAAATATGTTGCGGGAAAAAATCATGTAGGTCATCGCGGTGTATATACTGATGCTGTTGTATTGCAGTCAACTTTTTTATGCGACATTTTCCACTTACTGATTTTCTCTTTTTCATTTTAATGGGGATTTTAGAGCGATTGCTAATTTTGTTTATTATATCCATCTTTCACTACAGGCCAGGAATTTTCAATTGCTTACATTTGAAAGGAAAATCTTTTAAGTTTAAATTGTATGGGCTGATTGTCATAATAGGTTTTTCCCTTCACCTGCTAATGGTATTTAGAGTGCTTTGCTAATGGTATTTATAATATTCACGTATTCATTTTGTTTTTTCGCAAAAGTATTTCAGTTATCAACATGTTATAGAGATGGTATACACATTGCGATAATGTACATTAACCTTCTATTTCTACCACCACATTGTTGTGTAATGTACCTTGTTTTATTGTTTTCTCCACACGTTCAGACAGGCCTACACTTACCTAACAACGTGGCGCCAGATACCCTGTGCAGGTATTTACTTATCTGGTATAAACCCTAGAGGCTGCTGGTACAAACTTTGCTACTGTTTGCATGTCACGTGACTTTCACTTACTGCTCTTTACACACTAATTTGGCTTAGTGGGCGTCACGATACCGTACTCGAAGCACCTCTGCATCAGCTAGTTTGAAGTTTGCCGTAATATTATTTGTATTATTTTAAATGCTATTTTATAATTTCACCATCATTTTCATGTAACAGCTTATTTTTGCACTGTTAAAACGTATTGTGTATACTTGCACACTACCCAAAATGTTAATTATAAAGTAAATTAACAAATGTTTATGCAATTAAGCTCTTTGTTTACAGACTAACTATTATTTTATCAGCATTATTATTATTATTATTATTATTATTCAATGTTACTTATTGTAAGTTAGAATTACTTGTACATTTGTTTATTCCATCGTTAATATATTTTACAAGCACCACTTCACACATACCTACCTCCTTACATTTTAAGTTGTTAGTTTTCTCACTAAGAATTCCGCCATTTTGGGTAATTGATGTAATAATATGTATGATGAATAAAATAAAGGAAACTACTTAACCGTTCCTAGCAATGATAAATAGTCCATAAAGTATGTTTGCCACTGAATGTATGTTTGACCCATGAAGGTATACTTACACCTGAAGTATGCTTGCCGTACAAAATTTAATTAATATTTTGTATAATCAATAAAATAAAGGACTTTCTTTGCTAATATTTGTACAGGATTTCATACCATATCCCTGAAAGAAAGTAGGTATGGAAACTAAATGTCGCTGAATAGCCTATCAGATCCCTAAAGGTTGGTAAGGAAGCCACCTTCTCAAATTCCTCCCATTTTGTAATTAATGTTTTGTATAATTATATATAATATAAAATAAAATTAAAAATAAATTAGCACTATTCACAATGTAACAAATTAACAGTAATTATAATAGTACAAAAGGATAAAACACCAAGAAAAAGTAACATTTGAGATCGCTATATTTCGGACTCGTGGAGTCCTTCTATGGCAAGAAGACAAGTGACGGTGATAAAAGTAAATATTGAGTATCGAAGGTAACGTTATGCATGGAAACAGATGAAACTAGAAATGAGAGTGTGGAGGGAAAAAATTAATACGTAAGATTTAAACCAGGTGGTATACGCGCTTTATGTAAAAATATAGCTGCCATTTCTCTATCTCTGAGTAAACTATCAGAGCATTGAGTAGGTAACGCATCAATAAGTGTTAGATTAAAAGCATCATCAAAATCCTTACAGTGAGATAAGGCATGTTGGGCAACCGGCAAGGGAGACTTGGTTTTAACAGAACGTCTATGATTGTTCGTGCGTAGCGAAACAACAGTAGAAGTTAAACCAATATAAAATGCTTTGCAAAGCTTACAAGATAACATATATACGACGTTCTTGGAAGAACAAGTAGCAAATGAAGAAATGTTAAATTCTCTGGATAAATTAGGGCTGTGAAATGATGGCATGGCATTATTAGCGCACAGGTTTTACATTTAGGGCGTTGGCAAGGATATAAGCCAGTAAAGGGACGTGGTAAATTCGGAGGAGATAGGTTTCGGCGAAATATACTATTAAGGTTAGGGGGTGTTCTAAAAGTAAGGCGGGGTACAAATTAAGAAAAATCATTTAAAGATGAGTGCATTAACAAATTATCATGACATTCTTTCAAAATAGGGCTGATGCTTTCAATTCCAGGCACGTAAGTAGTAACAAGATTAATGAAGTTCTTATTAGAAGTTTAAGGTTTACATTTGAAAGTTTTGTTCGCTGGGATTATACGGGATTTTAAAAGAGAAGAAGGATAATTTTTGTCTTGGAACTTTTGAGTTAGGTTTTTAATATACTTGTCAAGAGATGAAAAGTTGTTACAAAGACGATGAACACGGATTGAAAGAGAAAAAGGAATAGATTTTTTGATATGCAAGGGATGACAGCTATCAAAATGAAGATACTGTTGTAAATTGGTAAGCATAAAGTGCACAGACGTAAGAAAAGAGCCATTACATAAAGAAATATCAATATCTAGGAACGTAGCAGCATTGGGAGAGAGAGAAGAAGTGAACTTAACTGAAAATTTGGAGTTAAGATTAGTAAGGAACTGATCGAGAGATTCTGAGCCATGAGTCCAAAGCACGAATATATCATCAATATATATCAGCCATAATAATGGTGCCAAAGGTTCTGACTTAAGAAATTCCTCCTCTAAGCGAGCCATAAAAAGATTGGCATTAAACGGTGCCATTCTGGTGCTCATTGCAGTACCTTTAATTTGTAAATAATCTTTATTATCAAAACTAAACGCATTGCGAGTGAGAACCAGATAAGCAAGAATGACAAATAAAATCTGTGAATGGGGTTTGAGGAGGTGCTCGAGAGTTCAAGAAATGTCTAACAGCAGCTAATCCTGCATGATGGGGAATGTTAGTATAGAGTGACGTCACATCGATAGTGGACAGATGTATATTAGAATGTGCCAAAGGGTCAACTTTCTTTAGTAAACTCAAAAAATGCAAGGAATCTTTGACTAGGATGGCCTAGACGTAACAAATGGTTGTAACCAACAATCTACTAGAGCGGAAATACGTTCAGTGGGGGAATCGTATCGGGCTTCCTGGACAGTTCTTTTTATGAATTTTAGGGAGAAAATATATGGTGGGAGTACGGGGGACATGAGGAGTAAGTAGAGTGATATCTTGGGAATTAAGTCCTTCATCGGTACCAGAAGATGCAATAAAAGAAGCTATTTCTTCATTAAACTTGACTGTAGGGTCGGAAGACAATAGTTTATAATAAGTGATATCTTCAAGCTGTGGTAACTTCCGCATTGTAAGAAGAAATGTCCTGTAGGACTACTGAGGACCCTTTATCAGCTGGAAGAATAATAATGCCAGGATTATTAGATAACCTTTTAAGTGCTGGTTTCTCACGCAAAGTTAGGTTATCTTTGGAGGTGATCTTATCTAGAAATTTGGAATCACTAATCGAAGTTAAAAATCGGTTAATAAACATTTCTAAAGGATGGCTAGAAGGTAAAGAAGGAGGTTCAAGTTTGGATGGAGGACGAAACTTGAGAAGGCAAGGAGTAACATTTGAAGTAGGCTCAGAAAATTTAGTATTCCAATAGTAACGCCATCTTAAATTAAGGCAAAATTTAACGCCATCGGAAACAAATTTAAGGCGATTAAATTTGGGAGTTGGGGACAAAAGATAATGCTTTTTGCAAAAGCAATGTATCAGATCTGAAAGTGATATAGAAGATAAATTAACAACTGCACTATTAATAGTAGGAGAAGTACAAGGGGCACATTTGCTATTGGGATGCTGATATGAAATACCGGAGTACAATTTAGATGGACGAGGCAAGTTGAAAATAGAAGCCAGGTCAGAAGCTGACGCTACGAGTAGTGGCCAAAAGTTTTGGAAGAAAGACGCGCTAAGCTGAATAGGAATACTTGCTCTTAAATATTATAAATATAACCGCGATAGTTTAAGAAGATGTTTCTGATTGAGGGAACATAATAATTTATTCGCACTTACCAAGATACTATTAACAGTGGTAATATATTTAGGAGAACAAGCCAAAATAATTTTAATGAAACTAATTAATTGAGACAAATGAAATTGCTGCAAATATGGACAATTATTAAGGATCATCCGTAGAAATTGCTGGGAGATATGGTGCCTAAATAAGTGAAATTGGCTATGAGTGCTAGGAGCTATAGCGGACAATGGCAATTGAATTAATATTCCGTTAGGACAAACACCAGTAATAGCACAATAAGAAATAAAGCCAACATGCCCTGTATATTTATATAATTGCTAAATATACAGGGCATTTATACGGGATATAAATTATATCCCGTATAATCCCGGCGCACAAAACTTTGCAATGCAAACCTAAAACTTCTAATAAGAACTTCATTAACCTTGTTACTACTTACGTGCCTGGAATTGAAAGCATCAGACCTATTTTGAAAGAATGTCATGCTACTTTGTTAATGCACTCATCTTTAAATGATTTTTCTTAATTTGTACCCCGCCTTACTTTTAGTACACCCCCTAACCTTAAAAGTATATTTCGCCGAAACCTATCTCCTCCGAATTTACCACGTCCCTTTGCTGGCTCATGTCCTTGCCAACGCCCTAAATGTAAAACCTGTGCGCTAATTATGCCTTGCCATTCATTCCACCGCCCTAATTTATACAGAGAATTTAATATTTCTTCATTTGCTACTTGTTCTTCCAAGAGCGTCGTATATATGTTATCTTGTAAGCTTTGCAAAGCATTTTATATTGGTTTAACTTCTACTGTTGTTTCGCTACGTATGAACAATCATAGACGTTCTGTTAAAACCAAGTCTCCCTTGCCGGTTGCCCAACATGCCTTATCTCATTGTAAGGATTTTGATGATGCTTTTAATCTAACACTTATTGATACGTTACCTACTCAATGCTCTGAAAGTTTACTCAGAGATAGAGAAATGGCAGCTTATTTTTACATAAAGCGCGTATACCACCTGGTTTAAATCTTACGTATTAATTTTTTTCCCCCCACACTCTCATTTCTGGTTTCATCTGTTTCCATGCATAACGTTACCTTCGATACTCAATATTTACTTTTATCACCGTCACTTGTCTTCTTGCCTTAGGACTCCAAGAGTCCAAAATATAGCGATCTCAAGTGTTTTATATATACATATACATATACATAATCAATAAAAGATTTCAACTTAAGCTATCTTTGTCGTGGGATTGCCTACCAGATCCCTGAAGGTTGGTAAGGTTGGTAAGGTAAGCTACCTATTCAAATTTTATAATTAATATTTTATATAGTAATGTGTATAATAAATTTAATAGTCCCAACTTAACTGATCTTTGTCCCCGGTTTGCATATCAGGAAGCAACCTACCAAAGTTGGTGAGGAAGAATTGACATCATTTTGTATAATTATATGTATAATCAAAAGTTGATTATACAGCTGAAGTTGATCTTTTGTCCCGAGATTGCATACCATACACTTGCTCCTGAAGGCCTAGCTCGATTATATATATATATATACTACTGGTGTTGCAATTTCCCTGTCATTCATGTAAGAGATCCGAGAAATAAGAGAGATATCCAGCAAGTAAACGACTAAATATTTGTCACCTTTTTGCTCTTACATGTTACTGAAACCTAGACAATGCATAATACAGTGTAAATATTAATTTAATCTCTCGAGAAGCATTGTAGTATACCCTGTAGCGGTGTAATAGTACTTGGATATTAGGCACGAAAACTAACTACAATAGCAACAAGAGAGCCTCTTCAAACCGTATGTTGCAGGTGAAAGTCTCGAGGGGAATGCGCCCAGCGAATGGTTATGGAACTCTTTGCTCAGCGGCTTCATTATTTAAGTTGTGAATATTCTCCCGCCTTAGAAGGGGAAACCAATCAGATTATTGTAACTATTTCGAGGTATTCATTGAAATAGAGTCCTACAAAATCGTTTAAATTAAAAGGAAGAACAAGATTTACAACGTTTTCAGTATAAAAGAACACTGATATTACTTACTGGAAAAAGCTAATGTAACGTGCCTAGATGGTACAGGCAAGTGATTTCCATTCTGCTGTACATAATTTTTTTTAAATTTCACAAATTTACAGCAAGGTTTTGTAGCGTTTTCTGGGCTATAGCACAAAGTAACCACGTTGCGATATACTTAACCTCAAGAGGTTATCCTCTCATCATAGAGGAATTGCAGTTGAACATTACCGCTGCAACATGAATATGAATAGAGAAATACTTAAAATGCATAGCACTCTCTCTACTAAACAAAGACATTTCTTTGGGGAAAATTTACCAAAGTGCGTTTATTAATTTAATACGAATTTATTAAAACGCAATTGATTTAAAGCAAAGTTATAATGTTATTACTAAAAATGAAACAGGATTAGAGGCCACAACTTACTTAATGCGCACAGATTGTCAGGACATAATGAGCTTATATTTCATTTAAATGTTAATTAATATTATTTTCACTCAACAAAAATACAGCAAATATATTAACTAGCTTTCAGAAGGAATATTTTTAAATAAAATTAAAAACTTGCACTTGATTTAAGGAATTACAAAAAAATAAAAAAAAATAACGTGGAATGAACATTAAGAATATCTTAAACTTATTTAATTGTTACAGTAATTGGAACGGTGATATGTGATTTAATTTTAAATTAATAAATATACACCCTTCTAATATATTTTTTCAATTGTGTTTAACGCCCATTTTACTACTGAGGCACCACAGGGGGTGAACATTGATGATACATGAGATGAAATTATAATTTTGGAAAGGATTATTCAAGGAGGGAAACGTTCCAGGCCTAATTTTAGAGTATCTCACCTTCCCCTCACGAGTCCACACCTTAACGACCTCGCCCACCCGTGGCGATACCCCTCTAATAGATATATTATTATAACTATGTTTAAATAATACTGGGTATTTTAATTGTTATAGTTTATTCACAGTGCTCTAACACATAACTGTTATTATATTGCACTTTTAGTATGGGTTTCTTCAAAGGTTTTAGTGATTAATTTACAATGAAGGAATGAGTTTTTAAGTTTCTTAGAATAATTTTTTTAAACAATTCTTAATAAAAAACTGCGTGAAATTAGTCACAGAAATGTGGGAGCTATTCCACAGATCCTCGTCTACCTATCCGCTCTGTAAAATTGACTGGTAAAAATACGTCCATCGCTTTGCTATTGAAATGTATTGCAGCAAAATTAAATCAATGTCTTCAATCATTTTTATTTCAGAGATTTACTTTCTTCCAATATTAAATCTTTGGCTTTAAAACACATGCATCGGTAATATCCTTGCTGCAAATGTCAGTTCAAACATACAAGTCAGGAACTGTGCAAGAATCATAACTCTACAGTTTCGAAAGATGAATACAATGTATATAAACAATCTCTTGCAAATAGTGTGTTAATCGCAAAACAGACATGTCCTTGTTCAGGCTATGTCTCCAGTAATAAGGATTTAAGACATCGGAAGTTGTTGAAATACGAGATCATAGATGCGTAATATTAACACAAGAACCTTTAGCAAACACGTGAATTAAACCATCCTACTTTTGTATTTTTTGTTCCTTTACTATAATTTAACATTTTTAAAGAAAGTTGTCGTGTTTTTCTTGAACTTTTATTCGTTCGCGCTTTTCCAAAGCACTTATATTTTTTTAATTTTACATTTACAGCTTAAATAAGTCAAACGATTACTAACACATATTATTAGATTAAACTTCCTTTTCATGTTAAATGTTTGGTCCTTCATGGAGAATAAACTATGGCCTGAAAGTTTTCTCCTACCAATATGTTTGTGTTAAACTTCACTTTCAAGATTATGCATTGCAAGTTGAACTGCACGCGAAGATCCAACGTTTCCATGGCCTACCACTACACCCTTGTGATCATTCTCATATCGCAAAAGCAATGATTAACAGTTTTAAGAATAAGTATGTTTCCATTACAGTACCACAAGATTAATTAAATTATTCTGATGCGAAGGAAAGTTAAGCATGCATTAAGAGTAATTTTCGAGTTTGACAACGACATTAACATGAAAACGTAAATAATAAACACTTGAAAAAGTCCACGTACCAAACACCATTTGGAACATTATGTTGGGAATATTGCTGGAAACGTTAGAGATTTTTGTTTGGGAAAAAATTTAGGACAATAATTAATAAGGACATTTTCACCTAATGCTTTCACTAGTAGATATTTCTATTTTCAAGAATATACCTCTGGCATCAATTAACATGCACGGCAGTTTCTTCCAAGTATAGTGTTGACATTCCTTGCTGCAATGTTGAATAAGATACAATCACAACGCTTTTATTTCTTTGTATATTAAATTCGTAATATCTTGAAATTAGTACAAAAATGTTTTATTAACATTACCAATATTAATTACTAGCTTTAAATTTAATATCAATATCATTTTAAACTTAATTGAAGAAAATTAAAGTTTTTTTCTGTATACATGACAAATTTTTAGAAATATACGATAATCTAACATGACCTTTTTCATTGAGTTTCCAATAACCAACCTTTTAGCCATGGTGATCACAGACAAATAAGCCCATATACAATATTATAAGACAATGTCTCCTAAATGGACCAATAAAATTAAGTGGTGATTTTTCCTAAACTTATTACAGAGAGCACCTTCTTAATAGAGCCTTGGGCCCATCCGTAGGGGAACACTTTTAGAATTTTAAATAGAACGAAAGTATAAATATTATGTATTTAGATAGTTGTCAACAAATTAAGCAACTTTTGTTTAAAATATTTTCATGAAATTAAATCTTGAGAAATTATGGTGTACTTGAAACAGCAATTAATACAGTTTATAAATCCCGAAAGGAACCATTAGAAATAAAAGATAATACCAAAAAGTGTTAACTACAGGAGTGAATTACCTACAGTCTGGGAAAGTGTTTATTTAAGTGTACGGACAAAATGTGGTACCATTAAGATGGAGCACCGCTACACTTAACAAGACTTTCACGTTAATTATTAAACAACAGCTTACAATAAACGAATTAGACGTGCTGGACTTGACGTATGGTCATTCTCTTGCCTTACCTTAGATTAATATTTATGGGGCGTCGTTAAATAAAAAGTCAGAGGAACAACATCATCAATAAAAGACAATATGAAGCATCGAATGCAGTAAGCTTGTGGTATTATACTCCATGCATGTTAGGAAATGTTAGAGAAAATCTCCGATAAAGAGTTACTAAATGTTTAGATGTTAATGTAGGTAATTTTGAGCATTGTAAATAATGGTTTATTTAATAATATTTTTCTAAAAATTATAACAATATATAACGTCTGAAGTTTTAATTATAGAACAAACATTTTAAGTAAAAATTGCTTAATTTGTTGAGAATTATCAAAATATCTAAACATCACATCATCGTTCCACTTAAAACTCCGAATTTGCCCCCCTGAGGGTTCATTTAAGTATTGCCCTTGATGGTATTATGACGGCTCCTTCGTGAATTAAGTTTAGAAAAACTCAGCATTTGGTTTAATTTGTCCATTTAAGGGATTTTGGCTTACAGTATTTTAGATAATACGTTGTCTCAGTGTTTTATCCTATTCTGCTTTTCTAGTTATTGTTATTTTGGCTATATTGTTAATAGTGTCACACTATTTTTCATTTATTTACATATGTGTATATCCATTACACAGAAATTCCATTCATTCAGTTCCAAATGTTCGCACGAATTTATGGTTTTGCTATCACACAGTTTCTTGTAACAGTGTTTGCCAAAATTTAATATAGGTAATAAAATTCCCTTGTCAACACCCATCTCCTGCACGAAGCTCCTTTGAACTCCGCTTGCCAGGAGAGACCCAAATGAAGCTAGGTCAGGAGGAGATTATTTGGAAAACCCTTAAGTGGGATATTTTCAATACGTCTAGAGCTTCGGAATAATAACTTCAATGTTTGTTTCCTACAGGACTAGAAGCGGGAGCTTTTATAGAGAATAGTATCTCCCGGAGAAACCTTCGTTTCTTTTTGTCTGCGAAATACTTGGAATGGGATTTTAAAGAAACCTGTGTTTTCTGAAGGATTCTTTTCAAATGCAGGTAAGCCTTTCCTTTAGGTAAGAGTAAAATCTGAAAGGAATTACAGGAATTCAGAAATCGTACATGATGAATTTAGCAAGAGTTTTGTATAGTGCAATCGAATGCACATAGACCATGGCTTAATATGCGCTAGTCATTCAGAGGTCTCTCACGCCGTATTTATAGTTGATATGGCTGGTATACGTCATTAGTGCTTTGTAAAAAATTGAAGTGCCGATACATTAAAAATATGCTGTAATTAGCTTTTTAGACAGCTAAGCTAAAAGTATATATCTTTGCAGTGACGATACTATTAGGAATTAATATGTAGTGTGTTCAAAGTAAATCGCTTTCAACTTTTCTGAATATATTTTGTTAACAGCAAATAATAAGAATACGGTATTTTAAGAAAATTCTTTACGAATTGTTTACGTTAACTGCTGCGATTGTTGCAATTGTTTATAGAAATTTCTTGTATTACAGCACTGTTGCTAAATTTTTTACCCTCTCTGCAGCTTCTTTTATTTCGTCTGGTTTCCTACAGAATCCATTTGGTAACTCATTTTATATAATGATTCAACATTTACAACTATCAATTGTATAAATAAGTTACAAATGAATGCATAGTAGACTATTACTACACTATGGAATGGCTAAATCTAGAATGTTAATTTCATTACTCCAATAACTAATTCACATATAAATAATGAACGGCTATGTAAAAAAAAAATAATGTATAACCTATATGTTTACATTTATTTTAAAATTGAATGAATTATTTATCTTATTTTTTAATGTAGAAAGTTCTGTCTCAAATGGTTGCAATATAAGGAGAGATCTGCTCAGAAAAATCAATTATTAAATGCTAGTGCGGACGGTTTAACTTCGGTCTAACATCTGTAGAGAGGGCTATCACATGAAATATAATAACTTAATGTACTATTGATTCTTGTTAGATAGAAAAATTTTGCTTTACAGTAGATGTCGGTTAAAAATTCTTTCAAAACATTAAGCGTCATCTTGGGTAGTGTTAAGTGAGAGTAATATTTTTTTTTTCTATTTATTCTTCTGATCAGCCTTACAGCGTAATGTATTTTACCTTGGCGGAAGGTTATTCTGACATAATGTTATATTTGTAAATTTTCTCTTTGATTAATTTTTTATAAAATTTCGCTATTATATCAATTTAAATATAGCAAGTGTTAAATGTGAATCCCTTAAGCTGTATCGTGCAATAATTGTAATATCTACACAGAGCTTTCTTAGACTTAATTCTCGGTTTTCAGCATATAAAGAGAGCTACTTATAGCGTTTCACCAATATTATTAAACTTTTCATTAAATAGCATACTATATATATAAATAATTTAAATTTGATTTCTTCCTTATGCAAAAATATTGAAAGAAATATTTCTTTTGGATATTAATACAATAGTATTAAATAAGAAAAAACTTACCACTAGGTAAAGAATAATACATTTTACTCTATTTTAAAACTATTTTCGTTCTCTGTCTAAACAACCTGGTGAAAATTAAGTTTGCATTTAAAGCATAAAGTATTCCTGCCTAAACGTTTTCTAGATATGATAAAGACAAAAACTATATTTCACATTTCAATATAGTTACCGTTTATTACAATATACTTCTCACATCTTTCAATATATATTTCAATCCCCCTCCCCAAAATAGTCTGAAGTCTTGTCTGCAAAATGGGCATAAACAACATCCATCTGTCCTTCTACACACTTAACTTCCTCGAAGATTTGCTTCAGTTTTGAGAAGAGGAAATAGTCAATGGGAGCTAGATATGTGTTGTAGGGTGGATGGTCGATCCCGTTGGAGTCACATTTCTTCACAGCTTACTTTGCAACAAGAGTTGTGTGCACAGGCAGGCGAATTGTAGTGAAGAAAGCGCACACCACCACTCAGCTTTCCTCGCCTTTTCTCTTTCATGGAAGCACGTAGTCTGTGCAATAAGCCAGCATAGCGCACCCCATTTACTGTGGTGTTCCTCTCCTTGAAGTCAATGAAGAGTGTTCCTACATAGTCACAAAACATTCTGGCCATGATCTTCTGGTTCACTGAGTGACCTTGGCCTTTAGAGGTAGTGCTTCGCCAAGTTTATGCCATTCCATTGATTGTCTTTTGGATAAGGGATCATAGTAGAGAACCATAGTTTCATCTCCTGTAACAATGGCTTGCAGAACTTCTCTCTCGTTGCCACGGCAGAGCTCCAAAAATGCCTGACAACAGATACCTCGTTGCTGCTTTTGTACTGAGGAAAGAAGTCTAGATATCCATCTTGCACTAACCTTATTCATGTTTAAATGTTCATGAATAATTGGAAGGACTTTTTTTTATTGTTTTGTTTTGTTTTTTTGTTTGTTTTTTTTTTTTTTTTTTTTTTTTTTAAGAAAGGCCCAATCTTGCTGCTATTTCCGTAACTTTGAGCCGCCGGTCTTCCATAATTTCTCCTTCCACAAGAGCGATGTTTTCGCTAGTGAGCACCTCCAAGGGCCAACCTGCACGCTCTTCGTCTTCAATGCTTTCTCGACCCATTCGAAAAAGTTTGGCCCATTCTTTTACAGTTGAATATGAGGGGAATGCTTCCCCATATACACCGTCCAATCGCTGTTTAATTTCATTTAGAGTTAGTCCTTCTTTTGTGAAGAGCTTAATAACAGCTGGAAACTCCGTTTTGAACATGTCACAATCTTCTACACATAGCCTTCTTTATGCATCTATATCTGAACAACTGAACACAGCGGAGCGGAAGTTACAGCTACAATTATTTACTAAACAGATAAGGTATGCCACCACATAAGGATTTTGTGAAGGCGATAATCCTTATCGGCGAGACCGGAAATTTATGTACTTACCCTCGTATGAAATGATTCTAAAATATTCTTTAACTGTGCATTCCATTCAGAATTATCCCTTTCGAAAGTACATGCTTTGTAAAAAAGAACAGGCGACGTTACACATCTCTGTCTTGCATCTCAGTTCTTTAAAGTTTTTGTATGTTCCTTTATCTATGCTGATAGAATTTCTTTGATATCTTTTATTGATAATATTAAATCAAAATAATATCTCTTATGTCAATCTTTCTCATGTCTTCACATAATCTACAAATAATCAATAGGATTCTAATATTGAATCTTTTCTATTTGTTGTATATACAGACACAATCTGTGCAGGATCTTTCAAACCTAAGTCCATACTATTCTTCATTTTGAAGAACCTGAGACATTGTATTTAATTTCCTAGTTAGAATTTTAGCATTTGCAACCTGTGTTAGAAGAGTTATGCCCCTAAAATTAGTTCAATAATTTCTGCTGTTAATTTAGAATTTTGGTCTTAGTAATCTGTATTTCTGTTTATTGGGAATTTTAAATGTGACCAATAGGTTTTTAGAAATTCTACATTGCATAATTATATACTTTTATGATTAATTCGTCATTTCCTGCTACTTTTTAAAAAAATGTTTTAATATACTAATGTTATATCGTTGTCTAACCTATATAAATATACTTTGACTCGTATCTTTTCAGTATAAAAACCACCAAATGTTTAAAATATTTATGTCATTCTACTTCTGATGTGTTATTTAACACAGCTATAAATTTCCCCGATTCATTTAAATTATTTATAATTGTAAACTTTTAAGATTGAGTTCCACGAACATTATGAACAACTAATGTGCATTATTCCAATTCTTTTGACGTAACTTCCCACTTTCTCTTTTCACAATAATACTTAGTCCTTTGCTCTCTATTAAATCATCTTTAGATTTTGTTCCAAACATTTTAGCAAAAATTAATTGCAATGTTTTAACGAAACTTAGCATTTGTTAATATGTGTGCACGTTGCTTTCATTCAAATTTTAAAGATTTCGAAATTTCAATTTAGATTTTCATTAAAAAAAATATAAATCTGCAATCGACTCAAAAGCATTATTTTCGAAAGTAATATATATACTTTCAACGCTACGTATATAAGTTCCAAATCGTGTATCCAAGTATTTCTTTTTCTTTTTTTTTTTTCTGTACTTTTTCAATATTAACTGGATAAATTCTATTGGACTTTAAAATAATTAAACTGATATTTTTCTAAACAGTCACGTTTCTAATGTCCATGCACTATTTGTCATCTATTGTAAACTCAATATTTGTATTTACGATTTCTAACGCTCTTGTTACTCACAGCTGAAGGGAAAACGGTCGCTTTCCAAACCAGCTTCTTTCCTCGAGTTTGTAACTAGTTCCTACAGATGGCAGCACCATATGGGATCCCTAGTTCACACGACATTCTTCACACTGTTTTGTATATACCACGTCTTTATTATCGAATGCCGAGGTATTCTAATGGTATTTTAATGAAGCAAAGTTTGCTTTATTGGCTTGCAAAAGAGCGAACTTTTTAAGGCCGGACCGCTGAATGTTCAATTAATAATGTGAGAATGAAACATTCTTAAGATTTGTTATTGATTCTAGATTTAGTTTGGAATGCCTCTATTGATTATTTATCAGTAAAATTATCAAAGTTACTTTTGTTTATTTTAAGCAATATTCTCGTTATCGTTTGTAAACAATTTTAAAATCTCCAAAGGACTCCAAATAACCCAGTTTTTTTATAAATTAAATATGTTAACCTTTCCTTGTTTAAATTTAAATTTTTTTCTTCAGTTAGGGTAAACTGAAATCTGAAAATGCAGACACCCTCTTCATCACTAAAGCGTTCCATGCAATCAATTTATTTTGCAGTTTCCTGCAAAATTCTTTTTATATAAAACCAGTTCTTGTTACTATGCCAATAGTAAAACATATTTTGCATGTAAAATGTTTGAAATGAAATCTTAATAAACCATAATTATCATATAGTGCGTCTATTTATTGATCCATTGTGTTTCATTAGGGAAAATAGTCGTTGATTTTGCCATTGTGATATAGCAAAAAGAAATTAAATCATCCTCAAAATCTGTGTATACAGTTCTTCAGTCTTCTTTGCAAACTTTAATATGTTCACAACATTAGAGGATTTGAAGCTCTCTGAGCGCTGATAACTGGGCTATCAGCCGGGTGAGGATTTTATTCCGCTTTCAGCCAACTGGACTCTGTGGTCTAAAGTTTGGAGGAAAACCTTGAAGATACAACTCAGCTGTTTGTCCATGAAACCATCATTAACATTTATCTTGCCTTAACTCTTAAGTGAATTGTTGGAAAACAGATCAAAACGTTCACTCTCATCCATGTTCACACCTCGCTACTGAATATGACCAGTGTAACGTCACTTTTAGAAACACTGAAAAACTAATTCAATGGTTAATTCAACGGTCTGTAGTCAACGTTTACGCTCTTCTTTCACATCCTGAGTAGCTAATGAATGCTGAGCATCGCTCTTAAAAAAGTAATAAACCGTTTAATGTGAAATTAGAACACTTCTAGAAGTATATGTGGATGGCTATTTTTGCGAGGGTAGATCCATAAGTTTCCGGCCTCGCCGATAAGGATTATCGCCTTCACAAAACCCTTATCTGGTGCCATACCTTATTTGTTTAGTAACTGTAACTTCTACTTCGTTGTGTTCAGCTGTTCAGATATAGTTGCATGAAGAAGGCTATGTGTAGAAGATTGTGACATGCTCAAAATGGAGTTTCTAGCTGTTATTTAGTTCTTCACAACAGAAGGACTTACTCCAAATGAAATTAAACAGTTATTGGGCGGTGTATATGGGTAAACACCCCCCTCATATTCTACCGTAAAAGAATAGGCCAAACTTTTTCGAATGGGTCGAGAACGAATTGAAGACGAAGAACATGCGGGTCGGTCCTTGGAGGTACTCACTCCTGAAAACGTCGCTCTTGTGGAAGCAGAAATTATGGAAGACCGGCGGCTCAAAGCTACAGAAATAGCAGCAAGGTTGGGCCTTTCTATAACAACAGTCCTTCGAATTATTCATGAACGTTTAAACATGAATAAGGTTAGTACAAGTTCGATGCCTAGACTTCTTTCCTCAGTCCAAAATCAGTCATCTGTTGCCAGGCATTTTTGGAGCTCTGCCTTGGAAACGAGAGAGAAGCTCTGCAAACCATTGTTACAGGAGATGAAACTATGGTCCTCTACTATGATCGCTTGTCCAAAAGACAATCAATGGAGTGCCGTAAACTTGGCGAAGCACGGCCTCTAAAGGTCAAGGTCACTCAGTCAACCAGAAGATCGTGGCCAAATCTTTTATGACTGTGGAAGAATACTCTTCATTGACTTATAGGAGAGGAACACCACAGTAAATGGGGAGTACTATGCTGACCTACTGCACAGACTACGTGCTTCCATAAAAGAGAAAAGGTTAGGAAAGCTGGGTGGTGGTGTGCGCCTTCTTCACGACAACGCGCCTATGCACACAGCTCTTGTTGCAAAGGAATCTGTGAAGAAATGTGGCTTCAAGGAGATTGCCCATGCACCCTACAGCCCAGATCTATCTTCCAGTGACTATTTCCTCTTCTCAAAACTCAAGAAGGACCTTCGAGGAAGGAAATTTAAGTGTGACGAAGAAGTGATGGGTGCTGTTTATGCCCATTTTGCAGACAAGACTCATGAATGTTTGGAGGGTGGGGATTTAAATGTTAATTCAAAAATATGAGAAGTATTTTGCAATAACGGTATACTGAAACGTGAAACATTGTTTTTGTCTTTATCATGCCTAGAAAATGGTTAGGCCGGAAACTTATGGACGTACCTTCGTGTTTAAAAAAGGTGGACATGTCCGTATGAATGCTGATGTATGGTATAACCTCATTCATTGCAATATTACAAGAATTAAAAAAGCACCATCACACCTATTTATAAGAATAAAAAAATCATATTCAGACATTTTCACGAAAAGGCCACTAAAAACTCAAAACTATAAAATACCAGAGAATAAAATTATATAAACTCAGGTTTCTTTAAATCTCATTCGAAGTACTTCGCAGACAAAATATTATTCCATAAGTGCCGTTTTTATAATTATTAATTAAAACTATCACTTCTTTCACTAGCTTTTAAGTTGTTCCTGAATTATGTTTAAATAAATGCATTTAAATATTGTTGTGTTTATTTGAATCTCTGTCATTTAATATAAGCGTTGTATATGTATATTTTTAATTTTTTTTTGTTTCCTTTCTAATCAGTAGTAGCTTTGAGGAAATTATAAATTATATAAATATTATGTGAGTCAATAAAATAAATAAGTAAAAGATACAGATGCTGTATTGGAGTTACTGGCTTGTGAAATTGTCCCATAAGAATCATATGAAACTATTAAATTCATGGGTCTTAAAATGCATTACATATAGAAAGAAAATATAGTATGTTTAATCTATAGAAATACGATGACGGTAAATATATATCGAGCGAATGTATGCAATTTTATTTATAGTAAAATACGACGAACATATTGAAATGTGCGACTTCCGAATGTATTTTGCATTTATTACAAACTCTTCAGTTTTGTCCTTAATTTCGGACAAAGAGGTTTTTAAGAATTTCGAGAAAAACTACCAAAATGAAAGGAAAATGTCATTTCAGGACGATTATTCTACAATTTAGAAATTCGCAAACAAAAATGTCCATTTCACAAACATACTGTTTTGAATTTAGGAATACTCCATTTTACTTGACATTCGTAAAACACCAAATACCAAGAGACCTTAATTTTTCTAGAACTCGCCAACTTTCCCAATGGGAGCAAATTTTAACCCGCCACTCGAAAATCTGATTTCATAACGCAATTACGAAACATTGATCATAATATATCGTGTTACTTCAGTTTCATGATGAAAAATTAAAATGCATTGGATTTCTTTGCAAAAAGAATGGTAATTTTTTATGGATTTGGTAGATATGAACATACTGATTTATAGCTCTTTGTCCTCTATTCACTTTTTTAATTTTACCTGAAGGTTTTAGTTTCATTAATACGGAGGAATATTATTAAAATAATAGCATATTTAATTATGTTTTAATCAGCAAAATCCAAAAAAAAAAAAAGTGTGCTAAATAAAATTCTTATATATTTATATTACTTCGTGTTTAAAAATTAGTTTAAATAAATATTATAAAATTCAATTGTTTTACCAGAAATATCCATATTTTTATAAAGGATGTTAAATATATATTAAGGGTTGTTAAGAATATATTAATAGTTATATCAGATCTCATAATCAGAAGGACATTTATATTATTATTATTATTATTATTATTATTATTTTTGTTACTAATCTAATCTAAATTAATCCAATCTAAATTAATCTAATTTTACGTGAAATGTTTGGTTTCGTTACTAAGGAGGATTTATATTATTGTTATTATTATTATTATTAATAATAATAATCATCATCATAATAATAAATCAAATTAATCTAATTTAATCTAATTTTACCTGAAATGTTTCGTTTCATAACTACAGAGAATTATCATCATCATCATCATCATCATCATCATCATCATCATTATTATTATTATTATTATTATTACTACTACTAATCTAATCAAATTAATCTAATCTAAATTAATCTAATTTTACCTGAAATGTTTGGTTTCATTGCCGGAGAATTTATATTGTTATATTTATTATTACTAATCTAATACAAATTAATCTAATTTATATTTATTTATTATTTATATTAATCTAATTTTACCTGAAATGTTTAGTTTCATTACTATGGAGGAATATTATTTATAATAATAATAATAATAATAATAATAATAATAATAATAATAATAATAATAATAATAATAATAATAATAATAATGTTTTCAGGTTGAGCACAATATAAAAATAAAATTGGACTATTTGTGTTTGTTTTTTAAAACCTGGTAACTGAAGAAATTAATATGATTACTTATTAACCAGATATTCTTTTTAACATCAGTCGCTTTTTATAAATTTTTACTAGCATAATCAGTTATTCTGACCAAATGACATATCGCTTGCTTCACTTGACTGCGTCTAACGCAACTAAAACTGTTCTTTCAGGGTCAAGAGATAACAAAATCCGAAATCCGTATCACTCCTTCCAATTTCGCAGTTATCTTGTCTGTTGTATGATTCCTTTATTACTTTCAAGTCTCGAAGCAATCGATACAACAAACCATATAATGCTATTTGCTAACTTGAAAGAGAAAAAGAAGTAAAAAATGGCAGAAACTTCTCTAGAACTCGCTTTCGTAGAATGCATTTTAATTCTAAGAAAATATTAAATTAGTGTCTTTAATTCATGCAATAACAGCGGGCAACATTCTTTTTCAAAGGTACTTAAGGAGACGGTTTGAATGAACATAGTTTAGAACCCGTAAATCCACAACTATAATCAAACAACTTATTGGAAAAAGGGAGAATTCCATGAGACCATGATTCCAGAAAATAAAAATAACTTTAAAACAGTTTTGTACATACAATTTCGTGATGAGTTAAAAACTTGTAAAATTTGGTCATTTGATAAATATTGGTGATTATTTTGAATTGATTAACAAAATATATATTAGTATAATTAATCTTAAAGTTCGTCGATTTTCTTTCCTTTTCCAACCCCTATGCAATTGTGAATTAGTGCTGTGCGAAACATAATAAGTGAATGTTTTAGAGATGTACAAGGATGAGTTGTGTGATAATGACATATAACAAAAAGAGGTATAACCTTCTCCCTGGACTTTTATTTTGAATTTCCAGAAAAAAGACACAATACATATTTTATCTACAAATGAGAATATTCTGTATGAGGACCTGATCGAAAAATAGCACCTCTGTCTGTATTGTATACTTCAATAATTTAAATTAATAATAATAATAATAATAATAATAATAATAATAATAATAAATGAGAATCTTATAACTTTAATAGGGAAAAAATAAACATTGGCTCTGGATTCTTATATGCAATTTTGTGCACACAATTTACACGTTGTTACTTTTATATAGCATGCACGTAATCTAACGTCAAAAATAAATATTTGTAATGTCGTTTGCCTACATTAGAATAAAAATATATGTGAGTACATTATTCAAAATATTTTCATCCCCTGTATTTCTTTTGATCTCCAAAAATTTCATTTCAATTATGCTAATATAAATTTATAAACAGATGAATGAAAATACGAAGAATATTAAGTTCGTAAAATCGTAATAAACAACTAAATCTTGGAACAATTGGCAGAGTTCAACTTTTAAGATACCATGTAATTTTAAATAGTTATTTTACACTAGAAGCGTGTAATACAATAATTGAAAAGAAAGAATCAGACTGAAAAATTCAGGTCACAGTCAAAATTCGAACCTTGTATAACCTTCCGTACTTATGCTCTAACCAACTGGGCAACCGTCTCATATACGAAGCAAAGAGGTGCAATTAACGCTCATTTTTTATAACGTATATCAATTTGAAAGTAAACTGCATCACTGCCACCTGGAATAAGTTCGATGAGTAATTCAATACATATCATCTTCTTCCAGACCGCCAAGGATGGCTGAGGTCTTTAAGGCACGGACTCGTGAGCGGGAGGTCTGGGTTCGAATATCGCCAGGACCGTCCTCCCTGACTGAGGTTTATTCCAGGTTTTCCTCAGTCCTCACAAATGGCAAATGCCGGGGAGGTACCCTAAACTTAGGCCTGGAACTATTCCTTCCTTAAAAAAAAACCCTTTCCCAATACATCATTTCATCTCATATATCACCAGTGTCCACCGCCTGTGGTGCCTTGTAGCAAAAACTGGCGTTAAACACTATTCATACATACATCATCTTCCAGGGGGCAGTGATTCATTTTGCTTTCAAAATGGTGTTTGTTATGATAGTTCTAAAAATTAACAAAGTCCCTATGTAGCATGTCACATTTATTGCATAAAGGAAAATTCTAATCTAATCTTTGTACTAATGAAACGAAACAAAATTTTGAATTTTGGCCAATCACATCCGGATTCCGGAGTGAAATTATCGAGAAAAAAAATTGTCAAATCCGTTTTATCACGCGATGTGCATTTGTGTTGTGGTCAGTGTAGCCAACTCTATACCTCCACTATATAATTCCTGACATCGTTGATCACTTTTGCGAGAAGGTTGTGGGGAGCTATTGATAGCAACAAAAGCATGGATAGTCGACAATCATAACGCAAAATGGAGGATTCTTCAAAGCGTTTTGGTGATGCGTCAAATGTGCAAATTTATCTTATCATTAGGAATTCCAAACCACAGAATACAAAGAAAAATAGAGACGCCGTATGTTATTTTTCCCCCCTTTCTCAGTTGGTATTAGAAAATCCAACGGAAGCTATTGTAATAGTCGACTTTTGTGCATTTCAGTCTCGCGGTTTCCGAATAGAATGGATATGCGTAAGTATAACACTTTATACGAGTGTTAATATTCTGTGCGCGAATTTCAAATATAACGCACTTGTGTTCTTATTCTATTCATGAAATAGTCCTAAGTCCGTATTTTGCTCTTCGATGTTGGATTACTAACAATCGGAATTCTTCTATTGCAAACTCGGTCCTGGTGGTGTAGTGGTAACCATACTTGCCTTCTAAACCCAAGGTCGCGGGTTCGAACCCGGCCAGGATCGATGGATTTTTTCGGGCGTAAAAATCCTAAGTATGGCTTCCTTCGGAAGGGAAGTAAAGCCGGGGTCCCGTGTCGTACATTTACGGCACGATAAAGAACCTCAAGCCTGAAAGAGAGGCCTCTGAGCAAAATTTGTCGGCCGTTTCACGCCCTAAATAGAATGGGACGCTGATGACCTGAGGTGTTAAAGAGCGTCCTTAAATAAACAATTCAAGAATTCTATTGCAAGATTGCTTGAAAGGGTTAAGTACAAATATACAATTATTACAATTTTGCTAGCCAAGTTTAGAGGAATTATATTTAAAGTATTATTTATTGTGAAATAGTCCTAATAAATATCACTCGAGGGTCTGAGCTTTCACTATGATCGTAAATTTATCGGTAATCTCGTGATATCACTTTGATAATTTAAATCAACGAGCCCCGTCTTCGAACCAAAGAGATGTGTTGCAACATAATGACTCTAGACCACAACACATCTCCCATTTTTACATGAACCAGCAAAATGAGTTGGAAAGTCGTATCTAATGCATGTCTATCTCGCACGCAGTGCATTCTTCTGTTTGAGTTTGGAGGTTATACACCCATTCTCTAGGGAAAGTCTAATTTTCAACGATTATATGTGATACATACTTAACATTGAAATAAGATTTAGCGTGCTTAATATACAATAGTTTTATTAATTTTACCTTCAAAAGAAA
Organism: Metallyticus violacea; assembly: GCA_030762175.1. NCBI lineage: Eukaryota > Metazoa > Arthropoda > Insecta > Mantodea > Metallyticidae > Metallyticus > Metallyticus violacea. The sequence continues at coordinate 15,648,155 of CM060841.1, forward strand.
ATGTAATTAGCTGCATTTCCATTTCAATCATTCAACATTTGCACAATAAATATCTCAAATATTGGAATTTACATGTAATTATTTCATTTATATGTATGCAAGAAGTATAACTATGGCATGCAGTAAAACATCTAACATTTCTAAGTTAAAACTATTAAATTTTATCAAATTATAAAGTAAAATTTAAGCTTTATATCTCAACACTATTTACAAAATTAACTTAAGTCTGATGAATAATGCTGAGTAGTAGTAGTAGTAGTAGTAGTAGTAGTAGTAGTAGTAGTAGTAGTAGTAGTAGTAGTAATAGTAGTAGTAGTAATAATAATAATAATAATAATAATAATAAATGTTGTTCACTTCTATTAACACTCAACAATGAATTGTTTCATTAAATTATTTTGTTTTCTATTATCAAGAAAATGCTGTGTAAAAATAAAAATTTCTAAAAGTGAAATTGCTGAAGAATTAATACCCTGCTGCAAATACTAGACCTGGTTTGACCTGCTTCTTCTATTCATTTTCCTCTCTTGACTTTAGGCAAAATGTTACAGTATATCGCAACCACAAATTAGCTTTCTCTGTTACTTTAGAACTGGTCCATATTCCATTGTTTAAAGTCATTGTAGCGTCATAAATAATCATCTGAACTTTCTTTGTCAGCCAAGCCTGTCTTTATACTATAAAGTTGGAAGACTGCTCAGGACTAAAGTTTCCGACCCTATCAGAGGATTAATATCACACTCAGCGAATAATATCATCCAGTTACCGTGGATAGCAAAGTTTGCTATCAAAGAACTGCTTCTATAGGGTCGATATACTTCCTACGTTTTGCATGTACTTACTCGACTGTCATGGATTGGAAACTACAAGCCCAGTTTATTATTATTATTATTATTATTATTATTATTATTAGTGCGTGACCCCCAACATAGCTTTTTAACAAATACATCGGTAGAAGATTCTTGAACTCTGATTATCCATAGTACTGAACAGTCTTTTGTCTCTCTCATCTGGTATCCTACCTTGTATCTAATCTCCCAGATTGCCTCCCTCACTATGTCCATTGCTGTATTCAAATATTACACTTTATACATTACAGACAGAGAATCTCACTCACTTTTGTGCTTCAGATTTCAATAATTTCGCGAAATAGAGACAGATGCTAAATAAAAGGAGAAAATTACAAAACAATAGACAGTTGAGCATGAGAATTATGAATTTAAAGAAACAAATTAGCTGACATATATTTGGGAATATATTTTTTAAAGTATTTTTAATTTTTTCAGTAAATGAAATGGAAACTTTTATTCTATAAAAAAATTAAATTTGCTGGATCTGAAAAAAACTCCTCGCCCTTTAAGACTGTCTAAATAGTCAGTATTTTGAAGACCAAGCTGTTGTGGAAATGCAGTTTCTATTTGGCTGGACAAATGCTGTTGAAATGCGTGCATAAAAGCTTGTTGTCTCTGCAATAAAAAATATGTGTAAAAGTTAGAAGAATTTGTTGAAAAATAACATCTGGTGGCAAATATGGAAAAATGATCAATGAAAGAAGATTGGCAAATCTAGATTTGTGGACAACATAGTTTTGTTCACAAAATCAAAACACTAGTGAAGTTATTCGAGATACAAAGTCAGCAAGGAAATGCATCTGTCAATGAGCTCCAAGTTAAGTGAAATGGATGGTCAATGAATGGAGTTTTAAGTCGAAGTGAATAGTGGACAACCGATTACTGGGGAATAAAGTCTAGACACCAAAACATTGCCTAGATGCTGCTATAGGTTTAAGGAACGCTGGCTGTAGGATGCCAGTCTATTTGCATGTTCGTGTAGGAAATGGTAGATGTCATGCGAAGGGAGCTCTGATTTGGTGTAAACAATACGGTGTGTATAATACGTAGTTAACCTCGCACCGCCATCCTTGCTATACCTGGACCAACTTGTTTCTTTTGATAAGTGCTCAGGAAAGGAGATGAAACGAGATTTGTGATTCTTCTGAGGCACAACATTCCATGGCGAGACATGCCCTATGTCATCATTCGCGATATCATGAGCAGAAAACATACACCGATTTTCCAGCGGGTTTACCAAATCCTGGGTCCAGGGATCAAAACACAGAGGTCTGTGCTACCCAGTGGTCTTTTGCATTAGGACGGCACCTAGAGTCTACACCGAGCCTTTCGGCTGCAGACGATAACGTCGCCCAGACGCGCTAAGCTCCCTTAGCTCCCAGATTCTCACTGGTGGATAGGTCATACTAGCTTAGACCTCCTCAATTTAAGAGGCGAGTCACCCCAGCATTAAGGTAGCCACCACCCTCCCCACAAACAACGGCGATTCCGGCGAACCGGCCCCCAGGGTACACGCCATAGGCAATCCCATGGGACACGCCGTCATCGTAGGTTCTCAATTGCCCGTGAGTTCCGGGTCCACTGCCACGCCGAGTCCAACCCAATCCGGACAACTCCCTTGCGGGAGGGGCTCGTTTCAAGTCCGGCTCGGCTCCTTCTAGTAACGTCAGAAGTACCACGGGCACTCAGGGTCCGCAGAGCCCGCACCAGGAGCGGCGAGACATGCCCTATGTCATCCTTTGCGATATCATGAGCAGAAAACATACACCGATTTTCCACAACTGCAGAGATAAATGAAATTATAAGATGACAACAGGAAAGAGACTGAAGGTAATTTTTGGTGACAAGGACGCCGAAGCACCGCAACTGTGTAACCACTTGACCATTGGCACTGAAGAAAAGTGTATTATAACTGATACATTTATAAAATACTGAACAAAAATGAAACGATTTCGAAATTCCACCATTACTTTATATTTGTCAAAGGTACAGACAATGATGTCCACCTCCTTGTCTAGAGGTTAACGTTGCTGAATGCGGATCGGGAGGCCCGGGTACGATTTCCGGTACCTACTTAAGAATTTTTCTAAGTAGGGAGGTCTGAAACGGGGTCCACCCAGCCTCGTGAGGACAATATGGATGGAGAGGAGGCGGTCTCCGATCTAGTAAACTGCGATATAGCAATCAGCTGATCATATATCTCCTTGCAATACTGCACTCTACCAACGATATCATATGATGGAGGTAGAAGACGCAGTGGTCGTCGCGGGGGCTATAAAAGGCTTTAAGAAGAAGACAGACAGTGTATAAGCAGTAGAACAGAAAAAATGGGAATGAGGGCATGTTTAAGGCGCCAATACTTCAGATGGATCTATACAACGACAACATGAGAAGAGAGACTCATATAGTTAGGCATGTGGCTACAAATAGAGCTCTCTGGAAAAGAGTTGAAAATGTGCTGTTTATTGTGCATTTAAATATAACAAGCTATTGTTTACATAGTTTGTTGTTTTTAATTTTATCCCAGCGATAAAGTAATATCTTTGTTGTTGATTTGGTTTATTTACGGACGCTCTTAAACTCTCAGGTCATCAACGTCCCATTCAAACCAGAGCGCGAAACGGCAGAAAATTTTTGCTCAGAGGCCTCTTCTTTCAGACTACAGATTCTTTTACGTGTCATAAATCTACGACATGGGACCCACAGCTTTACTTCCCTTCTGAAAGAAGGCATACTTAGAACTTTTAGAAATAATTTATCTACTCTGACCGGAATCGAACCCGCGATCTTGGGTCTACAAGGCAAGTATGATTACCACTAGATCATCAGGAGCAACCCATTGCACCTAGTGAGTATTTATGAAGCTGCCGCTGCTGAAAGCAGGAGGTTTTCGGGTTTATTAAATTTTTTTATTTATTTACTCATACATTATTATTTTCATTTTGCACATACTTATTTTTCAGTGTCTCTGTCACGGATTTAACACCAATGATAAACTAACAAGACGTTTTATTCTTTCCTCTCTCGTGTTTTCCTTTTTGGAGAAAATTAAATAGTTCTTCACTGTAAAAACGTACGTGAATTTTTCTTCTAGGTAATATGAGATAGCTCTCTGGTTGTTCATTATCACTTACTGCTCCAAATATCCTTGGAACTCTTAAGAAAGTAATAAAAATTTGTCCGCAAAAATGTCATCAAGGACACAGATATTGCGGGATATCTGTGAAAGCTGGATCACATCGTAGGCATCATTGACACTGATCTGAACTCTTTCACATATAAGTGAAAGTTTTTCTTTAATCATCTGCACAGAATGTAATTCTTGAAGTGCTTCCTAAAGGTCTTGCTTACAATGCAAAGGGCGATCGGATTCAGATTTGAATTTAATGGGAAAAGGAGCAGAGATATGTAGTAGAGGTGCATGAGAACTTTGCTTCTGGTATAAGAGAAACCGGAAAGAAAGTGTATGGTGTCCAGAGTGTACAGTGGCAAGTAAGTAATGGCAAAAACCACTGCAAGAGCAGGAAGTATCAAGGCTCCTTTCTCACGATGTCTCTTGACTCTCTGCAAACCCCTTGCTTCCCCGGGCATGCTTCGAACGCTATATCGAAGTCGTTGTGACGTTGCCATGTAGAATGCAAGAATCACTAGCATTGGTAAGATGCAAGTAAAAAGAAAATCACAAACAACAAGAACAACCGAGATATCCATGAAGCAGCGGTGCCGAGGACGACGATATGTAACAGCAAACATGGCTGAGAGCCCAGAAAGAAGCCATACAGATGCTACTTGGAAAGAGACTGAGTTCAAGCTACGCTTACCCCTTTGAAAATTAGTGGTTGCCATGAATCGCTGGATACTCAGAACCACCATAGAATACACACTTACATTCGTTGTGAGCGCATTGGCAAACGAATAAATACAGCAAGTTCCTTCATTCAGTTCGATCTCCAAGAAGATTAGTATATAGTTGAGGACGACATGGATCAGAAGAAAAAAAGTGTCGCCAATTGACAGATTGAGCAGGATTATGTTGGGACAGGTACGCATTTCCCGGTGTCTCGCCATGATGACCATCAACACCAAGTTCAAAGGGAGAGAAACTACAACTACGATACACACAAAAGGTGGTAAAACGTAATACACCCAACTTTCTGCTACCAAAACTACATCATCTTCCTGTTCCACCTGCTGCAGCAGCGCTAGCTCTTGATTTAACAGTAAGGTCCAAAATAAAACACACGAGTCAGACACATTTGTCATTAAAGTCTGCAATATTTCCACATAGCGTCTCTGGCTGGCAGTTGCATTATGGAAGTACACAGGAATCCAGGTTTTGACATATTTATAGCGAAAATCTTCATATTGGTCCTTAAACTCCTGCAACATCTTCAACTGGTGCGCCGTTTCTAGAGAGCAAAGGAAGGAGCCACATAACTGTGTGATGTTATAAGAAAGATTCAATTCGGTAGAGTTGCTGGCATGCTTAACTGGCACGAAACATGCCGCAGTTCTATTAACTTCCTTTATGTCTCTCTGTTCTACGTCAGTGGTGGAAGATGTAGTCACAAAGAAGCCAGTGATGAGCAATATACCAGGGATAAACATCTGAAACAAAAAGGATAAATAAAAAGGTTAAACAGCTGACGTACTATAGAAAACATTTCAAAAACATAGGGAATTTTGTTCTTAAGAATTTTGAATTTATTGAGGTTCCTCTCTTCATAGTACAGTAGATGAAATGTCATCTCACTGAGTTCCAAAAATGCTCCCAAGTTCCTGGTGCAGTGAAAAGTTTCTGCACCATCCAAGTTTTGGAAAAATGTAAATAACTGAAAAGGAATTCAATTGCTTTAAATTTGTTGAGATAAACGCAGATGTGTGCAAGATATTCTGGTCACTGAACCAAATGCTTGACTCCACGCGCAGAGATTTAAACTTATTTAACCTCTTTTCCACGCGGATATTTAAAGTATTGGGTGTATTTGACTACAGTGCATGACACAGAATCTCTTAGTGGTCGCTTATGCAAAAAACTAGTTCCATTTTCGGAATTTATGAGACGACAGGTTAAAATCGATTTTTAGGCGAAGGGACATTTTTTTTTTTTAAACTTTCATCAAATGCACTGTGATGAAGATGTGTTAGTAACCAACCCCGAAACGAATAATTTTTATGGATACGGGGGCTAAGTCCTGTTTAAATTTGTTTACAAGCGTTAGAAATGGAGAAACACGACTTTCGTACATTTATTTTTGAAGGGGGAAGCACCCCCAGAAAATAAGGGAAAGCGAATATCCTTTGAATGGTGTGTAAATGGACTCTTAGTAAGCCAATAAAAGTTTGTAAAAGCTGTTTTATTCCATCCTTTCGCATCCCCTTCCTCTTTGGAGAAAAAGCAAACAGTTCTTCAGTGTAAAACCGTTAGGCAGTATTAAATGGCTTCCACCCCCATAGTTATATTACCGATATTAGTATTGTCAATTATATCTATTATAAATATAATTACAATCAATGTGTACTGTTATACAATTCATATCAATAGTTAAGTCGTTTTATTTATTTCATGAGTAATAGAAAACTTGTTGACAAAACCTTTAGAAATAAACCAGGAAGTGTTGTGTTTTGGGCCGGACAAAAGAGCCAGATAACCCTGTACATCTTTCGCATATGTTTTTGTAAGAGGCTTTGAACAGAAAGGGTCAGCATTAAGGTTTTTGGAAATGGTTAGGGAAAAGGAACATGTCAGAAACCCCTCTATTATGTGAATAGGCAGAAAGTGTAGCTTTTGTTATAATCTAGAATGGACCGTACAATAACACTTGTTGATGCAACAGGACCTTGTGGGTGTAATAACTTATAGAACCGGATGTAATGAAACTAAGGATGGATACAGATCAAATAAGGGCCTAAGGGAACATCCGATCGGAACTTAGGAAAATGATATGCACGCACCACGGCCAATGGATTACCGTGTAGAAGAACGGAAAGTCGAATTATTCAATTTTGAAAGGCAGGAGAAGGCAGCCAACCATATGAAGACATAGTTTATAAAAGGTTGTGATTTGGAGACCCCGAGGAGCACAAAATGCACACACAAGAAGGAAACTGTTAGCGGGCAGAGAGAGAGACGGTCAATGATCAGCAAACACTAAACAGTCCATTTAGTTACAGGGGAGTTATAGCCGGGAATGAATGTTGTTTAACGCCCGTTTTAACTTCTGAGGCACCACAGAGGATGGGCACTGATGATAGATGAAATGAAATGATAAATTGGGAAAGAATTTATTTTTAACGAAGGAATCGTTCCAGGCCTAAATCTAATGCTTCGTATATCCACAGTTAGATCGAGCTCTTTTCATGTTTTCAGTACAATCACCTTTTACACAACTAGATCACGGTCTGTTTAAGGCATTGCAACAGCCGTCTTTATGAAACTAAACTCTGAACTTATATTCACCTGTTTACATCAGGTTAATTATCAATTATTGTAGATTACTGTAACCGTCATCATTCCAAGATATTAGATATTTGTTATTGTCAAAGGAATAGTACGAAAGCAAAATTAATACACAATAATTGTAGAATGGCAAATAACAGCCTACGGAACATTGAGGCTAATATAATGATGTGAGATAGTCAGTAATGCTATGCATATACTTGATTTTGTAAACCGTTTATTTTTATTCCTACAGTTATATCATTTTCTTGAGCTTAATTTCGAAAAATTTGTGTTTGAGCAAAGTAAAGCTGATGAAAGGACCTGCTTAAATTTAGCGCAATTCCTAAGATTTTTAACTGCCCAGCATGCTGCGGAAGACTTTCAGAAACACGGTTAAAATTTGTTAACTGCAGAAAATATCTAAAACCCACTGTCCTGAAACGAAATCGGATAGTCCATGCTGCTCATAAATATATCAGATGTTAAAAATGTTTGTAGATAATTGTAACAAAAATAACAGCAAGAAAATAAGTAATAACATTTAAAGGTTTGTTTATTAACGTGGCACCAATATAATGCAATGCAACTTCAACATGTGCAGGGTCCAACGGACCATACGTGCTTCAATAATACACTAGGTCTGTTTTAATCCAGTATACAATATGTAAATTAGATATTTCACAATAAGCTGCGAAACCTATATATTCAACAATAATATATAAATAAATAAATTAATTAAATTAAAATAATTTCCAAGGAGATTAGTTTTAAAAATAATAATACAAATTCATTAAGAATGATACGCAGCTGAATTCAATCAATTTGTCTTCCTCCAACCTCCTCGCCGGTTATCAAATTTTCAGACCTACGCTGTCTCACTTTAATAAGAAATTTACGTAATCCCTCCTCTCCTCCCTTGTCTGACAGCAGAACCCATCGTGCCCCTTGTTTGAGCCACGCAAGCCCCTGTCTAGTGAGTTTGGCCCCTGTTTTGATGTACTGCTCCATCACCCATTCAGATTTTACACATTATTAATGTTGTTACGCTTGCCATGGTTGATTCACTTAGTGTTACGCTTTTCTTATCTGTAGTTTTAATCTTTTCATATTGTTAGCTGTGTATGTGGTCCCTTGAACCGTTACATTTATATTATTGAGTATTGTCATAAAGGCCAACAAACAAACATTAAGACATTCATTGTAATAGTCCTTATCTGATACATGAAATCTATACAAATGAGCTTACTAGATTTATATGATATAAAACATATTAACAACGAATGTATGATATGTCAATTGAAAATTACAACTTTTATCTAACATTAAAATACGTGCAAATGAACTTATTAAACTTATATAATTAAAAATGTATTATCAATGAATGTTTGGAGCTTTAAATCTAATATTATAGCCTTTATATTATTACATAATATAAAGGCTATGAACTTAAATTAACATAACTAAATAGCTATTACCACTAAAGTATTGGGGCTCTATATTGAACATCATAGTCTTTAAATATAATAAAAACATATTCAAATGAACTTATTAAATTAATTGATTAAAACATATTATTCATGAATGTTTGGAGTTTTAAATCAAACATTATAATCTTTATATTATGTAATACTATACGCAAATGAACTTAAATTAACATAGCTAAATAGCTATTACCATTAAAGGATTGGGGTTTTATATTGAACATTATAGCCTTTACCTATAATAAAAATATGTGCAAATGAACTTATTAAATTAATATATTATACAAATGCTATCAATGAGTGTTTAGGGCCTTAAATGGGATATTTTCCGCTTTAAGAGATATAGCAATTCACCTTATTGAACCAATTAAAATAAGTAATTAAATTATCTTCTCCGACACTCATCCAAACACAACAGAGAAAAATCAATCTAGGTGTCTGTCGAGGTTTGCAGCATGTCGCCATTATATACATAGGTGAAATGATTAAACAATCTTATATAATGGGAATTATATAATGATAAAGTTTTGTGCTGATGAGCAGGTAATTATCTCAAATAGTGAGTGTAATACCAGAACGTACTGTATGAGCTATATATAATTTGCTACTACTTCTGGTCATGGCTTCGAATCTTAGCTAGGTCAAGCTACCTGGGTAAGGGTTTTTTTCTGAGTTTTTCCTTACCTTAAGAAGGTGAATACCAGATAGCTTTAAGGCGCCAAGGACAAGGATTATAATTTCATTTCAGTCACCGCTACAGATTTGCATTTATAGTATTCCGTCTACAACCTACTAACGTCGCGGAAGGCCAATGCAGTCAAAGAGGCAATAAATAAAACATTTTTAAAAAAAGTCACCAAATATAATATAAAAATATATCTCAAAAAAGTAAATCTATGGATTTTAAAGGCAAATGCAATACTAGCAAAACTATCGAGAATAAAACAATTGAAATTAAATTTAAATTTCTTAGAACAACAATAATATGATTAGGAAATATTGAAGAAAGAAAAAATAGAAAGGTATGATTATATTAATGGTACAACCATAAGTTTACTCTGTAATTAAGTAGGAAAAGAATCAATGCTAACGTTTTATAAAGTAGCATCTGTTCTATATCTTTTGTAATAAGTTAAACATAGATATGGAGACTAAAAGTTAAATTAATATTACAGAAAAAATTAAATTGTTCAGTTGTGTTGCAGGCTTCATAAAACTAAATCACAAAATAAATAAACATATTCACTCAGAATTAAAAAAAAAACGGATAAAATGAAAAATTGATACAACTATTTGCAAAGAATGGACACCACCAAACTCACACGCAGGCTTTGGGCAGAAGAGATATTGCAATATGTTCTAAATGCTGAATTTATCACAAGTATTATGACAAGAGGGTCTGAGATTGCCGAATTTATCTAGAAAGCTCAGATCCTCGAGTGATATTTATTAGGACTATTTCACGAATAAAATAAGAAAATAAATATAATTCCCCTAAACTTCTCTTACAATATTATAACAATTGTACATTTATATTATGAATACTTGACCTTTTCCAACCATCTAGCAACAGACGAATGTCAGTTGTCAGTGATGCCAATAGAGAAGATCCAAATGTGAGTTTGGGACTATTTCATGAATAGAATAAGAATAAAAGTGATACATATTTGAAATTCGCATACGGAGTATTAACAATTGTATAAAGTGTTATATTTACTTGTGCATACATACCTAGTCAGATACTGTGGACCGCCACGGGTGGCCGAGGTCGTTAAGGCACGGACTTGTGAGCGGGAGGTCTGCGGTTCGAATCCCGCCAGGACCATCCTCCCTGACTGAGGTTTTTACAAGTTTTCCTCAGTACTCATAAATGGTAAATGCCGGGGAGTTACCCTAAATTTAGGCCTGGTACGCTTCCTTCTTTTAAAAAAAAAATTCTTTCCTAATATATCATTTCATCTGATGTATCATCAGTGTCACCGCCTGTGGTGCTTCAGTAGTTGAAACGGGCATTAAACGCTTAAAAAAAATAAAGAATTAAAAAATAAAGGGAAAAAAAAAACGAAACCGTGAGAATGAAATAGACGAAAATCGATATTACAATCGCCACCGTTAGATTTACTAATACCAACTGAGAGAAAGCCTTTTACCATCTGAATAACATGTTTATTCAGATTTGTGGTTTCATAGGCAGATATTGCTACACAATGTATAAAATGATTTCAGAATATTAGGTTGAATATGCAAAAACAATTGCTTGAGGAATAGATTATTAAGTTAAATGTACCGAAAACACAGAAAAGGGGTCAGTGATGCGTGCACAGGCAATATATAGTGGAGGTATGGAGTTGACTACACTGACCACCAGACTCATGCACGTCGCAAGATAAAACGGATTTGATAATTTTTTTTCCATAATTTCACTGAGATATCCTGCTGAAATTAGTCAAAATTCAAAAATTTATTTCGTTTCATTGGCCGATTTTAAGATGACGTTACATAAGTGAAATAGTCTAGATAGTGTTTCCAGTCAGAAATGTAAGTAAATGTACAGTCAGAGGATGATGATGACAAGCTAGGAACTGCCAAGTGTGGTTACATAAGAGATTGGGTGTCTCGGAGGCGTGGTATAACAAATCTGTAATTTATTAAATTGCGTGCTTTCCAGCTCTATCGCCGAAAGAAAAGGAACCGAAGACCTAACCTCCGACTCAGATATGACCAAAACAATCCAAGCAGTAATAAATGCTGAAGGAGATTTATCAGAAGCAATTTCACGAGAGGATCTGGAAAGCTCAAACCTCGAGTGATATTTATCAGGATTATTTCACAAATAAAACAAGAATTTAAATATAATCCCTCTAAACCTGACTTACAAAATTGTAATAATTGTATATTTGTACTTAACTTTTTAAACAGTTTTGTGATAGAAGAATGCCAGTTGTCAGGAATGCCAATAGAGAAGAGCAAATTACGGGGTTAGGACTATTTCATGAATAAAATAATAATAAAAGTGATTTATATTTGAAATTCGCGCACAGAATGTTAACACTTGTATAAAATGCTATACTTAAGCATGTCTATTATGTTAATATACCGTGAGACTGAAATGGACAAAAGCCGACTATTACAATCGCTACCGTTCGATTTTCTAATACTAACTGAGAGAAAAAAAATAACATACATTGTTTATATTTTTCTTTGTATTCTGTGGTTTGGAATTTGTAATGGTAAAATCGATTTGCACATTTGACGCATCACCAAAATGATTTGAAGAACCCTCCATTTTGCGTTATGATTGTCGATTGTCTATGCTTTTGTTTCTACCCCACCGCCTCTAGCAAAAATGATCAGTGATGCGTGTTCAGATTGTTTGATTTGTTTTATTTATGGAAGCTCTTTAACATCTCAGATCATCAGCGTCCCATTCAATTTAGGGCGTGAAACGGCCGACAAATTTTGCTCAGAGGCCTCTTTTTTTTCAGGCTAGAGGTTCTTTTTCGTGCCGTAAATGTACGACATGGGACCCACGGCTTTACTTCCCTTCCGAAGGAAGTCATACTTAGAATTTTTACGCCCGAAAAATCCATCCATCCTGGCCGAGTTTGAACCCGCGATCTTGAGTTTAGAAGGCAAATATGGTTACCACTATACCACCAGGACCGACGTGCGTGTTCAGGAATTATATAGTGCAAGTGTAGAGTTGGCTACACTGATCATAACACAAATGCACGTCGCGTGATAAAACGTATTTGATCTTTTTTTTCTTCGATAATTTCACTCCGTAATTCGACTGTGATTGATCAAAATTCAAAAGTTTGTATCGTTTTATTGGTCGATTTTAAGATGGCATCACATGAGTGAAATAGTCAGTAATATTTTAAAAAATTAAGAATTTAAGAATATTTCATCCCATATTTATCTCAAGAAAAAATATTTTTTGCGAAAGATGTTTCTACATGTTTACTTCAATGAGGAAGCTCTATATTTTTTGAAAGGAGATGAACTACACTTTGTTATCAATAGATAAAGTACTCTTTAACACGTTTTTTCCAAATGGGAATCTTTATGAGTTTTCTTGAAGTAAAGAGAGATAGCATTAGTATTTTCTTTGAATAGAATGGAATAAGTATGAAAGGCTCCTATTTATTTTGTATTTATGAGGGAGAAGGGATCTTCCTCACTCGAATATTGGCGCATGCGCAAACCGAATGAGGTTATTAATCTGTTGACCTATGAAAAGGTTAGTACGTTCTATCATTGATTGAAAATAACTAAAAAATTTAAGATTATATCTAAGATAATACAAAAGACCAACATTATTTCCGAGTTTCCATAATTATTTCTTATTTGTCCAGGTTTTCTCATTATCCGCAACTGTAGCCAAAGCAGATTCTGTAATTTTACAGTTACGCGTACTTCCATAAGCACAAATAACACGATTTCTTTAACTCTCTCTCACTCTTAACCTCTTTCATTTGCTTTAGTGGCTTATGCTGAGCTTTACACGCATAAAAATAAATGTTATCTGTCACATTTATGTCATTACACACAGGGAGCATAATACAGTATAGAAACAGGTGCAAGAGGAGCTTTAAATCATTTTAAATCATAATTTTCTTACTTTACTGTTTGATAAACGTTTTCTTGACATGCTATTACTAGTAGCGACACATCAGTTAAATTTAAGAAGCACACTATTTTAGATACCTGATCTTTGTAAGACAGAAATCTATCAAAACAAAAACATTTTAACAGCATAATATCTTTCTGTACTTAACACGTTTTACAGTGCATATAGCGATGAAAAATTTGACATATATATACATCAAAACCGTGGATAGTTAATGTACTTACCTCTAGTATTAGAATAAGAAATATCTTGTTGTTATCCCACTCCTAGACAGCACATAACTGGCGTTGTAACTTCCAAGAGGTTGTCATGGAGATGTCCTTGGGAGCACTACTTAAGAATGACCGAGTGTTTGTACGCGGACCTCATGCACAAGAGTTAATTAAAACACGATATCCGTTTGTCTAATTGCTTATGGTTGCCTTTAATGTGAGTAATGAAACTACGTAAAAATTCACACCGAAATGATATTGTTTTTAAAATATAAGTGTCTTTAACTATGAAGGGGAAATGCTCGGAAGCGATTTGTCTAGAGTCTGTTGATTAGCACCTGAAACTATGGGAAAATTTCATTTAATTCTATAACATTAAAGCATGACTTGCATCAATGCAATGGTTTAATAATGTATTGTGTTATGAGAATGAGCCCATTGTGTACTTTCTACATGTCCGTAGGTTCTGTAATGACACAGCAATTTTTTACTGAAAGCATAATGTAATATTGTATTTAAAACTGATAATTAATAGTAATAATAATAATAATAATAATAATAATAATAATAATAATAATAATAATAATCACTAACTTTGTTAAGCAGGGCCTGGGTGTTGATGATATGTCATCTTCTATTTAAAATATCGTAAATATTGTTATAATATACATAAATCTTGAACACTTGTAGATGTAAATCAAGCATTTTAATATATTTTTTCAATTTTTTTCCCCATTTTTTACAGTTTTAGTGCATTATTGATTTTTTTAGTTTTTAGCGTTATACTTAATTTATTTTAATTTTTTTTTTTTTTTTTCCTGCAGCACTGTTGCCTTACTCTTTTAAGTATTGTCCGTCCTCGGTCCTGGTGGTGTAGTGGTTACCATACTTGCCTCCTAAACCCAAGATCGCAGGTTCGAACCCGGCCAGGACCGATGGATTTTTTCGGGGCGTAAAAATCCAAAGTATGGCTTCCTTCGGAAGGAAAGTAAAGCCGTGGGTCCCGTGTCGTACATTTACGGCATGAAAAAGAACCTCAAGCGTGAAAGAGAGGCCTCTGAGCAAAATTTGTCGGCCGTTTCACGCCCTGAATAGACTGGGACGCTGATGACCTGAGATGTTAAAGAGCGTCCGGAAATAAATCATTCAAAAAATTTCTTTTAAGTAAATCTAAAATGGAACTTTTAAATGAGAAATAATTCCATTAGTAGGAAAAGTTGTTGAACTTTATTTATTAAGTTCACAATTTAAGTTAGTAATTAGCCAGGAAGTGTTATTTAAACAACTAGCTACACATGCTGGAAATTAAAGAATAAGGCCTGACACAACGGGCAACCAGATTCTCTTATTATCTAAGATTCCAGGACAGTTATTATTTTACAATCCTCCCCCTCTCCCCTTCAGAAAATAGCAAATCTAGAAACACAGTTACTTTGGTAGCCGCAAATCAGCTGGTGCAAAAGCGCTCTTTTAGTTACAGTTCTCTACAAATTCAGAAAGCAATCCTTGTAAACGGTATCACTGTGTTTACTCATTGTGCAAGGCTTGTGAAGAGAAGAGATTCACAACACAACAGTACATGAAACGCGACAAGCAACGAAGGATGATCCATAAGCTTCCCGTTTAATCATTTTCTAGGTACGATAAAGATAAAAACTTTATTTCACTTTTCAATATAGTTACCCTTTATTGCAATACATTTCTCACATCTTTGAATTAACATTTCCATTCCTGCCCCAAAATAGTCGGAAATCTTGTCTGCAAAATGGGCATAAACAGCACCCATCACTTCTTCGTCACACTTAAATTTACTTCCTCGAAGGTCCTTCTTGAATTTTGAGAAGAGAAAATAGGCACGGGAGATAGATATGGGCTGTAGGGTGGATGATCGATCTCCTTGAAGTCACATTTCTTCACAGCTTCCTTTGCAACAAGAGCTGTGTGCACAGGCGCGTTGTCGTGAAGAAGGAGCACACCGCCACTCAGCTTTCCTCTCCTTTTCTCTTTGATAGAAGCGCGTAGTCTGTGCAGTAGACCAGCATAGTACTCCCCATTTACTGTGGTGTTCCTCTCCTTAAAGTCAATAAGACGATTCCTTCACAGTTCCAAAAGATTGTGGTCATGATATTCTTGGTTGATTGAGTGACCTTGGCCATTATAAGCGGTGCTTTGTCAGGTTTACGCCATTCCAGTGATTTTCTTTTGGACAAGGGATCATAGTAGAGGACCATAGTTCTACCTCCTGTAACAATGGTTTGCAGAACTTCTCGCTCGTTGCCATGGCAGAGCTCCAAAAATGCCTGATAACAGATGACGGGTGCTGCTTTTCGACTAAGGGAAAAAGTCAAGGCACCCGTCTTGCACTAACCTTATTCATGTTTAAATGTTTATCAATAATTCTAAGGACTGTTGTTTTAGAAAGGCCCAACCTTGCTCCTATTTCTGTAACTTTGAGCCGCCGGTCTTCCATAATTTCTCCTTCCACAAGAGGATGTTTTCACGAGTGAGCATCTCCAAGGGCCGACCTACACGCTCTTCGTCTTCAATACTTTCTCGACCCATTCGAAAAAGTTTGGCCCATTCTTTTACGGTAGAATATGAGGGGAATGATTCCCCAAATCGACGTTTAATTTCATTTGGAGTAAGTCTTTCTTTTGTGAAGAACTTAATAACAGCTCGATTCTCCATTTTGAACATGTCACAATCATCTACACATAGCCTTCTTTATGCAACTATATGTGAACAACTGAACACAGCGGAGTGGAAGTTACAGCTACAATTATTTACTTGACAGATAAGGTGTCACACCAGGAAAGGTTTTTGTGAATGCGATAATCCTTATCGGCGACGCCAGAAACTTATGAACCTATCCTGGTAAATGCTCTCGAGAATGGTGCCGAAAGGAAATCATCAGCACAGCTACTGTTAACACAAGTTGCAGTAAGTAGCAACAAATTCCTCTATGTAAACTAAATAATGCACACGTAAAAGAGACTTCCTGCAACGCTACATTGGCCATATTCCTATTCAGACGTCTTTAAGAATAAATTACATTCCTCAATGTTATGAGGGCACCATTAGAGGTACTATTAGATAAATGATAAAAGTTAACAAGGTGAAACTTAGCGACATTGAAGGTCATTCCAATAGCCTTATTTTATTAACAGCCCCGATTTATGATTTCTGTTGAATACCGAAGTTTTGGAAGCAGGTAACCATTGAACAATCAGTCAATTGTTTGACCCCTTCATTATCTACTGTGTCCAGAGTGAATTCGACATGACGAGCGTCAGCTGTTTTTCACCTATGCATCAATTACATGGTAATAGCTGTAAATCTATGAAAGGATTTTATTCAAAGATGGTGTAGCTATCTATTTTATATTGCACATGCTATGCACAGAGTCGGGAAGTTCGGCCCACTTTACTAAAGTCAACCAGCTTGTATCTTTGTTAAAGCTCCATCAAAAGAGAAGTATTCAGAACCATACCTCCGGCTGTTCCCCCTCACACGGTGAGATTCCTGCATCGATGCTGCTGTGTACTACTGCAATAGTTTTCAGTCTGTGAAATCCGTGATTGACGCTCTGAAGGTGCAAGATGATAAAGCCACTCAGCGTGCTTAGGAGCTGTTTCCGACAGAAATGGAGAGGATATTGGCATTCTTAAAGGCCATTGGCTTCGTACCCTCTACAATGGAAAATTTTCAAGGAAGTGGTGTGAAACCTCCATCGAACTTGTTAAAACTCAAGTTGCGCTTGGCGATTTGCGTGGTAAAGTTGATGAAAAATAAAATGAAAAATGTGCTAGATAAAAATCCGGGGCATATGTTTATTGCTGAAGTGCTAACTGGTGAAGACGTTAGTTCTAGACATCGGGTTATGAAGGTGGAACTGTGCAGTTTGTTAGGCTACGAATTGATGATGATAAAGGACGAGTCAGCAGCCTCTAAGACGGGTATGTCAGTGATTTAAGGATTTGGAGGGATGATAGCGTTAAGACAATTCTTGATGTTTTTTCAGTCCACTTCTCTGATGAGATTAAAAAAGTCTGGCTGACAAACCTTGTGCTAATTTCTGCCAACACAGAATTACGATCGAAATGGAAACAAATTGCGGTTGGCGATATGTGTGGTGAAGTTCATGAATTGGTGAAAAAATAAAACAAAAAGCGTGTTACTTAAAATTCCGGGTTACCGTTCCATGCGCTTCATTTTTAAGTGCTAATTAGTGATAACTACAACACATTACATTTTGGAGAACTGACATCTAAATATGTTCCGATTGTAAGTGCCGATATTGAAAGGAGCCTTTCAAAATAGAATGTTCATGCCGATAATCAGCGTTCCTTTACTTTTGAGAATCTGCACGTGTACGTTGTAATTTACGGCAATGCAGAATAAAATGGTTACATTTTTACAGTGTTGTTTTTATTTTATTTTATTTTTTTGTTATTGCAAGGGAATGTAAAACACGTGCTTTTAAAAAGCTTAGTAACTTACATTAAATAAAACAATTATACACTCTAACCTATATTACTTTCAATGGATTTTAAAAGAATATTAGAACATTTTTTTCTAAATTTAATTCTCATTTTATAAGTCATACCAAGGTATTTTAAGTCGCTCTGATTATAAAAGATGTTTAAAATGATGCCCCTCCCCGGCATCTGCGAGGCAATTCCTGTGTTTCATCCAGCTTTTCTTTCGTAAGAACACGACAGTTCGGAACACATTTTTTTCATTGAGAAATCCTGGTTCTTGTAACTTTTTAACAAGTTGACGCTCAGTTTCTCTGCCTGGATATCTTCTTGCGAATCGTCATCACTTCTCTACAAAAGTTCTTTTCCACACACATACATATGATATATTTATAAAAACCGTGCAAGAATAAATTTATAACTACGAAGAACAATTAGCACACAACTTACAATGGAAGCACAGAGTAACAAACAAATGCACAATCACTCGCTGACAAAGCCTTCCTGATACTAAGTAGAAGCTGCTATCTGCACATGCATTATATGGCCTTGATGACTGGTTTCTTGCAGTACGCAACCGAGCCCTACCGGCACGTAACTCAGATTACCTCGCTATAGGCATAAGGTGGGAAAAGAACGCTCTGTCCTGCATATAAGCATGGAGGCAATTTATAACAGTACATAATTTTTGTATATTCCTGACATATCTCAACGCTATTATTCTTGATTCAGAGCTTTGAAAATAATATGTCATTTAGAATATTCCTTGTTTATTAATTAATAGTACAATTCCGGGTGTAGGGTTAGGTTATGATCAAAACCCGATGCGCTTTCATGTATCTTTCCAATAACGAAGTTTTCTCTTTCTGTCGTTGTCTAATTGTAACGTTAGACCGCTCTATCCCCTTGATGTATGCATACTTCTGTTCTGGAATTTAACAGATAAAAATAATCCGACTTGGATTTTTAATTTTTATTCGTTTGTTTTTTGCTAGGATCAACTATTGAATTTTTTAATTCTAACATGCATGTCCCTGTCGTAGCATATAATCACAGCTTACTAAACCAGGCTGCAACTCTTGTTGCAGATATTTTTAAACATGCTTTGAAGCAGAATGCCCTGGAAGTAAGAATGCGGCTTTGCTAATGAGCAGATGTAAATTTAATTTTCTTTAACAGTTTAAGCTAGTCACCAACTTTCTTAGTTATGCTTAAGTGATGGTATTTCAATCCATTTGTACGTTTTTTTAAGTGACGAAACACATGCCCAGTGCACTCAAGCCCGAAGATTTTGCTTGAAAAGAGCTCAAATAGATTACTCTCTTCTTTAACTATTCATCCTCTTCGGTATTAAGGACTTATACGTCCTGAACTGACAGGCCAATATCTGATTATCTCCGGATGCACACAGAATGTATCAGTTGATCAAATTTATTCTGACTTTGCTGCTAGTAATTTGAAATGATAGACGTTACAATACAGGAGCGAGTTTCTATTAGTTGATCTAATTCTGAGAAGTTGCCGTGGAAGATGTGAGAGCACCTCATATAGGTTAAAAAAAAAATAATGCTATCTCCACGTCGTAGTTATCAGTCAGTTT
Organism: Metallyticus violacea; assembly: GCA_030762175.1. Classification (NCBI taxonomy): domain Eukaryota; kingdom Metazoa; phylum Arthropoda; class Insecta; order Mantodea; family Metallyticidae; genus Metallyticus; species Metallyticus violacea. The sequence continues at coordinate 15,667,852 of CM060841.1, forward strand.
ACTTACAAAATGCGACCATGTTAGTTCTTTAATCACTCGTTAGGTCCCTTGAAGGCGATACCTTTCAAGGGAAGGTGCGCTAACTAGAAAGTAAGTCATCCATCTCAGCTGCCTTGCGTTAAAACCCGAATAAATTTGATCACTAAGTACATACACACTGAGTGACTGTCTAAAAGCTGGTCAGTCCAATATCAGAGTTGCCTCGAAGGCATAAAAAACAGACAGGTTATTCTTTACTTTCTAGGTTTATGTCGGTCCTGGTGGTCTAGTGGTAACCATACTTGCCTTCTAAACCCAAGATCGCTGGTTCAAACCCGGCCAGGATCGATGGTTGTTTTTTTTTCGGGCGTAAAAATCCTAAGTATGGCTTCCTTCGGAAGGGAAGTAAAGCCGAGGGTCCCGTGTCGTACATTTACGGCACGAAAAAGAACCTCAAGCCTGAAAGAAGAGGCCTCTGAGAAAAATTTAGTTGGCTGTTTCACACCCTAATAGAATGTGGCGCTGATGACCTGAGATGTTAAAGAGCGTCCGTAAATAAAAACAAATCAACATTTTTTCTATGTTTATTAAAATAACTGGAGTTCTGCTAGTGAGGCATTCATCTCTATATTTTTTTCTAAAATAAAATTCATACCACATTTTAGCTGCAGCGTTATTGAATCTACCAGATTTAGAGTATAAATGCATCATCAGAATAAATGTGGTATATGCAGGGAAGATAAATAATGTAAACTAAAAATAATAGCGACCCTAACACAAAGCTTGTGGTACAGCAAACTCTACGGCTCGCCAAGAGGAATATTGATTATTATTCGAAACCCACTTGCCTTTCATGAAGGTAGGAATTCATGGCGGAAAAGTTTTCTAATCATCACAATCAACCATATATGTATAGTACATAACATAACACAAGATTTAAGTTCAAGTTGTGAATTCAGGTACAAATGTACTTTAAACATTGAACATTTCAAGTTTTACATATTTACGTTAAACAAAACATTTTGTAGTACATAAAGGAAAAAGGAATGAAATATATGATACTTTAATTACATTCATTATTAGATAGTTTGGTCATTGTAATATTAAACATGTAACATATTACTTTGCCAAAAATCATGAAATATATTTTTATAAAGCAAAGTTAGTATTGGGCATGTGGGGGTGACAATGTGGGGAAACTAGTACGTGTATTGTACTATTGAGACGGTTAGTATTTAGAAGTGACGGTTGGGGAATTGAACATATGATGAAATGAGTTCACAATAATATTTATGCGGTTGGCTCTACAATAGGCCGCAACAATATGTGTTTTAAAATACTCAGTGTTCATTTATAAATTCTTCTCGCCCATGCTAATTTTCTATTTTTCAGGTGCATTTTTCTCAAGGCTGGATTGAGATATCAACTTCAAAGTCTAATCGTGAGTAATTTGTACTTTTATTTAGAATAATAAGATGCGATTTACTTAAAACGTTAATGGATTGCCAAGATATAATTTTATAACAGTAAATATTTTTATGGAATTGCTGTATTTTTAAGCCAACATGAGTTACAAAATTCCTTTACTCTTCTTTTTCATGGGAACATGCTGTAGAAATTTCATTTCGTTGTGTTTAATAGTTTGGGGGGAATATATACCAGAAGGTATAAAAATGTCAATCTGAGAAAAATGGCGTTAAAGTTTACAATTAAACTCTTACCTTGTTAACACATATCTGCCAATATTACTGCAATAGCTGCGTATTAATCGACATTGTATGTAAATGTTAAAGTAGTTGCAGATTGAATTTTCTTCTTTTTTGACGAATCGGATAATCGGAATTCTACTGTACTTTTTTATGGACGCACAAGTTAAAAGAAAGCATTATCTCCGCATGCCCAAGAACCCTCCCCCCCTGCTTTATTGATAAGACAACCGTAATTTCTCCTTGACTTCCGCTGAAGTAAGCAGGTAATTGTATGTACTTTTCTTAATCATGTACCATGAATGTGCAAAAACTTTTTTTAGAAAATAAAGGTAATGGACATGTTTTTGAAGGCGATTTAAAATATCCATAGTTTTTATCCCAATTGGTTTTAAGTGATTCATAATAATTAGCTGTGAAAAATAAAATAAAACAAGTTTCGACTACCTTGAAATACGAGCAATTTACGTCAATCTCCGGGAAAATGCAACAAGTCAAAAATTAAGTCAGTCTTTGGTGTTCAACAGCTGCGCACTTTGAATTTATTTCATACTGTCTTGTAAAGCTAATTTATTATAAAAACTTTTAATTGTAAAATTAAATTTATTGACTTATAGCCCCACCCCCCGCCGACCCTAGATATTCCTTTTGTAATACAACAAGTGAACAACCGCTATCATGTCATTCTGAAAGCATTTGGAAATTCCAATAAATGCAGAAGATTTCGTATTAGCCAATCTAGTATGGATCAGTTAAAATTAGCCATGCTAAAACTTGAAAGTTCGTTGAAAACCGTGCAGGAAACCCCGTGATAGAAAAATTCCCAATTGATAAACCAATAGAATTTATATCAGAGCGGAAACCCGTTGAACACCTTGCAGGGAGCTTCTTCAATTTAACAGTTAATAAAATAGGAGAATGATGATGCTAGAATATTATGAAGTTTTTGTAGTCAGTGGATATGAACCCCGAAATGGAATGCTTGGTTTTTCATAGGACGAAACTAAATTGACGTCACAATGACGAGTTTTAGAGGCTCGTGTTAAAGCAATAGGTGATTGGAGGCGCATGCTGCTCTGATGTTCTGATGGCCTGGAGACTTTTACGTGCTCGTGGATGCCGAAGTTTGCACTTTTAGACTTCATCGGTGTTGGTTTTTAGGTGAAGAATTGTAAAATCTCACATTTCATTATTCAGTTCTTGACATTGGCGAACTGGAATATCTGTAGTCGATTCAGGCATAATTATATTTCCCGGCATCAATTGAGAATATACGATTTCTGGCTCGAAAATATGACCGGCGGTCGCTTGGCTTGATGGTGAAAATTAAAATTTAATAAACAAGTTAAGCTTGATTATTGGAACTACTTCTCCATTACCCAGAAAATCCTGATGTCCAACCTTTACCACCATTTCCCTTCTATATCACCAACACGTTTTGATGAATCTGGTGAATGTTTAACGAGGGGAGGAAGGTGTCTCGAAGACGCATCGTCAATATGACCAGGAATACAGACGACTTCAAAATTGCATAGCGGATATTTGTGACAAGTTTGTACAAGTTTTCATTAGCTTATGTAGCTTGTTTACTTAATTTTTATACAGGGGATGCTTCCTCTCTGCAGTTACGAAGGTAGGTCCATAAGTTTCCTGCCTCGGCGATAAGATCTATCGCCTTCACAAAAGTCTTATATGGTGTCATACCTTATCTGTTAAATAAATAGTTGCAGCTGTAACTTCTACTCCGCTCTGTTCAGTTGTTCACATATTGTTGCATAAAGAAGGCTATGTGTAGATGATTGTGACATGATCAAAATGGAGAATCGAGCTGTTATTAAGTTATTCAAAAAGAGAGAGTTACTCCAAATGAAATTAAACAGCGATTGGACGGTGTATATGGGGAAGCATCCCCTTCATACTTTACCGTAAAAGATTGTGCCAAACTTTTTCGAGTGGTCGAGAAAGCATTGAAGACCAAGAGCGTGCAGGTCAGCCCTTGGAGATGACTCCTCCAAACATCGCTCTTGTGGAAGGAGAAATTACGAAAGACCGGCGGCCCAAAGTTACAGAAATAGCAGCAAGGTTGGGCCTTTCTAAAACAACAGTCCTTCGAGTTATTCATGAACATTTATACATGAATAAGGTTAGTGCAAGATGGGTGCCTAGACTTCTTTCCTCAGTCCAAAAGCGGCAACGAGTCATCTGTTGTCAGGCATTTTTGGAGTTCTGCCGTGGCTATAAGAAAGAAGTTCTGCTAACCATTGCTACAGGAGATGAAACTATGGTTTCATACTATGATCTATGATCGCTTGTCCAAAAGAGAATCAATGGAGCGGCGTAAACCTGGCGAAGCAACGCCTCTAAAAGCCAAGGTCACTCAATCAGCCACAATCCTTCGGGACTGTGGAGGAATACTCCTCATTGACTTCAAGAAGAGGAACACCACAGTAAATGGGGAGTACTATGCTGGCCTACTGCACAGACTCTGTGCTTCTATCAAAGAGAAAAGGCGGGCAAAGTGGAGTGGTGGTGTGCGCCTTCTTCATGACAACGCGCCTGTGCACACAGCTCTTGTTGCAAAGGAAGCTGTGAAGAAATGTGGCTTCAAGGAGATCGACCATCCACTCTACAGCCCAGATCTAACTCCCAGTGACTATTTCCTCTTCTCAAATCTCAAGAAGAACCTTAGAGGAAGAAGAGAGGGTTGCTGATTATGCCCATTTTGCAGACAATGCTTATGCTTTTTATGGCGGGGATATTGAAATGTTTACTCAAAGACGTGAGAAATGTATTGCAATAAAGGGTAACTATATTGAAAAGTGAAATATAGTTTTTGCCTTAATCATAGGTAGCAAATGGTTAAGCCGGAAACTTATGGACCTACCTACATTGTGCCGCAAGGATTCTCGTAATAATGTGGATACACTTTTGTGATAAAATTAATATCACCGAGCAAATGTGGCAGAAAATCTCATTGTAACCGTATGGAACGTTTCATTTTCTTTTGTTGGTGTGTATTTTTTCTAGTGAAAGTGAAGACAGAATTGCAGGGGAGGGAGTAAGGGTGCGAGCAATGAGTCGTGAAGAGAATATCATCCCCATAAATAAGCTCCACCTTCATTTTTTTTTTTTCAAAACTTGATTAATTGTAAAAGAACTGTGTATTGATGTTACTGTGAGAAAATTCATAGTTCGTCTGAGAGTGTATTGTAGATGTTTAACGTTTTTCTGCATATATTTTGTTGTGGGTTATTGATATTGCTTCTCTAAACCTGATGAATGTGGAAATTGTATTTCAAATTTTCTCGCGAAAGGGTTCACATTTAATGTCACTTGCTGCAGATAATAGAATCTAGTGCGACGAACACTCCTAAATTGTTCTCAGGATTTTAACCTAATGAGGAACATATCAATACACTCATGACGAAACAATTCTCCAGTGTCATCTGTGTGCTATAATAAGTCCGTGTTCTAAAAATGAACTGCTCTTTTCAACTGCAAGCACCCGAGATCGAAACTGGAAAATGTCGGATCGGTGCAGAGGAAGAGTAGGAATTAGACATTCCTTAACTGCAGCCCGGCAGGTAGAGGACATAAACAATGCATATGCTATCCTCTTATGCACATGCGCATGAAAGACTGTCGCACCTCAAGGCTGTCCAGTATCTTCTCTACAGTGTCATGTTATGTTCCCTATATGTTCCAAGAATTTGTCAACATTTTAGTGTACTTCCAATTGAAAACAACAACTCATTTTTGGAACATGGGCATCTAATAGCACATAGATGACACAGGAAATTTGTTGAGGTATGTTTCGATATGAGTGTTTCGAATGTTCTTTGTAAGAGCAAGAAAACTCTTTCAAGGTCGGCCTACAAGTATTCTTTATCCCATCATTTACATTTCAGCTATGTGAGGGATTTTGGTGATACAGTATTCCATTGTTTACACCTGATGCTCTCGCTGGGGGGAACGAGTGGCGGGGCACATTGCGTGCAATGACCCTTTCTAATGGTCACATAGCACACATGGTTATGTTAAACCTTGCGGTCGCATATTCATATTCTACCGCCACGGGTGGCCGAGGTCGTTAAAGCGCGGACACACGAGCGAGAGATCTGGGGTTCGAATCCCGCCAGGAACTTCCTCCTTGACTGAGGTTTTTCTTAGTCCTCATAAATGGCAAATGCCGGGGAGGTACTCTAAACTTAAAAAAATCCTTTCCCAATTTATAATTTCATCTCATGTATCATCAGTGTTCATCGCCTGTGTTGCCTCAATAGTAAAAACGGGCGTTAAACACTATTAAAAAATATTCATATTGCGCATACTGCCACTTTTTTACCTATTCATCCTTATGATGGTTTCTTAGTTGGCAGCAACCCTTACATGTCATTCGTCCTTCAGCAGCAATGGTGTTAATCCTCGTTGTAAACAACGTTATGTTCTGAATGTCAAGTAAAAGAGGTCACAAGTTACTGTTTCGCCACTGTTTTAAATATCGATATACAAGATTAACTGCAAAAGGAAAAGCAATGACGGTGTACGGTACAGAACTGTAGTGCACGAGCATGCGTTTTTAGAATTTGTAGGGGGCATCATCAACAAATTAGTCAACATTTGCCTAGACGAGTTTTCCTGAATAGTGTTAAACGCAAGGACACGGTTGCATGTTTGCAAGACCTTTAAAGCTGATAAGAAATGAAATTCTTAATATTTCTGTATGACATTTGTAGTGAGCTGTCAAAAAATGATGTCCTTTGTGCACTAGGGTAGAAGTGTCCCTCCTCCACTGCCAAAAACCCAAAGTGAAGTACATGCCACAATCAACAAAATTTCTATATTGACAAATAAATCCGAACAGTTTTATTGGTGAATGATAGCACAAATAACGTAATAATACTTGGCTGTGAAACAAATCTACAATATTTAGCGAAAGCAAAAGTGTTTTTATGGATGAAACATTTCAATTTTGTGCCAGACATCTTACAGCTGTTCACAATTGACGGGATTGAGAATGGTAACTACACACCGTTGATATTTTGTTTGTTGCCCGACAAAAAACAAATGGTATATGAAATTGCTTCACGTCACATTATTTGTAAGTGTGCCCTAGCGGACGAAACATTAAGTCCTGGTAAGGTGGTAGTTGATATTTGCACAATGCAGTGAAAGGAATTTGGATAAAGGCGTGCAGGTTCTCTTTAACCCAAGCTGGTGGAGATACATAGAGTATGTTGGATTAGCTTCGTCGTACAAGAAAAAATATTCTGATTGCAGAAAATGGCTGCATTGGTGTTTGGGGTTGTGTCTCTTCCTTCTTAGCGATGTACATGACGCATTTATAGAGGACTTCATGTCAGAGCTACTCCATTCGCCGATTATTTAGTGAGAATTGTATCGACATCTACCTGCGATGTGGACAACTCCTGCAAAGCTTCCACAATACGTTAGTAAGCAGTTTAAATATTCACATTCATATATTTTTGTTTTTGTTGACGTTTTAAAACGTATCCAAGCAGAGGTATATACCAACAGCCAGCAAGAAAAACAATAGAAAATCGCAAAAACCTGGAGAGACATAAATACTGAAATTATCCAACAATATTAACCGGGACAATAGCCCGCTTTAATTTTATTAAACGGGGTGTTTACCACTACAGTAAACATTGACGTACAGTGACTGTCAATGACGTAAAACATTTTTAACTTGTAATTTGTTATTTTAAAATAAAAAAGAACTAATATGAAGTATTATCAAATTAGCGGCATGTTTCGATATTATTTCGCTAGTTCTAAGCCTTGAAATCTTAAAGCGTGAAGGGAAATTGCATTTCTTTATTCCAGCGAACTTAAATATAATTTTTTTACGTATGCGCAATGCGCCTATACTCTTTTGACTACCCATAATTTTATCTTAGCCTGTGCGCAATATGGGCCTACTCGGGAACGATAAACCTAAATAGAAAGTTTACAGTAATTGAGCTTGAAGCGCAATATGCAACACCCTCCCTTTCGTTCATCCACTCATACATTATCCATATCTGCGCGTGAGATAGGCAATTTAGTAACTGATAGCACTATTCAAAGCTACCTTTTTTAATGGAACCAGGTGCTTCTGCTGTAGATTTTAGCGCTAATTCAATTGTGCAATCCTTTTACTCTCTGGCACCCTCAGACAGGCGCGAATCTAGAAATATTCGCCGGGGGGGGGGGATCGACTACTCCTCATATTGATATATACAAATTCCTGATGCAGGCACATAATTTCTGCTGCTTTAGAAATCAATTGTGCCGAAGTGCGGTTGATTCCAATGTTTCAGGCCAATTCATGTGAACTTGCCTGCTGATTACAGGTACAGCGGCAATTTACTTTCTGTTCTCACATTTCCGCACTTATTAGCCGATTGAATTTCATGTGACATTAATTGCATTTCATTTCGATCACTAAACACTTCCGATGCCAAGCATTCATCCAGTATTAAAAATTACCTCCACTCCAAAGCGTGCCATATTTCTCAGTTTATGAGCTTTTTAGGTGGCTTTGAAAGTGATACTAGTAGTTACCGGATGTTATGTTTCCCCTTCCTTTCGAATTTTTCTTTTTCTGATTCACAAAATTAAATTAAATTAAATTCTTTAGTATTTGTCCTAATCCTTATTAGCTTTTAATATTTTCATTTTATAAAATGAAATGCTAAATGAAAGTTGCTTAACTTGTTGAGAACCAGAATATGTAAAAATGATAACATCGTTCCATTTAAAAGTCTAAGTTATCCTCCCAGCCCCATAAAGGCCCGCTAGTGTTACCCATTAAAGACATAAGATATGTGCCCCTTCTTTTGAAAATTTTAGAAGGCTCAGTATTTAGTTTCGCTACCTAATACGTGTACTAGAAGAAAATACAGGATGTGGCCGAAGAAAGCTATCTTTACAGAATGGAATAAGAAGATTTTACAATTCCAAATAATTTATCCATGATTAATAAATAAGAAATACATACATTGAATAAGTTTTAGTTTAAAAATCTCATAATTATGTAACATGAAAATGAGCAACACATATTTTAACAAGTATAAAGTCCCAAAATATTCTCCTAATAAACATGCAATGAATTAAATAAAATGTTGATACAAAATTACATAGGCGCAAGCATTTAATAATACCTCCCTATTGGGTAATCGGTAAAAGAATTTTAATGCTGTCCAAAATGATGATTAAGTTTAACTCATTAGCTTTCAAATTCAAACCCCCTACTCGTTAACAGAATTGAAAAGGTAACCCCCAGTCTATATAGCCAAATACAATTTAAGTTTTTAAAAAGTATCTGGGTCACAGAACTTACTATTCGGAGAAGGCTCCGGGCCTAGCAATATTCAATGTTCAATTATAACTCGCGCTGTTTCGGAGACGACTTTCACAGAGTAGAACAAACGAGAAAATGGTTACATTACAACTTGCTATAACTTTTGATAAAAGAGGAATCCAATAGGAACCAAGTATTAGTTGGCGAGCCATCCTGAATTTCCCAGTTGGACTGGATGGGGATGGATAGAGAAAGGAGTTAAATGCAAAACTGGTTCAGTTTTATTGATCCATTTAAGAGATACGAGCATATAACACGTTGCGTGGATCACTTTGTATATAGCTTAAAACATGTTAAACTACTTGATAAAACTGCTTTCAAACGAGGCAGGTGTAAGGTAATCTACAAATGCATTTAACTTAAAAAGAAATCCCTACTTAAAAATAGTCCTGAGAAAAAACCAGCAAATTGTGGTTGACGGCTTGACAATAGACTCACCCCATTTACCAACCACATATGTAGCTCCATAACGTGATTGACAAGTTAGTTGATGTTAGAAATCGTCATATATCCTGAAAGTGCTTCACGTTGCAAGCATATACACACAAGATGCTTATTAATATAAAGCATAAGCAGACGAGGAGTACAGAAAAACCAGGTACATTTTATTTGAATAAAATATGTTTTAAAAAAAACATTTCTGTACTTTTGAATCCAAAATCCCCAGTTAACCATATTTTAATGTGAATAATTATATAACAAAATCAGTAATAAATAATAGTGTACATTAGATTAGTTCAAATAATAAGATATGAATTCAATTATTTGTAAAAAAAAAAATACGTTCAGAACGTACACAAAATGGCATTTATAATACATAAGAACCTTTAAGAAATCATTTTTTTCGTCTGAGTGTATTTCGCTTCCTTGCTTTTATTTTTAAAAAATATTCCTTTGGCAGTTACAAGAACAACAACGAGATTAAACTTCAAGTTCAAACAATTGCGTCGACTACTGGGAAATTAACAACAGCAAGACCACAAAAGAATAACTCTAGGGCATTGCTACCTAACTAACCTTACAAGAAACGGAACATTCAAGTACTACTTTATGTTGCGAATGATTGAGTTTACCAGATATTCCATCTGGTAGAGTTGTAATTGCATTCGCTTATATTAAGCCTTATGTAACTCTAAATAATATATGTAACATATTTAAAAGCACCTAAAATGATTTTTTTAGGGTTTTCTGATATATTTTACGCTTTTGTGATAGTAAATTTTTGAAGACATGTTTGCTTTAATTTTGTATGCTGGTCGGTAGATCTGAGGTCCAATCCTTGCTACCTGCTTAGAAATTTTCTAAATTAAGGAGGTCTGGAATGGGGTGCACCCAGTCTCATGATGAATAGTTACAAAAATAAATATTTAAATAAACTTTAAATGAGGGCATGATCTGAGTTGAATAACTATAAAAAATAATAACCACAATGTTTAAAGTCAATCAATTAGTTCCAGTAGTTTGCCTCACAATAACTTACAATTCCAAATTTACCACAAAAATGGCATATTTGGCCTGTAGGTATAAGTTTAAAAGCAAAAGAATATCACATTTACATATGTCACTAGATATATGCATAAGATCAACACATCAACTTTGTTTCCGGCGCATATGGTAGCATTATGCACTAAGCTTTAAAACAACATGAAATGTTTTTATACGGTGGCAGCATGTCACTTGGAACTAAAGAATAAAAGTTGCTAAAATCATAGCTATACACAAAGCATTGGCAAGCAGGTTACTGTGCAGCCTGTTCGTGATCGACCACGTCACTTTAATGTGATGGTGTGTCCTCTGCGGCTCTGGCTCAAGAACTAAAAATAAAATAAGTTTATCTATAATTTAGAGCGATGAGCTATTGCGACCTTTGCTGGAGACCAGCTTCCTGTCTTTAATTATTGATTTAAGCTTTACGTAGTTAGCTGGCGATGACAGTCTAGAAATAACTCGTTCCTTCAGCTGCTGCTAGGTTATCAATGATGAATGAGAAATGCTTTGGAACGAACAAGTTTTCCTATCTTTTTCTATTTCAAAATTGAAAAACAAAAAAAGATTTGCTTTTCTTCTGACAATTCTTAAAATAACTCTTTTTCTTTGAACTTTTATTCTGCACTAGAAACTCTATTAATGTTAACTTAAAATCTATCTGTTCCTAAAGAACTTCCAGGATTAAGAAAATTACTCTTTAAATCCTATGGCGACACAGTTGCCAGATACTCTCACACGTTGCTCTCTCATACACTTTTCTTTTATTTTATCCCCCCCCCCCATTATTAAAAATAGCATTAAGTTCTAAAAAGCACCACAATACACAAATAAATTTGAATCAACTGCACAAACATTTTATATGAACATGTGTTCACGAGTAAACTCGACGTACCTGGGTTATTACACCTAGAAGTTTTCTGTTTTATAACGACATGGTTTACTTTAGTACTGTATAACATAAACAACATTGCGTACGCAACCAACGAAGCGACCATTAAGGATGTAAGGCTGAACCTACCCACAGTTACCGTGCTGATTTGTGTATGTTAACTTTAATTGACGAACTGAAATGCTTCCTTATTTGAAATTGTTCGCGTCTGTGACGTAATAGTCAATCACCAATAGTACAATCGAAGGTTCAGCCTGTTTTACTCAAGATCAGTAGTGATTTTCTATGTCTTTGCCACAGAGGTCAGAGGAGTTAAGGTTTCCATTGTAGTCTAGCCTTGGTCGCAGTCTATGTCTGCTGTTTCCTGTAATTTTTCAGACCCTAAAACCTAAAGGAAGGACCAAAATTCGCACGATATCCACTTAATATATACCTAGGTAGTATTTTGCTAGTTTAGTTGTATTGTGGTAATTTGGAATGATGCAATTATTTTACTTTTACAGTAAATATAATATATAATGACTACTTGTTTCTAAAACTCGTACTTACACTCCTTTAATTGTATTTCGGTTTACCTAGGACCACGTCTGTGTTATAGATTGGTAACACTTCATCTATAACTATTTTCCCCACCATTTCTACGTAACTCAGCTGCAGCGGAACGCGATTATAGAGCAAGTGTTAGTAAAAAGAGAGGGAAACATCAAGAATTCATTTCAAGATTGATTTATGTATATGCATTGAAAAAGGACCGGAGGATTCAGCTGATATACGAAAGGACTTAAAGATAAGTCATGCAACACGAATTGATTTTTTTTTTATTTATTTATTTATGGGCGCTCTTTAACATCTCAGGTCATCAGCGTCCCATTCAACTCAGAGCGTGAAATGGCCGACAAATTTTGCTCAGAGGCCTCTCTTTCAGGCTTGAGGTTCTTTTTCGTTCCGTAAATGAACACGAATTGTCTTTAATATAACATTTAATGTAATTTAATAATCACTTATATTGTTGATAGTCACGATGCCATAATTTTGAACAAGAAACATTGTATGATAACATTACTGAGTCATTATGTGGAGTATTTGGCATAAATTAGATTTTCCATTATTTGTGACACCCTATGTCTCAGCCTACCCTGTACAAAAGGCTTCACCGTTGTCTCTCTTATAATAGTTATGTGTACAAAGGTAGGTCCATAAGTTTCCGACCCCCCCCCCGATAAGGATTATCCGCTTCACAAAACCCTTATCTGATGTCATATCTTATCTGTTAAGTAAATAATTTCAGTTGTAACTTCCGCTCTGCTATGTTCAGCTGTTCAGATATATTTGCATAAAAAGATTGTGTAGAAGATTGTGAAATGTTCAAAATGGAGTTTCGAGCTGCTATTAAGTTCTTCACAAAAGAAGCATCTACTCCAAATGAAATTAAACAACCAGTGGACGGTGTATAAGGGGAAGCATCCCCTTCATATTATACCGTAAAAGAATGGGCCAAACTTTTTCGAATGGGTCAAGAAAGCATTGAAGACGAAGGGCGTGCCGTTGGGCTCTTGGAAGTGCTCGCTCCTGAAAACATCGCCCTTGTGGAAGGAGAAATTATGGAAGACCGGCGGCTCAAAGTTACAGAAATAGCAGCAAGGTTGGGCCTTTCTAAAACAACAGTCCTTGGAATTAATCATGAACATTTAAACATGAATAAGGTTAGGGCAAGATGGATGCCTAGACTTCTTTCCTCGGTCCAAAAGCAGCAACGAGTCATCTGTTGTTAGGCATTTTTGGAGATCTGCCGTGACAACGAGAGAGAAGTTCTGCAAATCATTGTTACAGGAGATGAAACTATGGTCCTCTATCATGATCTCTTGTCTAAAGGAATATCAATGGAGTGGCGTAAACCTGGCGAAGCACCGCCTCTAAAGGCCAAGGTCACTCAGTCAACCAAGATGATCATGGCCACAATCTTTTGCGACTGTGAAGGAATACTCTTCATTAACTTCAAGGAGAGGAACGCCACAGTAAATGGGGAGTACTATGCTGGCCTACTGCACAGACTACGTGCTTCCATCAAAGAGAAAAGGCGCGGAAAGCTGAGTGTGCGCCTTCTTCATGACAATGCGCCTGTGCACACAGCTCTTCTTGCAAAGCAAGCTGTGAAGAAGTGTGGTTTCAAGGAGATCGACCATCTAGCCTACAGCCCAGATCTAGCCTCCCAGGGGCTATTTCTCTTCTCAAAACTCAAAAAGGACCTTCGAGGAAGGAAATTTAAGTATGACGAAGAAGTGATGGATGCTGTTTATGCCCATTTTTCAGAGAAGCTTTCTGACTACTTTGGGGGGGGGGGATTGAAATGTTAATTCAAAGATGTCAGAGGTATATTGCAATGAAGGGTAGCTATATTAAAAAGTGAAATATAGTTTTATTCTTTATCATACCTAGAAAATGGTTATGCCGGAAACTTATGAATCGCACTCTGAACTGTATCACTGAAAAAGTCACCTCTTTGCCACATACGTTCCCAGGAAAGTTTGCCTCGAGTTTTATACGTACTTATTGTTGCGTTACAAAATCACCCCATGACCCAGGGCTTAATAAACCCGACGCAACCTGTTGTGTTACAAAATTTAATAAAGTATTTTAAAAGACTATTAGATATTTAAAGGGAAACAGTATTTTGATGGCAAGACAGTCATATGTGTTACATCGCAGCTATTTCAACATCAAACATTATTACATTTGAAGTAACAATGCTTTCATGCAGACACTTATCAGTAGTTATAATCTGTTATTTCATTAGTTGCAAGTTCTTACTGAATGACATTCTACAGCAGTTTCTTGTTCATTTGTGAAGTAGTTGCTTTATTTGAGTCGTCCAGTTGCAAAATGCGTTTTGTCAATGAAAATTGACTTTTCAGAAACCAAGAAAAAACTGTTCATTTGTTCTGTTCTATTCATAGTGTTAGAAGGATGCATTTTTTACTAATATATAGCACAATATAATCTCCTTCCATAGCTAAATGCCAAAAAATCTATGACTCGTACATTCTGAAAGTTTAACTCCGACTAGTGAGTTATGGTTTCAAGTGCTAGGAAATGAAAAACACACACTTTGTAATCAAACTGTAATTATATTTAAACTTTTACAGCAGTCAACTCAAATTACATGTGCATTAGAACATAAAGTTATTATTTTCTTGTTTTTTGCATTTGCAATGTAAAGATTCTGTCTTTTTAGCGTATTGCTGGAAGAATTAAAATAATACTGTAGGAAAAAGCCAGATTTCTTCAAATAGCCTAAGTTTTACACTTTTGTTGTACTGAGTCCCACAAGTCACAAAACCTGCATTGTTTGACCGTTGGACCATTTAAAACATTGATTTTAGTAAAATCCGCTAGCACAAAATGTGCTCTTTCACATCGACTGTTGCTGTGGGTTTTAGAATTGATTCCTAGTTCACTCTCTTCGCCAATATTAGCTCCTAGAAACATCTTTCTCGTCCATGTTTAAAAAACTGGCTCGGTGGGAAGAAATGTCCCTTTGATCGTTATTGATGTAGTTAGTTACAATTTTGCAGAGTTTGGCAAAATCTGTTTTTCCAACGGAATGAAACGATGAACTCGCTGGATCAAATGGAGAGAGCTGAGAAATTAAATTTCTACACACCCACTCATTAAATTTCATTGCATTTGCTTATTTAAATGAAAGTGGTATTTGAATACATTTAGAGTCGTTACTATATCGATGATTATGTTTAATTGTTAAATAAATAACATTATTTTAACATGTTTTTCTACATTTTGTTTTGCGTTAGAGAAACAAACTATAGAAATATAAAACTCTGTCAAATGTACAATATACCTAAGTAACTTAGGCGTCGTTATGTTCGAGCCATACAGTGTGCATCAAGGCCATGTGCTGTTACAGATAAACCTGCTGTATGCAGTTCACTTGAAGTGATTACATGATCGTTATGGATTCAAAGGCGTAATTATCAGCTGAAACACGTGTTGCGATTATAGCAATGAGAAAGGTAGGTTTGTAAATTCGTCTGAAGTTGCTAAAGAACGTGACAATATTGGAAAAGTGCAACTTGCGGTTGCATAGAGCCGGGGTGCACAATTATATTACTGCTCCACAAGCTTCTAGAACTTTAACACTCATGCACATTGAACACACAACAGAAAGAGGGAAAGAATTTAATAAAAATATTATAGTGACGTATCTGTTTCAACAAAGCAAATCAATTTTCATGACTTTCATGGCAGCAGACTTGTCAATGAATCTTTGGTTAATGTCTATCAATATATAAAATGTCGTTTACTTGTTATGTTCTGAAATTACAACCATTCATATTTAGAGCTGGTCTATCCAGATTTTTTTTATTTAAATGTTTCTCTTCTAAAGAAAAAGGCGTAGTATGAATTGAAATAAGAGCTGTACATGTACATGTTCTTTACATTCAAATGACACTAAACAAATTAAGCACTTACTTCGCGAATCCACTAGAAACTTCACTAGTATGCCATTTAGCCAGAGTTTACCAATACAGAAATATTGATTATTATTGCAGCAAGAGCGTGTGCATGAGAGTATTGTTACTTCAAATGCAATATTGGTTGATACTGAAATAACTGCACGTTTTCGCATATTTAACAACAGGGGGCGCCAAAAAATGCATACACGCTTCAAGCAAAGAAAAAAACTGTGTTAACATAACAAAACTGAATTCACACAAACAGAAAATGATGAGCACCAATCATCTTAGACTTTTACAGTTAAAACAGTTGCTCGAAATGCCCACCATCGGCGTCGATACACTTCTGAGTACCTTGAACTATTGATGAGCAACGTTTGCGAAAGTGTCCTCAGCGATTGCAGCATATGCCGTTTCAGGAGCATTTTCATTTAATACATGCAAAAATCTTGGGATGAAAACTTTCAACTTTGCTGTTTTAATAATACGACGTACGCTGGTTCTGCTAATCCCAGTCTCACGTGCACATTGCTTAGTAGATTTCTGCGGTGAGTGCTCAAAACGTTCCAAAACCATAGCCGAGGACGCGGGGCTTGTTGTTGTCAGGTCTCCCTGATCTGCCCTTGTTAACATCGCATACGGTACCACGAGTCTCAAATGTGTCTCGAATGCGTGCAATTGTTACTCGCGTTGGCGGTTCTGTTCTGTACACACGTCTCCATTGCCTTTGAACTTCAACAACATTCTCGGTTGTCTAATATCACTTCAAAATTGCTTTCCGCTGTTGAAACGATAATCTTGGTTCCATTTTGTTGTAGCAACGCTAGGTTAATGTAATATAAGTCACACCTGTTTACAGAACATCATACGATAATCGTGGCTTCCTTTGCTCATTATTGATTTATCTGTCACGTAGCAACTCTGTCATAATGTATGTGAGTCACATCTGTTTACAGAACATCATACTACACATTACTGTTGTTTTTCGGTCCAACTTTGAAATATATAAAATAGATATCTATTGTGAAAGTGTATATACATTTGGCACTCTCGGTATATTACCTTTTTGCCATTACTTTATACTGTTTCACTATAATTATCCAATAGTCCTCTAAAAGATTTATTCGGCTTTGTAACGCAACAACAAATTGTGTAAAACGCAAGACACTTTCCTGGTAATGCAAGTAATGAAAGGTGGCGTTTTAAGGGGTGCAAAAATATAATGACTCTTATGGCAAGAGGTTCCTCCTAGCACTTCCTAGCACCTCCCTCAATTAAATACTCCACAAGCAACTGCAAATCAAGTACCCTAGAGATAATAACCGCAAATAGATAGAAACCCTCTGCATACATTTTAAAAGCATAAAACACATTAACCAATAGTTAGAGTACTTTAAATGTTGAAACTTTTCGGAGTAGCGCAAACCTGGGCTCTGCAAAACTATAAATAAATATGATATATTTATTAGAACTACCAGTTAAGGGACACATTTAAAACTTCATCATAAATATTGCACAAGTAGTAAAAAGAACAATAAAACGGTTTCTGTTTCAACAGTAAGAAAGGCACTTTCAGATGCTGATTTGAAACGACATGTTGTAGTCAAGAAACTATTGCTGAAGCCTATCGGCAAAAGCAGAAACTTCAGTGGATAGAAAACATCAACACTGAACTCCTACTGAGTATCTAAAATAATTTCCACATATACGCACTTAGGTACAAGATGAAGAATATATGTATATGCTAACATAAAGGTTTCCCAAAGTAAACATAGTGAGGGTATACTATGGTTTTAGAGTGTTTTTCTGGGAATAAAGTTTGGGATATTGTGAAAATCAAATGACACTTGAATCAGAAATAATAACATAAAAGTCTTCAATGTCATTTAGTAACATCTCGATCACGTTTAGTAGGATTTTTTTTCTTGTACCTAGATAACAATCCTAAACATTGATCTGCATAGTGCGGATTGCAATTTCATAGAATTATTATGAGAAAAAGTGGAAAAGCTCATTTAAAGGGGTTAGACCATTAAGAATATAGGATCAGAATACCTCCAAGGACTTTATAAACCAATGTCTAGAGTTTGCTAGGTAATTTGCACTTCTTTTTTTTTTTTATCATATTTCTAAATGAAAGGTTAGCAAGGTGTATGAAATCATTTATATATTGCAATTTTTCCTTGTTTATTATGTCCACTTATAAATCATTCTGCTTTAGTCTGCTCTTCGTTGCGTTTATCTGTAAACAAATTTATTTGTTGTAATAATTTACTTCTTCTAATGCTCCCTTAGTTCTCCTGCGCTTAGTTATGAGAATAGCCAACAAATTTTAAGTTAAGTATTTTTTTTTTCATCTACGACGTTTATTCCAAAATAAACATAGATATATCTAAACATTTCCTGTAATAGCAAATGTAAAGCTTAGGGGCCAATGAATTATTCACATCTTATGTCTCTTTCTAATTAAATTTTTTCCCCATCATCTAATTGTACGTTATTGGAGGTTTTTTTATTGTATGCCGTCTCCGACCTCTCGATCATAAGTCGACGAGCAGCCCAGTACAAAGAAGAAGGAGGAAGGATACACCAAAGGCATTGTCAATAACATGCAAAGAGAAACAGATGAGAACAGCAGAGCAAATGCTGAGGTGCTCCTCAGTTATGGATACGCCATGGTCGCAAAGAGGGCATGCATCTGTTTCAGTCAGTCCGATTCTATTTAGGTGACTCTCTAAGTAGTCATGACCCGTAGCAAGTCTAAAAGTAGGCCACGCCAACTGATCTAGGTAGAGAACTAGCAATTCTTTCCGACTTGTTCAAAAGGGAGTTCCACTTTTCCCCAGAAGTTTTCTCTCTATACAGGCTGAAGCGGTTAGATTTAATAGTGAAGGATATATGACGCTTTATATGTCGCAGGGGCAAAGGTGGCTCCGGTTGTTTCATTTGGGATCCCCTTTTCGCCAGCTCATCTGCCTACTCGTTTCCATAAATCCCGCAGTGGCCAGGAATCCACTGCAGAGCAATGCGGTTCATGACGCTCAGCAGCTTATCAATTTTTCCCGTTCAGTTCTCAGATATATCACATTCATTGTGATAATAAGTTGTTAAGGTCACAATTGCCGCCCTGTAATCAACAAAAAACAATATTTTCTTATCACACTGCTCTATTTTGTCTAAGGCTAAAGAAATAGCGGCTAATTCGCCACCATTTCCTATCAGTATATGACAATGTAAAGTCCATAGAGTAAACCAGTTCCAGCGTTTTAATCGTTCGTTCAGCCGAACTATCAGTATAGACATGGCGCTAAGAATCAACCGGGAAACTTCCTTGAATAGTAGCCAAGGCCGTACATATATATTCAAAGTCAAGAGAAAAATTTTCTGCTAACATCAGAGACAAGGTCTAAATGCAGGTTTAAAATTTACCAATGGACTTCAGAGATCTGGAAAGGGAAAACGAGTTATTGGAGTACAACTTGGCAATATATTTTCATATCATCCACTCCTTGTTTCTTTAATTCTCTCAACAGAAGTGTATACTGTATCGAAGGCAATCAATAAATTCCCTGATTTTGTTTTATGCTTTTTGTTACTTTTAATGATGTTAGCAAATCTCTTCCAAGGGGTTTCAAAGTCCGAGTGTGAATACTTTTTTCCCTCGATACATTGCTTTAGGTTGTGCTTCAACCTGAAGTTAAGCTTTTAAACATACCAAACTATCTATGAACACCAGCATACATTAACAAGCTACTGTTGGACGAACATACATGAAGAAAGAACTTTAGTCATTCAGAAAACAAATAAAAAGATCAAGAAGTTTGAAAATTATTGGAAAATGCTCATCACTTTGTTTATTAATGTTTAGTTAAAATTTAATATAAACACATTTATCAGTAAGGCACTTTCTTCGGCAGTAAATACATTTTATAACAAAATATCATATTACAGCTTATATAGTAAAAATTAGGTGCTTCAAGTTTTACTCATTATGGTTTGATAAGAATTTAATATTGATCATTGCATAATTTTAGTTTTTACTAATTAAGATCTTGTACCGCCTCAGTTATTAAGTTCATAGGCAGATCTTTATGAAATTGTACTATTATAATATTACTTCATTAGCAACAAACCACAGCTGTTTACGTTTTCGTTTCTGCTGGTCTCTATATCCTTACCTTCCTATAAATATTTCGTGCATAAGATGTGTTTACTCAGTTGCAGCAATGATTAGAGCTGTCAGTTATTTCTTCAGATGATATGATTCCAGGTGCTAATATCGTTATTTTCTTATACAACAGCTTGTACCGTTTGGTCAAGAGAGAGAGAAAATGATAAACGAAATACTGTGGTAACATTTTGTATACAACGATTAGCTATCACACAACTTTGTTCTACGTGTTTTCCCACCTTTGTGTACATGTTTCATACGATTTATCATCACACTGCTCGCTTGTTGCGATATGCAAGACTGCCTCGATATATTCATGAAGTCCGTTCATTTAGACTATCAGGAATAGGTGTGAAAAACTGTTCTTCCAGTACTCCTCACAAAAACGCATCACACTTCGACAAATCAGGACTTCGTAAAGTACGAGGGTAGGTCCATAAGTTTCCAGCCTAACCATTTTCTAGGTATATGATAAAGACAAAAACTATATTTTACTTTTCAATAAAGTTACCCTTATTGCAATACACTTCTCATATCTTTGAATTAACCCTTCAATTCCCCCCAAAAATTAGTCAGAAGTCTTGTCTGCAAAATTAGCATAAACAGCATTCATCACTTCTTCGTCACACTTAAATTTCCTTCTTCGAAGGTCCTTCTTGAGTTTTGAGAACAGGAAATATCACCGGGAGCTAGATCTGGACTGTAGGGCAAATGGTCGATTTCCTTGAAACCACATTTCCTCACAGCTTCCTTTGCAACAAGAGCTGTGTGCGCAGACGCGTTGTCGTGAAAAAGCGCACACCACCACTCAGCTTTCCTCGCCTTTTCTCTTTGATGGAAGCACGTAGTCTGTGTAGTAGGCCAGCATAGAACTCCCCATTTACTGTGGTGTTCCTCTCCTTGAAGTCAATGAAGAGTATTCCTTCACAGTGCCAAAAGATTGTGGTCATGATCTTCTTGGTTGACTGAGTGACCTTGGCCTTTAGAGGCGGTGCTTCGCCAGGTTTACGCCACTCCATTGATTTTCTTTTGAACAAGAGATCATAGTTTTTTTTTTTTTTTGAGTAGTGTTTAGGGCCCGTTTTTACTACTGAGGCACCACAGGCGGTGGACACCGATGATACATGAAATGAAATGATAAATTGGGAAAGGGTGTTTTTTTTTTAAGGAAGGAAGCGTTACAGGCCTAAGTTTTAGGTACCTCCCCGGCATTTGCCAGTTATGAAGACTGAGGAAAACCTGGAAAAAAACCCAGTCAGGGAGGACGGTCCTGGCGGGATTCGAACCTCAGACCTCCCGCTCACGAGTCCGTGCCTAAACGACCTCGGCCACCCGTGGCGGTGAGATCATAGTAGAGGGTCATAGTTTCATCTCCTGTAACAATGGTTTGCAGAACTTCTCTCTCGTTACCACGGCAGAGCTCCAAAAATGCCTGAAAACAGATGACTTGTTGCTGCTTTTGAACTGAGGAAAGAAGTCTAGGCATCTTGCACTAACGTTATCCAGGTTTTAAATCTCTAATTCTAAGGACTGTTGTTTTAGAATGTCCCAATCTTGCTGCTATTTCTGTAACTTTGAGCCGCCGTCTTCCATAATTTCTCCTTCCACGAGGGCGATGTTTTCAGGAGTGAGTACCTCCAAGGGCCAACATGCACGCTCATCATGTTCAATGCTTTCTCGATCCATTCGAAAAAGTTTGGCCCATTCTTTTACGTTAGAACATGAGGGGGGTGCTTCCCCATACACACCATTCAATCGCTGTTTAATTTCATTTGGAGTAATAGCTGGACACTCCATTTTGACACCGCCACGGGTGGCCGAGGTCGTTAAGGCGCGAACTTGTGAGCGGGAGGTCCGGGGTTCGAATCCCGCCAGGACCGTCCTCCCTGACTTAGGTTTTTTCTAGGTTTTCCTCAGTCCTCATAACTGGCAAATGCCCGGGAGGTATCCTAAACTTAGGCCTGAAACGTTACCTTCCTTAAAAAAAAGCCTTTCCCAATATATCATTTCATCTCATGTATCATCAGTGTTCACCGCCTGTGGTGCCTTAAAAACGGGCGTTAAACACCATTCAAAAAAAAAATACTCTATTTGAACATGTCACAATCTTCTACACATAGCCTTCTTTATACAACTATATCTGAACAATTGAACACAGCGGAGCGGAAGTTACAACTGCTGTTATTTACTTAAACAGATAAGGTATGACATCAGATAAGAGTTTTATTAAGGCAATAATCCTTATCGGCAAGGCCAAAAACTTATGGACCTACCCTCGTATATGGAAATATGAGGGCTTGGAATTCCGCCAGCCTGGAAACAGTTTATGGGAAAACGTCCATTACCATGAGCAGTATGGTTGAAACACTTGATTGTGAATATCGAGGTTGTTCTGCGTACAGTAACGCCCTGAAATGATCAATAACTTGCAATTATGATGTGACGTTAATTCTCTTTCTCAATGAAGTACGGGGAGGTACAGCGGCTAAAATTGTCACTTTCGCTGAATGTAAATGATCTGGTGCATATTCAACAGAGAAAACAAGTATTTTGCTTATTTACATGGTACATCACATTTGTCAGACCACACCACCTTTGGAGATGCTCAGGAACTTGATACACATTGAACATAACACGTGTACAATATTGAACTGGGGCTAAGAATACTGGCTCCTTCAGCCCATGGAATACCATGCATAAACCTTTCTTTTGTAAGAATTATTTTGCATTCAATATTCGATACTGCTAAAACGCTATTGCGCAGTGCTACATCACTGGAGGTCAATTAAACCATTGCTTAAAATGTTGCAACTGTGTTTAGTAGCTTTGTCATCATCTGATGTTTTGACATTGATTCTTCTGACGTTTCTTGTTTATATGTTTGTAACTCATGAGTAAGATTAGGTTTTATCATTTTCCATCTTCTCAATAAATCACAGACGTTGCTTAATGACATATTTCTATTATTTTATTTATTTATTTTTATTAAATTATTATTATTATAATTATTATTATTATTATTATTATTATTATTTTAGCTTTCTTTATTTCCTTTACTGAGTTGTGCTGACAAAAACAAGTTATACTGCAAAATCTGTAATATGAGAATAGCCACTGAGAGGAGCTTTATTGTGATGCAACATATGAACAGAGAATACATAAACGCTGATTTCATTCCCAGCTCTTTGCAGATCTTTGTGAAACCTTCGTCTGTACCGATAAACCTTTAACTGATCTCAGTAATGTAAAGCTACGAAACATTTTTGGGAAAATATTCCAATGTCTACCCGAATTCTTCTACATTAACGAAAAAAAAAAATTACGGAGGCTGCCAAAATGTATACACACTTCAAGCAAAGAAAAAACTGTGTTAACATAGCAAGACTGAATTCATGCAAACAGAAAATGATAAGCACTAATCATCTCAGACTTTTACAGTTACAACAGTTGCTCAAAATGCCCACCATCGGCGTCGATATACTTCTGAATACGTTGAACTACTGATTGAGCAACGTTTGTGAAAGTATTTTCAGCGATTGCAGCACATGCCGTTTCAATTTCTTCCCGAAGTGCTGCCAGTGTAGCTGGTTTTCTACGGTATACAACATCCTTAAGAGTTCCCCATAGGTGGAAGTCCAACGGATTTAGATCCGGAGAACGCGGTTGAAACTCAATCGGACCTCTTTGAACTATCCAGAGCCTTGGAGGATTGTCATCAAGTATGCAAGCACATTTCGGTGGTAATGTGGTGATCTGCCGGATCTGCCCTTGTAAACATCGCATAAGGTACCACGAGTCTCAAATTTGTCTCGAATGCGTGCAATTGTTACTCGCGTTGGCGGTTCTGTTCTGTACACACGTCTCCATTGCCTTTGAACTTCAACAGCATTCTCGGTTTTACAATACCACTTCAACATTGCTTTCCGCTGTTCAAACGATAATCTTGGCTCCATTTTGCTATAGCAAAGCTAGCATAACGTAATGTGAGTCACATCTGTTTTCAGAGCAACATACTACACATTACTGTTGTTTTTCGGTCCAACTTTGAAATATATTAAATAGATATCTATTGTGACAGTGTGTATACATTTTGGCACCCTCGGTATATTGTACTTTGTTACCGGAAGAAAATTGAAGAAACGAAATAAATTATGGGGAAATATTTTGGGAGTTTATAGATGAGATCAGTAATGCTATAGGGAGCTTATGTAGCAAACATGTAGTGGCAGGCACATTGAAGGAAGAAGAGCCAGGGAGAAATTATCTTTTCAATTGTGAGCAGTTTGAGCAGACTAATCATTCGACTACTTGTAAACTGTTTGAAAAGTCTTTGCACTTAATCAGGGTGAATATGGCTGTGTACGGCTGTTTGTGATGAATGCTGCATGCTACATGCGGCAATTTCTTTCACAACTACCTACCAGCAAGTTGTGTACTGGCGTATTTATGTGATAGAATAGGATACTCCTCATCGACAAATGAAGTCAATTCATTTCGATCGCGTCGTATACAATGGTATCGAGTAAAATGCTCTGATTATGGTTTTACCCTTTTCCAACAAAGCGAATTCAAATAATGCCGTGACAATGCCAAAACGAAATAGCTATTACTTTTCCTGCTGATAGAATTGGTTTGCTTCTTCGCTCACTTTCTTTGGCTACATCTCACTGTTTCGATTGCTCCCTCGTTTATGGCGTGTAAGGGTGGGTTCACTTTTCATAGACTGTCACTTATCGTCTCCGAAATCCGATTAAATAACTCCAAATTCTGAGTGGAAGTGATAAACTCGATCTCTTTTCTGATCAATTATTAGCAAATGCGGCATCCATCTCGCAGATATCGTTTCGTTTGGAAATAATCGTGCAAAACATTAAGAATTAGACCCGCAGACATGTCCACAATTCAGTATTCCTCCGTACTTTCAGTTTCCGATCGCTCAGCAATTTGTGAATTTTTTCAATCATTTCGGGAGCCGTTAATTCGATGGAACTCGGGCGTAAAAATCCTAAATATGGCTTCCTTCGGAAGGGGAAATAAAGCCATGGGTCCCGTGTCGTAGATTTAAGCAATGTACGTGAATCTGAAGTCTGAAAGAAGAGGCCTCTGAGCAAAATTTATCGGCCGTATCAGGCCTTGAATTGAATATTATAGAACTTCCGTAAATAAATCGAATAAATCAATCGGCACGTGTATTATACATTTTAGTTTCTCCATTTTTAAGGCTTGTTTACAAATTTAAGCAGGAAAATTACTCTCAAACACGGACTAAGCTTCGTAACTATTTATGACTATGTACATCATCCTTTAACAATCTCGAGGTTGCCAACGTATCGTTGAAAATGACCTACAGCTAACACATGTTTACTTTGCACGCTAATTATTATCGAACAACCCTCGTATGCGTTCTATCATGTCTGCTACTTTATTAGGCTACCGAATCTTGACATTTTGTAAAGATTCTGCAAATCATTTTTTAATCTGTCCATATTCATTTCCTAGATAGGGTGTTCTATATGTTTTGCTATGTGGATTTTCAATATATACAATACGAATAATTTTTGATAGAAGGTCTTTCTGATGATAATCTACTTTGGAATACTGGTTTATTACAGCATATAATAATCAATTATAATTCAGTATTCCACTGATGGTACTGACTGCAGTTGTCAGGAAAAGCTTTGCTTTTGAAGCAAACTTAGGACTGCAGAATAGCCCGGAAGTGCTTATTTGATATTTTGATTATATGAATGTCGGCCGTGATAAGCTGTAGAAATAATATAAACACATTTTCGCCCGTGGTTTTCATTTAGTAGTAGTTTGAGAGATTACTGCAAAACATGTTTTAGACTTTGCTGTTCTCTCTTATTCCATTGCCTCACATAATATTTCACTGGGTCACAATAATAATGATACCGTGTCTATGATTTGAAATTTCAGTGTCTTTTGTATCTATTACCACGTTCACATGTCCGAATGGAATCGATTTGAATACGTTTTCCGGATTGAAAATGTTTATTGTTAAATGGGCTATCCGGTAGGGTTATCTAACATAAAAATAAAATAAGGCAGGTAACCAAATGAAAGCTTATTAGAATTAGAACAGATTTCATTGCGGATTACGGATTGAAAAACATTATGTAAACGGGGATTGTACTGAGTTTGGATCTGTAGTTTGGATTCAGTCCGGAAAGCATATTCAAATCAACTTGAATCCAACATGGTACATGATTTGCATATTCAGTGTCTGTATAGTTGCACATAGGCTCTAAATAAAACGTTTTGCAATTTATCTATTATTGTGGATACAATCATAAAAATTCATGATTAATAACTACATAACGAAAGGAGAAGGTAAATCCTTCAATGCTTCAATCTTTTAACTACAGCTACAGCTAGTATGCACGCTGCACAGTAGATGGCGCGCATACTAGCTCTACACGCGGCAGTAAGATGGGTTTTTTGCATAGTAGTAACTTTCAACGCAAAAAGGTTAGAAAAGAGTCGTGAGCTATAAGCATGAAAGTTAAGCATGGTTTCGTGCATTGCATTATTTGCGTCCGTGATATGACATGTGTTTGACACGACGGTGACTAGCATATTTCGCTCGTACTTTGGAATCACAGTTCGGAATACTACACAAGACTGCACTGTAGTACTAGGTAAGCTGCGTATTAATCGGCATTGTATGTAAATGTTAAGTAGTTGCTAAGTAAGTTGTGGGAGTAGCAGTAATGCAATTAACGCATTAGTCAATGGAATAATTAGAACATATACAAGTGACACTTTGCATCACGTAACCACAGATACATACAAATTGCTCATCTTGGTTCTTATTGTTATTTTCTTTCGCATTAAGCCAATTGCATCTCAGATTGTTTTAACTGCCCTTTGACGTTAAAAAATACCATGGAATATTCCAATGTTGAACTTCAAACATTTAAATATTGTTTCCTGGGCATTTATGATAGCTTGATAGAAGTATTGAAGGGGCCAATAAATGACTTATAAATTTAGTAATAAATGAAACAAATCTAATTAAGGCTTTTGCGTATTAATCTGCGCATTACGCATTTGAGCTAATTTTTATTTTTCTTTTTTGTTTGCAATAAACATATCGTTTTATATTTTTTATTGTTTACAAATTAGAATGAAACTTACTCATCCACTGTCTTGATGGTCAAAACTCAGGTGATAATGTAAAAATGTTGGACAACTGTTAGTGATAGTTTGAAGTCACATTTGTAAAATGTGTTGCATATACAAGCACAACTTATTTGCATAAATTTTAATCTAACTATTAGGGTACTATCAAAATCATTTTCTTACCAATACTCAAGTTTCACCTTTTTGATTAAGGATATGGAAAATAGGCTACTTTTGCCTTCTTCAATGAACTATTCTTAGCTAGAGGAAAATTTAATCTGTACTTAAAATACATGTAAATACCAAATTAATCATAAGCATGCTATAGATTTGTCTTCCAAATTCAGATACATAATGACCTACCCAACAGAATTAAATTATTAGGAAACGAATGTAAATTCAAACATTTCAAAAATTCTCCTAAAGAATTCTTAATAGCTCACACTTTCCACAATATGAGTGAATATTTAGGACTTGATTCATTTTAATTATGTATATGTTTTATTTTTTTGACACATCCCATATCCTAGACCTCTCGTTCAACTCATTATCTACAGAATGATATATACTAATTGATATACCTGTAATATTTCCAAGATCTTTACTCATTTATCTGAATAGAAGCTGTAGGTGATCCCTGTGGTATGAAATTCATGGATTTTGATATGTAAATTGCAAAACAAATTAAGAAGCAACACAAATCGCCATAATGATGCATTAAATGCTTTGATGCTGACATGTTTGCTTTTTTTTTTATAATAAATGTAGCCATTCAAATATATGTTTTGGAATTCATTTCCACATTAAAGCTTTATTTATTAATTTTTGTTTGGTATATACGAGGGGTTCTTTCTGTATTGAATATTGGTAACATTATATGAATAAAGATTGCAGATATTGGTTGAATTAACAATTGAACTTATAATCTCTGTGAGTCGGATTATTAGATTATTAGTGCGTGTTTCACTGTGTTCGATTCCAAATTGAATTAATATTGAATTGAACTTAGTTGATGTTCCTGGTTTCAAAATATGACATCATACTGGCAATATCCAATAGCAAGTTTCAAACTTGAAAAACTGTATGCAGAGATTTTGAAAATGATATACAAAAGTACGTTTTATTGTTTGTATAACAAGAAATTGTTTAAAAAAAAAATTCAGTCTAGTGAGAAATATGCAGGAGATTGCAAAGGATATAGATGGAATGCATTGATCAGGGGTACTAACAAGCAAGACATAGTGAACACTATGATATTATGAAAGTGAATTATAAAAATGTAGAGAGAAATGAATTTTTTATTTCAAAAAAATGTCTACTACAGTTAAAATTTTGAGAATGCCTGCTGCAATTACAATTTTGGTAAATATAAGATGTTTTTATGGGCAACATGTAGAAAATGAACAAGAACAGAATTAAGTGGATGTCTTAGCACACCAAAAAACAGAATAAATGAATATTGGCTTAGAAGGCCCAAAATATATTGTTAACATGTGATTTCTTTTATCATGTAGAGGGCCATCTTTCAAATTCATACAGAAAATTTTAAAGCTTGTCAATTTAATATTTTTGATGTCTGTTGCAGTGCTAACTATACTTGTCTCATAGACCCAAGATCAAACCCAAGTTCAAACTCAGCCAGGGTCAATAAAATTTTAGGGTGTAAAACTTAAATGCGGCTTCTTTTGGATGGAAATTAAAGCCATTGGCCCCATGTCATAGATTTACATCACATGAGAAAACCTGAAGCCTGAAAGAAGAGGTTTTTGAAAAAAAATTATTGACCTTTTTGCACTGTTAATTCAATGGAATGCTAAAGACCAGAGATGTTAAAAAGTTTCCTTAAATAAAAAAACCTAATAACATGTTTGCTTGTTTATATTAATAAATTTCTTTAATTTTTTACGTAGCTGCATGACGTACTCTTAACCATCTTTGTGGCTTAGTTGGGTCGGTTATCATGTTGAAACCAGCTGCAAAAACAAAGTGCAGTTTCAAATCACACTGATATTAAATTTCCAGAGTGAGGTTATTGGGTTTTCTCAACGTGAAAAGGTAAATGCCAGGTAATGCATTAATGAATGGCATATCATTCATTGACTTGATCTACACAAGATGCTTAGTTAGAAAAGAATTCACTAGTATTATTCTTCATCTCTTTATTTCATACCTTCCATCATCATTTTAAATTTGTTTATGTTTACATTTTATCTCAATCTATTCTAAAGATAATTTTTAATCAGCTATGGACATCATCTTTCTTTTCTTTAAGGTGAACTTCAGGTCTGCTTAATTCCATTTTTTTAATTTAATTATATTATCCTGTTATCTTAAGAAGTCTGAGAAACTTTCTAAATTAGCAAGAGATATGCACTGTGTATTTTGCTTACTTTCACCGTATTCTGAGATATGGGGTAATTTTTGGGGTTAATTTTATACACAGTAAAAGAGTATTCATTCTGCAAAAAGAGCGTTAATAACTATTAAGAGAACTATATGATGTTTGAGTGTGACAATTGTATAGACCTCTGTTCAAGAATATTAAAAGTCCTTACTGTCACTGGTGAATACATATTTTCATTTATATAATATCTGCTGGTAATTTAAATGTATGTATCTTGTTCTGTAGATCCAGAGTTCAGCCAGAGCTTTAGGATATAGGACATGTCAAAAAAATAATAAAACATGTGAATAATTAAGATTAATTAAATCCAAAGTATTCATCCATGTTGTAGAAGGTATGAGCTAATAAGAATTTCTTAAAATAATTTTTTAAAGATATGAGTTTACGTTCATTTCCTGATAATTTAATTTTTTTACAGTACATCGTTATAACACCAGACATAGAAATAATTTGCATCAACCAGTTAACTGTCTGGTCCTTTTCAAATCAGTAGCTATTACCAACTTTGCTGTTCAAATGTATGATAAACTGCCAACAACTCTGTAAACACTAGGTAATCATGTTAAATGCAAACACTTAGAGAAAAACTAATTACCCATACTTTTAACAATGTAGAAGAATGCTTCAGCAGTTTTAACACATTGAGCTTTAATACTTGTCATGTGTTTATGGTATTCAGCTTGTAGCATGTAATCATGTTGTATTTAATTGCAGCACATGTAATGTATTTTGATTTATTTACATGTACTTGCATGTGGTATATTTTATTTGTTGGATATATATATAAGTTAACTATAATTTAAAAGGTTAAAACTGAGACACTTTCTCTCTCTCTCTTGCTAACACATATGTATACTTGTATAAAAAAGAATGTGAGTAGAACATAAATAGACAATCCTAAAATACAATAAATAAACTTGCTATTCACCCTTTTATGTGGTGTATGAACTGCACCATAACATATTATTAT
This sequence comes from Metallyticus violacea, assembly GCA_030762175.1. Classification (NCBI taxonomy): domain Eukaryota; kingdom Metazoa; phylum Arthropoda; class Insecta; order Mantodea; family Metallyticidae; genus Metallyticus; species Metallyticus violacea. The sequence continues at coordinate 15,698,440 of CM060841.1, forward strand.
AACAAATGTGGAAAGTAAATATGTATCAAATGGTGCAAACTACTTCTCATCACTGTTCATTCTCGGTCCTGGTGGTGTAGTGGTAACCATACTTGCCTCGTAGACCCAAGATCATGGGTTAAATCCCAAGCATGATCAATGGATTTTTTGCACGTAAAAATCCTAATTATGGCTTCCTTTGGAAGGGATGTAAAGTTATGGGTCTTGTGTCATAGATTTATGGCACATAAAAGAACCTCAAGCCTGAAAAAAGAGACCTCTGAGAAAAATTTATTGGCTGTTTCACACCCTGAATTGAATTGAATGATATGCTAATGACCTGAGATTTTAAAGAATATCTGTAAAAAAACAAATCAACAAGAAAATCAACTGATGGAGTTACTATTGAAGTAACTCTATTTTAGGATTGTTATTTTTTCATTTCTTCATTTGTAATAAAAGACTCAGTCCTACCAAAGTTACTTTTTATGCACATAGATTGGAAAGTGCATTGTAAGGGGAGAATTTTGAGTTTTTTTTTTTTTTTAATGAGTGATTTATATAAAGGGACAATTTGCATTTATTATTGTTCTTGTTTTGCATAATAAACTTTTTTTTAGATGTGGGGAAATTTCTTCAAAGCAAAATGCCATCATCTTTATAATAAATAAACATAGACAAAGCATGTATTTCCATTGTGTTTCTCTGCTTATATTGCTCCTCAGTTTTCTGAAAATGTAACAGATAATACCAATAATCTCTGTGAATCGAAATATTAGAACACTTTTTCTGGTTTCACTTAAACTCACAGAGATTATTAGTGCATTTTTAACTGTGTTCGATTCCAAATTGAATTAATATTTAGATAATACTAAGATTATTTAGTAAGTATTCTGTATATTTGTCCCATTTGATTCAAATGAAAATTGTGTATGTGATTGGAATGCTATGTTAATGGCTTTAGATAAAATTTATATTTGAGAGGTTTTATCAACCCATACACCAATAAATGTAATTACATTTGTGTTTGCAATTAATTTATCTTTGAAAATTAAATTTGGTTCCAACTTAACATTTTCTTACAAATGAAGCACATGTATTGCAAGTATCTTTTTTTTCACATTGACATTTTAAGACAATTTTTGTCATACCGTATGAAAAATTTGTCTAGAACTTTGTTTATTAGATACCATATCCTTGACCATTGCTCATTATGGGATCTACAGAGCAGCAACAACGAATTAATCTGGCAATAAAATGTCTTACAATAGCACAATCTTTATGTCTGTCCCAACTGACTCCTATTTTCTATTATGTAATTTTCATCTTGAAATTTTATTATTTTCAAAGTTTCAACCCTTCTTACCATAATTTAGCTAGGTGCAATATGTAAATATTCAAACTTAATTTTAGTTTTTTCTCAAAAAAAACTTGGCACACAACCTTCAATTAACAAACTATTCATCACGTTTGATGGTTAGAGAATCAATTACTGCTGAACCTATATCATATTAGAGTGGATCTCTTTTTATGAGTGCTTCAACATTGAAAGCACTTGGGAAACCACAGTTTTTCAGGAGTAGGCCCTTCAAGATTTATTGTTAACAGAGTAGTAAATCTTTTTACTGAAAGGCCATTTCTGATTTCAGTTTTTACAAGATTCATGGAGCTAAATCCTTGCTCACAATCTACAGTATGCAATGGAAGTGTTGCAGCATATAACTGTATCAATGAGAGGAAATTATTTTCCTAATGGCTTCATAATCATCTTCCTTTCTGAAGTTTTTGGGATAAAGTATCCATATTGAACATGTCTACCTTATTCAAGTCTCCTAGTCTCTCATTTTAATCAACTAGGGTGGGAAAAGAGAAGAAGAAATACAATTTTTTTTTCTTCTCAAGTCCAATGTGTTGTCACATTTCTGCACATTAACATAGAAAGTTTGTAACGTTTTCAGTAGTAGAGTAGCTAAATGCAACAAATGCAACTGTACCTTAAATCCTTGTTTATAAATTGAATATTGCAACTGTGCTTACTATATAAATTTTTGGAACTATTTTGTTATACTTTTGCTGCTGTAATTGTCTTGCCTTTTGAGCCCAGTGATTGAGGCTATAAATAAAATAATAGAAGAAACTTTAATATGACTATTTCCATAATAAACCTTTCTTTTCATTCACATATATTTTTTCCAACTTATGTAATATTTTAAAGTACTAAATCCCGCCAAGACCGTCCTTCCTGACTGAGGTTTTTTCCAGGTTTTCCTCAGTGTTCATAAATGGTGAATGCCGTGGAGGTACCCTAAATTAGGCCTGGAATGTTTCCTTCCTTTAAAAAAAATTCTTTCCCGATTTATCATTTCATCTCATGTATAATCAGTGTCCACTGCCTGTGGTGCCTCAGTAGTAAAAACGACTGTTAAACACTGTTAAAAAACCACTAAATGTATTACTGAGATCCTAAGAATTCCAATAGTTTAGTTAGCGGAACATATTTTTTCACCAAGGAAATCTGGTTTCCTGTTCAGCATTTCAATAATGGGAATAAAAATGGCTCCTTAATGGTTTCCAGTACACTATTGCCTTGAAGAAAAATGAAATGAATGTATTCTTTTTATGTGGCAGCTAATCTTCAGATTTTGTTTATTGGCAACTGCTGAATATATTTATTAGCATTCCATTGCTAATCTGTGTGATTGTGTTGCTTAAAACTGATAAGATAAGGTAGGACTTTTGAACAGTTGACAATTATGGCCTCTACTGTAATGATAATTTTATGCTTGTCATTATGTGATTAACATTCAGTGATCTTCATGTTATAATAAGGAATAAAAGACTGTAGGTGTCATTTTGAACAGTCAGGTAATACTTTCATTGTTTTTACTGATGGTGATTCTAAATCAGAAGAAACTAAGATATATAATGCATATTAGAAAGTATGAACACCTAATGTTAACATAAATATGTTACAACATTGAGCCTAAGCCATTTGCACATTTTTAAACATAATTTATTATCCATTTAATACAGGTCGCTTATATGTATTATAAACACAGAGCACTAATCGTTTTTCAAAATGGCCACCTTTGGCCTTCACACAGGTCCTAAGTCTCTGTGGCCACGCATCAATGGAATTACGGACAGTTTCCACTGGGAAATCCGCCACTGCCTTCATCAGGGAGCGCTTCAGGCTGTCGATACTGGGATGATACTAGTTAAAGACGCAAGGACCGCGACTTGTAGTCTAATGGGTTAAGGTCAGGGTTGTTGGAAGGCCAATCATCCCGAGCAATGAAGACCGAAACACTTCTCCGCAGCCAGTTCTGGGTAGACTTTGCCTTGTGAGTGGGTGCTGAATCCTGCTGGAAGCTCCATTGTTCATTCCTGAACTAAGTGTTGCTCAAATCCTTCACAACAGTCTCCAACACGGTGTTTTGGTACACTTTGGCAGAGATTTTCAACTCTTTTCACATGGAGTTGGGTGGTGCCATCATATACCACTCCCCACCATACCATGACTGAGGCAGGATGATGAATCTTCGGAACCTTCTCATGAGCTGCTCGAGATGATTTAGCGTAAACATTTTGTCAGTTGAAAGCCTCATCAATGGTGCAAATCTTTTCATCCGTGAAAAGAACTTTTCTGTGGTCATTGTTTGCATAACGCTGAAGGTGTTTTGATTTTATCACCCCCTGCTTCTTCAGACGCTGGGTTAGAAGGTGACCTGTACTCCGCCGGTACACTTTCAGCCCTAGCTCAAACGTAACAGGCGGGAAATTGACATTTTTTAAATATTCAGCTTTCGGGCCAGCACAGACTGCTTTCGCACAGAAAATTCGTCGAATACGAGCCGCTACTGTTTTAACCGCCTGCTTGTCCCTAATGCTGCGTGGACTGCCTGGTCTCTGGCGATCATCAACAGTTCCGGTTTCTAGGAATCGGTTAATGGTTCGATACACAAATTTCTGCTTATTTTCAACTTCTTAGTGAAAATTTCACAAGTTTATTTACCCACCTTATGAAGGGCTATCACTGCTACACGATTTTCACAATCGCCACATTCCATCGCTACAATAGGACCGCCACGGGAGGCCGAGGTCGTTAAGGCGCGGACTCGTGAGCGGGAGGTCCGGGGTTCGAATCCCGCCAGGACCGTCCTCCCTGACAGGTTTTTTTCCAGATTTGCTCATTCCTCGTAAATAGCAAATGCCGGGGAGGTACCCTGAACTTAGGCCTGGAACGCTTCCCTCCTTAAAAAATCCTTTCCCAGTACATCATTTCATTTCATGTATTACAAGTGTTAACTGCTTGTGGTGCCTCAGTAGTAAACACGGGGGTTAAACACTATTAAAAAAAAATAAATACAATATGTAGAAACACACTTTCTCTTCTACGGCTCTACTCACAATGTCATCCTCTTACCTTACTCACATAAGTGTTGTCCGCGACCTTCAAAACCGGTTGTACAGCCTGCGCCAAAAGCTTGTAACCGTATGTTAAGACTAGGTAAAATATCAGTTTTAATTTGAGACAAATTAAACATTTGTTATTCATAATTATAAAGGCAGTTATTAACTAACATTCTAAGGAATATGAGAAAGATGCAATATGTTAAATAACAAGGAATTCATCTCTTGTCTTCGTTGGGTACAGGAATCATTTCTTGAACATTTTTCCAGTAACTGGAACCATAAAAAGTGCTGCTAGTTAGGGGCAGAAGAGAAAACTTGTACATACACAAGAGCCATCTGGCCCATTTTCAATAACTAATGCTTTTAGTTTTAGTAATGATGTAAATTTTATGAGTATTTACATAAATGAGTATTTATGTAAATACTCATACCTTTTCTGGCATTATTAATAAGCTTATGATGGAGCACATATCAATATTGCATTTATGCAGAGAGATTGAGCATACATTAAGAATATTGTAAGCATTATTTATTGTTCTAGCACCTTAAATGTAGCTTTAGCATTTTTTTCAGTTATTTTATGAGTATTTTGCTGTTATACTCTGTTCTTAATCAGTACAATAGAATGTGTATTTTTATAATTAAATACTTTTTGTTAAGTTCACAGAAACAGTAATGGTTTATTGTTTAGCCTTTATATTTTAGTAGAAAGTGACTAATGGGGTAGCATTAAATTGTAAACAAATGATACAGTTGAAGTATAATTAAATTATGAAAAGCAATTAGCACATGTGTGTAACTGACACAATTGTCCCTTTTATTAGAAAATAATTGTACCTGTGTCCAGCCATTACTCTTGAATAATGTGCATAGTTACATCTGCATCTTGTTTTGGTAGATTTTTTTCTCAGATCTAAGGAATGTTTAAAAAATACTATTACTTACAAATCTGATATAAAGCATCATATTAACTTTAACTTTAGTTTCCAACATCTTGTGTAGAATTTGCATAATGTAAATTGATCATACATTAAAGACATAGAAAACAACTAACTGTAGCCAAATATCATCACTCATTTAAAAAAATTAATGAGAGCTTTGACATGAGATATTAGTGAATGTATGGGATGTCTTAAGTTCATTGAGAACAAGAATGCTCAAGGATGTACATAGTATTGTTGCTCAAGCTCAATACCTTGAAATGTATTTGATCATAATGTCCTCAAAACTTTTTTCTTAATTTGAAATACTAAGCCCTTAGCATTAATTCCAGGTATTGTTAGTTTCATGTAGAAAATTATTATTTTTTTCTCTTTATATTTTCAGGAGCTGCAGCTTTAGAAACAAATATGGCAACTGATAGAATGAAGGTCGTCTTTGGCCATCTGCAAAAGGGCGGTGCCAAATGCTTTCCAAGTGTATCCTTTGACACTAGAGCAGCTAAGAATCTGACATACTTAGAACAACTGAAAGTAGTCATACAACCCCAACCATATATAACTGCAAAACTTTTAATTTTTATTTATTAGTAGCTTTATTTGAATTTACAAATGCTTTCAAAACAATAAACAAAGGGGATATTAAATTATGCTTAAATATTAACTTGAAAAATTTATGTATTATTTTTAATCTGAAAATTTGATCTTTTGCTTTTCAGTTCATAACTGTATAACACCTCCTAGTTTTTCTCAGTTAAATACAAGAAGAATTATAACATTTTTTCAGAACCAACTAAATGCATTTTGCACAGATGACCTGTACTTTCTGGGCACATTTTTCATACACAGATTTGTGGCACTAGTTACAATAAAAATGAAAAAGCAACACCCAGAACAACAAAACCCAGAGAAGCAGTAACAAACACATCACAAATTTTACTATATACATGTTTAAATATGCATTGATATAAAATTATTGCAATGTTTCTAACTCAGTACATGTCACTCATATATTCCTTTATATAATAATGAACCTTTTTACATAGGTATTTCCTAAAAGCAAATTTAAAGGATTTATCATTGTTTATTAAGACTTAAGCTAGGTGGAAGTCCATTTTATACTAAAATGCATTCATAACAAATTCTTTTTTAATGGCAGGAAAGTGTTGAAACCGGTCTATGTAGATTTGCTTTTTGTCTTGTATTCTTGTCATGTATATTTTGATTTTGTACAAATTTTTCTTTATTTATTATATAAAAATTCATAAGGGATAATATATATATATTCACATGGAAGAGATAAAATTTCAAATTGCCTAAATAAGTTTCTGCATGAATTTCTGCTATGTGTAGCAGTTATTCAAATAGATTTTTTCTGTAATGGAAGACATGCTCACTTTTAACAGTTTCCCCAAAATATAAGACCATATTTCATTATTGAGCTGAAATAAGCATAATAAACTAGTTTTAAAGTCTTAATTGACTCCAACATTACTAATGCACTTATTGCATAGCATAGCTAAGTTTAGGTATGATAAGATCAATGTGATCTTTCCAATGCAGATAGTTATAAATGATTAAACCAAGGAATTTAGTATATTTGATTTGTACAAGTACACTGTTATAATATCCTATCTGTAATTGTGGATCTGGAGATCTGTGTTTTCATAACATTTGTTTTATCTAGATTTAGAGACAATTTGTTTGTTTACTTTGAACCATACACACAAAGAATTTAGAACTAGATTAGTTTGATGGCACAATTATTAAGGCCATTTCCATTGATCAATATGCTTGTATCATCTGCAAATAGAACAGTATTGCCTACATCTTGGATAGATAAGGAAAGATCATTTATATATATCAGAAAAAGAAGAGAACTCAGAACAGATTCTACAGGCTCCCCATTTTCTTTAAATTTAAATAAATAAATAAATATATATATATATATATAGTTATATAGTTATATAGTGTTTAATGCCTGTTTTAACTGCTGAAGCACCACAGGCAGTGGACACTGATGGTACATAGGTAAATGATAAACTGGGAAAGGATATTTTTAAGGAAGCAGACATTCCAGGTGTAAGTTTAGGGTACCTCTCCTTATTTGCCATTTATGAGGACTGAGGAAAATCTTGACAAAAACCACAGTCAGGAAGATAGGTCCTGGTGGTAATCGAACCCCAGACAGATTCACGAGTCTGCTTCTTAATGACCTCAGTCACTAGTAGCGGTCCCATTCATGATTAATCCTTCCCCACTCTGATGCATTGTTTTTATTCTTAAAGGGACAGTTTATTATTACTTTTTATGATCTTTTATCAAGATAAAATATAAACCATTTTATATATTTGTTTTTTATTCCATAGAATGCCAATATATCTATTAGAATATCATAATTGATACAATTGAAAGCCTTTACTAAATCACAAAATATACCTCCTACATGTACTCTTTCACTCATTAGTGAGTTTGTAAATGCATTTTCTGTTGAAATTTCTCTTCTAAAGCAATCTGATCGTTAACTAGTATATTGTTACTTTCAAGGTAAAGCCTATTGTACATTACATTCTCAAACACCTTAGAAAATGTAGGTGAAATAGCTATAGGTCTATAATTAGAGGCATTTATCTTTTCTCCCTTATTAAACAGAGGCTTCACTATGACTTTGCTATTAATCTCATTATAGTCAAAAGAGTTTTTTGATTTTAGTTTTCTAATGATATTACTAATTTCTAGTGGAGAGTTGTGCTTCATTTGAATTCATTATTTTGACTGGGAATTGAAGATTGTAAAATCCTTAATGCATATGTTTTATCACCAGAGTATAAATTAAAATTTTTGTTGCATTAAGAAAGTGATCATCATTTGCTACATCTGCAGGGTGTTGTACATCTTGATTGTTAATGCTTAAGATTGTTGCATCAACTTGTTGCAAATTTTTGCCTGGCTTGTGTTTTATTATATTCCAAGTAGTCTTTATTTTGTTTTTTGACTGGTTGATAATTGTTTAATAGTGGAGGCCTTTTGCTGTTTTATAACTTTTCTTAACAATACTTCTTAAAAAGTGTTTTTAATTTAGGGCATTTACAGATCTTTAGCTCATTATATAATTGTCTTTTATGTTGATAAGATTTTTTAATTCCTTGGGTTATTCATTCCTTGGTCAAATGTGTATTTAAGATAATAGTGCAATTATATTTTTGTTTTTTCTCATTCTGCCACTTTATGACAGATATTGACTTAACTCAATCCCAGATAACAAAAACAAGTGCAGTAACACATGCTATGGTACATGGACAAACATTTCAATACACACTTGACAATCCACTGCTGAGCCAAGGTCAGAGAAAATTTTATGAGGAAAATGGCTTCCTTGTTATACCTAAACTTATTGAAGACGAGCTGTTGGATGAATGCAGGTAGGAGACCCCCCCTAATACCATCTTTTGTGATGCATTTCATAGAATTGCCCTTTTAAATAGATATCTAGTGCATTGCTTTTTGTTGGTTTTATAATTTATCTTCATAATAAAAAAAAATTGAAAATCTAAGAAGAATGAAAGAAATAATTAGAGATGTCAATTAGGGTAATGTGCATTTTATCTATATATGTTTGCTCCATGCAGGCTAAGTATCAATAATAAATTAATGGCTTATTCTTTAAACTTGGTATTTTTATAGAACAAACTCCACAATTTCAGTCCTGCAATGCAGCTCACTCTACCCTGCCACCATGGCCTTCTAAATGCATACTAACAATCGCCGTCTAAGTGCATACTAATCAATATGATGTTAGTCACTATAGAAATGACATCATTAAATAATGGTAGCAAGCAATGTTTGACGAACATAATGCATATATATATTAATATTTTGTTGATTTGATTTATTTACGGACGCTCTTAGCATCTCAGATCATAGCGTTCCATTCAAATAAGGGTATGAAATGACCAATAAATTTTGCTCAGATGCCTCTTCTTTCAGGCTTGAGATTCTTTTACATGGGATCCACAGCTTTACTTCCCTTCCAATGGAAGCCATATTTGGGATTTTTACACCAAAAAAATCCATCGATCCTGGCTGGATTGACCCCCCATTATTGTGTTTAGGAGGCAAGTACCACTATACCACCAGGACTGACATTCATATTAATCTGAATTGCCCTGCCCTCTCAATAAACACAATAAACAATGCCTTGCTGCTGGTTTACATTTTATATTAAGATTTTTGTTAATTAGTAGTAAGCACATTCCTTCATGTTTCACTCATATCTTTACTTTAGGCAGAGGTTTGTGGATGTCTGTGATGGTACTGTCTCTAAGGCAAACATGACATTGATGAAGGAAAAATCCTTAGCAAAGACTGGAGCACAAGGAGAACATCTTTACTACAAGCTACAAGATATAGTCTGGGATGATGTACTGTCTAAATATATCCTGCATGATAAGGTCAGGCAAAATCTTCAATGCAAAATATTATAGCCTAAATGTTTTAAAAAACTTTTTTTTTTTCCTAATATTCACCATATTAAGTAGAATTAGCTATTTGACAAATGTCTAACACTAAATATGTTTCCTAAACATAGGTATTCATTTTTTACACTAAACTAAATATGTTGTTTATCTCTATATAATTAAACTTTTTAATAAAACATTCTTTCTATTACAGTTGCTGGATTATATACAGTGTTTCACTGGTCCAAATATCATGGCAATGCATTCAATGCTTATTAATAAGCCACCAGATGCTGGCAGCAATACATCAAAACATCCATTGCATCAGGTAAGCTGAAAACATAAATAACTGAAAATACATACAACTAAGCAGAATAGGATAATTGCTTAATGAATGATACACATTTGACATTTTTTTATGAGGGAAATAATTTTACCATATTTCCACTTCCCATTTTACTTCCTTCACTTTGTCTCTTATCTCCTCTTTAATCTCCTTACCCATTATTACCATCACCAGTGGCCAAGGTCGTTAAGGTGCGAGTGGGAGGTCTGGGGTTCGAATCCTTCCAGGACCATCCTCCCTCACTAGGGTTTTTTACAAGTTTTCCTCCGTCCTCATAAATGGCAAATGCTGGGGAGGTACCCTAAACTTAGGCCTGAAATGTTTCCTTGCTTAAAAAATCCTTTCCCAATATATCATTTCATCTCATGTATCATCAGTGTCCACCGCCTGTGCTGCTTCAGTAGTAAAAAGGGCATTAAACACCATTCAAAAAAACAAAAATTAACCATCATTTCCATTTTTCCACATAAACGGTTTTCCGTTCCCTCCATTTGGTTCATTTTCTGGTTGATATTCTTCAGTATTTCTTGAATTTTATTGGGCCAGGGTTTTTTTCCACTCCTCTAATCACAAGCAGAAATAAAATTATACTTACTACAACTATTAGATTTACCACCACTTATGTAGCAACTCCATTCTCCATTTTCTTGCTCCTTTTTCTTTTTTTCGGCCAAACATTCCAATTCTAATAACTCCTCACCCATTCTCACTTAGGTCTCTTATCTCTTGGAAACACGAATACTCTCGTCACTTGCTTCTTTTTACATTAATGGCTTCTCACTCTTACTTCAATTTATAACACATGCTGTAGAACCCCATCCATATATCTATCCCCAATGTACCAATTCCTCCAGGGGGAACCTAGTCAACAAAATGTATGTTTAGGTGAGCAGCCCACTTTAAATTTTTATCACACTCTTGCCACACCTCCTTATTTTAGCTATTCACAAGATGTGAAGAGCTTCTCTATTGATAAAAGCTAAAGTACTGTAGAAAAAATTGTAAAAGCATATAATTTAACAGTATCCTCTCCTTCCCATATGGGAGAGCTTCTGACTGCTTCAGATGCTCTGGTGTGAGCTCTGTAAACCTTCAGTTCCTACGATACTGAAGTACTTTGGGTTGGGCATCTGAGCCCCTTACCATCATGGAATTATCCAGATGGATTGAACTTGGGTGGTTTGTAATTCCACAACTCAGGGATAATTATGTTGCAACTTAGTGATGATCCTCCACTGTACCAGGGTGATGAGTCACCTTAAGAACTTGAGTTACCCACCTACAGAGTTGGGGAGGCTGATGCTAAATTAGGCCACCCAAATTCTGGAACTAGTAATCTATATGGAGGGCCAAGGTACAAGTAAGCAGCATATCTGCTTTCACCCCAAAAAGGAGGAGGGGACCTGGTTTTGGAAACTAGATACCAATCTAATTGAAAAACTCACTAAGGGAGTGCCTAAGACATGTAACTGCTGGGAATATAGGGATCCTTATCGATCAATTATCCTCTCAAAAGACAAAGTTTATATAGCCTTCTGGTACCCATATATAAATCAAAGAAAGATTGTTACTAAAAATAATTTTGCTGAACAAGTTACATCCTTTAACTTTCTTGGCTGTAAAGTATCCTATATATTCTGATAATGATGTTCATAAAAAGATTTATAAAATTAATGATAAAATATTAATAATAATAATAAAAAAATTACTGTGCTTCCTGTTTATTTATTTGGGGTAGAGGCTTAGACTCTTAAAGTAGATGATGAAAGAATGCTTCAAACAGTAGAAATTAAATTTCTGAGAAAATGGAAGGAATACGAAGAACTGAATGATTTATAAATTAAGATACAAAGGGAAATTTGAAGGTTCAGACATATATGATAAAATAGTGCAAGTGTATGGTTGGCTCATTTAGAGTAAATGGATGACACTACATACCAAAACAAGTGTATGGTTGGCTCATTTAGAGTAAATGGATGACACTACATACCAAAACAAATGTTAAAATATAAGGAAACATGGACAGTCAAGGAAGAGATTGTTGAAAATGTAATGGGCCTACATAGCTCAATATAAGAAGAAGCAGATTATAATTAAACATTTTCAGGGAAAGTATAAAATCCTGGCTATAAATGAACAAGTAAAGCTAACTCTTATATAAAGCTCATAAAAATGTATATTTATTTGCTTTGAAGTGCTTTAGCTAACAGTTAACATATCTATCACTAATAAATATGTTTGAAACTGCATTTTTCTAGGATCTACACTACTTCCCATTCCGTCCTGCTGACCGTATTGTGGCAGCTTGGACTGCAATGGAAAGAGTGACTCTGGACAATGGATGTTTGGTAGTTGCACCAGGGAGCCACAAAGGAACTCTTCTGCCACATGGATATCCTGACTGGGAGGTATGATGCCTCAAATTAAATTTCTGTTCTAAGGTAAACATTACACCAGAAGGATTTTCAAACACAACTATTAGACCAACATGTTTTAAAAAGCACAGGAAGAACATCAGAGTGTTTGTAGAACAAAATCTTAACATGTCCAAAAACACAAAATAAACATAGCTCAATCATTATTTGTATTTAAACTAGAAATATAAGTCAGACATTTGTGCATAGCATATCTGTATGTGCTTAATTCCCTAACGTACTATCCCAAGATAACTCGAGACAAAAAATTGCAAAAAATTACTGCCCCGGGTTAGCTCAGTCTTCAGTATTTTTACATTTACTGAGATGTTCACTCATGTGTACTTATAGGACATTCACATAGTACTAGGTTCGCTTTTTTAATGGCAGCTGTTGTAGTTTCTGATCCTAAGGCATGAAAATAACTAATTCTTACTCATGATATGACCCCTGTAATACATTACTGTGCTAAAAGCTATAACTTTTGAAATATGCAAAGTGAACATAAATTTCTAAACAACAGTAGTGCTGAGATTTAATTTTTGGAATTTTAGTAATAATTTTGAAGCATAAGAAGAATTTCTAATAAAGTGTTAATAATGACAATGGTTTGATATTAATATGGTTATAAAATATAGAGAGTGTTTTGAGTAAATAATAAAGCAAAAGTTTTTCTAAGTAATCTTGGGATGATAATACTATCTCATTTCTACCCCAAATTTCTGCTTATAATATACAACAAATAAAAATTTTAAGCTGACTTGGATATTTTCTCTATGTAAAAACTATAAAAATATAGGTCACTTTAATACAGATTACTAGGTATATCATGGGTCTAATATTAATTAAACTTTGAGAGAACCCAATAGTAATTGGAATTGGAATTTAAGCTGTCAGAGATAACTGGTTCACACTTCCTAAAACGGCTGACTGAGTTAAAATGGCTATAATCAGCTTTGAAAAAACTGAAACAGTTTTTTAATGTGATGATGATGTAGTTGTTGGATGTATACCCGTGGATTCCACTTCATACTCCGGGTCTTTCAGGGGCCTAAAGTTGCCTTTTGTGTCCTCATAGTCACAGGAGGAGGAGGAGGAGGAGGAGGATGAAAGCGAAGAGTTCAAATCACATGCCTAGAAGTGTTTATTTACACGATAATTTGATGATGGCCACCTGGTTTGTTTCCTCTTCGACATTAACACTACAAGCTACATATGCTGCTTGAAATTGCATCTACCATCTTGAAACTACATTGTGTGCCTCTCATCTTTCATTGCCAACACTTCTGACTTTAAATTTAGAAAATGTGTAATCTGTATCTGAAAATACCTTCTGGGAAATTACTCCACTGTGTCTGGGACTGCATTCTGGTAATTACCTTACTATACTGCATTCTGGGAATTCCTGCTCTTGCAGAGCTGTTTCCCCTTATATGCTAATTTCAAATAGTCCCCACGTGTTTGTGATAGCTCACAAGGTTCACAGAATAATGCCCACAGATTCTAAGCCTTTAAAATATTCAAATGTTATTGTTGAGCTCTTGTGCTCCCAAATGCACCCACTTTAAATTCATCAACTCTTTGTCTCCTCATTGGGGAGTTCATGATCATTGGATGTAATGACGTCATGGCCAACACCTGTTCCTATTCTACCTTTAATGAATTTTGGAGCATCTCCAGCAGCTAAAGATACAAGGGACCTATTGTTCGGTTCGTACCGTACACCAGCATGCACTTAGCTTTGTCACAATAGACTTAATGCTCGAGCCATTATTAATAAGTGAGAGCACAAGAGATTACAATAGGTAGCCTTTTCCCTCTCGTCAAGGAGATATGTGTCCAGGTAGCCAAATACATGAAATGTTCTTCTTGCTTGTTACTACAGGCTATATAAGATATTTAATAATTATTGCTGATTAAGTTGTGTATAAAAACATTCACTCTCAGGCTGCGTGGGTGTGAAAACCTGTCACAAAACAAAAGTGACTTTCAACAATAACCCTTTTGCAAAAATTACAGATGGCATATCAATATAGTTTGAGATTCAAAGCACTGTTGGATATCAAATTCATCAATTTGCCTAACTTTGAATACTGAAATTAAATGGAAGTACATATCTGTAATAGGTTCTAAAATTTATGTACAAGGTTAAATTGCCTATTAACTTTTAATTTTCCTTATTTTTCAGAATGGGGCCAATAAGGCCTTCCATGGAATACAGGGTTATCACCCTGATTCAGTTGTCCCCCTTGAAATGGAAAAAGGTGACACTGTTTTTTTCCATCCAATCTTAATACATGGATCTGGCGTGAACATAACAAAGGTAATTGCCGTAAAGATTTAAAATAATTAGAACCAATATAATAGTATCTAGTAAGGCAAAACTTAACTTTAGATGCATGCACATAAATGCTCTAATTTTCTCCCCAGATGTGAAAAATCTTAATGTACATGTGTACTTTCTATGGGCATTATGAAACTCCAAAATTAATAAAGACAAATCTATCAGATCTATGCTTTTTTTTAAATTTCCCCCCCTCTTTTCTTCCCCCCTGTTATTGTATTGCTTGACTAATAGTGGAACTCACAGTATTGTTTTTGTAGAAGATGGGGCCGTTTGTGGATTTGGCTGGTAGCAGTCCGCTCGCGGGAAGAGGTGTCATGGATTAATTGTGTTTCTTTGAGTTCTGGGTTGGATGCCCCTTGTGTCGGGATCAGGAACCTTTATCTCAGGGAACTCTGCAATTTTGTGACTCGTCTGAGTCAGAGGGAAGGGAAGGAAATCTATAAAGTTACACGGAAACACTGGAGTTCTTATCTGACATCATTTATTTACACTTAATAGAATACTGGATTGTTCGCGTAAGCTTGGAAATGTGTTGAACTGACTGACTATTGTTCTTCTCCTACCGACTTTGCTCACTTTGATTTTGATTGTCTATTCTTTTGCCCGCTTATTTAAATTGACTCTTACAGTTCCGTTCTCCGACTATCCAACCTTTAGCTCTTAGCCTCGAATCCCGGACCGCTAACTTTTCGCTGCTGTCGAATTCCAGCTGCTCTCTTTCTAAGTCTCACTGCTGTTGAAGTTCTGCTGCTCTCTCTCTCCAAGTCTCTCCTGTTCTGTGTCCCTTACATTATATATCAGATGTAAAGTTTATTGTTTATTAGGAACCTCCCATCATGAAAATTAAATCCGCGAAATTTATGGAGCTCAGTTCGATTCTATCTGCGTTATTGGTCCTTCCTTAATATCTATAATTATGCAGGCTCGCTCCGATTCGTTCAATTTTGTAAGATTTCTATTGGTTGTGTGGGACCAATTTCTGGAAATACCTCTCATGTTATAATATTTCTAAGAACAGACATTCCTGTCATAAATGTTGGGAAATTTTTATAATCCGACATATCCTTTCACTTTTCTGTCCTTTCAAATTTGCTCACAATGAAACTTCGGCCATAAATAAGGAACATCTATTTGTTTTGCAAAGTCATGTCAAAATCTGTCGACGTTTGAATGTTATTGTCATGAGGGGATATAAACTTGAGCTGTCATCTGAGATTGACATTTGTTCCTTCTTCGAAAGAAATCCACCCGTAAAGTCATTAGTGCCTTTACCCTTAGTTATTGAAAGAATATGCTTCTCTGCTTTTGTCTGCGTCTCGGTAAATGGTTTTCTTTAAACCCTCTGAAAAGAGAATTGCCTCTTTTCAGGACATAACCCTTTTCCCCAAGGTCAAAACTTTTAACATTTCCAAGCTTAACGACCCGAACCGTTTTCCATTCACATAAATACACAATGGACCTTTATTACTGTTTAGCACAGGTGCCGTCTAATGACTACAAACTACATACATGTATCAGATCATATTTATGTTAATTATTACTAGCCTTAATAATAACAATGTTAGTTTAATCAAAGATGGCGTTTAATTCCGGCTACAAAGAGAAAGAATTAATTAAATAATTATCAGAAATTCATATGTGAATTATAATTGAATACTTTCTTATAACTACTACTATATTCTCTGTCTTGGTTCTAATGCATTTATGCAATTCTAAAATAATTCTAGCTTGAATAACTAATAGGAGAAAGTAAGAACATTATTTATTATATTATAATAACAATAATCTGTCAATAAAACTAAAATACAACTTACAAACATCTCATACTGCAGTTTTGTAATCTATGAGCTTACAACACGTAATGTTATCAATCTGTATATTTGTTTTTAGGTATATTATTACTGACTAGTATGAAAGGTGTTCAATATATGTTTCCCTATAGTAATACATTGAAACACAGACTTGCAAGTAATTGATATTATTGTATGATTTAGACTTGCATGTCTAAAATTTGCATTTTCTCTATAGATGCCAGTGCCTAGCATTGGTGTGGTGCATGTATATTGGTTGCATGGATATTGGTTTATTACAAAACACATGTAGCAGTGACAAAGGCTGGCAAGGAGCATTAAACTTAGTCAAATTAATATGAACACAAGTGAGCATCATGGCAGAATGATGCATACAGGAATAGTCTAAGGAAGAGATGAGGGCAGTCATCCATTACAAGCATGCACATGGTTTATTGGGATGCATCATTCGCAGTAGGCTCATTGAGGTGTATGGCAGTAATGTGATGTTGGTATAGATAGTGCACTAATGGTGTTGGATGTTTTTCTTAAGAATGAATATGCATCTGTGATGGCTTTCATGCTGGTCATCAGTTCCAATGTCAACAAAAAACATTTGGATGCATGAATACAGATGGAGTAAGAGGCAATATGTGGCCAAAGCACTGAACATGTCCATTTGCAAAGCGCACCACATTATTCATAATGTGTTATAATATGGAAAAGTTTGTGTGTCAACTGATTCCTGATCACCTTCCAAAGAATGAGTGATTTGTTCAGTTTCACAGAGAGGGAAATGCTTTTCTGATCTGGGCAATGAAAGTTGGATCAATATTATTTTCCTGAAGTGATAGTGACATCCTTGAAATGGAAACATTGCACTTCGCCAGTATGAAAAAAGTTCAACACCACTCCCTCAGCAAGGAAAGTTATGTTAATTGTGTTCTGATCCTATAGTTTTTCTTATTGACCTTCTTGAACTAAGAGGAACAGTAAATGCTGATCATTACTGTACAACCTTACGAGGTCTCAAATTTGCAATTCACCAATGCTTGACTGCATAGTGCAAAGCAAACCCAACTCCAAATTGCACTGTATGATAGGGAGCACCTTCAACAACCACCTTACAACCCTGATTTGGCACCTATCGACTTCCTTCTGTTTCCAGCCTTAAAAGGATTTGGAAGGTCAGCACTTCCAGCATAATAGGCAAGTTGAAACAGCTGTGCAACATTTTTTATACAGCCAGAGCCATAGTTTCTTATAGTTTCTTTGAAGAGGTCATTCAGAAGTTGGTACAGAAATGGGACATGCCTAAACAACAAAGGTGGTTATGTGGAGAAATGCTTATTGATGAAGAAGTAGGTGAATGTAACATAATAATAAAGTATACAGTTAAGGGAAACTTATTTATTGAATACCCTTCATATAAGACAGTTTTAAATATGTAGTGCAGTTAATTTTCTTAAGGAATATTCAATTCTGCAAGCAACAGTTTTAACAATTGACCATGATTAGATGAAAAAAGAAGAGAGAGAGAAAAAAAGAATTTATATATATCTTAAATGAATTGTTGTAGGGCTTCCGCAAAGCCATATCTTGCCATTATGCAGCTTCAGATTGTGAATATATTGATGTTCGTGGAACTACTCAGGAAAATATAGCAAAAGAAGTTGTGGAAATGGCCAAAAGAAAAGGAATGGAACTGGACTTCCAGGTATGATTATGTTTTTTTATTTGTTAGAATATGTTTATTTCATCTTCAGTCTAGAATGCATTCTCTGACTTCTTTCTAAACAGTTTCTACCTCCCTTACTTTATTTTTCATAATATTTTATTTTCATTAATTAGGTATGTACTTCAACATACATGAAGAAAGGCATTGATTAGTAATTCCTTTGCTTATATGTATAAGCTTTGCAGATGTATTAATGTTTTTGACATTTGTGTTCTGATGGGGAATCCATATGCCAGAATATTATTTAAAAAAAGAGAAAAAAAAACATAAATCTAAAGGAAAGAGCAGTTGCATGTGATACTATGGCATTTGCATATTCTGCCTCTGGGTGGGTCAGTCCCCAGGCTCTCAATATAATTATAAGAAATTCACCTCCCTTCCACATTTTTATTTGGAAACATGTCCCATCTCATGACAAGTGCTATATACCTTATAGACAAATAGAATAAATTTATAATGGCATAAATAAACCTAGAGGTCCTTAATCTAAATTTAACTAGCATTTGGCTTGTTACTGAAACTCATGGAGGGGGGGGGAACTTGTCCATGCAACTAGGTTGTATTAGGTATTGAATGCAGACCATCCATTGACCTGTTGCCTAAGGTTGTTTTAGACTATCATTTGCCATCAAAGCAATAAGTAGATGCAGTAAGGAATGGGGTTTGCAAGTTAATAAGAACAAATCTAAAATTAATTTTTAAAAAAAGAAATAAGTTAAGAAAAGATGAGAAATGGTGAATCTATGATAGCAAAATTGAGATAATCAATAAAGTTGTCTATTTGAGGGTGAGGGTAAGTGCTAATGGGAGATGTGCAGAAAATAAAAAATGTATTAGCTAAAGGGAGATTGGCTATGGGAGGTATCAGAGCATGTTATGGCAAAATACCAGATATGACAGTGATGTTGTTGGAAAGGGTATATAATGCTTTGGTTGAAGCGAAAATGATGCATGAAGTGGTAGTGTAGGGGTTAGGGGATGGGTGGAAGAATATTGACAAGATTCAGAGTCATCTGTAAATTAGTATTGGGTTTGCAAGAGCTTCACTAAATTAGTGGCACTACTCAAACGGGAATAAGGGGAAAGTGATTGAAAGAGTATTAAATATTTATACAGAGTCAAAATGTTGGTCAACAAAAACATTGTCAAAGAATGTTTATTAATTTAAGAAAGGGCTGGCTGGAAATTCAGTTGATATGGAATAATGGGGAAAATTTTTTAAAGAAATTTGTATGGAAAATGTTTGGAATGGGAACATAGGCATGAGAAAGGGTTTCTAGAGAAAAGTGAAGACATATTCAGGATATTGAGAAACAAGATTTTTTTGTAGCTTAAGAGAGAAACATTCACTGGAACTATACAAGAATTTAAAAACAAATAAGGCAGAGAGAGATATGTGGGTTTATGTGATAAGAGAGAGAAGGATATCCTTTTGCAAGAAAAAGTATGTTAAAACTAAGGGGCAAAAAGGGGGTTATGACATGAGTGTGTGGGGAGTGTGACACTGTGTGGGGAAAATGAAGATCCTCTGCATTATATTTTTAAGTGCAAGAAAACAAGAGTTATTGAGGGATGAATTGAGATTTGATAAATGTGATAATTTAGTGAAAGAGGAATTTGTAAAAAGAATGTTTATTAACAAGAAAAGAGAATTTATTATAACTTACAGAAAATATTTAGGAAATGTGCATGAGAAACAGTATAGAATTCTCAGCTAGTGAAAGGACGATTAAATGATTAGGGGAGGGAATGGGGTTGGTTATTTAGCATTAGTTAAACAGGATTCTTACACACCACTAACCAGAGTGCTAGTGTGTATAAGGTCCAAAGGAATAAGCAACTCTCAAGGATGGAAATCTAGCTGAATGGGTTTAAATTGAAAAAGAAGAAAGGTTTATTACTGTACAAAAATGAAAAAAAAGTTTGTTTTAGGTCGCTGTATTAGAAATAATTTTGATTAGCATGTAAGCACAGAAACAAAGGCACACAGTAAAAGAACATTTCAGGATCATAAAATACAAGCAGTTGGAGAAATCAGCAGTGGCTCCTCATTTCTGGACAGAAAACCATGACATATTGAATAAAACAAAATTATTAAAATAAGTGCAAGGACCTACAGAATTAGCAACATGGAATAAAATCTATGTTTAAAAGTACAAAAGCAGTGTAATGAACTTTGACACTTCCAGTGATGAAAGCATAAACTCTACCAGAGCAGGTTACCCATTCCCACAGCATAACAGTTATCCTCCAGTCGACAATTTCATGGCGATGTGAACGAAGTGTTCATGAAACCAGTCCTATATACTTAAACAAGTAAGTGGAGAAAAGAGTGTCTGTTCGATTCAATCACACAATGATCTTAATATATGATTAGCTTCACTGTGCAATGTTCCAATTAACAGTTTTAGTTAAGAAAGCTACCACTTTGCTTGTGAGATAATACATTTACTATTAAATAGCATAGTTTATATTCTGATTCAAGTTCAGCTATTTTGAAAAATCTCAACAGGGTTGATGAAACAATCTGTATGTCATTTTGGGAATATGTTCATTTGGCAGTAGTCAATCTCTAAAGCAGAGGTACAGCCATGCATTATCTCACCTCCCCAGGTTGAGTTATTTCAAACATTTCCTTAATTATACTACACTACAGTTTACTATTATGTACCTTGGCCTCTAAATCTAGCACATTTTAGAAGGTAAATAGGAACCCAATCTTTAGATTATCCTCACGCAAGTAAGAATTCCTTTCACCTTTATAGTAGATAGAGTATTCATCCACTGGAATGAGTGAGATGTAGAAATCTGTATGTCATCATGGTCATTGCAAAACGTTTTAACTAGTTTAATAGTCTGTATAAAGTGTGTTTATTCTTAATTTACTCATTTGTTTCATTTCATAAGAGAAAATTACAACATTAACATTTTTTTTTAAGGATGTTTGGAAATACCGCAGTCGTTTAGCAAGAGGAAAAGAAAAGTCGCTGTAGTTTTAGAAGCATCTGATATTGCTGCTCCAGATCCATATTTTAAGAATATTTGTGGAAATTTTAAAAAAGAAGAAATTATTCTCTTGTGAATGAAATTATTTTTTTATATTTAATGCAGTTAAAGCTACATATAACAAAGATAATTTTATACTTCATGTAAATGAGCCTTGCTAAGGTTAAAAATACTTTATATAGCTGTAGATATATTTTGTATGTCTATACACTTTATTTTAAAAAATCAGACATTTTATAAATTATGTAAAAATTGCTCCAAATTACTAATGAGATTGAAATACTGGCTCAGACACTGTGTACTTGCAATTGGCAGGCCCAACTTTGACCAATGTGCACAAGACAGAAGTATAGGGAATTTTTTGAATTTTTCTTCACCCTAAAAAGCCAGGTAACATAGCTGCTAACAGTGTCTGGCCTCACATGCAAACATTTTATTAATCTGTAATTGCAGTAATAGCTGAATTATGCCTTACTCATATGCAAAACAAAATTTCACTAACCTTTTTTATACAGTCCCTCGTGTTTCTTATTGTTATACCCATGAACACTGTTTCCTGCCAGGTTAACAGGTTCAGTACCCAGTAATATTATTGGCATAAAAGTACCATGAAGTTCACTAATGCAGCTCGTTAACTTAAACCTGATCTAAGGACAACATTTTAACATTATTGTGAATTGCACTTGTATGATTTAGATTAAAACCTTTGATGAATACTTGGTTAGGTTAAGTGTTTGCTTAAGCTTGGTTTGAGAAAATTGCATTAAATATGTACTTGCGAAGGTACCCACTGCAACCATATTTTTTGCACCAACTAACATTTTAAACGTGTTCTTTGTTTTCCAAACCTGTTCTCTCTGGCTTCTTAACAGTTTTGTTTTTTTATGCCTTGCCATATATCATCAATAAATATCTCTCACAAGCAGGTTGACCAATTTATAAATCTGTTTCAAAACTTTTAGGCTGCTACTGTAATAATACTGCAAAAGAAAGTATTGAGAAATGAAAGCTTAAGAGCAGTTAAACTCTCTAAGACAACAGTAACATCCTTGATTTCTGAAAGGGTTTTTTTTATGTTGTTAGACTTGAGTGTGAATTTTTTTCCTTTTACTAACAACAGTTGTCTGCAACGCCGTATCTGTTTTTATAAATTATTGCTTCTTGTGTAATTTATTAATTAGGTGCATGTTGATTAATACCAAATTTTTATTAAAGTATGTTTCAACTATGAAAATTTTATGAATAATTGTTTCATGGGATATCAGCTGAGCATTTTCCGGATTGTCTTATAAGCTTTTTGCTGTCTTACCTCTGTGGCCTTCCTCGGGGTACTCAGTCAAGTTGATCAAAAGCTGGTGAACAATCCAGAAAATGCTCAGTTGGTATTCCATGAAACCATCTTTCATTCCCAGTGCCAAAAGATCTTTATGCTAACTTTACTTTATGAAATGAACTTAGAATACTTGGGAGCTTATGCAAAACAATGACTTACACAGAGTATTTTTATTTAATGGCAGGAGCAATGTTTGAACAATATTGTTAAAGTAATACTTAGGAATAAAAATAATAAATATTGTGGTATTTTAGATGCTCTACATTAAGCAGCTATATAATAAACAATTTTATAGTGTTTTACTACATTATACCTCTGTGATAATTTGTATATAAACTTATGCACTTTACTTTGTATATAAATTGGTACTTCATTGGTATCTCTTTTGCTGTATTATATCTGTATATAAATATTTTATGTATAATAATATGTAATAAATTAATACCTCATTGAAATGGTTGTTTTTAACTTTCCAGATAGCTTTACAATAGATGTTCCTTATATATCTTCCTCATCCTGATTTTGTGTATGTAAGAATATTTTTTTGTCATTCTCTTAGTATCATCAGTAAATAATTGGTATATACTGTGTCATACATATAAAGAAGTTAATTGTCACTATACTTTACTGTGTTGGTCCTGGTGGTGTAGTGATAACCATACTTGCCTTCTAAACCCAAGAGCATGGGTTCAAACCTGGCCAGGATCAATAGATTTTTTTCAGGTGTAAAAATCCTAAGTATGGCTTCATTCTCATTGAAACCATGGGTCTTGAGTTGTACATTTACAACAAGAAAAAGAACCTCAAGCCTGAAAGAAGAGGCCTCTGAGCAAAATTTGTCAGCCATTTCATGCTCTGAATTGAATGGGACGCTGATGACCTGAGATATTAAAGAGCATCCGTAAATAAATAAATCAGTACTTTGCTAACTATACTTAATCCATCAGAACACAAAGTAAAGAGCTTTTGCTCTCATCCTTAGTTGGATACTGACTTATGGTGGCAGGGATGAAGTGACATCTGGTGGTTCCGATATATAGTGAAACAAGATGCCCATAGGTAGGGTCTATGTTCATAATAGGATGCTTATTTTTTAAAATGAAAACCTTTTCCCATATTTCTACTTCCTTGGGATTGTTGGTAGATTTCAGTGTTTGGTTTCTTTTATGATATCATAGTTGTACATATAAAAACGATATGCAGCTGCTGCTTTTTCCACTTGTGTATATCTTACATTTATAAAGGTTTTTTTTTTTTTTTGCCCTAGTTTCTGAATCTGTTAGACCCCATTCACAATGAAAATTAATGTAACTTAAACATAAAAGCTAGATGCTATCTATTGTAATGGAACCATTCATAATGAATCATGTAAACATTAAACTAAAGGTACAATTAGATGTAAACTTAGAAGCTTGCAAGTTCCAAGGTTTTGCACTTACGTTTAATGTAAACTTAAGAAATCAGGCAATCAGAATGCAGCTACTCTGTTTGTAGATTTCTGTGGTAGAGAGAGCTGAAGATCAGTGCCTCTAGAAAGAGTGGCGTCAATGGACAAAAGATTAATTGCATTATAAGAAAGCTATCCTTGCTTATATTACTTAAAGCAAATTAGTTACTGCACTTTGCCTATGCATATTTGCTACCACTGTCTGCTCAAAAGCAGCCATTTTCAATCAGCTGTTAGTTGATCTTTGCTTGCTCCATTTTTTGATGGCTAATACTTACGTTTGCATCTTTCATTGTGAATGCCTACATACTGCTAAGTTTATGTGTTACTCTTATTTTATTATGGTTATGTTTAATTTTCATTGTGAATGGGGCCGTATTGTTCTGCCTACATATATGTGATAAGAAGTCAAACAATTTATCTGGCACACTCCTGACTTTTTGATGGATGGGATAACTCCTTTATGGTTCTGTTCAAAAACTTTCATGAATACACTTGTCTATTGATGGTATGTAATTTTTTTAAAACTTATGTCCTTTTATATCTTTAAGTCTTTTGAAATGTCTAATCTTCTTGTCGACTAAAGATCAGTTGAATCCATTGTTGAGGGCAGTACTGGTGTTATGTTACATATTCTTCTTTGTCCAGTGGCACATTGGTGTGGATTAGTTTAGAAGCTATTATTTTTTATGTAATTATCTTATATGTGGTTTCCAAATGAAATTACCTTGTTTCTTCTATATATTTTAAGGTTCAAAAAGGCAAACATCCTTCTTCAATTTCTTAAGTGAACTTAATGCTTCGGCCGTGCAGATTTAGCAATTTTAAGGCATCCTGTGTTTATTTTTCTGGTACTATTGCAAATATGTCATCTACATAACGAAGCCATATTTTAAAGATAAATGGAAATATCTTCATAATGTGTGCTACTTCTATATAAATTTTCTAAGAATAGATAGAAGGGATTGTCCATAGCCAAGCCAGAGTTTTGTTAATACCATATCAATTACAATTTTGAATTTCAATACATTTACCTCACTCAGATTTCATTCTCTTTTTCCTTCTGCCTAATTTATAATGACATGCATTAATGCTACATACTTTCATTGACATGCATAGTGTGTATTTCACTGCAATGGACTACCTGCAATATCTAATTGTAGTTCTAAGTAATTGTCATTGCTAAAAAACTTGCAAGCTAAGAAAAGAGCAAGGCTGCTGTCAGATATGTGCATTGTATGTTCTACATATAGTGTATGCTTTTAGTAGTAAATGAGCAAATCTAAAAGAAAAAGCTGCAATGTTTATAGGTGTATATATACATTAACATATTCCCACCATATCCAAGTTAACTTCTATAGCATAATTCACCCATTATGAACCGTATCCAGTATCTCAGACAGAGACACATGTGAACTTGAGGTAATAAAGTGCAGCTAAAAATAATTTTTAGTGATTATAAGGAAACAGTGAAAAGTTCTCAGCCTTTCCAGAAATGACATTGATACAAGTGATTTTTTTTTTTTGTCATGTTTCAATGTGTTTTGTAATAATGTTAATTGTCAATTTGATCTACTAAACAGATTTTGTTTGTACGTCTATTTTGCTGTTGAAAATAGATGTGTTGTGTTTCATTCAAATACAGAAACTGGAATACCATACCATTATAAAATTCTTTGTTTTGGATGATTTATTGCCAACAGAAATTCAACCAAAGTTGATAAATGTTTATAAGGAGTCTGCTCTTTCATTTTTAACTGTTAAGAAATGGAGAATTTAAATGCAGCCGTACTGCTAGATGATCAATGTGAAGTAAGTCCCAAAACTGCAGCCACAGAGAAAAACATTACCAAAGTGCAAAATATGATATTGGATGATTGGCGATTAAAGGTGCATGAAATAACTTATGCCACATGCATATCAGAAGAACGTATACTATAAATTTGACATGAAAACCTAAAGATGAGAAAGCTTTGTGTAAAATTGATGTTGCATTTGTTGAATACTGACCAAAAGCAAATGTAAAAATGAATTTCACAGCAAGTTTGGGTCTTTTTAAAAATAATGCAACTGATTTTATGTGCAGTTAATGTGGATGAGACATCGGTCCACCTCTACACTCCAGAAATGATAAAAGCAATGGGGTGGAAGCTGCTGGCTCTGCACCAGGAAAAGATAAAGTTAATGTCTATACCAGGAAGTTTATGACAAGTGCTTTCTGGGAAGCTTTTTATTGATTATCTTGCAAAGGCTAAAACATTAACTGGAAATATAAGTCCTCTGGACAAACTGCATGAAAAAATGTTTGAGAAAAGACCTGGATTACAAAAGAAAAAAAATCTTTTACCAAGACAATACACCCGCAAAGGTACCTTGGCAATTATCTTGCAAAGAGTAAAACAATAACTGATGAATACTATGCAAGTCTTTTGAACAATGGGATGAAAAAATACTTGGAAAAGAGGCCTGGATTGCAAAAACAAAATTTACCATGTACCTGCAAAGGTGCCTTGGCAATGGTAAAACTGAAGGATTGAAGTATAAATTGTTGGAACATCCACCCTGTTCACCAGATTTGGCACCCTCTGACATTAAACTATTCCCACATCTAAAGAAATTTGGAGCTAGAAAATATTTTGCATCCAGTGAAGAGGTTGTTGCAGCCATAGATGGGTATTTTGCCTAAATTCCAGCATTGCTATTCAGGGATGGAATCGACTCACTGAAAAAATATTGGACAAAGTGCATTGACCTAGAAAACACAAGTCTTTCACTGCCAGACCAAGAATGTTTCGCCTAACCCTCATAAATAAGTCATTCCTAGCATTATCCAAAACCTATTTACAGAAATGAGAAATGCATTCATACATTATCAAGTGACTGCAATTTTTTGAACAATGGCCATCTTAATGGCTTTGATTCTGAAAATTTGGTACCATTCCTGTTTCCTGTGCAAACTTTGTGGAGATTTCTTTGGACTTCTAATATTTCTCCAGTTTCATCAAGTTTCTCCTGAATAAGTACACATAACTAACTTTTGGTTTCTTATCAAGAACAAATGTCATTTCCCTAATTCAATTCATAAGATTACAAAAGGTGTATCTGTGAGGTGCGCAACTCCATATTACTTTTCTGCAAGATTTTATTTTCACATATGAATCATGCAAGAAATTCAGTGTTCTAAAGTATACTGACTTTTTGGCATTAGAATAGCACTAATACAGAAACAAAGCAAAATATAATTATTCACAACTTATCATCTTAAGAATATTAATGGCACAAAGACAATATTCCAACTTGTTTATGTGGGGACGCTGAAGTTTATAGGAACTGATTGCAGCATATGCATCTCTGCTGTTACCAGATTTTATGGAACAGTCCTGAATTTAAGTTAAAGGTTGCACATCTCATGACGTTCTTTCCTTGGATGCAAAATGTGCCATATTTGCAATAATTTGAAAATAATATATTTTTTTCTGGATATTTCCATGTTTTAGATGAAGCATTGGTATTTCAAATTGCTTTTACAATGAACTATGGTTTTGATATCAATTACTATAGCACACCTATAGCTATCCATTATACTTTCTAAATGATTTTCACTTGGTTTTTCTTCCCTGAATAGTATATTTCTGTTGTCAAGCATCCTACATTTTTCAAAATTAGTGCTAAATGTTGTGACTTGTGATTCAAAGAAGATTAAAAGAATGTATTTTGCAAATCATGGTTGATGGAAGAAGGTGCACTAATTTACATGTGCATGTAAATTAGTGCCCATAAATATTAAAAGAGTCATTCTGATTAGGAATTAATAACTGCAATAATTCACATGTTGATTAATTTAAGTTTATGAAATTCTTATGTTGAATTAAGTACCATAAATGCTTTCAAGCATCTTGTTTATTATGTGTTAAATTTGAAAGTATTTACCATACTTAGTAAATGATGGGAATTTTTTAAATTTAAATTAATCATTGTGTGAATTTTTGCAGGTACTAATTCCTAATCAGAAGATTTTGTTACAATTCTAAATCGCCTCAGCAGGACTGATTCAAGTCTTTCACTCTATGAAAAATAATCATTTCTATAATGCAAAAATGAATTGTAAGCTACTGAAAAATGGATGTCTGTTTTTAAAAATACAAGGGATGGAGTGCCCAGTTTTTGATTTGGTAAGAGTTTGAGCATATCTATATGTGGAAAGAGTTTTCTCATTTATGAATTTGAACATAACGAATGTTAGAAATACAAGGTGTTAGCGTTAGTTTCAGTGAACTCTTGCACAATCTCATGCAACTACCTTTTTGATCTAATTAAGAGCTATAGGAGCAATGAAAAACATTACTTAAATTAATGATATTGAAACTGTAAAATATTCTGCTAAGTGTGATTCATATTGTATATGTAAGTTATTAATTAATAACTCATATTTTAGCCTGGATTTGAATTTCATTTTCTACATTTATAAAACACATACCTTCACAACCATTTTGAATGCAATTAGAAGTATTGCACATAATAAGCAGATATGCAAACAAAAATTGGGTAAGTATATTATGCATTAAATGACAATTGTGTTTAGGTACTTTATTTACTTTTTGGACACCTGGCAACCTGTTCATTTGAAAGAACTGTGTATATATTATTAATGAAAAATTTAAAGTATTTGTATAGAATAATTTAAATAAAAAGCAACTATGTTTAGATATAATAACAATACTGCAACAATGAAAGTTGGTATATAAATAATGCATATTTTGAATAATTGCATATTTATCTTCTTTGTTAGATCTAAACAGACAATGAGTAAACAAGTACAACATGCTCATAAAAACTCCAAAAACCAATAACAGGCAAACATGTAAATGCAATATTTCAGCTAACAGTGAATCAATTTTAATAAACGAGGTAAGTTGAGTTTTTTATTTGAAATCTATAGTGCTGTCACTTTACTTACATATAAAAAAGGATATGCAACTATCCAAAATATACAATGTTTTGTATGCTAGCTTTCAGTGTTTCATTTTTATTATACTTAATCTCTTCTATTTGTTTGATGGTTAGCTTATGAAATGCTTGTAATCTAAACATAAAATTCCTTTATGTAAAACTTACAATATACAACTCCAGGGTAAAGAGCCAAAGGAAAAAATAATAATAAATAAATAAACCAAGAACTTAGGTTATGGCAGTTATGAGTCCAAATTTTACCAAAGTCAGACTTGAATCAAAACTCAAAAAAAAAGCCAAATTTTAGTCATGAAATTTCTTAAAATTCTGCCTTGTTGGCTCATACACAAGTGCCTCAAAATACAGTGTACAACAGCAGTGCCAAAGTTTTTATTAAAAGGGCAGTTCATAGTAGCAAGCTCAAGTGAATTGCAGAAAAGTTTACACTTTGGACAGTGCCATTTCTGTTTATCATTTGTTAATAGTTCAACGTCCCTGTTCATTTCAAGCACTTGAAGACCATGTGTGACTAGTACATTGATGATTTTTTGTGGTAAATGAACTCTGCTCACTAACAATCAAGATGTCATTCACCTCCTTAGATTAAGGACAAATTGAAAAAAGAGAACCTTACCAAACCTTTTCAATTTTAAAATATTCAGGAATCAACATAGTAAAAACGAGTATAAAATCTCCAGTAGATAAAATATTTTAAAATGCCAAAAACCTTTCTGTGGCTTCACTTCCAATGAACACAGAAGCACTCTTGAGTTAAAAATATTTAAAATATTGATACAATGATAAAACACTCTTTAACATTTCACTCTCAAAATTAAAAAATTCAGGACATGTTTCGTGAGACCTTCGTTCACATAGTCAACTGTTAAATGACTGGTGCATACTGGATCATATTTCAAAATATGAACATAAACTCATGCATTTTGACATTCCGTAAGCAGACAACATTTTGTATAAGTTCATCAGCAACCACCAGATTCACCACAATCGCCTTCCTTTCCAACCTAGTATGATGTATACACACTTCAAGCAAAAAAAAACTGTGTTAACATAACAAAACTGAATTCAAACAAACAGAAAATGATGAGCACTAATCATCTTACACTTTTACAGTTGCAACAGTTGCTCAAATCAGAAATGCTATCCTACTTCTAGTTCGGATTTTTCTCCCCTCCCTCACTATTTTTAAATGAGATCGCTCCCTGGATCCAAGCTTACAATACTATGTAATAATAGGCAGAGGTGAACCACAACACAAGAAACATAAACTTCGGGGATAAGTAAGTAGTGTAAATAAATCAAAATAGTGTCCATAGTTATGCAGAATGACTTCATAGAATTAAGAAAAGTTCTACAATTACTCCAGTAACACCGAGTTTCCAGAATATGTTCTTACCGCTCGTACAGGTTTTGCATCTCGGCCAAGGCCGGCTTCTCTCCCCACTCAGGGCCGCCTGCATGCCTACCTGTCCTTGAACTCCCGAGCAGTCATCAATCTACTTTCGTTCGCGAGCAGTGCATTTTTGTGTGTAAATGTTATTATAAATACGAATGAGTTCGTCGTTCGTGAGGAATTTATTCGAAAGCTCCCTGGACAATTGTCTCCTCCCAGAACTGCAATTCACGATCACGCAGTATTTTGCCTTATTTGTAAATATTATTCCTGAATGTACATTTTATTGCTTATAACCAATTGTAACTAAAGTGCTTGTAACTTAAATATGTATATCTCTCATCTAATGATGACAAATAGGACGAATAATAAATTAAATTAAAAAATTCATACTGCTGCTTCAGTGCAACAAGAAACACGCGAAGACGTGCAATTTTAACAGAAGATCAAAATCACTACTAAAATTAGCAAAAGTTGGGGTTTCAGTGTTTTATACACATAAAGGAACAAAATTATTAAACTTCAAACATTACAAGTGCATTTGCCCATTGTCTACGAAAAGGTGATCCCGTAGCTCGATTGCTTTATTGTGAGTGATTTCTCTCATCAGTGACTGAAGGATTAATCGACCCCAGCTTGAGTTATTTTCATACGAGATGTGGTTTCCCCAAAATGATCGTGTGAACACTCACAACACTCGCTATTGGTGTTCTAAAAATCTAAACTGCACACAAAAATCCCTCTTTATGATAGCTTTGAAGTTTGGATCCGATTAACGCAAGACCCATAAGGCCAATCGACTGTGACTTACCCAACTGCCGAGATGCAAAACTCCATGCGAACGGTAAGGACATATTCTGGAAACCCTATATATTAATGCTGAGTTAAGATAAGACATCAACACATAGGCTAGAAGCTCTGTGAGTAAACTTCACATGGGCAGGTTTACTTTGTAAGATTAACTGTGCTATCTATGTACACTGTATGAGGTTGCTGCCCCACAAATGATTTGGGCATATTATTATTATTATTATTATTATTATTATTATTATTATTATTATTATTATTATTATTATTATTATTATTATTATTGGGAACGTGAATGAATTGGATGAGACCGAGGAGAATTTCAGAAACTGAAACCCAGCGAAGATCTTTTGTTATCTACCGAACTTCCAGGAGGAAAAGGCGAGTAGGGGATAAGAAGGGCGGCCAGTTACGGACGCAGGTGGGGTCCCTAACGTTCCCAGAATCTTGTTATATGATATGTTACGACACCGGCGGAGTCTCCTGCAAGGGCTTCAATCCCTCGAAAGGGTTGCCGTTACATAATCGAAAGCAATTTTTTCGAATGAGCATATTCTGCACCCTCTCACCACCAACGCATATCTCCTGGCATTGCAACCCAGCAATGGTGAACGAGGGAATGAGGGACATGTGAATTTGTGAGAAGTAAATAACCATCCCAATATTCCCTAAGTGACCAGAAAAAAGCACAAGGCCAGAGTGGCTGCTGGTCCCAAGACATTTAAATTCTGGGCTTCCCGAATGCGGGTACATATTCAACCCAGCTCGCTTAAAGACAATAAACGCTAAGGTTTTTTCGTAACGGCAGTAACATACTGCATTAGTGAATTGCGTCAGAGAATTAAAAAAAAAATAAAATCCCAATAAAAACAGTGCCATGACTAGCATAATCCAAACCACCATTCAGATAGCGAATCATGTGTTTTCTTGGGATGACGCCAGCCAGCATTTCTCCATTAACCTTGAAACGTAAATGGGAGAACAAATAGCGAAAGAGAAGAAACGATTAGGCGTGACTGTAGCCGAAAAAATGTGACGTGATCCATAAACTGTCTTGTGAGAAAACACTCGCAACAAAGGCTTTACGTTATCTTGCGATTTTGTAAACAACAACACCATATTTGTGATTGTGAAGTTATCTTTAGTTGTTTTTATCAAATAGCTATATTCGAGTAGCTTAATATGTATTATAGAAGTCTGTAGTTTAATTCGAAATTAAGAATTCACTGTAATTGAAGGCCGACACCGACCCTGAGGAGCGCAAAGGTGAGTTCCTGACAGACTCAAGGACATATGCTCGAATGCCACCCAGGAATGGCGAGTTTTGCAGTGCGATCGTCTTTTGTTTCTTGTCAGGGAATACTTTCCGGAAAACTGTACTTATAATAATAGTTATTTATGAACAAGAAAAAGATTTTACAAGGCATCAGCCTTGGGAGATAATTTCCACGAGCAAATAAAATCGTTTGCTCTCATGGTGCATACAATATTTTATCTACTCTTAGTATGAAAGAAATATTTCATTGAAAGTAATATTTAATTTAAATTAAATTCTATGTATGTACATATGCCATTGTTTAAATCAAAGCCAACTGTTATTGGTGGCAATAATGTTCATTGTTACAAATGTACAAAATGAATAAGAAATAATATGGAATGCCTTGTGACTATATGAATCTGTTGAATAAAAATGTCCAGAGAAAGTTATATATTTATACCAGAAGATGTTTTAAGTGATTCTAAAGTTGCTGTCTTTTCCTGGTTCCAAAGAAGTCTGCTTCATTATATGAAAAGGAATTTAATTTTGTTCTATGAGTGGAGAAAAAATAAGCATGTGAAAGCAGTTAACAAAGAAATTACATTGGCTTTTCCTCCATAAAAAGTAAAAATATGTTGATAGAAATCTTAATTTGAAAGCCTTGCATTTAGTGTGCTAATTGCTAATTTAATTTCAGCTGTGAAAAGTAAACTAAAATATAAGTATAGCAAATGTTTAATGCCATGTTAACTATTTTTTATTTACTTAAATGTAAATTGGAACTTGCACAGTGAAGCCAATCATATTAATTGATATCATTGTATGATTCAGTTGAACTACACACTCTTAATATATTTAATAGATAATAGATTTAATGTTCAAAATTTGCTGATAGATAATGTTAATGACAGTATTCCACAAGAAGAAAAATCAGGTATTTACAAAATAAACTGTGCAGAATGTGAAAAAATCTACATAGGGAAAACAAAGAGAAACATAGGCACACGGTTAAAGAAACATTTCAGGAACATAAAGTACAAGCAAATAGAGAAATCAGCAGTAGCATATCATTTTTGGACACAAAATCACGACATAATAAATAAAACAAAATTATTAAAATCAGTACAAGGACCTACAGAATTAGCAACCTGGGAGAAAATCTACATCTACAAATACAAAGACAGCATAATGAACTTCGACATTGTCGGGGATGAAAACATAAACTACAAGTTTATCACACCGCCACCAGAGCAGAAAACACATTCCCACAGCTCAACGAATGATCCGACAGTTGAACTTTAGCCTGGCTGAAGATGGGAACAAAATGTTCTCGAAACCGGTTCCATTCATTTATGAAAAGTAAGTGAAGCTTTAAGAGTGTGTAGTTCAACTGAATCATACAATGATATCAATTAATATTTTTTATTTCTTTTTGGCTCTTAAAAGTACATATCATCCCAAAAGTACACTAACTCTTCTACAGTTCTCTTTATTTTAAAATATATTTGAATAGTGAATTAAAATATTTTTAAATTGTTTAGGTTGTCAAGTACAAAATAAAGACCAATGGTGTGAAACATTTTTTTTCAAATAATTACATTTTCTATTTATTATTTTGGTCTATTTTGACTGAAGAAATTCTGCTTTATAGAGGGTGAAAGTGTTTGAGAGGCATTTACAGTAATTAAAATAATTTAGGATATATATGTCTAGAAAAATGTATTGAAATGTTCATTAAATACTTTTAGGGAAGAGAGGTACATGTAACCTTGTTCAGCTTTTGGCTGCATAGAAATATTATTTTAATGAATGTTGAAGAATGTATAATTTCCTATTTTTTTATGTTCACTAGCTTGTGATAAAAATGAATATATCTGGCTTAAAATAGTCACAGACTTTTGTTATAAAAATGACAAGTAGCTGTTTAATTGTAAATAATAATAGGTACTTTTTAGTTGATGAACCACAGAATAGCTATAAAATTGTTATATATGGAAAAAACTGGAAAAAACTAATTAAAAGTAGAATAAATTAGTTCTTTTTTATTGAAGCATACAGAATAAGTTAACATAAGTTCTTATAATGTTTCCTAGATATGTTCTTCATGATTGATCTTCATTGTTGACATCTCAGTATCACATACAATTTAACTGAAAAAAAAAAAACTGTTAAAAGACAAGAACAAAGAATGCAACAAAATGGGAAGAGGGAATATAAATTAAATTAAATTAGAAGATAATAAAAAATTAACTTCATTGGTTTTGAAAGATGATATTTTTTTTATGACTTACTCTTTTTGTATGATATGTGAAATTCATGCTAATTCTTTGTTTTATTTCCTAACACCTGAAAGATAGTAACCAGTCAAATTCAATATATTTGGAGAAGTCTTAACAATGGAATGAAAGTGAAAGCAGAAAGACTGCTTTGATTTAATATTTTTCTGGTTCTGTGCATAATTTTCTTTGTTTTCATTTTTCATTTACATGCTCTAGGTATCCAGAAATTTGGGAAGTAAAAATGGCATCTGAAAGAATGAAAGTGATCTTTGGACACTTGCAAAAAGGAACTGAAACATGCTTACCAACTGTATCCTTTGAAAGGCATTTTATTGTTTGTACTTCTTCCCAATGTGGTAAATTTTTATCATTGATATTGCAGATGAAAATAAAAATAATTAACTGTATACATTATTAGCAAATTCCAAAGGAGTGAAAGTATTGCAGCTGTACCCATTAAAAATATCTATTTTTTAGCTAATTTATTTTATTAGCAAATTCTGAAGGAATGTAAATTATTAGGATCATACCAAAGAAAAGAATTTTTACTAATCTATCCAAATCTGCATCAACCATAGGCATAATAATAACCTAGGCACCAAAAAAGACAAACAAATTATAAAAACATGTAAATATTTCATCTCTCTGTATATATACATTGTTCATTGTATTTTATGTATATAAAAATCTAAAATAAAATACAATGAACAATTTAACTAAAATAACAATAACTAGATAAGCAGAAAAAGGATAAAACACTTAGAAAGTCACACATTAATTGTCAAGCAGTTGCAATTTTTGGGTTTTTCTCAATGAAACTCAGCACATAGCCATCAATTAACAAATTATTCATCGAGTTCATTAACCAGCAACATTGGACCGTTGAGGGATTTACTTACAGTGAAAATTTTTGAAAATTTTGAAAAATCGCTGTAGCGGACGCGATTTTTTCTTTATCTCAACGAAACTCAGTTAGAATCATTAAAATAACTTGACAACGATAGTTTTTGAAAATCATGGTATACCTTAAAAACTTTTGGGAGTTAAAGCGAAATTTAAAAATAGTTCTAGCGGCTGCAGTTGTTAACGTTTTTCAAAGAAACTCGGTATATGCCATTGAAATAAAATAAGGAAAATAATTTTCGAGATTCATGATTTCGAAGGAGGGAGAGAGTTAACCTGAAACCCAAAATTTAAAAACCACTCTAGTGCATTAATGTTTTTTTTTTTTTTTTTTTGCAAATAAATTTCGTATTTGCCATTTAAATAGGATAAGAAAAATGATTTCTGAAAATCAGACAACTTTGGGCATTAAAAGTCGGGGGGTTCCCCTGAAATCCAAAATTTAAAATCACTGTAACATCACTAAGTGTTTGTTCACAATATTACTCGGCATATACTATTTAAATCAAATAAGGCAAATATTTTTTTAAAATTATCAGATTATTGGGAGTTGGGTATACATGGAAAACTTTTGGGGGTTAAGCCCAAATTTAAAAATGACTCTAACGGCCACAATTTTAATATTTTTAAAGGAAACTCGATTTATGCCATGGAAATAAAATTAAATAAAATAGTTTCTGAAAATCTGGGAAATCAGGCCATTAGGAGGGTGGTTTCCCAAAATTTAAAAATTGCCCTAATGGCATCAATATTTGTTCTGCAACAAAACTCCTTATAAACCATTTAAATAAAACAAAAACAAAACAAAACAAAAACAAAATAGTTTCTGAAAATAAATGAAATTGGACTATTAGGACGAGTGTTGCCTGTGCCCCAAATTTAAAAATCACTCTAGTGGCATTAATATATGTTTTTTCACAACGAAACTCCGTATATACCATGTAAATACAAAAAAAAAAAAAATAGTTCCTGAAAATCAGTGAAATTGAACTTTTAGGAGGGGAGGTTTGCCTGAAATCACTCTAGTGCTATTAATATATGTTCTCCCCTTCCCCCTGCAAAGGAACTCCTCATGTGCTTTTTTAATAGAATAAGAAAAATAGTTTTCGAAACTAAGTGCAAACAGGCTCTTAGAAGGGGAGGGGTGTTTACCTGAAAACCAAAATTTAAAAATGCGATATTGGCACCAATATTTGTTCCTTCCCAACAAAATTTGTATATTCCATTTAAATAATTGAGAAAAATATTTACCGAAAATTACGGAAATTGAACTATTAGGAGTAAAGGCATACTTGAAAACCAAAATTTAAAATTTTGCATTTCATTTTCTCTATATCATTTTAAAATAAAAGAAGAAATGAATTCAGCATATAAACTCTGCATATGTTTTATATTTAACAAAAGTATCATCGTGAAGATAGCAGCTGTGAAATATTAATCTAATATGTGTTTCAGAATTATATTTGTATGTAAGAGCACTCTTATTACCTTCAGAAAATGTTTGCATTTTTTTTTTAATTCAATAGCATTTAAATTAAATTTCAAAGCCAATGAAAATAGATAAAAGTTTAATTGTTCTTTGCTGATTCTGTATATTTGCTTAGACATCAAAATGATTTTTAAATAATACCATATTTTTATTTTACTCATCAAGTCCTACCTAGGTATTAGATTGTAGCATGGATCATATGGTTCAAAGCACTTTTAATAGCTATTATGGCCTAATGCCTGAAAGTTGTTGTACAAATGTCACTAATCATAAAGCATTTATGGGGAGGAAGAAGGGGAAAGAAAAAAATAAAAACACCTGGAAATAGTGAAGGAATAGAATTTTTATTAATATCTATATTTCTGATGCTGCTCTTTAAAGCAGTGCTTTTTCCCAGGAAATAATAGCTCCTTTGCAGTTTTCTAAGTGCTGAAAATGTTCGATGGCTTCATTAAAAATGGTTAGAATATATTTAATTAAATATACTCATAATATAATATTCTTTAATATATTATTCTATGATGCTGTATTTTGTTTATATTCCTTAATTAAAATACCAGATGATGGAAACAAATGCAATGACTGCATCCATAGCACACCAAGAAACATTGCAATATACATTGGACAGTCCACTTCTAAACTGGCGTCAGAGAAAATTTTACGAGGAAAATGGTTATCTTGTGATACCAAGGCTTATTGAAGAGGATCTTTTGGATGAATGCAAGTAGGCATTAATAAATTAATCAGTTTAAAATGCATTTCAGAGTACACTGGTTGAAGCAATACTTAGAACCCTAAAGAAAATAATCTCAATGCCTTTATCATTCAAATTATTTTCTAAGTGTTCAATGTTCCACCAATTACTAAGTTTTAGCTGATGAGTAATGGATGAAATGATGACACACATGCATTTGCAGCCCTTGATGTCTAATGTTATATGACATTCATCATTTTAGGGTAATGAAAAACTCCTGAAAAACCATACCAGATAACATGTCCCAACCAGGGACCAAACCCCATCCCACCAGTTGATAAGCAGATGTACTATTTTTTTGTCAGTGAGCATATTCATTTTTTAAGTACATATTTCACAAAAGTGAACACTCTCGTAGCCATAAAATGTTTCACAATGCAGACAGAGCATTGAAGATATTTGTTTCAAGTTTCAGAACAATAAGATGCTGATGCGCATGTTATGATTTACAATACTATTTTTTTTAAAGCAACATATCTTTAATTTTCATATATTTAGATAATTATGTAAATAAAATTTTCAAACTTTGAAATATACCCAAAATATAAGCAATATAGCCTGTTCTAAAGTAGGAAACTGGTTTAATTATTCTTAAAACATTTTATGTAATTCTCTAGTTTTAACAGAATTTAATTAAATAAGATATGAAACTGCAAACAATTAATGAAAATTGTAAACTTTAAAATGAAGCATAACTATGCTTACTGTGTTCTTGGATAACATTTAAATACACAAAAATACATTTAATTAACTGAACAATATTTATTTGCTTTAAGCTTGACCCATACAAAGAAAAGAAAAAGGAAAAAAATATATCAAATCTAGTTCTGATATCTTTAATGAGTGACGTTAAGGGACCAGAAAAAATAAATTTGTGGTCCTAGAGATGAATGGTCACTTTCATTTATTTAACTTGTCTGCATTAAGGAAGCCCTGCATTCATAATTTTCCATACTAAAATATGTGAGTTTGATATTTTAAAGAATTAAAGTTGAAACAGATAAAAGTATGTATTTTATAAAAGCTATGTCATTATTTTAATTTCCATGTTTAAAAGCATGAATAAAATAAATCATTTTAATTTAGAAAGAACTCTTGCATGTATATAGTAGTTTTCTTGTCTTCTGCCTTTGAAGAAGGACACAAGGGGTTCAAAATATTCACTACTTTTGTCACTGTTTTGGTATTTTATTCATTTCTTATTTTCTGTTTCTTTATTCATTTGGCTATTTGTTCTAAACAGGTTACTTGAATTAAAATTTTTTCGTATAATATATATATAATTTCAGCATGCATTTTACATCATATCTTCATCACTGAGAATTTTATGGCATTTGTTGTTGTTGATTAATGGAACTCCCTGGAGCACCATAGCCATATCACCTTTATTATCATCTCCAAAAAAGACAACATAGCAGCATTATATGGGCATTTTGGCCTCAGAAGTCTGCCACAATGCTGCTGTGTTGGGGGACGGGGGCAGGGAATACACATAAATGTATGAGAACAAGACTTTGGAGAGGGAAGAAGCAGCAAAGAAGGCTACTGATAAAAAAAATATTTACTTACTACCAATAAATATTAATACATTAATACTAATAATTTATTTACTGGCAATAAATATGTAACAAGTCTCTGACTTGTCAAGTACTAGGTTACAAACAGTAATTAAAAATCTAGACACATAAACAAAAAGTTATTTATAATAATAATAATAATAATAATAATAATAATAATAATAATAATAATAATAATAATAACAACAACAACAACAACACATTCTTTAAAATACAGATTAAAATTTGTCCACTGAATATAAGCAACCACTTACTTATTAAATATTTCTTTAACTGACACTTAAATTTAGATTTTTATATAGTTTTGATTTCTGTGGATATCATTCTTTTTATACAATTCTTCATTTCATTACATAGTAATCTTATATACATACAGTAAATATTAAGTTTTTTTTAAAGGATGCTTACGAGATTGTCTAAGTTCTAAATTTCAATCTAAACTAATAAACTTTTAGTTATAAGTCTGACTCCGGGCCGTGAAAGTTTCCGATCACTCATAAACTAATAAAAATGTTTTCTGAAATACAAATAATTTATCCATGTGTATCTTTGATGCACTTCTCCAAACTTCAATAATGTAATGTAAATAGGGGCAAATTATATCATATTAAATTATTTTTAACTCTTTGGTGCCAAATACACCTTCAAAAAATTTTAAGGCTAAGTTGATTTACTTATTTTAGAACATATGCCATCCATATGTTTTGCTCATGTTAGTTTACTATCTATTCATATCCTTAAATATTTGTATGTATCTATTTGTTCACAATCCTTATTTTAAATCACATAATAGCTTCTCCAAATTTTTCTTTTTTTCTTTTCAACAGATCAAGTTTAATAAATAATAATTTGTATATTTGGCTAAATATCATTCAAATTTCACTACTTTCCAAACACTTACATGGACATGCTTCAAAGGCTGTTGCCTTCATCCTCAGCATGGATTCATTGCTTTCCTGCACAGAGTGTAGATGCCATTCCATAGCCTTTTATGAACTTTTAGATGAGTTTATTCTGTTTTGGAAAATGAACCAGCTCATCTTAATTTTGTTTTATCCACATTATAGTTGTGTTTTTTTATAGTTTATTTTTCTAAGTTCTTTAATAATAATTTTTGTTAACTTTTCCACATACAATAATTATATCTAGATACTGTGCATAATGAACTTATTTACAAAATATAATTACATTTTAAAATATTATTTTTAGTTTTTACATCAGTTTAATATAACAAATTTTTATGAGGAAATCACTCAACTTACTAGACATGTTAAGTTAATAAGTTAATAACATGCGGTTAATAAGTAAGTGGAACAAAACTAATGATTTGAGTGATTTCCTCGTAAATACTCTATATCACTGTGAAAATCTTTATTTTCTTCCATTTATTTAACATTTAAATCACCTGCAAGAATTGCTTTTTTATTTATTGTCACATAAGCATTGAATAATCTAAGCTAATAAGAAAGGCAGTTGTTAATGACTTTGGTGATCTGTACACACCAAAAACACTATGGTTTAGATATCACTATAGGTATCTTCTGGACTGTTATGCCATGGTCTCCTGGAGCTAGGAGTTCCAGGCATTTAGTCCACAACTGCTGGAAGATACCTCTTAGGATATCTGCTTGAAAGCCCATAATTTTTATTTATAATTACACAACACTGTTACAAGTAGATCTACAAAAAGATCCTGCTTTTTCATAATTTACAATATTATACAATTTTAGGCCAAGCTCAGATATAATTGCAATCTTTGGACAAAACTCATTTATAAAATACGAGATGGTATCCACAATATTGGGGACTGGCCCTGTCATCTCAACAATAGTTGCAGTAGAGTTTTGTACCGCTAGCATATCTAATGAGTGAGTGTTTAAAGTTTCGTGCAGCTGGGTAGATGTGTTGAGATTCTATAGTACTTTTCATGATACTCCGTGTGTAGTGTGTGGCGATTTTACGATGAATCCAAGATTAGAACAGAGAGTGTGCATCAAATTCTGTGCAAATCTCGGGAAAAATACTACGAAGACCCTCGCAATGATTCAACAAGTATTTGGGGGACAAAGCATGAGCTAAACATGTGTGTTTGAGTGGCGTACTTGGTTCAGGGCCGGCCGTACAGCTATTGAAGACGATGCTCACACTGGTAGGCCCGTCAGCTGCACAACGCCTGACATTGTTGCCAAAGTTCAACACCTTGTTCGTGAGAATCGACGTCGAACCATTGAAAACCTTGCTTATGAAGTGGGAATTGGTTACGGAACATGCCAACGAATTTTAACTGATAAATTGGGCATACATCGTCTCTCCGCAAAATTTGTGCCAAGGATCCTGACTGCGGATCAGAAGGCACAGCGTGTTGAAGTTTGCATGGAACTTCGTCAGGCCGTATCCGATGATCCAACCTTCTTGTCCAGGGTCATCACTGGCGACGAGAGCTGGATGTACGCCTATAACCCTGAAACAAAACAACAATTTTCCCATTGGAAGAGCCCGAGCTCACCAAGACCAAAAAAAGCGAAACAAGTGAAGAGCAAAGTCAAGAGCATGCTTTTCGTTTTCTTTTATACGAAGGGATTGTGCACAAAGAATCCGTCCCACCAAATCAAACAGTGAATTCCACGTACTACTGTGACGTTTTGCGACGGCTCCGTGAAAATGTGCAGAGACGACGGCCCGAACTTTGGTACAAGGGAACTGGCTGTTGCATCACGATAATGCGCCCTGGCACAATCCTTTGTTAACTAGAAGCTTTTTGACGAAAAACAACATGACGGTTCTCCTCCACCCACCGTACTCGCCTGATTTGACACCCTGCGACTTCGCTCTATTCCCCAAACTGAAAATCAAGTTTAAAGGACGTCGGTTCGATACCATTGGGAGGATTCAAGAAGAAACGCTGTCTGTGCTAAACACCCTCAAAGAACATGACTTCCAAGATGCACTTGGAAAATGGCAAAATCGCAGGGACCGATGTATAAGCATGAAAGGGAACTACTTCAAGGGTGACGGTGGTCATTAGTTTCAAAGTAAGTTTTTGACCAAATTGCAGCACCAGTCCCGAATATTCTGGATATCACCTCGTATTCAACAGCCCATATTTTGTTTTTGATATGTTGAATATTTAGTTGTACTATTTTAAATATTTAAACACATAATTCTTATATAGAAATTATAATTACACACCACTCTTACAGTAGATCTACAATAAGAGCCCACTATTTTATAAGTTACAATATTATACAGTTTTGTCGATCATCTTTTAGGCCAAACTCAGTATAATTGCAATCTTTGGGTAAAATTCAATTATAAAATATTCAAGAGCCCATATTTTGTTTTTGATTTATTGAATGTTTAGTTGTATTATTTTTATATACATTTTAATGCAATTATTATGTGTAAGCTAATATTATTTTTTTAGATATACATAACAAATTCATCCAACAAATCTTTTACATGTTTTCCTTTTGAAAAGTCTTTATAACAATGCCTCAGATTTGTAGGCATCCTTATAATTTAATGCTTTACAAAATGACAATCCAGTATTCCTTTTACAGGAAAAGATTTGTGGATATCTGTGAAGGTGTTGTTCCTAAAGGGAGTATCATGATGATGAAAGAAAAATCTCTAATAAAAACTGGAGTGAAAGGGGAACATTTATATTATAAAGTTCAAGATATACTTTGGGATGAAGTTTTCTCCAAGTATATTCTACATGATAAGGTAAATGAGGAAGAAAAGATCTGAGTAGAAATAGGTTGTGAAGACCAATGGTGAAAAGGGAAGTAAATTAAAATGTAATAAAATTAGTTATTACCAGTGTCATTTAGTCTAAGTAATGTGTTTTTGGCATGCAAATATATAGAGTGAAAGGAAGGTTAGTCACTGAAAAATTCTGAATTAAAATTTTCTCTCATAGCAGAAGTTTGTAACCTATCAGGAAAGAGCAAAAGAAGGGAAATAAGTTAGCTAAGCTCAAGTGGTCAGTTTGTTAATTAATCTTGCTGGGTTCATAGATACAGCTGTACATAAAGAAAGAAGGATTGAAAACTAATTTTATCCATGTTGGTTTAATAATAACTATTTATTCAGTATCATATCACAATGGTAATTGCATTCATTATTCCAATGAGTGCAGTAATCATCTTATTAATGCACTGAATGCAATAATGGATTAAAATAGCTACTTATATGTCATCTATCAAAACAAATTCTGCAAAAATGACACTTAAAAAGAAATACACACATGACTTTATGTTTCTTATTTATTATAGGTACTTACAACATACAATTAAATAACAGTTTTTGTCAATAATTTCTATTGACAATTTTGATTCCTGTTTATTAGTGAATTCCAAAGGAAGAAAGTTATTGTGGTTGGTCTAATGAAACATATATTTTATTTTTTTTAGCAAATCTCTAAGGAATATAAGTTATTGCAGTTATACCCATGAAAATATTTTTAAATAATTCAAATCTGCATCGATCTTACCTACAATTAAAAAAAACCTTTAATGTGCTTATGTACATATATAAATTCCTTCATGCAGGAGCTGCATAAACTAAGAAAATTCCTCACTGATTTGAATAACTATTAATAAACATTAATATAAAATCAGAATTAGACCTTATTAATTAATGAAATAAAGTAAGTTATGGCATTACTGTGTTGTATTAAGGGAACAAATTAGAATTCTTGCAACCTATAAGTATTACAAAAGAGTTTAGTTAAATAGATTTTTGTAACAGTGATGTTTAATATAAGTTT
Source organism: Metallyticus violacea (assembly GCA_030762175.1). Classification (NCBI taxonomy): domain Eukaryota; kingdom Metazoa; phylum Arthropoda; class Insecta; order Mantodea; family Metallyticidae; genus Metallyticus; species Metallyticus violacea. Next base: position 15,742,850 of record CM060841.1, read on the forward strand.
TGAATAATTGTAACACTTACATCACTAATAGTTTTAAAAAAGGAAAACTAAGTTTCTGGAGCTCCCATTTTCAGTTCCAGTTCCACTGCTGGCCTTGTTCTTCATGGTGGTTTGGTTTGTCTCTGGTGGTGGTTGGATGAACTTCTGCATTAAGAAGTTGGGATTGGTGGGATTTCAAAGTTGAATATGCTACATTTGTTCTTCCAGATATAAATGTTTTCCCAGACAGCGAGTTCTGTTTTCCCTGTAATGTTTTTGAGTAGTTTGGGATTCCTGTTTATATTATATTTTTCATTCCAAAAATGCCAAGCTACTGCTGATTTTTCTTCCTGTCTTTGTTTTATGTTCCTGATGTGTTCTTTTGCTCGTGTTTTTATGTTTCTTTTAGTCTTTCCTTTATAAATTTTTTCATAATTTTCTTATTTTATTTCATTGGCATATATCGAGTTTCCTTTAAGAACATTCAAAATTGTGACTGTTAAGAGTTATTTTTAAATTCACTTTAACCCTATCTCGTTTTTTCAGGTAAACTCCCACTCCCTATAATGTGATGATTTTCAGAAACTATTTTTCTTATTTGATTTAAATGGTATATGCTGAATTTTGTTTTGAAAAAAAAAACAAATATTAATACTGCTAGAGCAATTTTTAAATTTTGGCATTCAGGTAAACTCCACTTGTAATGGGATAGATTACACTGATTTTCAAAGACTATTTTTCTTGTTTTATTTAAATGGCATGTACAAAGTTTCGTTGCAAAAAAAAAAAAAAAAAATATTAATGCTGCTAGAGCAATTTTTAAAATTTGGGTTTTAGGTAACCCCCCTGCTAATGATCCCGATTTCACTGATTTTCAGAAACTATTTTTTTTATTTTATTTCAATGGCATAAATCGAGTTTACTTTAAAATAAAATGTAAAATTACTGCCGGTAGAGCGATTTTTAAATTTCGCTTTAACCCCCCATTGGTTTATCAGGTAAAACCCCAATCCTAATATTCTGATTTCACTAATGCTCAGAATCTATTTTTCTTATTTCGTTTAAATGGTATATGCCGAGTTTTGTTGTGAAAAAACAAACATTGGCGCAGCTAGAGCGATTTTTAAATTTTGGGTTTAAGGTAGCCCCCCCCCCCCCGTTAATAGTCCAATTTTACTGATTTTCGGAAGCTATTTTTCTTATTTTATTTCAATGGCATATATAGAGTTTCTTTAGAAAAAATTTAATTGCGCCGAGAGAGATTTTTAAATTTCGCTTTAACCTGCACTATTTTTCGTGCATTTCTTTATTCCTAATAATCTGATTTCACTGATTTGCAGAAACTATTTTTCTTATTTGATTTAAATTGTATGCGGCGTATTTTGTTGTAAAAAAAAAACAAATATTTGGGTTTCAGGCTATCCCCACTCCTAATTGTCCGATTTCTCTGATTTTAAATTGGTTATTATTTAAATGCTATATACCGAGTTTCGTTGGGGGGGGGGAACATTTCCTCTAGAGCAATTTTTAAATTTTAAGTTTCTGGTAACCCCTCGTAAAATTCCGATTTAACTGATTTTGGGAAACTTTTTTTCTTATTTTATTTCAATGGCATATTTCGAGTTTTCTTTACAAAAATTGAAGTTGCTGCCGCTAGAGCGATTTTTACATTTCGCTTTAACCCCCATTCATTTTTCATATATACCCCCTCCTAATTGTCCGATTGCCCTGATTTTCGGAAACTGATTTATTAATTTATTTTAAAGAAATATACAGATTTTCGTCTAGGAAAAACAAAAATTGCGGCCATTAGAGCGATTTTTCAACTTTTTTTTTTATAATATCCCTTTAGGTCAATCCCCATCCCCATTGGTCCAATTTTACTAGTTAACGAACTCTCGATGAACCGTTTGTTAATTGGTTATATGCCGAGTTTCGTTGAGAAAAAACAAAAAACTGAGACCGCTAGAGCGAGAATACACACGCGCGCACGCCGAAATAGTTTCAGAGAGTGGTAGAGATGTCGTATATAAGCAATTTTAAATAGAAAACATATGGCCTATCTGTACAAATTTTCAAGCTGTGGCTCTAAATTTCAAATTCGACAGTACGCCACTGGCTAATGAAGATGTTCGTCGAAAGCATAACACATGATAACGAAGGGAGGTTTCTGAACCTATCACTTTGGCTCTGTCGTTATGACATTAGCTTTGGAGATAGAGGAAGTCATTTGTTTTCGAGTTCGAGTCTCATTCATCACTTGTTTTATATGTTGTTTTCTGATTAGGGCCTAATAATACAGCTTGTAGCCTATGTTTTAAGTTAGAGCTTCATTTTATATCAGTTCATATAGTTACAACCTTTGCTTACCAAAGGTAGAATTATGGGTAATCTTAATGAGATGGGTGTCGTATATTCAAAGTTTCCCTAAATTTCGTTCATAATTCTGTAGTATGCGTATCGCAGTATTTCATATTAAAGAAAATAATATTTAACGGCATGACCAGAATTGAACTCGCATCCCGTGGAACTTCAGATTTTGCCTTATGCATTACGCCACACAACAGTTAAAGAACTCCCTCTAGAGTAGGCTATATAATGCAAGAAAGCAGTTAAGTGTGTATAAGGTAAATTAAGTTTTAGGTATCATGTTAGTTGTAAGTCTATTAGCCATAGTATGTTAATACATTTATTGTTGAAAAAGAGAATAAAACTTGGAAGCATTAAGTAAATTTCACTCATATTCTTTAATGTGCGTATCGCAGCAAATCGTATTTAAAAAAAATAATCAACGGCATAAGAATTGAACCCGCGGCCTGCACAGCTTCATCTTTTCCGCTATGCATCACGTCACGCAAACAGTTAAAAAGTTCCCTGTAGATTAGGCTGCTTAATGCAAGAAGGCAGTTAATAGATGTTCAGTGTCGCACTATCAAATTATTAATTCGAGATATGAGGGATTTTTATGGCACTAAATCTTAAAAACGCCGATAATGAGCTGCGGAAAATCGATATTTCTATGCTCGCAAGGTATTTTTAAAGACATTTTAAACCATTTTTTCACCTGACTTGGCTTTAACACAGACTTATCAGCATCTAATGCAAACATTTTTAACACCATAAAACTGCGATACTTTTAATTGTGGACTATACGTTATCTATCCCAAATTGCTTATATATGACACCACTACACTCTCTAAAATTATTTCGGTCTAGTTCATTAACACTCTGTATATATGTGTCCATTCTCACTCTAGCGGTCTCAAATTTTGTTTTATCTCAACGTAACTCGGCATATAACTAATGATCAATTAACAAACAATTCGTCGAGCTCGTTAGCCAATAACATTGGATTATTGGAGGTGGGGATAATCTGATGCGAAAATTAAAAACAAAAAGGCATCTAGCGGTCGGGATTTTTGTTTATTCCCAACGAAGCTCAGTAACTTTCTTTTAAATATATTGATAAAAGCAATTTCCGAAAATTGGACAGTCTAGCAATTAGGATTTTTTTTGATTGATTTATTTATGGACACTCTTTAGCATCTCAGGTCATCAGCGTCCCATTCAACTCAGGGCTTGAAACGGCCGACAAATTTTGCTCAGGGGCCTCTCTTTCAAGCTTGAAGTTCTTTTTCGTGCCGTAAATGTACGACACGGGACCCACGGCTTTACTTCCCTTCCGAAGGAAGCCATACTTAGGATTTTTACGCCTGAAAAAATCCATCGGTCCTGGCCGGGTTCGAGCCCGCGATCTTGGGTTTAGGAGGCAAGTATGGTAACCACTACACCACCAGTACTGACAGCAATTAGGAGTGGGGGTGTATCTGAAAAGCGAATTAAATATCGCTCTATCTGCGGCAATGTAAAATGATTATAAAGGAAATTCTATGTGTGTCATTGAAATAAAATAAAAAAATATTTGCTGAAAATCACTGAAATCGAACAATTAGGAGGGAAATCCAAAATTTAAAAATCGCATTAGTAGCAGCAATATTTCTTTTTTCACAACTAAACTAAGCATATTCAATTTAAATCAAATAAGAAAAATAATTTCTGAAAAATCATTGAAATCAGATTATTAGGAGGGGGGGTTACCTGAAAAAAAGGGGTTAGAGTGAAATTTAAAAATCGCTCTAGCGTTTTAACTTTTTTTAAACAAAACTCAGTATATACCATTTAAATAAATAAAAAAATATAGTTTCCAAAAATCAGTGAAAGCTGACTCTTAGGAGAGGTGTTTACCTGAAACCCAAAATTTAAAAATCACCCTAACGGCACCAAATTTGTTATTTCACAGCAAAATTCGGTATATACCATTTAAATAAAATAAGAAAAATAGTTTCCAAAAATTAGGAAAATCGGACTACTAGGAGAAGAAACACAAAATTTAAAAAGTACTCTTGTGTTTAATTTTCTTTATATTGTTTTAAAACAAAAGGACAAATTAATTCACCAAATAAACTGCATTTATAATGATGCATATGTTTTATATTTAACAAAGGCATTTTCATGAAGGTAGAAAATTTGAAATATTAATCTAATATGTGTGTGTGTGTGAGAGAATTATATTTGGATGTAAGAGCTCTATGTCATATTTTCAGAAAAGTTTAGCATTACGTATTTTTACTACAATAACATTTAAATTAAATTTCAAAGCCAATGAAAATCGAAGTAATTTCACATTGTTTTTATTTGCTTTGTACATTGTAATTGTTTCTGAATACAATTTTTTTTTTTATTTTATTGAAACATATGAACACCTTCTTAAATGCACAATGTAACTCAAAACTTTCTGTTATTTATTTCTATTTTAGTGAATGTAAAGGTGCTACCAAGGGCTCAGTTCATGAGCATGTTTATATTTAAATATATTTAAAAATACTCACGCAATATAACTTTATTTACTGGTGGTCATACATTTAATTTAATTAATAGTATACAATTAATTTTTATGGTTTAATCTCAGTAATAACAATGATAATTCTAAAAATGTGGTTTCTGTTTTGTAATATTTATAGATAGCAGGAATTCTAATTTGGTTCCCGTAATACCACACAGTAATGCCATAACATATTTCATTTCATTAATTAATAAGTACTAATTTGAATTTTATATTAATTTTTATTAAAAGTTCTTTAACTCAGTGAGAAAATCATTTGTTTATGCAGCTACTGCATGACAAACTTTTAATTTTTACATTCTCGGACCAAGGATACTTGAAACAATTTTGTTTTTATTCTCTATCGATTCTTCTATATAACCTTCTACTACAGTTTTAGGTGTCCAACCTCTGTGTTGCTTGATTGTTTGTTTGTTGGTCAGCTTTTGAATTAGCCAACAATGATGCAGAGCACTTCAAGAAACAATGTCCAGTGTATTCTTTAGGATTAACAGTTTTAAGAATATCCTTCAGATATCCTTTAGAGTTTTCCCAAACATGTTGACACCAACTGGTTTTCTGGTTCTGTATCCCACAAAAAATCCCATGATTTGTACTGTCTTGACATAGATTATATTATCAGACAATCACTAATATATTCACACCATCAACATTGCCACCGGTGACAAAAAACTCTCTTGCAATCTGGTTTTGGGAGTGGGTATGAAAAATCATGTACATTGTTCTTCATCTCTGATTTTCTCCACTAACATGAACATCAGCTCATTTGTTTACAAGCACTGGCTAATCCAATAATAAGTACTTTCATCTTTCACAAACAGAAATCTATTGTGTATTTCTATTAAAAAATTTGCAATTTCACATTTGGTAAAAATTTTAGATTACTCAGCTCTATATCCATTGCTCTTTCTTTTAAGATATGCAATTAAAGAAGCATATTTACCAATATTTAAGTTTTTTTTTTTTCATGGAGATGACAGCTTGCAACATAAATTAATACATTCACTTGTACATAGGCTTATATGATTTTGATAAATTGCTCATAATATGCAAACAAAACCTTCCCACTTTCTCACCATTTTATATAGTGCTCATATACAAATTCATATTTCACCTTAGGTTTACTTGGCAGAAGTGGTGAAACAATATTACACACCTTATTCAATGTCTAAAGGTAAACTGTCCTCAAAATTATTCATTTTTGAAAAAGAAATATTTTTCCTTCCTCATGATTTTCATCCATTTTATTTAATCATATGTCAATTGTTATCATAAACAAACTAACATTTCCATGTTATTTCAAAACCATCTATAATCTATGGAATATTAGCATACTCTACATTAAATCATAGTGCATTAGGATAAGAGAATTGTGTTGTTATTAAAAATAATATGATGAAGTAGTTATTATTAAATGAATGTGGATAAAATATAGTGCGCAACTGGTGGGATGAGCTTTCATTACAGCTCTCGTGCAGCAGCATCATTCTGCAAACACACTCATGCAAGCTCATATCCCACTAGTTGTATAAATAACTGTTATCATTATCTTAAATCAATTAATATGATGCATTTGATCCTCTGCCAGGAGATTGATAATGCCAGCAGCTGGTCAGTTGGATTTTATGCATGTATGGCATATGGTTGACTATAATGTATGATACACATATCTCTTTTTTCTGCTCTATAATGACATTTAGACAGAATTTTTTCTGTTTGCTTTGTTTAATTATTATTTCAAGACAAAGAAATTTATGTTTTTCTTCAAAGAGATCATTCCTTTTATATAGCTAAAAGTTATTTGGTTTCAAACTTAAATAAAGTTGCCATTGAAATGTGTAAAGCATTATTTATCTTACTTCTCCTCGTGGTATTTATACAAATTTTACTGCAATTAAAAGCTAAAAAACTCTTATAAATTTTGTTTCTTAAAAATAAAATATTTAAGGGGACTGAAGTTGAATGAATGAATAGTGTTTAACGCCCGTTTTTGCTACAGAGGCACCACAGGCGATGGACACTGATGATACATGAAGTGATATATTGGGAAAGGATTTATTTTTATGGAAGGAATCGTTCCAGGCCTAAGTTTAGGGTACCTCCCCGGCATTTGCCATTTGTGAGGACTGAGGAAAACCTGGAAAAAACCTCAGTCAGGTATTCGAACCCAGACCTCCCGCTCACGAGTCCGAGACTTAAGACCTCGGCCACCCGTGGCGGTAGAGGAGAGGACTGAAGTTGATAGCATATGATTGTTACATAATAATCACCATCATCATCATCACCACCACCACCATCATCATCATTATTATTATAACATTGCAATTTTATGAAAATGGTTTCTTTCATTACAGTTGCTGGACTATGTGGAATGTTTCACAGGCCCAAATATCATGGCAATGCATTCCATGCTTATCAACAAGCCTCCAGATTCTGGTCAAATGACTTCTACACATCCATTACACCAGGTATGATATAAGCGAAAGGTATTGAAATATATGTTAACAGAGAGATTCTTTATTTGTAAACATAATATTTGTTAGTCAAAATATTTAATATCATAATTTCAGTTATTTTGTAAGTTCCAAATTCAGCATTGGTAAAGTAAAGAAAACATAATATATTTGTTCCCTGTGTTATAGATTTAAGCACATTAAAAACTCCATACCTAAAAAGGGACTTCTGAACAAAATTATTTGCCATTTCATGTTCAAGTAATAGCTTAGTTCCCTACTAGATGGCGATGGAGGCAATTGGCTGACCAACTACATTAATAAAATAAGCACAACTGAATGCTAAATTTCCTAGAGAGGAGGCCAAAACTCAAAATGGACTGTGGTGACATGGTAGAAGAAGAAGAACAATACATTTTTCTCATTCCTTATGTCATGTTTAAAATAATCTTAACCCATTATTGAAAGCTGTTTACATGTTACTATTACCAATAGCTAGTATAACTTCTTTACTCAGATTCATTTTTTTGTAACTGTTGGAAACAATTAAAAGTAAGCAGAAGGCAGCCTTGACCTATATTAAGAATGCAGAATGGTGCGATTAAATGCCCAGGTTATAGTTCCTTCAGAGCAAGTTATGGGATAATAAAAACAGATATTAGCTGGTGACCTTTGGATTGTAAACTGGCACAATAATGTAAGTAACCCCCATCCCCACCCACAAACACATTTCTTTTAGTGAAATATGGGTCGATCCTGGTGACTAGTGGTAACCATATTTGCCTCGTAAACCCAAGATCATGTATTTAATTTCAACCAGGGTCAATGGATTTTTTGGATGTAAAAATCCAAAGTATGGCTTCCTTCACAAGAGAAGTAAATCCATGAGCTCCATGTCATAGAATTACAGCACATAAAAACCTCAAGCCTAAAGAAGGGACCACTGAGCAAAATTTATCATCAATTTCATCCCTTGTATTAATGGGACACTGATGACCTAGGATGTTAAAGAGCATCTATAAGTAAAACAAATAAAATAAAAAAAGTGGAAAGCAAGGATGGAAAAGAAAGGAAAGTTTGATGCAATAAAGACTATTTACTCATTTATGGCTTCCCACTGTGCCACACATGTTATTATTTTTCATTTTTAGGAGTTATAACACAATAAGCAAGAAAATAGCATACAATAAAATTATTTTCATGATACTTTCCCAATGTAACTTTTGCTAAATTTTCTGCTATGAGATCTAAACTGTATTAAAGTTGCATTATGAGGAAACAATGATAAATATTTTTAAAATTATCCAAAGATTAGGAAAGGGTCACTCATATGATACCTAAAGTCTAGAAATACAGGTACCCCATGTGAATGAATTATCATGGAAAATTCAATTTTATATTTTGCAGCATTGATATTATTGTAAAGTTGTATGGAGTTTGAACTAAACTGGTTAAATAAATAGCATTAACTTTAGGCAATAATGCAATTAGAGAGTGAGTAAGTGTGTTCTAAAGCCATCTTGCTTGCCTGATCAATGCATTGGAATTCTACACAAAAGTGACAATAGTATAATTGTAATGTGTGCACAGATGAATCAGCAGGCTACATTATGTTGAGTGAAGGTGAAAATGGAGATGAGGTGATATTGGAGTAATTGCTGAATGAGTGGCAGGGTAAACCAGAGTACCTGGATAAAACCTGCCCAGATGCTACTTGATCTACCACATATCTCACAAACCCACTTACAGCTGCTGTGTTCAAATTGGGTTGCCTCAGTCAGAGACAAGCAGTCTAACCATTTACCCATGGCACTGCCTGAGGAGTTAAAATAATGAATTGTGTAAGAAATCACCAGTATTGTTATTAATTAATACATAATATCTTCACTCTAAATAGCTTCAAAATAAACAAATATGTTAAAAGAATGATTTGAAACATTTAAAGTTGAATCTGGAATGAAACAAGAAGATCCCAACGTGCACTTTGTTTAATATATTAATGAACTCAAATTTGGATACATTAGATTTGAGAGATAATATTTCGATTTGGCTAAAACATTTTGTAGCATACACAAATGACATCCTCATAGCAGCAAGGACAAAATACACTGTTATAGAAAAATTAAATCAATTACAACTTGGCCTATTAATAAAGAAGGGAAAGACAAAGGTAGAGCATCTGGAGTGAAATTACTGATAAAATAAATTTGAAAATTAATTATAAATAATAACACTGTTAAACCTGTAAAATCATTTAATCACCTTGAAATTCAGTAAATAATAATAACTCAATTAAGGAAGAAATTAAGGAAAGAATAATTTGGGAAAGCAAAGTGCATATTATATAATAATAATATCCTATCCTATCCTATCCTATCTAGTAAATTAATTTCATTAAATGCAAAATTAAGAAATTACAACAGTTATAATACCAATAGTAACATATGGATGTGAGACCAGAGCTCACAAATGCAAAAACTTTAATGTTTTAGAAAAAGTTCTGAAGATGGACATTTGAACCAATTAAAGAGAAGAACAGAACGAAGAATTGTATAATAAAGTAAAAAATGGGCCTATCATAATTTTATTAAGTCAGAGAGAATAAGATGGTTCTGGTACATTTATAGGATGTCAGATGAAAGAATAGTTAAAAAAATATAAAAGTGGAAATCTGTCAAACAAGAACTATTGGAACCTAAAACAGATGGGAGAGTGATATAAGGAAAGATTTTAAAAAATGCAAATAAGAACGTGGATAGAAATATTAAGAGATTGTATGGAATGGAATAAAATGCAGAAAAGGCCAAAATATTTTAACAACAAACTTGTAGTACATATGAAGAAGAAGAAATTGTCGTGACAATTATTACTGCAACTACCTTAGTAGTAATGATGCAAGTTTCCCAGAGTCTTTTTTTTTCTCTTTCTTTCTTTCTGGGTTATGCTTGTGGTAATACTTTTTTTTATTTACTGGTATGCTGTAGAACTTCTTTGAATTAAAAAAGTAATTGGTAAATAAAGTCTGCATAATTCCATACAGTTATTCACATCATTAAAATAAAAGAATAAAATGCTTAAAAAAGGAGGAAATTGTTCAAAAAAAGAGAACACAAAATATAATTTCAAAATTTCAGGCATACAAGTTATGAAACAGAGGGCATTTAATGATTGTTAAAATATCTACCTGAACTCCTGACAAAGATATAAAAAGGACATGTCCAGACAAAAATGAATGTCTGGTAATCCTATATACAATAACAAAAGATGTTCATCAGAGCATCACTCTATTCAAGAAATTCTTTCCCTCATTAAAACAGTGGTATCAAAATGCATTAGCACACACCATCAAATCAAAAGTTAAATTAGTGTCGAGGAAGAAAAATAGGCACAATGAGAGAATAAATATCTATCTAAACAACAAACCATTACAACAGGTGACAGAGCTAAAATACTTGGGAATAAATATTGACAGAAAATTTAGCTTCTGCACACACACACACAAAAATACATGACAAATCAATTAAATTTTATACATGTTCTATCAAAGTCTGCAAAGTTAATATGGGACCTTGGTAACAAAGAGCTAAGTGCTATATATAAATGGCAGTGGAACCAATATTAACATATGGAGCACCAGTATGGTAAAAAGCAATAAAGGATAAACAAAATGGAGAAAAATTACAGAAAATCCAAAGGCTGTGTAATAATAAAATTGCTGAAGCATGTAGGACAGTGTCATAGGAATACATCATGCCTAATAGCAAGGATACAATCGATAGAAATAACAATAGTTTGCAAAGCAAATCTTTATAATGCAATGTAGTACGATGAACCCTTGGAACCTTTAAAATGGACTCACCCAGCAGAAGATAGTAACAAGTAGAAGAAAACACAAAATATCTAACAAAGTGTTGACAGATGGTAGCAAAATAGGAAACAGGATGGAAACAGCAGCTGCTATAATACAAGAAGAAATCCCAATCCACCAGCTTAAGTACTGATTGGATAGGAAATGCTCAAACTCAAACTGAGCAAATAGCAAATCTGGAAGGTTTTGCAGGAGCTAGAAGTAATAGGTCAGCATTAGTACTGAAAAAAGGTGCAGTGTACACTGACAGTAAAATAACTCTGTGCTTAATAAACAACAACAAGAAACAACATAAGATAATAGCTAACAACTTACAAGCAGTTCATTTCCTAGAAAAAATCCAGTGGGCTATACACTTCTGCTGGGTTAAAGCACACATAGACATAGCGGGCAATGAAATAGTGGATAAGTTAGCAAAACAAGTTGCTATGATGATGATAATGTAGAAATAGCTTACAGCAAAACTCCAAAATCAACATTAGCCTCAAAATCAAAGAAATAGGAATACAGAAATGGCAAGATATATGAGATACAATTACTAAAGGTGCAGTAACAAAGTTCTTCTTCCCGCCAATAAAAGGGAGACTGAAGCTAACAATACCTTCAACCCCTGAGTTCACAGCAATCATCACAGTCCATAGCAAAACCAAATCATACCTTCATAGATTCCACATCACAGAAAACTCAATATGTACATGTGGCAGAGGACAACAAACGGTAAAGTAAACCATTTGATTTATGAATGTGCAGACTGAACCTAACACAGGACATCGTTAATGAGAGACATCAGGAAGAATGGAGGAGATTGGTCCGTGACTTGTCAACAGCTCATAAACAGTTACATAAAAGTTTTCCATCGGTTTATAAAGTCTATAAATTTATGATAACACAACCTAAGCAGTACATAGACATTGTTATATACTGTAATTACTGTATACAAAAATTGTATAACATAGAAGGTGAAAGCATGTAATATTACACAGCTAATAAGGTATGCCGAAATTTAAAATAAAAACACTCTTTATCGTGTATTTCATATAGCAAGTGCTATATTTTAGCTCAAATGAAGGAAAACTTTGTAATATAACTTTGCTTCAAATTATATTCCATATTTCTTCAAGGGACTGATGATATTGTATAACTTCACCACTCTATCTTCTGTAAAACTTCACGGATAAGGCTGCAACTTTTAATCATTGTTATTATAGACATTTCAAATCAATAAATAACTTTTGATATGACTGTGCAATTATTTGTAAAAAAATGCTTATGATTACATTTGAAATATTTATGCTCTTTCACAATTTAACAAAATTATATGTAGTTGAAATCATCCTGGCCAGATTTGACTTGTGACAAATATGGTCCTCCAGGTTAAACTGTAGGTGATACAGCTGCCATAATGTAAACAATGATGTTTTTTACATATAATAAATTTCCTTAAACTCTCTATTGTCTAAGCTGGCACACCAAATAGAGATCATATATTAAAAATATGAAATATTGCAACTTTACTTTTATAAATAATCAAAAAGTATTTGCTGACAGAGATAGTAAAATCTTTCTAAGTGTTAACAAACACAACCCAGTAGCCATAGCTTTTTATCATGTCCAGAATAACAGCTTAAATGACCACCCTTAGCAGCAAATCGATACAGTGTGCTAATAATACAAAGTTTTTGGTAATTCATGCAGAGGAAAACTTAAAAGTGGCACATACATACCAAGTCTTTTGCACAAGCTGCTTTGCTATAAGATTAGTGACAAATATTCTAAATTTGACTTCTTTGTGCATTCTTTATTTCTCATATTTTAATTCCCTGCTATTGTATGGCATCTTCTTCTGGGGTAAACATAACAACCAGTGCAGCACAGAAGGGAGCTATAAGAAACCATTAAAAAGTAGTCATTGAGCATTATTCAAGTAAATTCATATCTTACCTTTACCATCTTTGTATATTTAAGAAATGTTAGTATATGTGAAAAATAATTTAAATAGCTAACATAGCTAACACACAAACTCTCAAATACATAATTACATTACCCATAACAAAGAGGAATTATCCATTATACCATAACACAACTTTATATGAAGGAAGCTAAAGAAAAGGGTATTATACAAAAGGAAGGATAGTTTTGAAAGCTTTCAATGTTTGCAGGTATAAAATTTCAGGAATGGTGGCTTTAGAGAATATATTTGGGAGTAGTGAAAGTTAAATTGCTGTTGGAGAAGAAAGTAGGGGTGTGGACAAGGGTGGTTAAACATGAACTTGATACACAGGAATTTTTGTAACAAATTCTGGGGCTGCCAAAATCCCCACTTAATGGGGTTGCACAAACAGCATTAGGAAGAGGAGAAAGCAAAGGAAAAATAATGGTAACACTTTTAAAATGGCCGGCTCAGGATAAAAAGTTTAGATGAAGAAAAATTTTTAAACAGTGTTTAAAGTTGCAAGAGAATGCTGCTTGGTATAATACTTGGGTAAATAGAATTACAGTTGTTAAGGAAAAAATTCTCTTGGGAATGACCTGGAGAGATAGGGAATTAAAAAAAAAGAGGTTTTTGGAAATTAAAAAATATTGAAACCCAGAAAATATTTAGCAGTTTTAATAATATAAAGTAATAGAGGCTATACAGGGAGCTAAAGATAGAATGGGTATGGAAAAAAAAATATAGATTAGGGGACAAAATGGGGAGGAAAGGAACTGCATAAACTAGAATACTTGTAGTGAAATTGAAAGGTTTAAGAGGGTGAAAGGATGTAGAGGAATGTACAATGTGTGGAATGAAAGATAATTATTGGCATACCATTCTCAAATGTTAAGAAACTAAAATAATGAGAGGAAAATTAAGGATGGAGAAATAGGCCAATCTAACAACAGAAATAGTAGGGAAAAAGATGTTCAATATGAAAGCAGTGATTGTTAATATGGAGATTGGAGCCTATTTAGGTAAAGTAAAAAGCAAATGTAAATAAATAAGGAGAATGGAGGTGTTAGAAAAATAATTAAAAAAAAAATAAATGGATAGGGTATAGTGTACATATAAAGTGATCCCAGTAGCAGAATAACCATAATGTTGAAGTTTTCTGGTCCACAGGATTAGTTAGCAACTCATGAGTGCAAGTATAATATATATGTATTTAATGAAAAGGTTCTTTTTTGGATTTAAAAAGTAGTATTTGTCAATGTGAATGAATACAATAACGCATGTAGCGGTAAAATTAGATGGAAAGAATAGTAAGTAAATGCTATATAAATTATATCTTGGTGGGATTTATAGATTATAATTTTAATATAAATTTGAAATAAATATATAGTATATTTGTTGATTAGTGATTGATGAATTCAAGAAGAATTGAAACAGAGTAGGAGTTTAAAAGAGAGCAATAATGAGAAAAATAAAAAAGGAAAAATAACACTCTGATGCAGGAAAAGAATTATCTGATGTGGTGGATGAATCTCTGTCTTCTGGAATTCCAGTAGGTAACTAATGACGAACCAAAAACAGAGGTTAGTAAGGTTTGTAGATGATATATAGGGGATATTTTAATTATGTTTTTATTATTTTATTTGGCATTGTTTCATGAATTAGAATAATAATGTTCAATTTATAATTTAGATAAAAAATTATTATATTTTTGTAATGACTTTTTAAGCAATTAATAAGGAATAATTACTGATCATTTATAAAGGAATCTTTACCTATATCAATATCACTTTATACAGCAGTCTGCCAGATTTGCTTAAATAAGCACTTTTTTCAAAAGTAGTTTAGCAAGTTCATGCATAAGCATTGTTTTTATAGTGTGCAGGAGTTTGCAAAGGCTGTTAATGAGTATTAAAAAACAACATTCTACAAATTCATATGCTTTTCTTACCATACAAAATAATATAAATGCATTGACATGTTCCATGACATGTGTATGAATAAATTAAATAAAATGAAATGGGATTTGCAATAATATTTTAAAGGATACAATAAAGTACAAAATATTTTGTTGGTTAAATTAACATGACTATTGAGAAACCTGTTGCATAATTATGGATAAAAAAATGTGCATTTGTGTAAACTATTAAATTACAAATTATTTATGTAAGGCAAGATTCTAAAGTAGCTTAAGACAATGTTATTTATTTAAATACTATTAAGTCTCTTTCTTTATAGGATCTCTATTTCTTCCCATTTCGTCCTGCAGAACGTATTGTAGCATCTTGGACCGCCATGGAGCGAGTGACATTGGAAAATGGATGTTTGGTTGTTATACCTGGAACCCATAGAGGATCTGTATATCCCCATGGATACCCTGATTGGGAGGTTAGTCATCAATTATTATAAATATATTAAAAAAAAGGAGTAATTTTAATATTTCACATTGTCTCTCTAGATTTCATTTTAGTTCGGTATTTAATGTGTAAAAGAGTAATTGGAAATAAAAAATAATCTTAGTTCTCTAAGGATGGCTCAAACTAATATCATGCATACTATACACATTGTATTCTCAATATTATTTTACTATTATTTCTTTAGTTAGTGGATCAAATCTGTAGATTACAAATTTTGATTTTAGAGCATGAATGAATGATATTTGTGACATATACTAGATGATTTGGTTCATCTTTCAGATTATGAAGTTATTAATCAAATGGTTTTGTGAGCAGTTCTATATATTGTCACACTAAGTGACTACCAGTTGAAGTGATCTTATCCTCCAGAGTTCTAAGCTACCACACGTTCTTGTAATAGTTATCATATTGAGTTATTGTACTGCAAAATCTGAGCTCAAATCTCCTCTTAGAAACATGTTGCTTTCAAATGCTGAATTTTTGACAGTGGAGCAATGTATCATTTGAGCATAGTAGTTGGCATTAGAAACACTATTTACTTCACTTACTATTTTACATTCCAGGACATGTTTCAAGAGCAGTCACTCCCATCATCATCATCTGTAGACCAAATGAGTTTCTTTGGCAGTGGTAGGATAAGTTTTCTCAGACATTCCAGTGGTGGGATCTTGAAATTCAGCAATCCCCTATTTTTTAGAATATTTTTTTTTCCTAAGTTGCTATCTCTTTGGGCTCTTGACTGGTCATCTCAAAAAGATGCAGTGCCAAATTACAAGAAGGCAGAAATTCATAAAATTAACTATGAGGGTTTTAGTAAGATGTATGTAGGAACAAAGAGGAATTTAAAAATTTAACTCAAAGAACTCAGTAATAGTAAATATAAATAAATTGAAAAGTAGCAATTGATTTGGTCTGAAATTACAATATTAAAAAAGAATTGAAATGATTAAAAACAGTCTGTGACTGCTTTGAAAAATACAAACTTTGTATTGAGATGGTATTAATTTTAAAAACAAAAAGTTGCCAACAATTTAGTGAGAATAAATACCTGGGGTAATGTGATACCTATTTTTACCTTTTCAAATGTGAAATTAAGTAAAATGTGCACTTTTGTTTACAGTAAATAACAATTATATTTGTGCAGTAGCTATTTTTTAATTATATTCCATCTTTTTTCCTTATAACATCTCAAATCAGCATAAATGTGGAATAAGCAAGTTCAGGCCTTTCATGTAAGTATAAATTTCTAAAATGTCTAAATAATTGGAAACTACAAAAACAGTTCCTACCTGAAAACTTTTTCATCTATGCAATATCAAAATTAGTTGATGTTATACTATGCGATGTTGCAATTCCCTTTGCTGATTGACCATGTTTTTTTCTTTCCATCATATTACTGAGAGATTTAATATCTAAAGAAAAATGTAAATCCAAACTAATGATTTACAGAATTAGAGTGCAACCTGCAAATGTCTAAGCTACTTATAGATTTTATTCTTCTTTTTACCAATAGTGAATGTAAATATTAATTATGATGATTATAGAAAAAGAACTATATTCTTTTTCATTTAAACTAGGAATGATGTACCAAAATATAATTTTGCTATAAAATTGTTTTCTTTGGATTTACACCAACTCTCTATTTTTCAGAATGGTAACAACAAAGCTTTCTATGGAATTGAAAACTATAAACCTGATACCTTGCTCCCAGTTGAAATGGAAAAAGGTGACACAATCTTTTTTCATCCTATTTTAATACATGGTTCAGGTGCAAACCTAACAAAGGTAATTACAATAAAATATAAAATAAATATAGTTTATTTGAAAATGTTATATATTTTTTATTTTATGTATCTATAGAAGGAATCAATGCCCTTTATCAGACATTTCATATTTGTTATTGGTTTTTTTATGCCTTTGCCTTTGTGATCTCTTTTTACTGTATTAATTTACTCCAGTTGTTAAAATTAATTTGCTTATCTCATTTGATATTAATTTTCTGACAATACAGAATATTTAAGAGCAATGTCAGCTGATTTTCTGTTACCAGAAGCTTTAATAAATTGAATTCTATAGCTAGTATATATGATTGAAAACATATTATTAAATCTTATTAATACTGTACAGGCTCTGAACAATTAAGCAATGAACATTTTACTTAAGGCTATGTGAAATTGTCAGTTAAGCTTGCAGCCTGTTATTTAAAGAATTGTGTGGTCAATGTTTGTATTTTTGTAACATTAAAAGGGCAGATATTGCATGCTATCCAAGTTTTAGGTTATTTTTCAGTGACTCATTTCATAATTATATGTAGATTATAAAGTCTTTAACATTGATACAAATTTTGGCTTAGTATGCACTAAATTTTCAGTTGGAACTGTAATCACCAAACATTTTATTCATTATACTGTAATTCTGTCTAAAAATCCTACCTGCTCAAGGTTTTCTAAAGACAGTAGGCAAACTAAAAGAGTGTTTCCACTTAGATGAACTGAATTTAACAGAATTTCTCTTAGTAATGTATTTAAATGGAAATTAGCAGAAGGAGATGTGCCGGATCAAGTCAAAAAGAATTCCTAGGCAAGAATATTTGTTTCATTATTGGAGTGGAACTTTTGTTTCATATGTAGTCATAATTAATTCTGAGCTTTTGAGGTAAACATACAGCACAACAATTTGCTTATTTGAAGTTAGACTGCAATATTGCATATTCAGTGTAAATGCTAAAGAATGAACAAAGAAAATTTAATAACTCTGCTTCAGAACTATTTACTTATATGATGAAGTAATAACTGTTACTGCAATAATTATACATGTGTTAATGCTGGGGGTGAAATAGGCACATTAAAAAGCATACGAAATTTACTATATTAAAAACATTATGAACCATGTATTTTAATTTCTTTTAGTTGTTATTTGTTGTTTCTTCTTGTTACTCCTTTTCACATAAATGAGCTAGTGCTATTATGTGATCCATGTTCTAACACCATCAGTATGTTTCAATACTGTTGTTCCATTTGATTGAGTCAAATTGTTTCCATTAGATATAGGAATGGCCAAAGGAATTTATTTCACTTCAGTTCAGTTTTGCTAAGTGGTAACTAGCCCTAACACTGCTGATATTCCATTCATTTTTTGAAATTTGGGAGCATTTATATACACATGCTTTCTTAGCAAAATGATCTGCCCAGCAATAAACCATGTACCTATCCAATGCATTATCTGAACAAACTTGAGCCAAAAGCAAAGTCTCATGGAATAATATAGAGTAGTCCAAAATTTGCTCGCTATTCAGTATTTTGGAATAATTGGTCTAAAATTAGGATTATGAAATTTAATTTGCAAGTTTCAGAAAGATAAATGATTTTCAATATTTTATATGATCTATATTATTTTGGTGGCAATCCAAAATTGGTTTTTAGGAACTCTCCACTAAAGTCATAACTGTATTCTAATCATTCGATGCCATTTTTCTTTGGCCCTTTCACTAAGCTGTTTTCTGGTGCATTATTAAGATTGCTTAAGTACACTGACCAACATCTAGTTCACAATAACATTTAGGTCTGGAAAGTTTTCTGAAGAATTACTCCAGGCATCATTGAAGTTTTCTAAAATGCTCTTCACTACCAGTGTATACTTTTGCATCATATTGAGTCAGAATTTCAAGTGAAAAACATGGAAACTGAGTAAGATCCATGGCTGTTGTCATTCCCCACTTGTTTTGATTTTAAAGGCCTTCAGAAAAATTTGCTTTCTTCGCTACATTTCTTAATGGATTTTTGTACTCTGTTCTTAATCTTTGGAATAATTACTTTTCTAGAGTGACATATTATTAAGCATCTGCGATATTACCATATTTCTTTCTTTTTGTCTGTTTTCCTGCATTGTCAAATTTCAGAATTTGACTGATTTTTATAAGTAACATGCTGAAATGATAAGGGACATTGAATTTTAGACCTTACATGGTCTCATTGTTTTGGTAACATCTGGAGAAATCAATAAATAAATCTAAATGTTATGAACGTTATTCTAATTAATGATAATTCTTTACACTGTTCTTAGACCTAAAGTTCTTCACCCCAGGTGAGTAGGAGGTCTGGGTTCCATTCACACTAGGACCATCCTCCCTGACTGAGGGTTTTTCTAGGTTTTCCTCAGTCCTCATAAATGGCAAATGCTGGGGAAGTACCCTGAAGCACTTCCTTTAAAAAAAAATCTTTTCCACTTTATCATTTCACCTCATGTATATTTGGTGTTCATTGCTTGTGATGCCTCAGTAGTAGTTAAACACTATTAAACTAAAAAAATAAAAAGCTAGATGAGAAACTTTTGATTTAAAGTATATTAGTGTTAAAGCTCTATAATTTTGTAAAACTGTTTTTTAACATTATGAATTCAAAATATTATACTCTGAAGATTATGAATATATAAAATTTTAAAGTTTGATTTACAAATAAATGATGGCACAAGGAGATGAAATATCATGTAGATTCAAACAGATGAACTTCAAATATGCAGTGTAAGAATAGTGTGAATGAGAATAATTGTCAACACTAATATGTTATCACTGCATAAAAGCATGTGTACTTTTAAGTAATGGTAAATAAAGTTCACTGGCAAAAATATAACACACCACTCTTTAGTACAAAATAAAGTACTGTTGTAGAACTTAAATCATATACATACAGCTTTTAATCTAAAATTATTTCAATGGTAACAATCATTAGCCACATTTCAAAGAACAGATTATATCCAACCTAAGGCTAGATCATGCACTGTATTCCCCTTGGAAGTCGTAAAAATAATCTAAAATTGGTACTGCAAATAAAAATAACATATGCGTTTGCTCCCAATGACTTCCTTTGTGGTCTATTGGTAGCATTTGGGACTAGTAATCTAGAGGTTCTGGGTCAATTCTTGGTCAGCTCAAATTGCTCAGGTAAGGTTTTTTCACAGATTTTCCTTATTCTGAGAAGGTGAATGCCAAATAGCTTCGGTGCCAAAGACTCCGAGCTCTTTTGTGCCATCATTCATTCAAACAAACCACATTAAGTACCAATACATATAAGGAACCCCCAGGTGTGTCATAGCCTTATCACTTTCACCATCATTTCTTGGGTAACACAGTGGCACCCAATGGGCATCCCAATTTCAGAAGTCTGCTACAATACCTCCATGCTAGGGAGAATGACCATACATTCATGAGACATTGGACTGGCATTGGAAAAAAAAATGTATTGCTTCCAACTGAAGCATAAACATCAATTAAATTAAAAATATTAAAATATTTTTATCAGCTTTGAGTATAAGGAAATAGTACATTTATTGTAAAAAATGTTGCAGGGGTTTCGGAAGGCAATCTCATGCCACTATGCTGCTTCTGAGTGTGAATACATTGATGCCAGTGGAAAGTTTGCACAGGAAATTGAGGATATAGCAAAGCAGAAGGGTTATAATATTGATTATCAGGTGGGTAAATATATTAATTATTGCAATATTTGTAGATATAAATAAAAGGATATGAAAATAGACACACAAATATAAACTTTTTATTGTATTATGTATGCATTTGTAGAACCTTGAATAGAATTGCAATAAAGGAAACATAATTTGATTGGTCTTAGGTTCTTAAGAATTTAAGAATGGAATTTTTGTTAAGTTTTTGTATTTAGGCATAGTTCTCTTATTTTCAAGGAAGGAGCATTTTTTAGGGAGGGCAGGGTAGGTGAATATTCCCCTCCTACAAAATTAATGGTTGAATAGGATTACTGGGGAAAAAAATTACATTTGTGTTTTTAATATTAAAATATTCCACTTTTATAAAAGTTTATGAATAAAAGACAAACATTTTGGGAACTAAATGTGCCATTAAAAATGCACATGAAATTTCTGTAATTGTTTGAGAATTAAAGCAATTATATATTATTGCAACCCCTTGTACCATTAAGAATACCAGTGTCAACCAAATAGAATATGCAGTATCATTTCCTAACTAGCAGCTGATGAGTTATAATGCCTTTCTTCTAGACATTTTGATATGACAGCTTTCTTCCATTCTTAATTTCTTCCTACTTAAACAAGTTAATTGACAAATAACATGCATTCATTAGTCTGTGGTCATTCAGTCTTCTCAGTGCTCATTTAGCTCTGCTTACTGGTTATAGTGCTTTCATTTTTGTAATAAATAAATATTTTTCCAACTAACTGTAATACATTCATTAGTAGTAGTTTTCAGTTTAGTATTTACTTAGTATTGAAACATGCATTCATTAAAAGAAAATAATTCAAAATAAAACATGTTTTTAAAGGACAAAAAAAGGAGTAGTTGTATAGGCTTTCTAAGTTCAAATTTTTTAAACCAGAACCATCTCTTTCTTCAGATATGAATGCAGGTAAGCTTTCCTAGTGCATTTTTTCTATTTTCTAAAAAGTACAAGGCTTGAAAATATTACATGTATGGTGTATAATGTGCAGAGTCATTTATATATATATGGCACCCATAAAATAGGGTCTAGCTCCTAAGCAACAGGATCAGCAGCATCCAGTAATACTCTTTCTCTCTCTACAACTCTAGAAGTATAAATGGATTATGAAACTTACATTAGAGTAGATGTTGGAAGTGTCTGTCTTCAGCTTGTATATATGCTGCATATCATGAGAATATGTTGTCACTCGCTTGTCTAAGCTAATCAGCTGAAATTCTACTCATTTTATATTCATTCAGAAACCAATTAGAATAAACCACTCTTTGAACTAGATCACCTTCTTACAAAGCATGAACATATGTGTACCTTCATGGTTTTAACTTTTAGTAACCTTGTTGTATTTCTTATAAAAGATAGAGAATTGTTTGTGTATTACACAAATATAAATATTAATATTTTTTGTGAACACTCTAAACTGGCTCTGCATTCATCCAATTTTTCTCCTTTAACATGATATGTCTTTAGGAACATATTTTATCCAACATTGTGTGCCATTTTTTTCTTCTTTTTATGACAACTCCCACATTACATCATATACCTGTAACCTGCAGTGATATCCCTGAGTCACACTCACCCTTGAGCTCTAGGCAGTTACGAGGCAGGAAACAGGAGTCTTGCATGAATGTGTGCTTCATTCTCGGATACTTGGATGGTTGTTAGTAACCAATAATGTGGTTAAATGGCATCAATCTTGTATTTGAACAATAACCATATGTATGTTATAGCCCCTAACAAATATTTTATAACACAGCTATGAAACATTTAGATTAAAAAACTATTATAAATCTACAGTTCTTTGAATTAAACAAGGCTTGAACCTTCCATCAAAAACAATTATTTAATAATACTAAAAAAATACTTGCAAGAGGAACATGGTTATTTAAGAAACAGCAGAATTAAAAAATTAAAAATTCAAAGGCCCCAGGCAAAATAGAATTTTAGTGCCCTTGTCCCATTTATAATCACAGTCCAAAGCAATTAATAAAATATATAATCCAAATTACTAAGGTGCTTTAGCACACAGGAGGAATTTAGATCAAAAGCTGTTTGAAATTTTTAAGTCACCCATCAAAATTTTGTTTTCAGAAGAGGAGCTCCTATATGTAAAAACAGGCAAACCATGAGTCACAACAAACCTCACTGCATAACATTCATGTTACAGGGTGACATTACATGTGCTCCATCCATATAGAATGGTATATGGTTACATGGATTCAGCACTGCTATATGCACCTTTATATATCTTAGTACCAACACAGGAGGCCAAGGTCATTAAGGCATGGACTCATGAGCGAGGTCTGGGGTTATTCCCGCCAGGACCATCCTCCCAGGTTTTCCTCAGTCATGAAGGGCAAATACCAGAGAGGTACCCGTAACTTAGGCCTGGAACGCTCTTCCTTCCTTAAAAAATCCTTTACACAATTTATCATTATATCTAAAGCATCATCAGGCATCAGTGTCCTCTACCTATGATGCCTCAGATTAAACACGATTTAAAAAAATAGTTCCTCTTAGTTGTACTGAGGTTGTATGCACAAAATATAACTAGCATCACCTACCAATTAAAAATTAGGAATCATAGTGAAATATAGCCTATGCAGGGAAAAAATATGGCATATTATATGGTGTATACATGATTAGAAAAGAATATCATGAGCTTATCAAATTATTAAAATTTAACATCAGCTTTATGTGGATTTTGAAGGGTTATTGGTAAAAATATGGCTTACTTTAATATGTTCCAATCAGTCATATGCTGGCCATGCACAATGGCCAGCTGTTAATTATGATATTCAAAATTTAATTTGTTTTATTTTGATGCAGTTTTATAAAGTTTATCTCTAGAGTGTAACAAGAACAGTATTTACTTTTAATTCAGTTTTTCAGTTTTACAGTTTTTATTTATTGATTTTTTGGAGAAATTTAAATTGTTTTAAAAAAAACAGAAAAATAATAGATTCAGGCTTATGGTTATTATTTTATTGTAGTCCCTACCCTCAGTTCAAATATGTAGGTGTGCAATTTCTATTTCCATTCATTTGGAGGGTTTATTCTACAAAGTACACTTTAACAAAACTTTACAAATGTTAATATAATGATTGTATAAATTATACGTAATAAATTAATTAAATATACCTAATTATGAGAGAATGAATCAGCAACATTTGGGGGACGCAGAGGAACAGATAGCAATAATATGTTAAATATCTCCACCTTTTAGCATTGTAATCCCTTTTAAACACTGAGAAGACTTCATGGTCACAGTGCTAGTGAAAAGTTAATATTTAAATCTTTATTAACTAGACTGTTACACATACGTACATCTGCTTTTACTAAATTTCTAGCTTTAGTCTAAATAGTGTAAATGCTAAGAAGGATCACATTCTGTTTGTCCTCTTTCAGTTGATGTGGAAGTTGCGAGGTCGTCTTGTGAGAGGAGAAAAAGTAACATTATAAATTTTCTTTGCCATAATAGCAAATAGGCCACCTGGAAAAAAGTTTCTGAGCATCATATGTTATTAGATTATTTGGGTGTTGATAGAAGGCCATTTTGTTACTACTATGTATAAGGAGTATACAAACAGTTGGGTAAGAATCAAATTTTAATTATACTCTAAAATATTTTAAAGTATTTAAAGTACTTTAAGCTTACCCAAATGTTTTAAGAAAATGACATATCATGTAACTTCTACTATTTTTATTTTTATTTTTTTATGTGTCCCTTAAATTTTATTTTAGTGCAATACAGCAACAGTGTTTTATTAGACAGTATCACTATTTTAGATTGAATTCAACATGATTTTTCTACTTAAGAAACTTGCATATAAGTATGCAATGTAAGTAGAAAATTTAAACTTAGGGAGTGCATATAAATAAAATAAATTGTATATAATCAACTACTTGTCATCTAAACACTCTTATGCTTCACACTATTTTTTAAAATGACGGTACTGGTTTCGGAGCGACGTCCACTCCATTCTCGACCAACTCGATGACTCATCGTCGTCGTTTTCAAAAATAGTGTGAAGCATAAGAGTGTTTAGATGACAAGTAGTTGATTATATACATTTCAAAAGCTTCACTGTGTTTAGTTCCAATTAGAATTGTCGAATTTGTGTAATTTCGATAGTTCTTAAAATTTTAAAAATTGTACTTACAAAGCTGTAGACAATGGAGTGGTAATATATCCTGCACTAATGTATTCAACATGTTCACACTAACTCCACTTACATAAAACTAGGACAAGTTTCACTCCCATCATCAGCTTTGACTGACTACTGTTACTTGAAATGATGGCTGGATACCAGGATATTCCTGTGGCAGTGTCTGTAGGTTCTAGTAGTTCATCTATAGGAGGAAAATCAAAATTCATAAAGTTTTTCTTACTTTTTAAGATGAAAAATTTTCCCAAGTAGATAGCACCATTTGGTTGTGAAGATGTTTCAGCAGCTTAATCTATTGTTTAATTTCATGATTTTTGGTCCAAAAGTGAGCTGCTACCTTTGACTTATCAACCTGCTTAAACTGAATATTCCTAAAATGTCCTTTTCTCCGAATTTCCAAATTTCTCTTTGTTTTTCCAATGTATCTCTGATCACAATCTGCACATTTGATTTCATAAACTCCTGATTTGTTTTCTGTTGATATGTGGTGTTTTTTATTGTGCAACCTAATAAATTCTTGATATTATTGTTGTTCTTTGGTGCTAACATTATTCCATGTTTTTTTAATATTTTCTATGGTCAGTTGGATGGTATGTGAAACTTTAGAATTTGTATCTTTCCTTGGTGTTATTTAGTGGAAACCCCTCTTATCAATTTTTGTATTTTAAATGTATTGATCATTTTTATTACTGTGTCTTTGTTGAAACCATTGGTTATTGCCGTCTGAATTATCTGTTGGTATTCCATTTTGTGCCCTGTATCTGTGAGTAGGATGTTAGTTAAGCCAAGCTATGAAACACTCAATATTTATGTGAAATGGGGTTATAGCTATAATTTTTATGTGTGTTTCTTTTCTATGAATTCCAAAGTTCAGACTATCTCTATTTCTTATAATTTTTAAATCTAGGAATGGGAGCCAACCATTTCTCTCTTCTTCTATGGTAAACTTTATAGATTTATGTAAATTATATCTAATCTAGAGTAGTCAAGTTGGTTGAAGATGGAAAGGATGTCTCTTCAAAATGGTCCCACCATATTTAAAAGTAAGTGAAGCATAAGAGTGGTTAGGACAGATTAGATATAATTTACATTTACATTTACATTTTTTTACTTCACTGTGTGAGTTCCAACAGAATTTTTTAAAAATGTGCTATTTTTCAAAAGTTCTTAAATGAATTTATAGATTTATGTTGTAGATTAACTTTCAGAGCATCTATTGAATTTTTTTGGTATTATTGCAAATATGTCTTCCGCATTCCTATATCATTTCTTGAAAATTAAAGGGAAGGTTTTGGTGATATGTATTTCAAAGAAACTCATAAATAAATGTGCTAGAAATGGAGACATGGGTTTTCCATAACTGGACTTGAAACTTGTTGGTACTATCTTTGATCGAAACTGAAGAAATTTTGTTGAATGCAAAAACTAGTAAATTTCAGTAAGTCTTCTATTTCTTCTGTTTGTAAATTTAAGAATATTAACCATTTCTTTAAAATTTGCATAAGATTCTCTGTTGGTATGCTATTAAATAAGGCTTTTACATCAAATGATACCATTATATCTCCAGTGGTATTTTTAAGTTTTTCAACTAAATCAAATAAATGTTTGTTGCTGAAACTTTGAAATTTTTTAATAAATAATTTTTTTTTGCTGCCTGCTTTGTGAGTGAATTGATATTCTTGATATTGGGCCTCATGCTGTTATCATCATGAGATCAATGCCCTAGTAAATATAGTACAAGATAAAATAAAATAAAATTTAATGGAAAAGAAAATATATCACTGTAAGTTTTGCATTACAGAAATTAACATAAAGAACATGGAATAAAAAGACTACAGTGATCAAAAATGTAGTACAAAAGACAAACAGAAACAGAAAAATGTTGCTAATAATGCTCATTAATTATTTTACAGGCCAATAAAAGAAATGGGAATAAATCAAACTCTTGAACTAAAACCCAAAAATTCAATTAACTCCAAATAATTGGTTAAAATAAGTAAATTTGGGGTAAACCTGCACCCCCAAAATTTTTGCATGTACTATAATAGTTCTTTAGGTCTGTTTGGATACTTTTATTATGGTTTGTTGAAAGTGTGCTCATTTGCACTGTTAGTAATAACCAGTAATTTGTTGTATTGCATAATTTCCATGCCATCTTGTTTAAACATATTTTTGATAATTATTGCATCCTTTGGTCTTATATGAATAAAGCTCTTTGTTTATACAGAAATTTTATAGTAAACTACTGTTATATGTTTATAGGCATAAATTGGTGATATTCTCTGGTTATTGCTATTTTTGAAGCCAATTTACATGATTGCCATCAATAACTTCTGTATAATCTTTTTTGATTTAAAGTAAAACACTAAAAAATCATGTCGTCACATGATAACTTCTGTATGTTATAATAGTTAAGAAGGAAATAAAAATGTAACTTTACTGTTTTTAAAGCTTTTGCTTTACATTTGTCAAATATGATTCCATACTCTATGTATCATTTTAAAGATATTTAAAGTTACCTATGCAAAATTTACTTTGTCTAAAAAGAAGATAATGGTAATGTTCAGGTAGTTTTGGAGGTGTAGGAACATCTAAACAGGCTTTTTAATGCTATGTGCATTGAGTGTATTGAACTTCTAATTAAAAGTAACAAAGTCAGATTTAATGATTCACTTGCCTCATTATAAGGAGTAAAGAGTGGTAACAGTGCAAACTCTTAGGAAAACTGAAAATAGTAGGATAGTAGGCCTGTTATATTTTGATTACTACATGTTACATTGTTTGTTATTACAATTTAGTTTTTGGTGCATTCACAGCTTATTCAGATATTTAACTGTAATATGGAAAAATATTGTATAAAAGGTCTTCTTTTTTATTTAAAGGTGTACCTTACAGTTCTAGGTATCTTTTCTTTAAAAAATAATGTAGAAACGTTCAATGTTTTGTGAAATAAAGAGAAATATGAACAGAAGAAGTTGGTGTTATTATCCACAGTGAAGGCAATAATGCCCCATTGTATTACTTTGAAATTTACTCACTTTAGTTCTATTAGTGGCCAGAAGTTCAACTGGAAAACTGCTGTGCTCAAATTAGTTGATATCCAGACAAAAAAAAACTGACACCGAGACATGTTTCACCATTGAGTTGATTACTGCAGGCTCATCTACCTGTACCTCCTTAGTATCTGCAATAAAAAGTTTTCTATTATGTTAATTGATCCTTCATGGCAGAACATGTAATCGTTGTGCAAACACATTTAAAATAAGAATGTAGCATTGCACTGGCATTTTCAAGATAATCAGTCATAGAATATTTTTCTCCTCTTGAAATTCTGTAATGTAATGTAAGAAATAATCAGGTCTTGCCCAATAGAGTACTTTTAAATTTATATCTCATGAATTTTCTTCTTTTGTTTTTCCATTATTGTAAGGAGCTGATATCAACTAGAAATCCTACACTTATGTATTCTACTTGTTTACACTAAACTCCACTTACTTACATAAAACTAAAACATGTTTGTGAAGACCTCATTTCCATCTTGGAACAACTGAAGATAAGAGTGAGTGCTCCCAAAACATGTCTTAGTTTTATGTAACTAAGTGGAGTTTAGTATAAACAAGTTGAATACATAAGTATATGATATATTTCCACTCTTTTGTCTACAGCTTCATAAATATAATTTATTTAATCAACTAGAAATGTTAATTGAAACTTGTACAGTGCAGTTAATCATAGAATTGAGATCATTATATGATTGAGTCAAACTATACTCTTATTGTTCCACTTATTTGCTTATAATATGTAGAATCGGCTTCACTAACCCTTTGTCAGCGTCATCAGCTAACTGTCAACAGTTATGATATCAAGCTTATTATGAGCATTATTTTCAGTATAATAAAATCTAATTCAAAGCCAGTTGATTAATTTATAATAATTTATTATACTAAAAATAAAAACAGAAGAAAATACATTGTATTATGGAATTAATATTATACCTAGAATGATTCAATCTCACTCCTGGTGAAGTAAATGCACCTCAAGAATGAAATAATTGGTTCAAGATTATCCAAAATTCATCTCTTGAGCAGACATACTAAAAACTGAGAGATTAAAGGAACTTATTAACTTTATATTTATGAATATATGAGTAAATGGGGTACTTATTGTCATGCAATATGTGTTTTGAAGAACATTTATATGAAGCCATAGAATTAAGTTGTTGCATGTCACAAGCATGTCAAGAGTGAAGAGTTGATTTTTTTTTATTTGGTTTATTTACAGACACTCTTTAACATCTCAGGTCATCAGCATCCCATTCAATTCAGAGTGTGAAATAGCCAACAAATTTTGCTCAGAGGCCTCTTTTTTTTCAGGCTTCAGGTCCTTTATCATGCTGTAAATGTATGAAATGGAACCTACGGCTTTATTTCCCTTCTAATAATGGAAAGAAAATGTAATAAATGAGTTTACCTCCGAAAACAAAGAATCTTCCAGCTGTTATGGCAGTAGTGTATATGCTTTTTTCTTTCTTTGGTATGAAGAAACAATAGAATTGTGTAAATTTCTTTAAATAAATGCAACATTTTCCATAACACATGGAAGCATTAGAAAGGCTTTTCCCTATAAAGTTAATAAGATGGACAAAACAAAAGGATGATGATGATGATGATGATGATGATGATGATGATGGTGGTGGTGGTGGTGGTGGTGGTGGTGGTGGTGGTGGTGGTGGTGAGGAGGAGGAGGAGGATAGCTATTTAATTTCTGGGATTCTAAGTACAAAACCGTAACTGACCAACTCTGCCTTTTTTTTTTTTTTTTTTTCTAAACAGATGGCCTATCAATTTTTCCTTGACAGTTCAAAACAAGAGACTTATTACTTCCACATTTTCTATCATAGTCATGTCGTCCAAAATAGTGACGTTATGTGCACCTGGGTTTGTTGCTATTAGTTTGGTAATTTTATACGTCAATAATTTTGCTTTTTTATTTGCTTAGACTTAGCCCTTATTGACAGTTGAGCATTTGCAAGAGTATGCTATTTTGTACTCTGAGAAGAGTTGTTCTATAGAATATGATATGATTCTCACTTTCGGTTGTCGAAGACGATGACGAATATATAACTAGAATTTTAAAGTATAGTTCTTAATGGAAATTGTTTTGAAAACGGTAGATTGTGATTTGTTATTTGTGGTGTTGGGAACTGAATTCTCTGAAATTTTGAACCTTTTTTGTAATGTGTTGGGAACTGAATTCTCTGAAATTTTGAACCTTTTTTGTAATGTGTTGGGAACTGAATTCTCTGAAATTTTGAACCTTTTTTGTAATGTGTTGGGAACTGAATTCTCTGAAATTTTGAACCTTTTTTGTAATGACGAATAAGTGATTAATTAATCTTAGAAAGCAAGTGAGCGAGCGTTAGTGTTATGTAGTTTAAAGCATTGCTGCGTTAGTGTTATGTAGTTTAAAGCATTATTATGAATATGCACTTACTTGATTAATATTATTTCTAATTTGAAACTACGTTACTTTATACCAGGCATCCCGAATAATAGTTATGTGATGAGTCGATGATAATAGTGTCATATACGTGGCGGATTTTCGCAAATATCTGAATATTCTCGACATATTCAACTACCGGGCTGAGAAGTTCACAATTGTTCAAATGGAACATAAGCTAAAATACATAATTTTAGTATAAGCACTGTCCTCAGACCTCTAGAATTATCAGCAATGAATTGTGTGTCGGGGAAAGACTATGACAGACTTTTTTCTCAGTATAATTGCCGGAACAAAAGCACCATTATTGAAAATTTGGATTTCCCGAGCTACTTTCAATATTTATCGTACAAAAACTGTCGCCCGAGGCTATCAGAATATGACAGAGGTTATCTCCTTGGTAAAATTTAAGATAGGAAGTGCTATTTTACGATCAGTCGTTACGTAATGGTAATATTTTTAAAACAAGAAGGCGGGGCATTTTGATATTTGTCTCAATGAAAAAAGGGCGATAGAGAACTCTAAAAATTGTTTTGTAATAATTAGTTAGGCTTGGAAACTAATAATAAATCAATTAACACTGTGTAGCTTGCGTGATGTAGTAGTATTGAATTCACACTAGCCAAACAATCGTTTAGAATTATTAGTGGAGCATTTATCGACATTTTGCTGATCAATGGATCTTCTTTAGTAAATCTGTTTTATCACACAGCATTTTGTAAAAGTTACACAAGTGTGATTAAAGTTCACCTTATTAATCAACATAGCTTTCAAAGTTTGTACTGAAAGAATGTTCTTGTCACTTGGCCACAAACCTTTCCCCCGTTCAGTGGGGGCGTTAGTTCTAGGTAAACAAAGAAGCAATTCCAATGTTTTAAGAAGATTAAAACATTGTTCACATTAAAATGTGAAAACATTTCTATCCAATAGTCCCTAGGTGATGGTTTTTTTCAATATTTTTGGTGTTGTGTATTTTTTAATATACACATATTTATCGCACAGATATAGATGGAGTCACTTCGCGAATGAAATCTTCAGTCTTATGTACATCCTTCAACTGAAGCATCACTGCTTAAGTTTTACCCAGTTGTAAAACTCCCAATGGGTGCAACCCATTTGTTTAATAATTCAGCTGCCGTTTGATAAAATGTTTAAATTTTGCAGTCTCTGATGATAAACCTTCCTTTTCCAATTTACCAAGAAGTGATCTGGCAGCTGATATTATGAAGTAATTTTTCACCCTTGGAAACTGCATTAATTAATAAATCGTTTAACACGTAAATTACCTCAAAAACTGTAATTGTTTACCCTCTACCCTTAGAACTGCAGAGTGAAAATTTGATGCTTGGTATTGAAGGAAGTACAGACAAGCTTCTGATAAACTGTTTTCATAGAATGATTTGATAAGAAATGGAATTTACTTTGAAATTCAAAGGAAAAAAGATAACCAGAAGACGTTCTAACGCAGGGACTAAAGCAGTCACCTTGTTTTCCTATACCAAAACTTGTTTGTATTCCTCGTCTACAAATTCTCACAATTCTTGATGACTTTTAACTCTTACAGTATACAAGTGGAAATAAGAATATATTTTACGAACAAAGCCTTCAATATCAATGGATGGATACTAGCAGCCATTTGGATAGTACTGTAAATTATATGAGCAAAACGCCCAAACCCAAGTAAGTTATGCCCTAAATTTCCTCCTGTCGGTCCTGGTGGTTTAGTGGTTACCATACTTGCCTCCTAAACTCAAGATCGCGGGCTCGAACCCGGCCAGGACCGATGGATTTTTCGGGTGTAAAAATCCTAAGTATGGCTTCCTTCGGAAGGGAAGTAAAGCCGTGGGTCCCGTGTCGTACATTTACGGCACGATAAAGAACCTCAAGCCTGAAAGAGAGGCCTCTGAGCAAAATTTGTCGGCCGTTTCACGCCCTGAGTTGAATGGGACGCTGATGATCTGAGCTGTTAAAGAACGTCCATAAATAAAAAAATAAAAAAAAATCCTAAATTTCCTTTCAGCTTAGTGAAGACATTGTTGACGCCCTTTCTAGATACACCTCCAAAATTGCAGTTCGTATTATCTGCACAAAGAGCAATGTTAGTTTTTTTAAGTTAGTATTTTCCAACACTCACTCAAAAACGAAGCAAAAATTTTCTAAAGTTTCTCCAGGTAAAGATTTTAGATCCAACATTTTAACTTGAATGCCCTCATTAGGATTAAAGTACCTAACAAGCAATTGAAATATGTTTACGTCATTATTGAAATAAAATTAACTTTCAAATTCTAATTCCGAAATGGCAAATAAGTAGTACAATTGCCTCGGCTTTACTACGATCGTACGTAAATTTTGGTTCAAAAGTACATTGTATAAGTTAAGTACAGTCCATAAATCTGAAAGATTGGTTGTGCTGGACAGTATGATAAGAGAACGCTTCTTCAACAACTATTAATATTATATTTTTTTCATCAAAACTTTTACTTTAAAAAAATTAGTCAAAACGGTGTTAAGACTTTTTATATGTTTTTCACTGTTTATGTTAAGATATATCTGATCGCCCCCCTCCCCTCGTGACCTGTACTGAAAGTAGTGCACACTTATTGTATCGAACATTTGGGTCAGAATTGTTTTTTTTAATGTATGGATATTCTTTCTGTAGATTACTATTAAAAATACACTTCCTTTTCAGCTCTGACATTATTTTCAATCGCTTTAGCAATCGCAGTGTACAAACTTACACTGTATTGTAGTATTTCACGAATTCAGCACGCAAGACTATGTTCTACCAGAGTCATAACTATAATGGACCTCTTTCGACCGAAGAAGTTCGTTTACAGTTTTCAATATTGTTGGCGGCATTCATATAAAACAAAGTTATTACGATTGTTGCCACCATCTTACCATAGAGAGCGCAGAGCGCGCACTTCAATTGTTGGCTACATCAATCGTTTACTGTACTTCCCAAGCGAAGCCCTCACATTGTTGCAGGTTATACCGATAATATAAACATAGCTTTGCTTTGTCAGTAGTCAATAAAGCAATCGGTAATTTTTTCACGAATCTGGTACTAAGTAGCACATTATGAGAACTTTTGTCAACGCAATTTTATGCCGGAAAGTTTTTTTATTTGTTTTATTTAAGGACGCTCTTTAACATCTCAGGTCATCAGCGTCCCATTCAATTCCGGGCGTGAAACGGCTTTCAAATTTTGCTCAGAGGCCTCTTCTTTTTCGTGACGTAAATGTATGACACGGGACCCACGACTTTACTTCCCTTCCGAAGGAAGCCATACTTAAGATTTTTACGCCCGAAAAAATCCATCGATCCTGGCCGGGTTTGAACCCGCGACCTTGGGTATAGGGGGGGGGGGGCAAACCCGGCCATGCCGGAAAGTCATTTCCATAAAAAAAGTGGCGTCCCTTTTAACTAGACTGTTCGGGCTAATACGGGACATCTGGTCACCTTATCGTACGGAGATATTTATATAGGTTTTTTTGCTAATTTTGTTTAATATATTGTCGGTCTCTGTAATCCACGGGACAGAGTTCAAACCAGACCAAGATCGGTGGATGTTAAAATCTCGATCAGAAGTCTTCAGGAAGGGATTTTTAAGCCGTGCATGGTACTAGCTGGTACTTGAGGGGACCAGTCTTTTCAACGTCTACCTGTAGGTGCTAAGCGTAACAAAATTCGAATACATCCACAGGAATATAGAAAAATCCCGATAGCGGGGAGCGAAAAAAAGAAAGAATGTGTTGTACATTCCCAAATATCTTGCTCTTGCTCATAACGTGGTTGTGTGTTACTTATCATCCTTATTAAAGTGCTTTGTACCTGTTCAATTAATTAATGAATTTCATTAACTAAAACATATTTTAAGTTTCTTACTGGGAATATCGTACTCCATTTTTCATAGGCATTTATTTAATTCTATCTGGCAACTACTGGATTTTACTGTTTTGGATACAATAATGAACAGTTGAATGCAGTCAGATACCGGTACTATTAAACATAACCTTAACCATGGGCAGTTCATTCGTGAGGTTATTTGTACATTGTAATGTCCATCCGCGTGTGTTCTTATTTTGTTTTGGTATCAATACTAATTATTACCTGTCGATATTTAACTCGCCTCAGGCGACTTCACTGATGACACTCTTTGTTCAAAAAGTTTAATTAATCAGTGCTAAAAAAAAAAACGAGCGGGATAAAAAGGATAAGGAAGGCTAATAGAGTTTATTCAGTGGCTATTTAGATGAAATTGCTTAGGTGACATACATGTACTACAGAAAAGGTACTTCCTATTTTTTATATAAATATAAAACTCAAAGTTAGATTCCTAAATGTGTGCGCGATCACTTTTTAGGATTATTCAATGGTATTTTCCTACATTTTTAATACTTTTGCACATGGAAAACAGAATTTAAATAGATACATTGCACCTCCAAGGACGTTTGTTTGTCTGGACGTAGGTGCAACATTTTAAAATAGACTGGCAGCAAACAAAGCACCTAGAGTACAGCTTTCTGGAAGAACACAAGGCGGTTCGTACCGATTTCACACTTAAATTTTAGAGTAACTTTCGTAGCTTAAATGCTTACTGAAGGAATTTGTACAGGTGCAACAGAGATTGATGATGATGATGATGATGATGATGATGATGATGATAATAATAATAATAATAATAATAATAATAATAATAATAATAATAATAATAATAATAATAATAATAATAATTTTCCCCTCCTTTGGGCTTGTATCAGAGCTTTGACTGCGATCGACATTTGAGATCAGATGTGGAACTTTTCAGTGGCAATCAAGAGGCTCAAAATATTCTCGGCTCTGGAAAATTTTCCATTCCGCATTAAAGACATTCCATTTGTATTATGTATCGTGTCAAAATTCATTAAAGAAGTTTAACAACTTAATAGAAGACCCGATTTTTTTTATTCGTTCTTGAAAAGAGATACAAGGTTAGGCGAAAAGAAATTTTGAAATTTACAAAAACACTTTCAGGTTTTAAAAGTGCACGCAAACACCTTGGCTATATGCAACTTAAACAGAAATATTAATAATATGTTTATTTGATTTTAACTTAGCTTAAAACATTTTAATCTACAGTTGTTTAATCTAGTGTAAATAAGAACTATTGGTAATAAGCTGAGCCTGGGAGCTAGGCAAAATGCGTTTCCTATCTGGGTGGATATATTTAAGAGTCTGATAGAAATTAACATATTTCCGCACATTTGGGGTAGGGAGGGCCAGTTTTTTATTTTGCCTTTTTTATTTTGACTTCTGTTGCCTGTTTTAAGGTTTAAACCTTTTTTCTTTTTCTTTTTCTTTTCTTTTTTTTTCTTTTTTTTTTTCTTTCTTTCTTTTTTTTTGCCAGTATTGGATCTTTTTTTGTTGCAATTATTTACGCATTTTAAAAAGCAAATAAAGAATTTCAATATATCGAAGAGAAAAAACTTATAAACTGAAATGACATGTTCACTTCACAAAAATATCTATTGAAAATCTTTATACACTTATTTGTTTTCAAGCAGTCAGAAACATTCTCCTCAACCCATTCACTTAAACTCTTGAAGAATTTTCATTAGTGAAAGGAACGCACAGTTACCTTGGGCCTGCGAATACCAGGAAATAGAGAGGATGAGGGAAGTACTGCAGTTTTGAATAGTCCTGGCGAATGACCTTGTATCGATCTGCACGGAACACTTCTAAGACTTTGTGTGTTGGGATAACTTCTCAGCTGCATAAATGTAACGGACAATTGCAGGCGATAAAGATGAGAGAAATACAGCTGAGCAATAAACCGTCCCTACAATGTGCTCGGTGCGGAAGTAAGAGAGATGTACTGATTCTCCTATACATAAAATGAACTCTACCATTGCGTATCTTTAGCTCATTCGCTAAGATTATTCAGAACTACTTTACTTCGTCTTGATAAACATTTGCATGATGTCCTGAAAGATGAATGTTCTGTTGTAAATGATATGAGTTCTTCCCAAAAAAAAAAAAAAAAAAAAAAAAAAAAACGTCCTGCTGCTTGTAACCAAGAAAAGTAAGCTAAAGCACTTTAATTGCGAGATAAAGAAATTATTAAGTGTGTTTCCACATTTCCGCAGTTTTTTCTACAAATTCTGTAAGAAACGTTCAAGGTTGTTTGTATTTATGTGTAAGAAAGCTTTAGAGGAAAATTAACGTTAAACTTTTAAGTTTGCAATACTGACTTCTTGGTCAGTCGCCAAATGTAGCGCCAAGGACATCGGTGTTTGATATAAATTCTTCTCAAATTATTAGTTTATCTTCTGTATGTCATGGTGTTGTGAGTGTGCAGACATATCTAATGTAAGTATATTAAGTCTTGTTTCTAATTTGTAATTACTGTTATTATGAAGGATAACTATTTTTATTTTGAAGAGGAATAGAAAATGACTGCGAAAACAATATGTGCATTCTTTCGTTAATGTCGAGGTTATCAGTAAAACAAGTTTTTAAAAGTGGCCCATTAATGTATGGGAAATATGAATGTCAATGCATTTTTAAAAATATTTTCACATCCTTGAGTTAATAGATACAAAGTGACTGTCGATATTTAAGATAAATCACATTAATCATCAATGTAACACAGAAAGCGAAAACATTTAACTTCTAAATGTACACATTCTTTGAATGACTATTAGAATAAAGCATATTTTTGTCAATTGTATAATTACTTTCTTAATATATTATAGTGCGTATGCATCATTATAAGAATATTCTATATTTATCTGACTTCTATGAATCTTTATACGAAAAGCACTAATTTTAATACTATGTTTATACGCTCAGAGAGAGAGAGAGAGAGAGAGAGAGAGAGAGAGACTCACAGTTGAAATAGTTGGCGAGGTCACAGGTTTGAATACTGCCTCGATCGTTGTGGCATTTTTAAGGTAATTATTTGCCCGATGTCTATAGTTGTGTCCTATTGTATAATAAGTCATGTGTAATGTTGACCACATCATCCAGAGTGGTTTATGATCTAATTTGGAACAAATCTTAAACCTAATTGATATGAAAGCTGTTTGCTGTTTCTTCATAAGAAACATTTTCCTCTAAAGCTAAGGAATGGTATCACCAATAAATTCAAATGCTAGCAGAAAGTCGTCGAAATTATGGCCTATATTTTAGATATATATGTTAGGGTACCAGATATAGGAAACAATTTTCCGGCCAACCTAGCACTTGACATTTAGCATTGGGTTACCACTTCTGGTTGGCCACCAAAGGGCATTCTTATGACTTCAGGTTCGTATACGGTTTTTCTGGTAGCCATCCTGATCTGATCGGTGATAAAAATTGCCCAGAGACGGAACCTCGGGCCCAGAAGGATGCAATCCATGATGTAAAAGTATGACGCGGAAAGTATCCTATTTAAGGCCCTAAACACTCATTGCTAGCAGATGTTTAATTATATTAACTTAATAAGTTCATTTTCATATATTATTATATTGGGTAAAGGCTATATGTTCAATATAAATCCCCAATCATTTAATGATGTTATTTAGCTAATAATTTCATAATAATTAATTTAGCTGTTAATATTTGAAATTCATTTGCATATGTTGTTGCGTAAGATAAAGGCTATAGTATTCGATGTAAATTTCCAAACATTCATTGATAATATGTTTTTAATCATATAAATTTATTAAGTTCATTTACACACGTTTATGTTTGGTAAGGGCTTTAATTTTCAATTCAAATAACAAATATTTGTTGGTAATATGTTTTAACTCGCATAAATCTAGTAAGCTCATTTGTATAGATTTCATGTATCAGATAAGAACTATTACAGCGTATGTCTTAATGTTTGTTGGCCTTCATGACAATACTCAATAATACAAATGTAACGGTTCAAAGGACTACACACAAAGCCAATAATATGGAAAGCTTAACTACAGATAAGAAAGTTGTAATATTAAGAGAATCAACCAATGGCAAACGTAACAACATTAATAATGTGTACCAAGAATGAAACACGAGACAGACAGCTTTGTTGAGACTCAATAGAAATTAATGAATTTATTTAGTTTATTTATACTAATGTTGAAAAGAATTCATTGTAATGAACAGTATTATTATAATCCATTGTAATAAGTGACGGTATATATTTCAAAATGTTTAGTTAGTTATGCTTTGTATTCCGTAGGGAGAAGTTGTGCTTTGTATTTCATGAGAAGAAATCGTGGTTCGTACTCCGTAAAGAGAAGTTGCATTTATTATTACGTAAGGAGAAGTTGCCATTTATATTTCGTGGAAAGAAGTTACAAATTATTAGTCGTTGTGAATAAGAGTCACCAGCTCGATTTAGTATCCGTAAAGGAATATATTATATGATTTATATCAGGATAAAGATAAAATAGGGCGTTAAATATCTCTTAGAAATAAAAAGAGAATTTGCGTGAGTATCGAATAAAATCAAACAGATTATTGTCGATATTAACTACCATTAAAGGAACATTGCCACTAAAACACATTTGTTGGAAGAGAAATATAAATTCCGTCACGCCTGTATCGTATTCAGTCTACTTCTGATAATATCCTCAGAGCTCATTTTATCAGAAAAGTGTACGGTAGTTAATAAACTTCGTAGATTACTATCCAGTGTGATTATGATATGCTTAAATTCACACTCCTTTCACCCCAGAAGTATCAATCTGAAAAATCCAGCTATAATAACAAACTGAGAGCTAGCCGTACATTTCTTGGTGCTAGTAGTAAACATGGACGACACACACAGGCACCCTATATAATAATATCGCCCACAAGTACCATTATCTTTTGCTCCCATTTTAGGCGAGGAGTTGATAAATCGTAACAATAATTGTCTGCTTTTTTTCTTTTTCAGACGCTTGAGAAATGGCTTCAAATGGAGCTACTGATGTTATTTTTGGGAACCCGCCAGAAGTGGCGAACCAAGGCGCAACCACTCCTGCGTCCTGCGCCAGTTTCCAGCTACTGCTCATGCAGTTCATGGCCCAGCTAAGAGATAGGCAGATCTCCCAAGTGTTACTTTGCGAACAAGAACTGAAAGAAGAAAGAGATAAACTCGATTTGAATAGAAATACTACTCTAGAAGCGGAGCAGACAATAATCAACGAAATGGTGACGCTTCGGTTGCAAGCAGAGGAACTTGCAGCGGAAAAAAGACAAGTAGAACAACTGCTGAATAAGGCTGTCCAGCAGGTGGAAGGGCGCCAAGGAGAGATAAGACGTCTGGAACAGTCCCTAGCGCAGGCAAAACAAGAGAGAACGGAACTGTTGTCACAACTTCAATCTGAGGTGATCATTCACTAGTTGCACAAATCTCTTTATCGAGTGCTAAAAGAACAGTTGTAAAAGGTTCTGGCTCTAGTAATTTTCAGATGTGCTTCATTACACTTTCGCATGCAAACATATAAAAGCAATTTACCACCACGCAATAATTAAAATATACTATTACTAATAATAATTAATAATTACACACTATAAATGATTGCCTAAACCACTCAAGACCGCAGTTAAAGTAAAGCTTATTGTTAACGGCGCGTTGCTTTGGCATGATTCTTACACCTTTATTCTCCATACAGCGCTATTCCTTCAGAATGAATTTGGCTGCACTGCAAACTGTTTTATAGCGGTTGCCATAGCAACGGTAGAAGCTTGCTTTATGCTCCGAGATAGCAACTAAAACAGACTCTGTGGCAGTGAGAAATGTGTCGTTAATTGGCTTCCCCGCTTCCATAGCGACTCAAAGGACGCACGAGTCGGCGACCATTGCCAACTAACTAAATATAATATATTGAGATTTCGTTTAGCTACAACAATTTTAAATTTTACCTGTATTGCTTTTAGTGATTTAACTACTTATTTTATAGTCTGTAGGTATAAAAATGACAGTTTTTGGATTGTTAACGCATTATTTCATAGTATTATTATTATATTTAGCTCAGTTATTTTGAAACGATTGGTGTGGTACTACTATTTGTAGCTTTGATTTTCTATGGCAGCATTTCAGTGCATAAGGTGCATTGTTGCATTTACATAAAATGTTGTACAAATCTTATATAAGACTGTAAGTGCATCAATATACCCTTTTAAAAGTCATTTTCTTATCATATACCTGCTATAGTACTTCTGATGTGTTTATTTTACGTTGAAATCTTACAGTAATGTTGACTTTATCAGTCTTCTGGTATATAATAAGTAGTATAAAACATTAAGTAAACTGATTGTGTATATCAGTATATTTTTATACTCAAGCTGTGCAGTAGGCTCTCAATATTATTTGTAAATTAAACTCGTTATTTGCAGGTAGAGCTGCACCAACTTTTTACATCACGAGGGCTACTGAACTCATTGCCACTTAAGGGGAATAGAAAGGGAGTTAGTATCAAAAATAGATTTTTGACATAACTTTTATAATTAAAAATATTCCCTTTAAAATAATGGTTGAATTATTTCAATATATTTTTAACTAACATGTGCGTCATTTCTGCATTCATCTGACATATATAATCTATATTTCTGTGCATTTTATTAATTATGAAATCTGCATAATATCATAATTTATAAATAATTGTTGCTATTGACAGGTTAAATGGGCCATGTGATCAACCACTTCTTATTGCCTTCGGTTGTTAAAACTTAGCTTTCCATAATTGGTTTCAAAAATGGCTCTTACAAAACTTCTCCATTTTATAGAGAACCAATAACATATTCAGTCATAAAATGCAGCGAAGCAGAAAATCACTTTTACGATCCTTGTTAGCTAAACAATTGAAGGCTGTAAACTTGGACGTGTGTGGTGCATACGACTATCAGTTTACTTTTAATATGCAATCTCCCTGTCCTCTTGCACTGCAACACTCTTGTTTATTGTATAAATATTCTGCTATTGAATCTCTAGAATGGCGGTTCACAAATTTCCTTTCACCACCTATCCTCTTCAAAGATATACTTTTGTAGACCCCGATTAACTCAAAGAAATTCGTACTCTACATATTTTTTAAAGTTATTCATCACTGGTTTACAAATTTTAAAAATATAAATAAATGAATGCGCATTTTTTAATATTCGCTTTTTTGTTGCAGTGCACTTACGCAATAGTGATAATCATAACAATATTATTATATTAAAAAGTATATAAACGCATAACATATTCATTATTATGATAACTAAAAATAGACTAAATTTAATTCCTGAATGAGAGGAATGATACTGTATTTCAATTACAATCCGTGAAATATCCGGTAATAAGACAATTTTGTATTCTGAGTTATGATTCTATAAATTCCAAACGGTTTCTGTATTTGTTTCTTAGATAGATGAGAGCAGAGAATGGTTTTCCACACAAGTCAATTATTTCCAAAGACATTAATATATTAATAATACTTTGATTGTCCGGGCAGGCGAGCCCCAGCCTACGCACTTTGTCGCTGGGTGCTGTTGTCAGGGAAACTATAATGGCACATATATATGAGTGTCTTGCCTTGTCTATATTTTCGACTTTCCTATTTGAAAGCTCCCTCCGGAGCAAATAATTGTCTTCAATTTTATTTTAATTTACTTCACCTAACAAAAAAATACATGTCTATTTGTATCATTTTTCATTTTATCATAATTCATTGTTTGCTCCTATGCATGCTGTTAAGAATACTAATGCTTCCTGGACCACGCTGGGATTACCTTGCGGACCACAGCATGAAAACTGCTGCGCTAGAGCATATGGGATAACAGTTTATTTCCCTCGTGTAAGAACACCTTCGGAGTTAATTTATCATTCCATAGTTTGGTGTACTTTAAGTGTTAGAACTTAAATTCTTGTGTATATTATCGTTTCAGAGCATTTCACAAGTGCAGACGTTGATAGCAGAGCTAAGGGAAAACCTGACGTCATTACAACTATTACCGGCACAGGCTCGCCGAGGCTATTTTTCAAATGGAACCCTAAACCACTACGTACAGAATATACCAGGAACCTGTGATGAAAAAGTAACTGTAAGTAGAACTATATGTATACTAAGTTAGTTTTATCTTCCTCGCCATTGGTTCATTCATTGTTACGAAATGTCGTGTGCAGTGTTGGTCTGGCAATCAAAAAATAGACATAATCAGTATTTTTACTGCTCCTGCTTAAAACGAAAACGATGCTAGATTTCTCATTTTAAAGGCATGCCCATTATATTTCATATTTTCCAATAATGCTGTTTAAAAGCTCTTCAAAGAAAAATAGGGGAAAAAAATAAACTTATAAAATTATATATAAGAATAAACGTTACTGTAATATACATACTGAAAAATGGTTAAAGAAACAAACAGAATATAGTTTTAGGTAATGGATGGCTTTTTCAAGTAAGGTTGTTAATAATAGTTTAGGAGAAGAATAATGTTTGTTTCCAACACTGTTTATTATCTGTATTGAAAGCATATTTAGCAATCCCATCCAGATAAGTAGATATAACTTTTATTTTCGGAACTGTATTATATAAACATGTAATACTTTCAGAATTGGTTGACTCACTTCAGGTAAGAAAAGGATTTTTTGCGTAATTACCTTGCATTGACGTTCTCGAACCAGGGGCCTATTGCATAACATGCTACAAACTAATAATATAATTCATAATTTGTAAAATATATCTGTTTCACAATAGTTATAGACTATTAGTAAGAGTTAAAGAATTAGTAGTGTGCATAAAACCTGAGAAAAACTGACAAACTTCTTTTTATTAAGAAGACGTGCTTCTAGAGTACAGAAATTATATAAAAAGTGCATGATCTTTGATTTCACTATGATTCAGAGCTCAATGAAATATTGAGAATGCTTTCTAGTAAGACAGAAAGGATTTTGCCAGAAATCGGGATGGAAATTTAATATACGTCAAGGAATGTAACTGTTTCAAAGTGTTTGGGCTTCCATGGCCGGTGTCGTCACTAATACAGTATTTTCCGGGCTTGTGGGCCGTGGTCTAATGGGCTTCTTCTTCTCAAACGTTTCGTCTACGGTCGATGTCCCCAGTGGCAGTGGCGAGGTCCAATTGCTCTAACGACGGCGACTGTATTTGTTGCTCAAACAAACAAATATCGTAATTTAGAGGCTAAACGCCCCAAGACATGCTTCTTCTTCCGCCAAGTTTGTATTTTTGCTTTGAGTTGTGTCTTCAATAGAAGATGTGTTATTTGTTTATGATTTTGGTCATTTTCCGGAGGGTAAATGGAGCAAGGGGTTGTTTAGATATGGTTTAGAAAGAGTTGGAAGGTCGGGAGTATTTTTTGATTAACTGGTTATTATATGAAGGGAATTAGGAATTTTTTTGGATGTAACAGTAAATGTGTGATGCTTGGTTTTTATTGATTAGGAATTGGCATGGGGTGTTTCGTTATTTCTGTTTTCTTGTACTGTTGAAGTACCCTGCTCACTTATTTATGTAGTGCACTGAGCTAATTTAATATAACATGGAGCCTGCCGCAAAAAGTGCAGACTTACCACCAGTTGTGATGAGTGTCTCTGGCAACCAGGACGCATATAAAATGAACATTTCTTCCTCTAAGAATGTAAAAGGACCAGTTTCTGGCCCTATAAGGAAAAGAAAGATTCCTCTTTGCATAAAAATATAGGAGAATATTCTCAAAGTGCAGCCAATACGGATGAGCGCCTCTCACGCGAAAGATCGCCCATGCGATCAGTCCAAAACGTGGATTTAGACTCCACTTCTGAGGGCGAGGGCAGATACAGACAGAACTTCTATTTTTTCTGTACACTCTTCCCATATGGAGTAGGAAGAGGACATCTTTTCTGGACTTGCTTCAGAGGTAGAAGATGCATCTTTTCAGGTAGTAGAAAAAAGAGAGCGGCGGGCATGCCTTTCTTTGGAGAGTAATATCTCTATGCCAACGGATAGTCTTTGTCTCAATTTCTGATACTTCTGGTGCGGGTACTAACTTGGACAAGAGTCCCAGAACACATTTCGCCGATCATCAACGTGGACTGCTTCCAGGGGGTCACCGGCCTCCTTACGGAAGTCATCCCCACTCTTCACGGGAGAGTGCGGAAAGGACATACCTACAGATTCCGGGCTAAATGCACT
This sequence comes from Metallyticus violacea, assembly GCA_030762175.1. Taxonomy (NCBI): domain Eukaryota; kingdom Metazoa; phylum Arthropoda; class Insecta; order Mantodea; family Metallyticidae; genus Metallyticus; species Metallyticus violacea. The sequence goes on from CM060841.1 coordinate 15,787,656, forward strand.
GAGGACCATCTGAGATTACTGCACTCGCTGACTTTTCCTTTGCTGTAGACATTGCACATGATATCAGGGCTGTCAGTGGACACTCCAGGGGGGGGGGGATATCACTGCAGACCTGCAACGCCAGAGCGTATCTCCGAAAATAGTTAAACAACTCACCAAGCCTGCTCAAAAAGGATCCTCTGAGAGAATTCCCTTATTTTTAGTCATCGCAGAGAAGGCTGATGACCTTGTGTTAACAATGGACAAATTCCGTTCATATGTTATCTTGGGTTAAGGTGGAAATGTCCCGATGTCCTGGTGGTTCAGTCAATGCCACCGCTGTTTAGGGTTTAACCGTGCAAGCCAGTTTTGCTCCCGAAACACTCGCTGCCTTAAATGCGGTAACCCCCATCCCGACCTGCGCCAATTGCAAAGGTGACCATGTGGCATGCTATGGACGATGTCCAGTCAGATTGAGAATTATGAACAATAGCAGAAGACCTGAACATAATAACTGAAACCCAAACGGAGCTAACACAAGTGGAGCAAACAACTGCACGCAGTCTCATGATTATATTAAAGGTACAGGTAACAGAAAACCCCGACTAATGTATTTCCAAATTCTACAACCCGTACATTAATGTTAAACTGTTATAGTTCTTTGGCAATACCAGTCGCTTGTTCTCACGAACTTTTAAGAATTCTCTCCTGACGGGGCGGTAGTGTAGCGGACTTCTGAGTTCGGGATACTCATGGGAAGCCGCTATGTTATTCCAATGGAGATGATGGTGAAGGTGATATGGTTATGGTGTCCATAAACATATGGGACCACTCAGACCAAGGACGCCATAGGGATCATCCACAAAGCAGATTCGAATCAAACTTAGGACTCTGACCATTAGACCATGAGACTGAGTGATAAACTTTTATATGATAAGTAACATTCTATATAAAACCTTCTTAATTTTTTTTTTTTCACAAAATGAACTTTTATTAAAATGAATGTGCAATATATCTATCTTTTTTCATTTTATTGACAACTGTTTTTTTTTTCTTCTTCTTCCTGCAGATTTTGGATTCAAACCTGAAAAAGATTCCAAGTTTACTGATTGGGAAAACCGTTGAAGTGGCGCTCTTAGAAGCAACCAAAGTGAACCAGATACCTGAAATGGAGGTTTTGATCTCAACCGGCATTTCGCTGGACAAACTCACTGCGGATTCCAGGACATATCTCTGGTGGGCAGCCCACAACGGCCATGTAGGAGCGACTCAGGTATGGGGGATAGATAATATAATCAAAACAATATACGATGGTGAGTCAATAAAGACCGAGAATGCTATTTTACTTACAAGTTCACTAGGCAGGTTCAAGGTTTTGTACGATCTTTTTCCAAGTACTCTTCATTGAGTTGCACACACTTGGCCCAACGTGTCTGTCAGTCTGGAAGACGTGCTAAAATTAATTTTCTGGCCTTGTCTTCAAAATCGCCTCCGCCTTCTTCACTACAGCTGTTGGTGAACCAAAATGTTTGTCACGCAGTTCGCTTTTGAAACGAGGGAACAGCAAAAAGATCATATGGAGCTATAATTGAGTTGCATTGGAGAGCGGGGTAAATATTCGATGTTTCTCTGGCCAAATGTTGAGCAATAACGTTGCAAAAGTGAGAATGCATTGTCATGGGAAGGTGTCAACCACAAGAATGTAGCTCAGGGTGTTTTCCTCTAATGTGTTTTGCCAGAACGCAATCTTGTGCTACTACTCATAAATGGTTGTTGCATGGGAGGGGAGACTTCATAATTATGAACCATTGCATAACAATCGAAGAACGAAATCACTTTAACCTTTTCTGCTGATCAAACAACCTTGGCCGTTTTTTGGTGTCGCAGAACCAGGTGATTTCCAGACTGAGCTCGCCTATTTGCTTTCGGGATCGCCAGGTGAAAACAAGTCCCATTACCTGTAATGATGGAATTTAGGTAGGTCTCGTTATGCTCCGCTAACAGACACTAAAGTTACCGACACACGTCTCCTCGCACCAGGCGTCAACAATCTCGACACTCAAGCGTCTCATATGTAAGCGATTGTGCAGAATGGTAAATGCACTGCCATAGAAATTCTGTAACATGTCTGCCAATCTATCCATAGTTATTCGTCGATCTTCCCGAACAGTAACGGCAACTGTGTTAATCTGGTCTCTTTCACTGCAGTCGCAGAAGCATCTGAACCACCCTGCAGTGTTGTTGAAACATGGCTCTCCTTAATCTATTTGAACCGGCAATGTGATGTTGATTTTTTTTTTTTTCTAAATAGTGTTTAACGCCCGTTTTTACTTGAGGCACCACAGGTGGTGAACACTGATGATACATGAAATGAAATTGGGAAAGGATTTTTTTTAATGAAGGAAGAGTTCCAGGCCTAAATTTAGGGTACCTCCCCGGCATTTGCCGGTTATGAGGACTGAGAAAAACCTGAAAAAAAAAAACAGTCAGGGAGGACGGTCCTAGTGGAATTCGAACCCCAAACCTCCCGCTCACGAGTCCGCACCTTAAAGACCTCGGCCACTCGAGGCATTAGGTTGATTTTTTTTATAGTGTTTAACGACCGTTTTTACTACGGAGGCGCCTCAGCGGTGGACACTGGTGATACATGAGATGAAGATATATTGGGAAAAGATATTTTTTAAGGAAGGAAGCGTTCCAGGCCTAAGTTTAGGGTACCTCCCCGGCATTTGGCAGTAATGAGGACTGAGGAAAATCTGGAAAAAAAAACCAGGCAGGGAGGACGGTCCTGGTTGGATTCGAACCCCAGACCTCCCGCTCACTAATCCGCGCCTTAACAACCTCGGCCATCCGTGGCGGTCTAGGTTTTTTGTGACAGACCATTATCGTCATATGCGTTCCGTAACATCGTATAAGCTTCTATACACTTTCTGCAGACGGAAGCAAAATTTCAGAGCACCGAATGCTTGTTACAAAGAAACTCCATTTTAAACAGTCGATAGGCAAACTTTTCTCTTTGCTAGCACCCTGTATTAAGGAACATGCACATACGCGCTTCCAATTTTTTTCCACCAATCAGGTGAGATCTGTTATTCTCATGAACAATTGTTTCCACTACCTCTACTGTGTGATGAAAAAAAATGTTTCAATCTCTATTGATTAGCCCTAGTATTTCGTATTTGGTTGGAGTGATTAAGTTGATTGTTGAAGGGCCATAAAAGTAAACAGAGATTAAAAATGAAGCTCAACCAATTCTAGTTAATGCCTAACATTTATAATTCTACGCAGTAAATGTAAATAATAAAAGTACGGAATGTGCGTGAACCAGAATAGTCAAATGGAAACCTTTGCTCACACATAAATAAGAAATCTTCTTAGTACACTATTCAATGATGAACGCATTAAAACATTTGTGACAAAAATATGCAAAAGTGTTTGTCAGTATCTGCAATTTCTACGAGGATCATTCCATAAGTCATGGCAACGATGGTATATCTTGCGATAATGCGACACCGTGTGACGTGCATTGAACCGGGAGGCAGTGTGTACCTGAATGCCAACATAAAATAGAGTTCCAGTACAGGAGTCACGGCCAAGGTTGAAATGAAACACACATTGGAACTCTGTAAATTTATTGTGCACGAGTACAAATGGAACACAAATGAATCAAAATCAACTACTGTCCTTCAAAATAGTCCCCCAGTGCATCCACACAGCGTTGCCAACGACGGGGAGGGCATTGAATGCCACTGGAATTGTCATCAATATGGGCCACCTGTCGTCGATATGCCGTGGGGATACCCGCCCTGTTTGCAAAGCGTCTCCCACGCAATGGCTTCTTCAGTTGTGGAATGAGGTCAAAGTCGCATGGACTGAGGTCTGGCGGGTAGGGCGGGTGGGGTAGGATTTCCCACCCCCACCGCTGTACACAGTTCTTGATGACGTCGACAGTGTGGGCTGTAGCGTTATCATGGAGTAGTGTACCTCGCAGATGGGACAGCGGAAAGTTGCGGTAGTATTGGGCATTGACAGTGTGGCCGTCCCTTACAGAATATCGTGACTTCATACGCCATAATAAACATGACCTTCGTGGTGATGGATTCTGTCACACCTTGTGTCGTCGTGGTTAACCTGGATAACGCCATTCTGCTGATTGGGTCTTCAATTACGTTCTTACGCTCGTGCCCAGGTGTCATGTCATTCCCTTCCCACTATGATCGCTCCAGGTTGATACGGCTGGTCTCATATCTGCACCCATGTTAACTAATGAGGTATCCATTTTGAACGCTTCATGCACAACTTCAAGTCCAGCTGTAAAATCCGGAACAGTGTTCCCCTCGACATACCCTATTAATTCCTGCACAGTTCAACGTCGGCCCTCTGTTAAACACTGTTGAATAACCACCACGAACAGACGTGGGCGGCCCCCTCCGCGGCGAGTTTGTCATTGCTGTGCGTCCAAGTCGCAAAGCCTTCACCCAGCAGGCAACTGTTCGATAGGGCAATGTCCTTTCACCCACAGCTGCTCGTAGCTCCGCAGGATTAGCATTGCTGCCAGCGAAAAAGGCAGTTTTCACGTATGCTCGCTCGCTGTTCCACTCTCCCTGCATCCATCTTGTAGCACGGCCAAGCTCAAACTGAATGTTTCAGGCACTGATACCGAGCCATCCTCGCATGCGGTCGCAACCTGTCGAGTGATTTCGGTACTGTCCTCCGCCGGCTTTAGAATGCGTTTACTGCAATTACGGTGATACCACATGTTCACAGGACATACTATAGTTGCCATGCCACAAGGAAAGTCCCTCGTAGAATTTACTTAATAGATTACCTGTGTTTACCAAGATGCGCAACGAAAACGAACACCCATTTTCTTCACAAAACATCAAACATTGTTGCAGGTGTTGTTGACTTACGGCGCAAGAATTAATGCCATTTCCCCGGGTTGGATCAGCAGTACGGCTCTACATGTCGCCGCTTGGATGGGCCAGCTTAAGGTTGTTCAAGTTTTGGTGGAGAACGGCGGCGATATTGAGACGAAGAGCTCTGAAAGTCAAACTGTAATCTTTTACGCTGCACGCCGAGGACAGGTCAATATCGTCCAGTACCTGGTGGAGAAAGGGGCTGATCTAGAAGCCAGAGATCTCAACGGAAAGACTGCAATTGAGCTGGCGACAGCTCCAGTTGCTCAGTGGTTTAAAGAGAGAGCAACGCGTCATAACTATTCGGGTTAATACTCATGCAGAAATGTAATAAATATAATAATTATTTGTACTACACGTGTTGAAAAGTGACATTTTAAATAAATTAACAATTATAAATATATTATTTATTCCAGTCATTCCGAAACCAAAGAAAGCACCTATGAGACAAATCCATTTTTGAATCCAAAGCAAAATTTACCTTAGTATTTTCAATATTCACATGTTCAAAATGGAGTGTCGATCTGTTATTAAAGTTCTTCATAAAAGAATGAGCCAAACTTTTTCGAATGGGTCGAGAAAACATTGAAGACGAAGAGTGTGCAGGTCGGTCGGCCCTTAAGGGGTGCTCACTCCTGAAAACATCGCTCTTGTGGAAGGAGAAGACCGGCGACTCAAAGTTACAGAAACAGCAGCAAGGTTGGACTTTCTAAAACTACAGTCCTTCGAATTATTCATCTACATTTAAACATGAATAAGGTTAGTGCAAGATGTGTGGGTGCCTAGACTTCTTTTCTCAGTTCAAAAGCAGCAACAAGTCATCTGTTGTCAGGCATTTTTGGTGTTCTACCGTGTCAACGACAGAGAAGTTCTGCAAACCATTGTTACAGGAGATAAAACTATGATCCTCTACTATGATCCCTTGTCCAAAAGAGAATCAAAGGAGTAGCGTAAACCTGGCAAAGCACCGTCTCTAAAGGCCAATTTCACTCAGTGAACCAAGAAGATCATGGCCACAATCTTTTGGGACTGTGAAGGAATACTCTTCATTGACTTCAAGAAATGTGGCTTCAAGGAGATCGACCATCCACCCTACAACCTTGGTCTCTCTATCTCCCAGTGATTGTTTCCTCTTCCTAAAACTCAAGAAGGACTTTCGAGGAAGGAAATTTAAGTGTGGCGAACAAGTGATGGATGCTGTTTATGCCCATTTTGCAGACATGACTTCCGACTATTTGGGGAGGGGGATTGAAATGTTAATTCAAAAATGTGAGGAGTGTATTGCGATAAAGCATAACTATATTGAAAAGTGAAATATAGTTTTTGTCTTTATCATACTTAGAAAAGGTTAGGCCGGAAACTTATGAATCTACTCTTGTAATTAGCAGTATGAATTTCTACGAAAACTAATAGGTACATGCCATCCTCAAATAATCTGTTTGCAGGAAACTAATTTAAAAAATAATTGTGCTGTAAACTTAAGATATTGCCCTGCATACAACAAGAACCATACCACATGTCTCCGTTCCAGTAGAGGGTTCGCTACTATGTTAACAATAACATAGTAAACAAAGAAGTACGAATTGTAATTAAATTTGAAGCAATAGCTGTCACAGTTTTACTTTTTATTAAAATATGTATTTGCAACATTTTTTTACCGAATAGAAAGCTGTTGATCAACAAAATCTGAAGCAACTAATTAATCAGTTACCAAAATTCTTTTAGGTTATCTTAATGCTCATAATACATTATGGGGATGTCAAAATATCGATGCAAGGGGGAAAATGATCGAAACTCTCATAGACAGCAAAAACGTGAAGTTGCTCAATTCTATGAAACCTGTGCATTATAACATTACACATGACACTTTCAGCAGCATTGATCTCATTGTATTCACCAAATTCACTTCCTTTTTTTAACTGGACCATTAAAGACACTCCTTTTGGGAGTGATCATTTCATAATTCTACTAAAAATTACAATATATGGAAAATGCAATCCCCAGGAAACTAATTGGAACTTTAAAGAGTTCATTGGGCAGCTATCAGTAAAACAATCAACAATGACTTAATAACATTAATATCAGCAAATCAGTTTAACACCACTGATATTTTATATCATCAATACTTAGCTCAGCAGAAAAAAATCACCAATATCCTAATACCCTCGCACAAAAAATATCGTTCCTTGGTAGAATGATTCTTGTTAAATATCAATTAGAAACAAAGGCGACCTACTTTGGAACATAAGCCACATTTCAACGACTGGGAGCAATATCTTGAAAGGTTATCAAGAATAGCAAAAGAATGTCATGGTTAACTCATTTATCCCAGATGTCTCACCAAACATCCCAACAGATTATAAGGGATAATATAAGAAACTCCAGAGGCATATATAGAAAACAATGAAACAATAGCTCTCAGTTCAGCTTATAGTAGCACCACAAAAACTCAGCCTAAAGCTATAGCAGACACACTAGTGACAGTAACTATGAACAAGAAAGCATAACATACGAAAACAGTTTTACCTTAAAAGAAGTACAGCATACTTAAAATAGTCTAAGAACAATAGGAACCAGATAATAACCCATATGAATTCTTAAAACCACTCCCTACTAACGGAATATTATATATTTGTGAAATATTGAACTATATCTGGTGTGTTTTACCATATCAATGGCGAAATTCCATAATAATACCAATTTATAAACCTGATACTGACAGGAAGCACCAGAAAACTACCGACCCATAGCTTTAATTTGTACAATGTGCAAGATACTTGAAAAAATCATAAACAAACATCTAAGATTGATTCTTGAAAAGCAAAACTTCTTCACTATAGAACAAAATGGATTCAGATAGTTTTAATTCTACGGACGACACCCTGATTACTTTAGAAACCAAAATTCTAGCCGCCTTCCTTATTAAGCAACATCTTCTGGCCGTAATTTTTGGCATTCCAAAAGCATAAGACATGGTTGGCGAATCATTTAAATAATATTGGAATGCAATATTACAGGAAACATGATTAAATTTATTTACAATTTTCTACAAAAGCGAACAATAAAAGTACATGCAAACAATAAAATATCAAAACATTTTTCGAATGCAGAATGGAGCTCCCCAAGTGCTCGTGTTACTCTCTTTTTGGCAGTTATCAATACAGTTACCTCATATATATATAAAAGTTACCTTTTAGCAGACGATCTTACTATTTTTGTAAAGGCAAACTTTCGTTAACAACGCAAGATATCATTCAGTGTTCTATACAAGAACTAAAAAAAACTGAGCAAAGGAAACCTTAAGTTTCCATCTTTTCAAAGTAAATGTACCTATGTTATTTTCAAAGCAAAAGAAGTTGGGTAAGCAATCATTCGCTTATTTAAACGGTAAAATGTTACCAGTGGTAAATGCAATGAAACTATTAGAACTCATATCAACAGGAAGCTAACCTGGGCCTCCCAAATAACAGCTCTCAAAGAAGATTGCATCAGCGAATCACCACTCTGAAAACACTTGCAAAAAGAATTGGGTAGCAAACTTTAAACCCTTACTGGAAATTTGCAGAACCATTACACGTCCCAAATTATATGTCAGATATATAATGTATAGCTCTGCAACATAATCTATACTAAATAGGCTCAACACAGTCCAGAATTCAGCACTTCGAATTGTTTTAGTAGCATTTCGAACCACCTCGATCACTAGTTTACACATTGAAACAAACAAGCCCCCCCCCCCCCCCTTGAAGAAAACAGTTGAGTATCTCGTATGCTTTTAAATTTGCATTTTCACCTAGCTCTAAAATATACATTTATACTTTTCCCAAAGAAAATCTACAAAAGAAGCACCCAATTTATTTTTCACTAAGACTGAAACAGTACCTCCAAGACATAAACAATGATTCCCCAACATTTTTGGACTAAATCAAAACATTAATGATCTTCCTTGGAGAACTATGTCACATATCAACAGTTAATAAAATAACGATGGCATCAGTGTCTATATATACCGATGGATCACAGACTGAAAACGGCTGTAGATGTGCTGTGGTTTACCCCGACCACAAGATGCTGTACACATCAACAAAAGCCATACCCGTACTATTTGGTATAAAATAAGAAAGAACTTCTCCCGGGAGGACAACATTTCGATACCTGCATTGATTAGGGGTATACTGCATGCAATCCAGCACTAGATAACATGGGGATTATCTGCAGCCTTCTCAAACGCCTGTAACAGAAACAGGGTTCTTTGATTCGATCTGTCAGCACAACTATCGATTGGCATTTAGCTCTATTGCTTTTAAAACACGACAATGTAATTTGCATCTAGAGATATAGTTCGAAATTTCACACCATGGCGCCAGATGACGTCACGACAGAACTCTTGTGTCCTGATGACGTCACGAGTTTGATTTTGTGCATGTCTAGACATGTTTGCTACATCGTGGCACCAGATGACGTCACATGCAGGCTGCGACAGGTTTGTGAGCGCCAGATGATATAACACCTGTGCGCTGATGACTTTCGTGCAGGTTCGAACAAGATTCCCCCCCCCCCATCAACGTGCCACCCCCAATGTACATCAGTACTGAGAAACCAACGGAGCAGACAACATGATCCAAGACGCACTACGTCAACTAGCTGAAGTAAAAGTAATTGTTTGTACCAATTATCACTGCATAACTTTGTATTTTTGATGCATTATCATAGTTTCTTATGATTAGATAATATTTAAAGTATATAAAGCATTATAATTATGCAGTAAAATAAGATCTTCGACTAATAAAATTAATTTAAAAACTGTATATATGATTATTTCAATCGTTGATGTCTAATTTTTTATGAAATAATAGGGTTTTTTTTAATAGTGTCTAACGCCCGTTTTTACTACTGATGCGCCACAGGCGGTATACATTGGAGATACATGAAATGAAATGAAAAATTGGGAAAGGAATTTTTTAAGGAAATAAACGTTCCAGGCCTAAGTTTAGGATACTTCTCGGCATTATCCATTTATGAGGACTGAGGAAAACGTAAAGCAATTTCAATCAGGCAAGCCGGTCCTGTTGGGATTCGAACCTAGACCTTCCGCTCACGAGTATGTGCCTTAACGACCTCGATCACCCGTGGCGGTGATTTTAAGAGTGCTCACCAACAGTCTCAGATATATTAACGGTTACCACGCTCTTTTATATAGGTCCTGGGCGCATTTTGATTGGAAAACTATCTCTTTATGTATATTTTATAGGATTACAGAATCGTACCATTTCGAAGTAAGGTGTTTTATTATTAAGTTAACAATTTTATTTCTGTGCATTTTTATAAGTTTCCGGTATGTGATCTTCCCTAAGAACAGAATCGCACTTTCATGAAGCTGACCTAATTTTAACACATATCTACCTCTGTAGTTTAAGGCGAAATAACCGCCGATGTGACTGTCTTGCGTTCGGGAGGTCCCGCGTTCAAATTCCTTTTTTTCTTTCTTCTTTTTTTTTTCTTTCTTTTCTTTTCTTTTTTTCTTTTTTTTTTTTTTTTTCTTCCCCGCGTTTACCACTGGTCGCTTAGGCGAATGTTGGGTTAGAACTTTTCAGATTTTTTCGCTCTACCGTTTCATCTATTTCAATGATTCTTTTATTATAGTTCAGAAGTGTCAGGCGACGTTGTACTGTGACGGTGGCTGGTGCTTTGAAAAGGTTTCGGCCCCGGCGTTTGATATGGAAGCGGCTCTACTGAGGGGCTCAAACCCCGTCGCCGTCGGGGTGTGTTATTTGGAAACTTTGTTTTGTTAGATACCCCGTCTGTGTCCATTCCTTACCACCCCTGGATGGTGGTTTCCCCGGCGTCTTCTTTACCTCATCCCTTCCTCCCAAAGGCACAAGGGCAAATACGGCCAGCCCAAGAGCAAGAATGAAATGCCGGTATCTTTACCAATCTAGTCCAATCCCAAGAACTATAAATAAATATTTTTATCACAGTTCCTCCATAACAAATGCTGCAAAGAAAATATTTGAAAAGTAAAGTGCAATTGACTTGGGGGGGGGGAAGTGAGCCATTATCAAAATTACAGGGACCTCTAGATATTTACAGATTTTCTAGGTTATATGATTTCCCCGTTACTTTGTTTACATTTAGATATGATCGATTTCTTTTATGTCGACTTCATTATTCTATCCAACCTATTTCGATGTTGACACTATCCGGGATGCCAAAGGTAATATCTAGAGCCCAGATGTTTATGACATATTATTTTCTTTTTGTTATTTCCATCAAACTTAAAATAAGTACCTTTAAATGTTTAAATTCTTATGTCTTTTTTCTTATTTTGGTCATATTTTATTCCTTTCCCATCCACTTGCTTACAGTTGCCTCAGGGACGGATTTTGCACATCCCTAAATTTTTGCTTGTAGCTTTTCAGAATTTTCCCCATACCCAACAAAATTGGGCAAGGCACTGTTTACAAGTCCATTTAGACTGGAGACTTTGATTGCATAAAGTCAACTTTTAACACAATATCAACAACAATCACGCACTCAGAAAAAAACCGATATTAAACTCTGTGCTGGCATTCAACTTTCTGAACACAAAATGTAAAGTGAGTTAAAGGCTGCAGGTGATGAAGTTGATGCATGTGTTAATATAAAACTACAGTGTTTGCTGCGTCGGAATGAAAGGTTCTCTACACTCTGCAAGATGAACTCAACAGCAATACTTTGACTTAATGTAAATATGCTGCAATATCATCCTGTGATGTTGAGCGGAGTTTTTTCCACACAAGTCAACACTGATGACAATAAAATATCATTTTTATTTGAAAACTTTAAAATGTATGTGCTTTTTTACTTTAATTCTCCGTGACAGTGCATCACGTAGTCATATTTCGTTTAAAGTGTGTAGTGTCGCGTTATTTATTTGATTGATTAAATAAAATCAAATTTTAAATTAAGATTACTATTTTTATGTTACATTTTGAAAATATTCATCAAGCTTTCAATTTAAGTATGGGTAAGCTTTTGAAAATGTGTTGTTTTTAGAAAGTGTTATTGTCATATTTTCACATTTTAGGTTATAATTGCTTGCATAATTCTAACAGTATTAAGTAATGAATATCTGAACCGTAGTAATAGCTAATTGCTTCAGCTAGACCTGTGAGCGAATGATTTGCAGGAGGGCGGTTTTAGTTCAAGAAATAATATGTATTAATGCGAATAATGCAAGTAGCGTTTTAAACGGGCTAAATCCTCTTCAGCGGAAAGGTTAGGCTGTTGTCATATGCTTTAATGTATTTATAGTTAGGTTGGTTGCATTGTTTATAATAAATCTTTTGTTTGGTTTTGTAAAAAAAAAAAAGAAAAAAAGAAAGAAAGAAAAAAAGAAAAAAGAAAGAAAAAAAGAAAAAATTATGTTGGACACTATTAGGAGAGGAATGTAAATATGTGTTATATATTTGTCTAGAATTGGTTTATTTAGGTTAATTATGGGATTAAAAGTATATTGTGTCTTTTGAAATAAATAAATATATATGGGAGATATGGGAGATAAGGGAGTTGCTAAATAACTGTAGTTGTATTTTTTTGCCCCTTAATAAATAATCGCTGGGTTTAGATGGCATAGTCCATCCCCTCCAGGCTAAATGAATAATATTCGGCAAATTATAGGTGCCGAAAGGCGCTATCATTAGTACAACTTCTAAGAAGGTTTCTTCATTTTGGCACTAGCGTTTTAGAAACTGTTCCAAACGCATAAATAGGAAGGCTAATGATTCTTGCAGTTTTTCCTCATTATGTAACAATCTCATTTATTTTTGTAAGTAACCTTTACTCATGTCAAGGACTGGAGATCTACTGATGAAGCCCCTCGCTTGCCGTCTCGGGGGAATCCCCGTGGCTTACAGGCATTTTCAGTGATTTCTCTCAAGGAAGCTTCTGACTGTCGTCATCAGCGTTAACTGCAATAATTTATCAAACATTGATAAACCCTTTTAGAGTGTATGTGAGTTTGATATTGCGTTCACCTTTAACCCTATGCTTGCTGAATACATCAATACTACCAACCTCACAGCTGCTAATCGTTTGCAGAAATTTGTTTTGGAAATTTGTCTCATCTTCTTGTGTACAATTGCATTTCATTTGTTTAGATGGAGTCCGGAGGAAAAGAATGCTTCTGTTTTTGTGTGGTAAGTTAGGTTAAACTGTGCAGCGATTATTAAACACGCAAATTTGGTTTTAGCAAAAATGTCATTTAAAATGGTTTTAAACTACATATTGTTGTTTAATTGGTTTTATTGTATGATAAGAAAATAAGCTAATAACCGATAATAATAGTAATAATAACACTAAAATATAACCAACAAAAAGTTATGTTTGTAATTTCAAACTGAAATAAAAGTTTTAAGTCAATTGAACATCCAACCCTTTCACTTTTGAATCAGCTAAACACCAGATAATTTTACATCTCTTGTTGATGATTTAGTCTCTCTCTTTCCCGGATGTTGCTTCATTTGTTGTTTCAGACTGGAGATTCTATGTAACCATACCTAGATTCTCCATTCTTTCAGGAGACAGCCTATTCAGTTTTGTTTAGAGCCTTCCATGAGTGGAGTAGCTTCTGTTGCATGCAACTAAAGAGGTGGCACTTTAATATGCAAAAGGCAATTGAATATAAAGACTGTTCTGAGCAAAGACCCTTCCATTAAGTAAAGGAATTTTACATATTTTGCAGCATCCTGAAATGAATATCTTAGAAAAAATCCTTGGAAGCCCGAAACTCTGATTGCTCCATTTTTTAAGCCTACCATTGTTCATATTTTCTTCAAGTAATTGTATTAAGTGAGGGATCCATGTACAGTTACTTGGATATTTTTGTCACAAAGACTTCCCTGTCTTGAATGCCCCTCTTTAGTCTGCCCATCACTAAACGAGAACTTTATATCTCACCTGAACTGCCATAATTAGGTAAGTAACTACTCCTGTTCATCAGATAAAATAGCATTATTCACTTCAACGTTTGCAATTGCCTTTTACTTGCATTGCTTCTTGTATATTCTGCCATATTTCATCTGGTATTATGGATTTCTTCAAGATTTTGTCAGGAGTCAGAGCAGGACCAGTACAGCTTGTTTATGTTTATTAGACATAGATTTTTTTTATTTGTTTATTTACGGACGCTCTTTAACATCTCAGGTCATCAGCGTCCCATTCTATTCAGGGCGTGAAACGGCCGACAAATTTTGCTCACAGATCTCTTCTTTCAGGCTTGAGGTTCTTTATCGTGCCGTAAATGTACGACACGGGACCCACGACTTCCCTTCCGAAGGAATTTACGATTTTTACTCCCGAAAAAAAAAAATCGATCCTGGCCGGGTTTGACCCGCGACCTAGGGTTTATGGTTTATGAGACAAGTATGGTTACCACTACACTACCAGGACCGACACACAAATAGGGGGAGTACATGTCCTTCATGTAGAGAAGGAAGTTCAAGTGTATCTGCATTAATTCAGACATCTCTTTTTGTTTACCTGGCAGTTGTCTGAAATTGAAACAGTTTTCAATGTGCTTGCCCATTAAGTGTAGTTCATTGGTTTTGATGACGTAACTATACTATATTAATAAATTCAGTGCATGAGCCATGCATTCTAAAACATGCAATATGAAGGTACATAATGCGCCTGCCTATTTGTGGCAATATCTGCTACAACACAACAAATTTGAGGTTACAATAGAACCTTGATCCATTGTCCCTGGAACCATTGATTTCCCGGATGTATCGCTCAATTTATGCGGTCCCAAACGTTTTACATTACAACTTATGTAAATAAAACCCGCATTCATCGTTCTTCGAGGTAACGTTTTCCCCATATTTGTTCAAAAAGTTCATTCCTACAGACATTCTATCCTCGAACGATCGTTTTCAGACTGGAATAATTGAAGCAATGATCATCGCATGTACATAATTAGTCACATATGATCCAAGAAAGCAGGCGGGCAAGAGGAAGCCGATAGAGTGCGAAGTAAACAGGAGCCAGTCCGCTATCTCGGATCAAGCGTGACTCGAACTCTCTGTAATTGTTGATACTTTTGAGCAATAGGATGATGATAACCGATGCGAAAAATGGGCCAGAGTTGCCGGGGCCGCCAGTTTCGACACCTACGTGGCAATGGACGAGAATATTGTCACATGTGGCGTTCAAAGTGACTTTACGTTTACACCCTGCCGTGTTGTGTGGAACCAAGGAACCAAGTCACGCCTCCTTTCACGAACGGCAGCGTAACCAAATAATGACTTCGACCTGGTGCTCCAGTCCCTAGGCAGGCAGTGAGCGGCAGCGGTAGAAACAAAATTCCTGGATATGGTGAATCGATGCCAGGCGGGGGAACAGTAAGCACAAAATAAAAAGCTAGAAATGAACATTTTAGTTGGTTTATGTTAATCACATGGAGCGAAAGGAAATTGGAAAATTAATCTAGTAATGTAACATGTAAAGGAAATAATAAATAAATAATGATACGAGGAAAACAACATGATCTTACCACTATAAGTTTACATGTCAGATATTTCATAATTTGAGGTGGCTCCTACGGTTTCTATTCCATCTTTTTATAAATCAAAGAGTCTCCTCTATGAAATAATTGTCCTCTCTTGGGACATTTATTTTGTTCTGGGCATAAATACTTGTTCATTTTGTTGGCAAACCGCTGCTAATTTTGCCATTATGGATTCCCGTATTTCTTCATAACTTCAAGTTTTGCTGTTGTGAACATTCCTTTAATTATATCCAAGCAATTATTTCTTTTTGTTGTTCTGATAGAGGCACAGAATATATGGGACTTTGTTTGCTCACTTGCTATAGTATTTCCTCCTTTTCAATGGCAACAGAAATATCTTCAGTGTCTATTATAAAGTCATTAATATATGCATGATACGCAATATGCTGTTAACAACGACACTGCAGTTTACATTTTCTGAGTGTATTTAATTCAATACTGGAATAAACTTACGTGCAAGAATATCTGTGAATGCAATATTACATTCACTGCATTTTAAGTGGCATTTAGTGAAGGTTATTGTCTTGTGTATACGAGGGTAGGTCCATAAGTTTCCGGTCTAACCGTTTTCTAGGTATGATGAAGACAAATATTTCACCTTTCAATATACTTACCCTTTATTGCAATATACTCTCACATCTTTGAATTAACATTTCAATTCCCCCCTCCCCCCACAAAATGGTCAGAAGTCTTGTCTGCAAAATGGGCATAAACAGCATCCATCACTTTTTCGTCACATTTAAATTTCCTTCCTCGAAGGTCCTTCTTGAGATTTGAGAAGAGTAAATAGTCACTGGGAGCTACATCTGGGCTATAGGGTGGATGGTCCATCTCCTTGAATTTTTTCAAAGTTTCCTTTGCAACTAGAGCTGGATGCACAAGCGCGTTGTCGTGAAGAAGGCGCACACCACCACTCAGCTTTCCGCCTTTTCTCTTAGATGGAAGTACGTAGTCTATGCCGTAGGCCATCATAATAATCCCAATTTACTGTGGTGTTCCTCTCTTTGAAGTCAATTAAGAGTATTCCTTCACATTTCCAAAAGATTGTGGCCATGATCTTCTTTGTTGACTGAGTGACCTTGACCTTTAGAGGCGGTGCTTCGCCAGGTTTGCGCCATTACTTTGATTCGATCTCTTTTGGACAAGGGATCATAGTAGAGGGTTATAGTTTCATCTCCTGTAACAATGGTTTGTAGAACTTCTCTCTTTGCCACGGTAGAGCTCCAAAATGCCTGACAACAGATGACTCGTTGCTGCTTTTGGACTGAGAAAAGAAGTCTAGGCACCCATCTTGCACTAACCTTATTCATGTTTAAATGTTCATGAATAATTCGAAGGACTGTAGTTTTAGAAAGGCCTAACCTTGCTGCTATTTCTGTGACTTTGAGCCGCAGCTTCTTCTACAAGAGCGATGTTTTCAGCAGTGAGCATGTCGGTCCTGGTGGTGTAGTGGTTACCATACTTGCCTGCTATACCCAAGATCGCGGGTTCGAACCCAGCCAGGACCGATGGATTTTTTCGGGTGTAAAAATCCTAAGTATGGCTCTCTTCGGAAGGGAAGTAAAGTCGTGGGTCCCGTGTAGTACATTTACGGCACGATAAAGAACCTCAAGCCTGCAAGAGAGGCCTCTGAGCAAAATTAGTCGGCCGTTTCACGCCCTGAATTGAATGGGACGCTGATGACCTGCGGTGTTAAAGAGCGTCCATAAATAAATCAATCAATCAATGAATCAAAAAAAAAAAAAAAAAAGCACTGAGCACCTTTTAGGGCCCACCACGCTCTTCATCTTCAATGCTTTGTCAACCCATTTGAAAAAGTTTGGTCCATTCTTTTACGGAAGAATATAAGGGGGATGTTCCCCCTGCCTGTTCTCCAATGTAACACTAAAGAAATGTGTGTTCGGTTTACTCCGCTGTCCTACGCTGCCGTTCGTGAAAGGATTCGTGACTTGGTTTTCCATACAACACGGCAGGGTGTGTACGTAAGCTTCAAAGTGTTGGAGTGGGCGATGAGATGGGAGGAGTAGCAAGAAGCAAGTGGGGGAGGTTACAACAGCCGAAGCCTGTGACGTTTGCCGAAGTTCTGAGAGCATGCGACAGTATATCGCGCACATGACAATGACGGTAGTGAACAACAGAATGTGTTGAAGGTAGAAAGTCGTTGTCTCGTATGAATAGAAGAGAAGCAAATATCAATTAACGATTTTATTCAAAGAAGGTCACAACTTGCAAAATGCATACATGATAACATATAAATTGACGCAAATATATTTCCTTATGTACTGGTTTTATTTATTTTTGAAGATGATTTATGCACTTCCCCTATCTAAATCTTTTGCGCATCCTTTCTTTTTTTAGAACTGCTTCCTTAAAAAACAATGAATCGAGGTTCTAATGTAGTCACGTCCTTTTTACTGATGTTTGCAACGACAAACACAGCAGTTTTCCTTCAGTTCACTGAGACAGAGTGCTTTTTATAAATTCTGGTTCTGGTGTTGTTATAATAATGTTTATTACCTTGCATTCTGCAAAATTATTACAACCATCCCCTATTATGGTTAGAGAATGTGCAGCAGCTGCTTTTAAGTGGCTATTATCCAATTAGGCAAATTCCCGTAAATGAACCATGATGGGGATGTTCGTATTCAAAACAAAGGTAGGCTAAAGTTTTTCAGCAAATTTATACATTTTTCCACGAAAAAATTTAGCTTATAATTTTTTAATTCTGTTGAAAGTTTAGCCTATTTTAGCTTTTATTCCCAAAAATTAGGATATCTTTGCCTTATTTCGTGAAAAATTTAGCGTATCTCATTTTTCCCCTATTATTTAGCCTATCTTTGCGTTATATGTTGAAAATTAAGCCTATTTTTGCCCCTTTTAAATCTTCCCTCTGAAAAACTTAGCCTATCTTGCTTTATCCCCGAAAACTTAACTTTAACTTTGTCTTCATTTCAATTCTTTGCCTTTTCTCGCATACTTTTGCCTTTATTTTCAATCTGAAAAAGTTAGCCTATCTTGCCCTATCTTGTTAAATTTACTTTAACTTTGCTTTCTTTTCAATTCGCTGAAAAAATTAGCCTTTCTATGTTTTTTCTCGAAAAAATTAGCATACCTTTGCCTTTATTTTCAATACTCTGAAAAAATTAGCCTCTCTTAGTCTTTCTCCCCAAATTTAGCATATATTTGCATTGAAAATAAGGGCAACGATAAGGTGCATTTTTCAGGAATATGAAATTAAAGACTAAGAGAGATTCAGTTTTTTTAATAAAGGAGGCTTATTTTTTTTAAAAAAAATAAGGAAAGTACAGGCTAATTTTCGGGGGGAGGGAAAGTCGAAATAAACCAAATTTATCACGGCATTTGAAACAGATATAAGCTAAACATTTTCAGATTTTTTCCCCTTTTTCCCCGAAAAATTTAGCCTATAACTTTTTTGAATTCAATTGAAATATTAGTCTATTTTAGCCTTTTCCCCCAAAATTTAGGCTAGCATTGTCTTCTTGCATAAAAAATTTAGCCTATCTCGGTCTTTTGCACTACAAATTTAGACCATATTTGCTTTATTTCGTGAAAAATTTAGTCTATTTCAGTTTTTGCTCTATTATTTAGCCTATCTTTGCCTTATTTGTTGAAAAATAGCACTATATTTGTCTTTTTTTAATTCTCTGAAAAAAATTCACCCATCTTGCCTTTATTCCCGATAATTTTACGTTCACTTTGTTTTCTTTCCAATTCTTTTCCTTTTCTGGCAAAAATTAGCCTACCTTTGCCTATATTTTCAATCAATACTGAGCCTGTATTATCATTGAAAATAAAGGCAAAGATGAGTTGCATTTTCAGGAAAATGAAAACAAACGCTAAGATAGACTGCAGTTTTGGAAGATTTAATAATAAGTTTTAAAAAATAAGGCAAAAATAGGCTAATTTTTGGGGAGAAAAGGCGAAAATAATCAAAATTTATACGGGAATTCGAAACCGCTAATTTTGAGGGTATATTTGCCCATTTTCCCAAAAACGTTAGCCTATATTTTTTTGAATTCCTTTAAGTTTACCTATTTTAGCATTTTTTATTTAAGCTATCCTTGCCTGATATCGTGAAAAAGTTGGTCTATCTCAGTCGTTTGCCCTACAAATTTCGCCTATCTCAGTTTTCTCCCAATATTTAGCCCATGTTTGCGTTATTGTTATAATTTAAAACTATATTTGCCTTTTTTAAATTTCTTGAAAAATTTAGCCTATCTTGCCTTTTACCCCGAAAATTTTACCTTAACTTTGTCTTCCTTTGAATTTACTGAAAAAATTAGCCTATGTTTGCCTTTTTTGGTAGAATGCATACCTTTGTTTTTATTTTAATTCTCTGAAAAAGTTAACCCACATTAGTCACTTCTCCCTAAAATTCGACCATAATTGCATTGAAAATAATAGCAAAGATAAACTAAAATTTCCATGAAAATGAAATTAAACATTAACATAGACTAAAGTTTTCACAGAGTTTCAAAAAGGGAAAGATAGCCATTATTTTTATAAACAATAAGGTAAACATGGGCTCATTTTCGGAGGGAAGAGCTAAAATAAACCAAAATTATCAGGGAATTCAAAACAGAGATAGGCTGATATATTTTATCAACTTTTTGCTTTTTCCCCGAAAAAAGTTACCTGCCTTTTTGAGCTCCCTTAAAAGTTTGCTCAGTTTTAGCCACGTCCCCAAATATTTAAGCTGTTCTTGCATTATTTCCTGAAAAACTAACCCTATATCAGTCTTTTGAACTACAAACTTAGCTCATTTTGCCTTATTTCGTGAAAAACATTGCCTAGCTCAGTTTTTCCCCTAATATTTGGCCTATCTTTGCTAAATGTTAATTATATTTAAGCCCATAGTTGTCTTTTTTAATACCCAGAAATTGTTAGCCTATCTCTCCCTCATTTCCTCAAATTTGTCTTCCTGTCAATTCATTGAATAAATTGGCCCATATTTGCGCTTTCTCAAAAAAGGCATTTCATTGTCTTTATTTTCAATGCTCTGAAAAAGTTTGGGTTTCTTAATCGTTTCCCCCAAAATTTAGAATATATTTGAATTGAAAATAAAGGCAAAGATAAGCTACATTTTCCAGGAAAATTAAAATAAAGGCTAAGATAGACTTACTATTTCAGGGTATTAAACATTGGGAAGAAAGGCGTAATTTTTCAAAAATTTGGCAGAGAGAGACAAATTTTTTTAGGAAAAAGGGCTAAAATAAATAACATTTATAAGGTTTTTTCAAAACATATAGGCTAATTCTTTTCGGCGTATTTTTGCCTTCATGGCCCCCAAAAATTCGCTTATCTCTTTTCTATATTCCAGTGAAAACTTACCCTATTTTAGATTTTTACCCCAAAAATTTAGCATATCATGCCTAATTTCCAGAAAAATTGAGCTCATTTCAGTTTATTGCCCTATTTTGCCTTATTTCGTAAAAAATTTAGCGTATCTCCGTTATTCCCCTAATATTTAGCCTTTCTTCGCCTTAATTGTTCAAAATTAAAGTCTATATTTGCTTATTTAATCCTGTGAAAATTTTAGCCTATCTTGCCTTTACCCCGCAAAATTTTCCTTAACTGCTTTTATTCAATTCGCTAAAAAAATCCCAAATCTTTGCTTTATCTCGCATAGCATACTATGCCTTTATTTTCCATTTTCAGAAAAAGTTAACCAAATTATTCTATTCCTCCAAAATGTACCTCATATTTGAATTGAAAATAAAGGCAAAGGTAAGCTACGTTTTTCAGAAAAATTTAAATAAGTGCTAAGATATTTCAAGGAAATAAATATTAGGAAAGATTGGTTTAATTTTCTCAAAAAATTGCAAAGATAGGCCAATTTTTAGTGGAAAAAGTCTAAAATAAACAACATTTCTCAGGGAATTCTAAACAAGATATGCTAAACTTTTCCGCGAATTTTTGCCTTTATTCCAGAAAAAGTTTAACTTATCCCTTTTTTGAATTCCCTTGAATGTTTAGCCATTTTAGCATTTTCCCCAAATTTTAGCATATTCTTGCACTATTTTGTGCAAAATATGACCTATCTTAGTCTTTTGCATTATAAAATTATCGTATCTAAGTTTTTCTCCTAATATTTAGGATATCTTAACCTTAGTTGTTTAAAATTAAGACTACATTAGCTTTTTCTAAATCCTCTGAAAATTTTGGCTAATCTTGCACTTTTCCGAAAAATTTACCGGAACTCTGCTTTCATTTATATTCATTGAAAAAAATTAGACCGTTTTTGCTTTTTCTCGAAAAAATTATCATAATTTTGCCTTTATTTTCATTTCTGTGAAAATGTTAGCCTATCTTAAGTCTTTCCTCCGAAATTTAGCGTATATTTCCATTGAAAATAACAGCAACGATAAGCGACATTTTTCAGAAAATTTAAAATAAAAGCTAAGGTAGACTTAATATTTCCGAAGATTAATTAATGGCACAGATAGGCTTAATTTTACAAAAAATTGGCAAAGACGGGCAAAGGTTTCGGTGGAAAATGCTAAAATACATTAAATATATGACGGTATTCAAAACAGAGATAGGGTAAATTTCCACAGCGAATTTTTTTGCCTTTATTCCCGAGGAAAATTAACTAAAATAGCCTATCTGTTTTTGAATCGTTTTGAAAGTTTATTTTATTTTAGCATTTCACTCCAAAATTTAGCCTCGCCTTGCCTTATTTCGTGAAAAATGTAGCCTATCACAGTCTTTTGCACTAAAATTTCTCACTTCTTTGAATCAATTCGCGAAAAGTTTAGGTTATCTTCGTTTTTACCGTAATAGTTAGCATATCTTTGCCTTAATTGTGTAAAATTATGTCTATATTTGATTTCATTTGATCCTTGTGAACATTTACGCCTATCTTGGCTTTTTCCTCGAAATATTTACCTGAACTCTGCTTTCATTTATATTAATGAAAAAATTAGACTATATTTGAATTTTTCCCGAAAAAAAATACCATACTTCTGCTTTATTTGTCAATTCTATAAAAAGGTTAGCCTATCTTAGTCTTTCACCCGAAATTTTGCCTATATTTCCATTGACAATATGAACAACGATTAGCAACATTTAAAAAAAATAAAATAAATAATAAGATGCACTTATTATTTCAGAGGAATTTCTAACGGCACAGATAAACCTAATTTTACAACAAATGTGAAAGACGATCTAATTTTTCGGGGGAAAATGCTAAAATAATTAAAATTTATGAGGGGATACAAAACAGAGATAGGCTAAATTTCCTCACCAAATTTATTTGTCTTTATTCCCTAGGAAAATTAGCCTATCTCTTTTTTGAATAGTTTTGAAAGTTTAGCTTATTTTGTATTTTTTTCCAAAATTTAGACTCTCTTTGCCTTATTACTAAAAATTGTACCCTATCTCACTCTTTTACACCATAATTTTTCGAATCTTTGATTAAATTCCTGAAAAGTTTAGCCTATCTTCGTTTTTACCATAATAGTTCGCATATCTTTGGCTTAACTCTGTAAAATTATGACTAGATTTGCTTTTATTTCATCCTTATGCCTACCTTGCCTTTTTGCGCGAAATATTTACCTGAACTCTGCTTTTATTTATATTTAGTTAAAAAAAATTAGCCCATATTTTCATCTCCCCCCCTCCAAATGGCATACTTCTGCCGTTATTGTCAATTCTGTGAAAAAGCTAGCCTATGTTAGTCTTTCACCAGAAATTTTGCCTAATTTTCCATTGACAACATGAGCAACTATAAGCGACATTTTTCAGAAAATGTTAAATATAGACTAAAATGAACTTCATATTTCAGAGAGATTGTTCACGGCACAGATATGCTTAATTTTATAAAACATTTGCTAAAGTTGGGTTAAATATTGGGGGATAAGTCTGATATAAACAATATTTATAAAGGGAACAAAAACAGAGATAGGCTAAATTTATTCAGGGAATTTTCCTTTTATTCCCGAAAAATTTTTGCTTTCTCTGTTTTGAATCCCTTTGAACGTTTATCTTATTTTAGCCCTTTTCACCAAAAATATAGCCTATCAATGTCTTATTTTGTAAATAAGACACGCCTTTTCATTCTCTTACACCTTTTTGCACTATTTACAAGTTACCTTTACCTTTGTAGTATGAAAGTGGTAGAGTTGTAATAAAATAAATCTATAAAACCGTGTTTTAAAGCTAATAAAGACAAGACTATATTGAGGTTGACATCTCTAACAACAGGTGGTAGCATTGTACGTGTTGTATTTGATATTATTAATAAATTTATGAGCTCTTTTGACATTCTTTCCATATAGATATGTTTTTTTTTTTCCCAGTTCCAGATTCATTTTGCTTTTGAGTACTGTACTAATTTTTTTAACCAAATTTGGGCATAACTTACTTTTTGTAAGTTTTGCTACATTTTCATTTATAACTTTTCCTGCTTCAACTTCTCTAAATGGTGAATACAGAAAGGTATTAATTTTTTAATTTTATCATAAACTATGTATTTTTTGCTCTTAGGAATTAGAAATTAAGCTACTAAATCTTACTATGCATAATAAGGTTATTCTGGTTCTTTAGAATATTCTCTAAATTTATTTTCTATTTCATCACAGTAGCCATTCCAGTTTGTCTTTTTAAGTTCTAATATTCTCAGAGTAATGATAGTTACTGTTTGAACTATTCAATGGTATTGCGGCAATCATTGCTCTGTGACCAGACGGTGGCCCTTTTATACTTCTTCTTTTGATATTCTGGGCTATTAGTATCATATCTGAATTACTTCCTAAGTCAGATTAAATCTTAAAGGAGCTTATATTTGTACATTTGTACATTAGACAAAAATGAAGAAACCTTCTATAACTTTACCTGTTGAATTTGCAATTTCATATTCCCACCTTCTAGAATGTCTATTAAAGTCACCTATATCAGTTTCATGTTCAAAGTTAAAGAAGTAAGATATTACATATATTGTCTAATAAGTTTAATGTAAATATTTGAACTGGAAATATATAAGTATTTCAGTTGATAAGTTTGCCTTTTGAATACGAGTGCCCATTTTTGTCATCTATAAGAATTTCATTGATATCTCTTTTGGATATGGGAAACACCACATGCATTCCATTGTAGAGTTTTAATGTTACTTAAATTTTTCTGTTTTAAGCTTGAAGTAATGTAGTTTCCACCCAGACATTCAATTGATGGATTATTTTTCTCTGAAATGTTTCACTTCTGTAGATATCACAGCATAATAATAAAATGTATATCTAAGTACCATCTTTCCGCATATAGTGGTTACATTACCTATTCATAACTCCCAAAGTAATTGAAGGAACCGTGTCTGACATTATATCTTTGCTAGAATTGACTCAAGAGGGCTCCACTGTGAAATAAAGCAAATATAAGCTAAATTTGGTCGCAAAAGCATACATTTAAGGCTAAATTGTGCCGAAATGAGACAAAGATAGGCAAATTTGACTGGAAAAGGAAAAGATAGGCTCCATTTTACCGAAATAACGCAAAGATAGACAAAGAAAAGCTAAATTTGTTGGGAAAGGGTAAAAATAGGCAAAGATAGGCTAAATTTGGACAAAAGGCAAAAATAGGCAAGGATAGGCTAAATTTGGGAGGAAATTTAGCCTTACTTTGCCTAACTTTGCCTTTTTCGACCAAATTTAGCCTATCTTTGCCTTTACCTCCGAAATTTAGCCTATATTTGCCTTTTTTCACCAAATTTACACTCTCTTTGTCTATCTTTGCTTTTTACCCCAAAAATTAGCCTATATTTGCTTATCTTTCCCTTTTCCCACCAAATTTAGCATATTTTTGCCTATCTTTTCCAAGTTATGTCGAAATAAAGCAAAACTAGTATATATTTACTAATAAAAGGTAACAATAAATTACATTTGGTCGCAAAATGCTATTTTAGGTCACATTTTGCCGAAATAAGACAAAGATAGCCTAAAATTGACCGGAAAATGCAAAGATAGGCAAAAGTTTGCGGAAATAAGGCAAAATTTGGTGGAAAAAGGCAAAGATAAGCTAAGTTTGGTGGGAATGTGCAAGAATAGGCAAAGGTAGGCTAAATTTGGTCGAATAAATGCAAAGATAGGCTCAATTTAGGAGGAGATTTAGCCTATATTTGCCTATCTTTGTCTTTTTCGACCAAATTTAGACTATCTTAGCCTATCTTTGCTTTTTACCGATACAATTTACCCTATATTTGCTTATCTTTACCTTTTACCACCAAATCTCAGCCCCTCTCTCCCAAATTAGTCCGAAATAATGCACAGATGGCCCATATTTAAGAGCAAAAATCCCAACATAAGCTAAATTTTGCGGAAATAGGCAAATTTTTTTCGCAAAAGGCAACGATCGGTACATTTGACCAAAATAACGCAAATATAAGCTACAATTTGTCGCAAAAGGCTATTATAAGCTAAATCGTGCAGAAATAAGATATGTGAAGATATGTCATGTTTTTGTGGAAAAGGCAAATATGGGCTAAATTTTGTGAAAATAAGGCTATGATAGGTCATATTTTGCAGAAATAAAGGCAAATATAGGCTAAATTGGTCAATATCATATCATACATTATAGGCTACATTGTGCCGAAATAAGACAAAGATAGGCAAAATTTGACCGGAAAATGGAAAGTTACGCTACATTTTGCCCGTATTAACTGAAAGATAGGCAAAGAAAGGCTAAATATGGACAGAAAAATGCAAAGATAAGATAACTTTGATGGGAAAGTTCAAAGGTAGGCAAAGATAGGCTAATTTCGGTCTAAAAAGACCGAGATAGGCAACGATAGGCCAAACTGTACAGGAAGAAGGCAACATGGATATCTTTTTCCTTCTCTTCAATTCAGTAAAAAATGAGCTTATCTTTGCTTGTTTCTCGCAAAAGTTACTTTATCTGTGTCCTTTTTTCTATTCCCCGAATACGTTAGCCAATACTGGTGTATTCTCCCGAAATTTAAACCTACATTTACATTGAAAATGGGGAAAAATTAAGTTAATATTTTCAGGAAATTAAAATTCAATTCAAATTCACTCAATTTCTTAGTGAAATTTGAAAAGAGAAATTATGGAATGATTTTTCCAAGAATAAGGAAAGATAGGCTGATTTTTTTATGAAGAAACTCTAAAACAAAAATGTCTGGAAAAATCAAAAGAGAGATAGGTTAAATTATCTTCCGGATATTTAGCTGTTTTTCTCAAAGAAATTTAGCCTAACAGTTTTTTCATTCACTTTGAAAAATTACCCATTTTCGCGTTTTATTCTAAATATTGAAGCCATCTTTGCCGTATTTTGCAATATATTCAGCCTATCTCATGTTTAGGCACTGCAAACTTAGACCATTTTAGCCTTAATTCGTGAAAAATATTACCTATATGATATTTCCATGAAACATCTAGACTATCTTTGTCCTATTTGTTGAAAATAACGTCTATTATAGTCATTTTGAAATTCTGTTATTAATTTTACCCTATTTCGTCCCTTTTTGCACATGTTTTTCATACTTTACCTTCTTTTAAATACAGTAGAAAATTAGCTTATTTTTGCCTTTTTCTCGCAAAAACTAAATTATCTTTCTCAATTTTTTAATTTTCAGAAAACTTTACGTCAATATTGGTCTGATATCACGAAATTTAACCTACATTTGCATTGAAAAAGTGTCCCAATTAAGAAACATAATTTTAGCAAAATTAAAATGAAATCGAAATACACTAAATTGTTTAGTTTGATTTAAAAAGAGAAATGTTGGGATGATTTTTCAAAAATTAGGGCAAAGATAGGCCGATTTTAGTATAAATAAAGGCTAAAACTAACATATTTGTCAGAAAAAATCAAAACAGAGATAGGCTAAATTTTCTCCCGTATTTTTTAGCCGTATTTTCTCGAGGAAATTTAGCCTATCACTTATTTGATTCAATTGGAAAATTTAACCCATTTTCGCGCTTTATTCCAAATATTGAAGCCATCTTTGCCGCATTTTGTAAAATATTCAAGGAATCTTATATTTTAGCACCGCAAACTTAGCCCATCTTAGCCTTAATTCGTAAAAAATATAAACTATATAATCTTTCCAATTAATATTTAGCTTTTCTTTGTGATATCTGTGTAAAATAATGTATTTTATAGTCTTTTAGATATTATGTGCAAAATGCTACTTTATTTCGTCCCCTTTTTGCACAAGATTTTTCACTACTTTTCCTTCTTTTAAATACAATAGAAAGTTAGCCTATCTTTGTTTTTTCTCGCAAAAACTAGGTTATCTTTCCCATTTTATTAGTTCTCCGAAAACTTTATCCTATATTTGTTTTTCTCCCAAAATTTAACCCACATTTGCAATTGAAATTGTGTTTAAATTAAGAAACATATTTTCAGCAAAATTAAAATAAAATCGAAATACACCAAAATTTTTAGTTTGATAAAAAGAGAAATGTTGGGATGATTTTACAAAAATTAGGGCAAAAAATAGGCTGATTTTTGTATAAATAAAGGCTAAAACAAACATATTTGTAAGGAAAATCAAATCAGAGATAGGCTACATTTTCTCCCGTATTTTTGGCCGCCTATCTGTTATTTGTTTTTCTCGAGGAAATTTAGCCTATCTGTTATTTGATACACTTGGAAAATTTACTCCATTTTCGCGTTTTATTCCAAAATTTGAGGCCATCATTGCCGTATTTTGTAAAATATTCAGCCTATCTCATGTTTTAGCACTGCAAACTTAGCCTATCTTAGCCATAATTCGTGAAAAATATAAACTATATAATTTTTCCCTCTAATATATAGCATAGTTATGTCCTATCTGTGGCCAATAAAGTCTATTATAGTATTTTTGATAATAGGGGAAAATGTTACTCTATTTCGTCCATTTTTTTTTTTTTTTTTTTTTTTTTTTTTGCCCAAGATTTATCACTACTTTTCCTTCTTATAATATAGTAAAACGTTAACCTATTTTTGCTTTTTCCTCGCAAAAACTAGCTTAAATTTGCCTTTATTTTAGTTTTTCGAAAA
Organism: Metallyticus violacea; assembly: GCA_030762175.1. Taxonomy (NCBI): domain Eukaryota; kingdom Metazoa; phylum Arthropoda; class Insecta; order Mantodea; family Metallyticidae; genus Metallyticus; species Metallyticus violacea. The sequence continues at coordinate 15,816,117 of CM060841.1, forward strand.
CGTTTTCCAATATTGGTATATTCTCCAAAATTTTAACCTTCATTTGCATTGAAAATGTGTCGAAATTAAAAACATATTTTCAGCAAAATTAAAATAAAACCACAATACACAAAATTGTTCAGTTTTATTGGAAAAGAGAACTGTTGGGACGATATTTAAAAAAAATAATGCAAATCTAGGCTTATTTTAGTATAAATAAATGCTAAAACAAACATATTTGTCAGAAAAAATCAAATCTGAGATAGGGTAAATTTTCTCCCGTAGTTTTGGTAGTTTTTTCTCGAGCAAATTTAGCCTATCTGTTATTTGATACACTTGGAAAATTTACTCCATTTTCGCGTTTTATTCCAAATATTAAGGCCATCTTTGCCGTATTTTGTAAAATATGCAGCCTATCTCGTGTTTGAGCACTGCAAACTTAACTCATCTTAGCCTTAATTCAAGAAAAATATAACCAATATGTCTTTTCCATCTAATATATAGCGTATCTTTGTCCTATCTGTGGAAAATAAAATCTATTATAGTCTTTTTGATAATAGGTGAAAAATGTTACTCTATTTCGTCCTTTTTTTTTTTTTTTTTGCACAAGATTTATCACTACTTTTCTTTCTTTTAAATACAGTAGAACGTTAGCCTATCTTTGCTTTTTCCTCGCAAAAACTAGCTTATCTTTGCCTTTATTTTAGTTTTTCGAAAACGTTTTCCAATATTGGCATATTCTCCAAAAATTTATCCTTCATTTGCATTGAGAATGTGTCGAAATTAAAAACATATTTTCAGCAAAATTAAAATAAAACCACAATACACAAAATTGTTCAGTTTTATTTGAAAAGAGAACTGTTGGGACGATATTTAAAAAAAAATTGACGAAGAAAGACTGATTTTTGCACATAAAAAGCGCAAACCAAAAAAATGTCAGAAAAAATCAAATCAGAGATAGGCTATGTTTTCTCCCGTATTTTTGGCCGTTTTTTCTCGAGGAAATTTAGCCTATCTGTTATTTGATACACTTGGAAAATTTACTTCATTTTCGCATTTTATTTCAAAATTTGAGGCCATCATTGCCGTATTTTGTAAAATATTCAGCCTATCTCATGTTTTAGCACTGCAAACTTATCCTATCTTAGCTATAATTCGTGAAAAATATAAACCATATAATTTTTCCATCTAATATATGGCATAGTTTTGTCCTATCTGTTGCCAATAAAGTCTATTATAGTATTTTTGATAATAGGTGATAAATGTTACTCTATTTCTTCCTTTTTTTTTTTTTTTTTTTTGCACAAAAAATTTATCACTACTTTTCCTTCTTTTAAATACAGTAGAACGTTAACCTATCTTTGCTTTTTCCTCGCAAAAACTAGCTTAAATTTGCCTTTATTTTAGTTTTTCGAAAACGTTTTCCAATATTGGTATATTCTCCAAAATTTTAACCTTCATTTGCATTGAGAATGTGTCGAAATTAAAAACATATTTTCAGCAAAATTAAAATAAAACCACAATACACAAAATTGTTCAGTTTTATTTGAAAAGAGAACTGTTGGGACGATATTTAAAAAAATAGGGCAAATCTAGGCTTATTTTAGTATAAATAAATGCTAAAACAAACATATTTGTCAGAAAAAATCAAATCTGAGATAGGCTAAATTTTCTCCCGTAGTTTTGGTAGTTTTTTCTCGAGGAAATTTAGCCTATCTGTTATTTGATACACTTGGAAAATTTACTCCATTTTCGCGTTTTATTCCAAAATTTGAGGACATCATTGCTGTATTTTGTAAAATATTCAGCCTATCTCATGTTTTAGCACTGCATACTTAGCCTATCGTAGCCATAATTCGTGAAAAATATAAACTATATAATTTTTCCATCTAATATATAGCATAGTTATGTCCTATCTGTGGACAATAAAGTCTATTATAGTATTCTGATAATAGGGGGAAAATGTTACTCTATTTCGTCCTTTTTTTTTTTTTTTTTTTGCACAAGATTTATCACTACTTTTCCTTCTTTTAAATACACTAGAACGTTAGCCTATCTTTGCTTTTTCCTCGCAAAAACTAGCTTATCTTTGCCTTTATTTTAGTTTTTCGAAAACGTTTTCCAATATTGGTATATTCTCCAAAATTTTAACCTTCATTTGCATTGAGAATGTGTCGAAATTAAAAACATATTTTCAGCAAAATTAAAATAAAACCACAATACACAAAATTGTTCAGTTTTATTTGAAAAGAGAACTGTTGGGACGATATTTAAAAAAATAGGGCAAATCTAGGCTTATTTTAGTATAAATAAATACTAAAACAAACATATTTGTCAGAAAAAATCAAATCTGAGATAGGCTAAATTTTCTCCCGTAGTTTTGGTAGTTTTTTCTCGAGGAAATTTAGCCTATCTGTTATTTGATACACTTGGAAAATTTACTCCATTTTCGCGTTTTATTCCAAAATTTGAGGACATCATTGCTGTTTTTTGTAAAATATTCAGCCTATCTCATGTTTTAGCACTGCAAACTTAGCCTATCGTAGCCATAATTCGTGAAAAATATAAACTATATAATTTTTCCATCTAATATATAGCATAGTTATGTCCTATCTGTGGACAATAAAGTCTATTATAGTATTTTGATAATAGGGGAAAAATGTTATTCTATTTCTTCCTTTTTTTTTTTTTTTTTTTTTTTTTGCACAAGATTTATCACTACTTTTCCTTCTTTTAAATACAGTAGAACGTTAGCCTATCTTTGCTTTTTCCTCGCAAAAACTAGCTTATCTTTGCCTTTATTTTAGTTTTTCGAAAACGTTTTCCAATATTGGCATATTCTCCAAAAATTTATCCTTCATTTGCATTGAGAATGTGTCGAAATTAAAAACATATTTTCAGCAAAATTAAAATAAAACCACAATACACAAAAGTGTTCAGTTTTATTTGAAAAGAGAACTGTTGGGACGATATTTAAAAAAAATACGACGAAGAAAGGCTGATTTTTGCACATAAAAAGCGCAAACCAAAAAAATGTCAGAAAAAATCAAATCAGAGATAGGCTATGTTTTCTCCCGTATTTTTGGCCGTTTTTTCTCGAGGAAATTTAGCTTATCTGTTATTTGATACACTTGGAAAATTTACTCCATTTTCGCGTTTTATTCCAAAATTTGAGGCCATCATTGCCGTATTTTGTAAAATATTCAGCCTATCTCATGTTTTAGCACTGCAAACTTAGCCTATCTTAGCCATAATTCGTGAAAAATATAAACTATATAATTTTTCCATCTAATATATAGCATAGTTATGTCCTATCTGTGGACAATAAAGTCTATTATAGTATTTTGATAATAGGGGGAAAATGTTACTCTATTTCGTCCTTTTTTTTTTCTTTTTTTTTTTGCACAAAATTTATCACTACTTTTCCTTCTTTTAAATACAGTAGAACGTTAGCCTATCTTTGCTTTTTCCTCGCAAAAACTAGCTTATCTTTGCCTTTATTTTAGTTTTTCGAAAACGTTTTACAATATTGGTATATTCTCCAAAAATTTAACCTTCATTTGCATTGAGAATGTGTCGAAATTAAAAACATATTTTCAGCAAAATTAAAATAAAACCACAATACACAAAATTGTTCAGTTTTATTTGAAAAGAGAACTGTTGGGACGATATTTAAAAAAAAAATTGACGAAGAAAGACTGATTTTTGCACATAAAAAGCGCAAACCAAAAAAATGTCAGAAAAAATCAAATCAGAGATAGGCTAAGTTTTCTTCCGTATTTTTGGCCGTTTTTTCTCGAGGAAATTTAGCCTATCTGTTATTTGATATACTTGGAAAATGTACTCCATTTTCGCATTTTATTTCAAAATTTGAGGCCATCTTTGCCGTACTTGAAATATTCAGCCTATCTCATGTTTTAGCACTGCATACTTAGCCTATCTTAGCCATAATTCGTGAAAAATATAAACCATATAATTTTTCCATCTAATATATGGCATAGTTTTGTCCTATCTGTTGCCAATAAAGTCTATTATAGTATTTTTGATAATAGGTGAAAAATTATACTCTATTTCGTCCTTTTTTTTTTTTTTTGCACAAAAAATTTATCACTACTTTTCCTTCTTTTAAATACAGTAGAACGTTAACCTATCTTTGCTTTTTCCTCGCAAAAACTAGCTTAAATTTGCCTTTATTTTAGTTTTTCGAAAACGTTTTCCAATATTGGTCTATTCTCCAAAAATTTAACCTTCATTTGCATTGAAAATGTGTCGAAATTAAAAACATATTTTCAGCAAAATTAAAATAAAACCACAATACATAAAATTGTTCAGTTTTATTTGATAAGAGAACTGTTGGGAGGATATTTAAAAAAAAATACGAGGAAGAAAGGCTGATTTTTGCACGTAAAAAGCGCAAACCAAAAAAATGTCAGAAAAAATCAAATCAGAGATAGGCTAAGTTTTCTCCCGTATTTTTGGCCGTTTTTTCTCCAGGAAATTTAGCCTATCTGTTATTTGATACACTTGGAAAATTTACTCCATTTTCGCGTTTTATTTCAAAATTTGAGGCCATCTTTGCCGTAATACTTGAAATATTCAGCCTATCTCATGTTTTAGCACTGCAAACTTAGCCCATCTTAGCCTTAATTCGTGAAAAATATAACGTATATGCATTTTTAATTAATATCTAGGCTATATTTGTCCTATCGGTCGAATATAAACTTTATTATAGTCTTTGTGAAATTCTTTGATAAAGTTTACCATATTTCGTCCCATTTTTACACAACATTTATGAATACTTTTGTTTCTTTTGAATACTGTAGAAATTTAGCCTATCTTTGCCTTTTCCTCAGAAATGTAGGCTATTTTTGCTATCTTTGCCTTTTTCGACAAAATTTATCCTATCATCCTTACTTAGCTTTTTTTCACCAAATTTAGTCTCTCTTCGTATTTTACGGACAAAATTTAGCCTATCTTTGACTATTTTTGGTATACTTTTCCCACCAAATCTTCTTTACCTATTTTTCCCAAATTGTGCCGAAATAATGCAAAGATATTTAGGAGGCCAAAATAAAAATTTTGCGGAAATAACGCAAATTTAGGCTGAATTTATTCTCAAAAGGCAACGATGGGATAAATGTGACCGAAATAACGCAAATATAAGTTATATTTGGTTGCAAAAAGGCAATTATGGTTTAAATCGTGCCAAAATAAGGCAATGATTGGCTAAATTTGTGTCAAAAGGAAATTATGGGCTAAATTTTGCCTAAATAAGGATAAGGTAGATCATATCTGCTCTTTGCCTCTTAAGGGATGCTTATTTTTACCATGGCAGATTAAGCACGAATTAACAGAATTTCCTCCATTTTTGGTTGAACAAGTATCTCTTTATGACTTGGTTTCCAGTGCCTCATATATTAAAATATGGACTGTGTCACAGGAAGGTGAGGATAGAATATGAGTAAGAGAGGTTTACAGAAAGAATTTCACTATTTCTTGCAGCCCATTTCATGAAAGTAACTCATAATATTGCTATGCATACTCGTGAATAATGTGTAAATTAAAATATGGCTGAAGAAATGAAATAATTTCTGAAGGTAATGCACAACTTATAATTTATTATAATTTCATTTTTATTTAAATATCTGATATACACATACATATTGTAAATATTTTAAATCTTCTAAGAATTCTACACTGATTTTTTGATAATACAGTAATATAACTTTTTAAATATTAAACAATATGTGCATTAAATGAGACTTTAGGACAATGAATAATGTATGCTTTCTGACATATGTAAAGTATTTTCTTTGAGGTCTATTCAGAAAAGCAAAATGTTGCTTATAAATATAATATGTTACTTCAAAAATACTGCAAGCATATACTGTTTTTCAAGTATCAGAAAACAAGGTCATGATACAATGATGCAGGAAGCTGTGCACTTGCATTAAAAGAATTACTTAATTTGACACATGACAAATATCTTTGTAATAAATTGCATTATTATTAAAATACATTATTACTTATAAACAATGGTAATACAGTTTTTATATATATACCACTCCATTGTCAACAGCTTCGTAAGTACATTTAATTGCGGACATTATTACTTATTTAATTTATAATAAATTATTTCAAAAGAAAAAATATTAATTGCACAGATAATGCCAATCATTAAAACTAATAATACTGGATAAAAATCTTCAGCCTGAACACTAACAAATTCTTGAGCCCCTGTATTGCATTTGGGCTTCTGGTAAAACCAATGCCTGTACTCACGGTCACGTAATCCAATCTCATCCAGCCAACGAGCCCTACAAAAATAAAACAGCTTAGATTACACTGTTTCACAATACATATATCAATATTGCCTGTTTGCTCTATAATAACTGAGAACTCCCTCCAAAACATTTCATACTCCCAATTTTTGATTTTACAGGAGAACAAAAGAAATAATTTATGTTGATATAGAGTTGGTTTGGTGGCACCTATACTTAACTTGGTTTTTTTAACATGTTTCAAAAACATTTGCTCCCATCATCAGCAGAAGACCAACTGGTAGAATAAAATATTAATGAACATTTAATAGACAAATACTGACATATAAACCTGTTAAAATGTAAATTGGAACTTGTACAGTGAAGTTAATCATATAATTGATATCAATGTATGATTCAGTTGAACTGCACACTCTTTATGTTTCACTTATTTGTCATAATGTTCTAGAAACTGGTTCTATAGATTATGACAAGTAAATACAGCGTTAAGAGTGTGTAGTTCAACTGAATCATACAATGATATCATTATATAAACATATGTTTATATACCTATACAGTCTTTATTGGATAGCAGCAAAAAAGTAAAATAAAAGAGAAGAACAACATTACTTGCAATGGAAAGTAAATATTTCATAATATGATGATAAATACAACTGAATCCACATTTGAACTTTAGTTGGAAGATTTTTTATAGAATTTCTCTTATTGTGGTCCCAAAAAGTTATACATGTTGATTAGGCCTCTCCATATTCCTAATATTATATGCAGAGAAATAACTCCAAATTGTATTCCTTCACAAATTTCATTAGCAGCTGTCCAACACCTGCTCATAGCTTTTACTTCAAATGGTTTATTTAACAATTCCACTGATTTTCCTTACTGAGAGGATACAAATACTAAATACTTTTGCTATTCTTTCCCTCATCTCAATTTGAGCAAAAACTTTATCAAAAGGCACATAACTGTATGTAGTACAAAGACTTTTTGGTTGACCTCAGGGATATATTCTGTTGTGGCCTACCAATGATAAAGAATAACCATTTTCTAGTATTTATATTGGTAGATACAACAAAACATATGTTTCCTTTCCTGGAACTTTGAAAGAAGGATGAAACTGTCATGAATGTATGCTTTCTCAGTTGCATCTCTTTTAAAAATTGTTTCAAGTCATAAGTGCATAAAAGTATTATATTTTTGTAGATAACAAATGAGTTATTCCATGTCAAATCAAACGAAATGAAACAATTTTACCTCCATTTCATAGATACACTTATTTTTTTTTTTTTTTTCATTTACTAGTTCTATGAATCCAGTAAACTAACATATGCATTATTAACAGCTCAGGATGTGGACAAAGGTCCATAAAACATATCCTGAATAAATCTTCAGTAAGTGAAGTCAGAAAGACTGTGTTTAAATAGACTCAGAATGAACTATTGATCATTATGTTAAATTCTAAATTTCATTACTATTGAAAATAACATATGTGTGTTTATTTTAATTTAAGCTCATAAGTTTTAGAAATATTGCATGCTAGAATTCATTAGGGGGGGGAACATAATGCAACATATAAAGTGTAAAATTAAAAATTTTTATAATTTTTCTTAAAAAGTGCATCTGAAAGCTTGAATAACAGTATTTCTCTAGATGGTTATTATTTGATTTTAATATATTTGTTTGAAATTGTTTAAATTATGATTCAGCCTTTGAAAATTATATATGAATATGAACTCAATAAATTAAAAATCTGAAAATATTCCTGTAGTGCTTTAGAGTATTCTCAATTATTCCAGAAAAAACAGAATGAGATCTGTAATTGTTCAATGGATATTAAATTCTTTACAAAACAATATGCAGCAGATTAATGCATCAGTTGTGAACTGCAGAGGCTTAACCTCATGCTGGATGCTTAGTCAGTGATTGCAACTTGAGGATATTAAGAACATTGTAACAGGAAAGTCATGAAGGGGAATAATGCTAACTTGCATTGTACTCACATTATAATATCTTCAAAATGTTTTCACATTTTGCATTTTAAACAACTGTTTCCATAGACATGACACTAAATTTTTACTGACTTATCTTCTTTTTCAAAAAAACATTGTTTTAATAAAGTTTCAATTCTTGATAAGGAATGAAAAAATTTAATGTGCTTGCTATTGGTTTTAGATTCTGATACTGGGCCTGCAAATTTTCAGTTAAGATTTTGTGCTCATTCAAGGGTCAAAATAAAAATGAGATATTAGTAATGTTTTTGCGTCCAATGAAACAGCTTTTTATAGGATCTTTACTAGATTGTAGGAAAGCCTTCCAGGAGTTCTTCAAATGCCATCGTGCAATCACAGGAATATTTACCATTTAATGATGTAAAGAAGTAAAACTCATCATTAATTTCATAACACTTCGTGTAAGCAGGTATTTTATTACTGTTGTTGTTGTTGTTGTTGTTATTATTATTATTATTATTATTATTATTGTTATTATTATTATTTGTAATGTAAACTTGAGCCCTTGAAAAAACAGATAGTTTCTTTATAATGAAAAAATTTTGCTTTAAGAAATTGATTCCTTTAGATTGAAAAAAAAAAACCTTGTTTCATGTTCCAAGATTTTAGAGATAGTAGCCATACTTTTGTGATGAATTCCTGCTTATTCTTTGAAAAAAACTGCAATGGATTTATTGTGGTGTAGCACTTGTTTTAGTGCATACCCTGGACCAAATTTTGTATAACAAAAGAGTGCTTTTTGTAAAAATCTGCAATAGAATAATTTCCAAGTTATAACTTTTCCTTGCATTCCATCAAAAACTAACTTTATTGCTGACTTGCTGCAAATATGCAGCAATAATGAGAGAAGTTTGCTAAGCAGTTTGTCTAAAAAGTCATCAATCCTAGAGGGCACTCCTAAATCATTGTGATTTACTATAAACCATTTGTATGCTATCTGTTTATTAACTTCAGCATTAAACATTCTTGAATGTATCTGATTATATTATAAGGCTGTGTACAATTTGGGCTTTGTTAAAAGTAATAATAAGGTGTAGAGGATTACAGATGTGTGATAATGTTTCTTATTTTTTAAAATGAAGAACTTAATGAATTTTGATTTTCCGCCGCTGGATGAACTCAGCAAGTTTTTATTAGAACCACAAGATACCACCACAGGAGCGAACAGGCATCCATCCCCCATTTTGAACAATGGCATTCAGTCAACAGCAGCCGATGATGGGAGGAATCTCTCCCAAAACTAGTCCAAAGTTTTAAAAAAGTAAGTGGAGTTAGTGTTAACAACTTGAACACATTAATGTAGAAAAAGCATAACTTATTCTTAGAACAAGGTTTTAGTACATGTTTGCAAGAGTTAAAAAATAGTTTACCTATAAATACTGTTAAGAGTACAATTGATTACAGTTCATCCAATGAATATAAACTTCTATTTACAAGGTATTTTTTCAACTGATACTTAAATTTTGATTTTTCTACAGATTTAATCTCTGGTGGCAATTTACTGTACAAAAAGGTACTTCTTACATTTACATCCTTACATACTATTTGTTTATTATAAACATACCTATGATAATCTTTACTGCTTCTAGTGTTATAGCTATGAATCACATTATTTTCTATAAAATTCTTTGATTCACTGCATAATATATACTTATATACATAGAGAGAGTAGACAGTTAGCATTTCATGAAGAAAAAACTTAAAAAAGGAAAAGAGTTGAGATAAATGAAAGCATGGTAGTACTAGTGTATTATAATTAAAAACATAACATTTTTTAAACTAATACAATGTGGGTAACTTTTTTACACACTTCACTTACTATCTTTAAGTTAGGACAATGTTTCGGGAACCAGCGTTCCCATACTCAGCCATTTACCCAATACTTCCTGGTGATTTCTTTTCTGCAGGTATCTTTTATTTTAATCAGGATTATATGCCATAGAATGCTTAGACTGTGAATTGAAATGCATAGGAAAAACCAAAAGAAATCTGACAATTTGGAAGAAAAACATTTTAGAAACATCAAATTAAAACAGCTGGAAAATTGGCAGTGGCACACCATTATTGGAGCCAAAATCATGAAATTAACCCAGAAATAAAACTTCTAAAAAAATAAAAAAAAAACCATTTGAATTGGGAGAAGGTTTTCATCCTAAAATACCAAAAATTCACAATGAATTTTGACCTTCCACCATGGGATCCCCTTTATAAATTCATTTCAGATCCACCAGAGGCCACCACATACCATACAACAGCTTGCATGGGACTAACACGAACACCAGGAAACATTGGGTGAATGGCTGAGTATGGGTACGCTGGTTCCCAAAACATAGTCCTAACTTAAAGATAGTAAGTGAAGTGTGTAAAAATGTTACCCACATTGTATTAGTTTAAATGTAATGTCTTCACTGTAAACAGCTTCAAAATTATATAAATACATAACATTTTTTGTTATATCAATAGTAAAATTCTTTTTCCTGTTCTTTTGCTTTTTGTGTTATTTGATTTGTTGGGATGTGCTATGGGAATAATGACCAGGGTCACAAGCTGTAGACATATAGTTTTATAATCTACTTAGAACTCAAAAAAGTATCATCACCATCATCGTCGTCATCGTTGTTGTAGTACAATAATGCAATCAAGTTTAACAAGCAAATAAGTGTCATGTGAAAAAACATAAATAAAATTTTTTTTGAATACAAAATACAATTAGTGTATAAAATAAGTATTAGTTTAATTAAACACATAACATACCTACTGAATAAAAAATCCTTAAGTCTAAGTATAATTGAATAGGTACTATTTAGGAAGATTTAACTAATTCTTATGCAGTTTCTGAAAAATTTAAGTATTCATCTTTTAAATATAAAAGTGTGTGCTCTTGAAATGAAAACTGTTCAAATAATTTACATATGCGAGAAGAAACATGTATAGATTTACCTTCATTATTATGATCATGAGTATCTGAATTTATACTAAAATTTTAGTGTAAGTTTGTATTTGTAATAAAATTTCATACATATGCACAAGGCAATGGAAATATCTTCAATATTTTGAAGTATGGGACACAGTTGGTATTTTTTTATATTTTTAAATTGTACTGACTTTTTTCGAATCCAAATATTGTATCTAAATATTCAAGCTTACATTCTCAAGATGTAAGCATTCCCATCTTTTATGTTTTAACAAGGTGAATAAAATGGAACATTTCTCCATAGGTCCTCTTGAAATTATATATATAATTAAACCAAATATAACAAAACAATAACTTACTTTTGAGTAATATGCTCTCTGTAAGAACAGCCTTTCCTTACAGGAAATGCCAACTTATTTGTAGAATACATTCTAATTTCTTTCAATTTGCATTTGTCATATTCTTCAAAAACATCACTCATAACTTTATATGCACCAGCATCACCATGAAAGGCATAAAGTCCCGTACGTATCTTTGCAACTCCATCCTCTTGTGACGTAAATGCCTCTTTATATGGTTGTGTATATAATTTTTCATTGTATAGCCTTTTTACAATAGGGTTATTTGTGTCCTTAAAAACATGAAAACACAAAATTTGAAAGTGAAAGCTACATAATCAAAATAATATGTATTTACTCACTTATGAAACTATAAAAATAGTTTCTCTTTCTCATGAATAGGCTTCAAATATTTGGTAGATACTTACAAAATGTTATCTCAAAATTCATTATTTAGTTAAATATGTTGGATGTTTGTAACAGTGTTATTTAATATAAGTTTAGAATAACTGAGTCGACTTTGTAACACTTACATCACTAGTTGTAAATTAATAGATAAAAAAGAACAATACAAAATTAAAGTAAATAACCCCACACTGCCTAGAATCTACGGTCTTCCAAAAGTACACAAGCCGGGAAAAATAATAAGACCCATTATAAACAACATAGCTGCCCCAACATACAAATTAGCCAAATGGTTAACATACAGATTTTCTTCCTTTCCAAAATTTGAAACCAGAAGCATAAAAAACTCCTCAGAACTAATTCAAAAAATTAAAGATATAGAAATAGAAAAAACAGATACCTTGGTTTCTTTTGATGCCACAGCTCTTTTTCCAAGCATCCCTACAAAAAATCTACACACCTATATAAAAAATTGGTTGCTAAAAGCAGGGAAAACAATGGAAGAAACTGAATAATACATCACTTTAACTAACCTGTGCATAAAGCAAAATTACTTCACTTTCAATGAAAAATATTATAAACAGAATTCTGGCTCAACATAGCCCATTATCACCATTATTAGCGGATCTCTTCATGAGTGCATTAGAAATTAGAATCACAAAGGATTTCCCCTGGTTGTTCAAAGCATGGTATTGCTATGTTGATGACATCTTTGAAATAGTTCCAGAAAAACACCTAGAAGATGCACTAAAGTTACTCAATCTACAAGAAAAATCGTTAAAACTAACTATGGGAAGAGAATGCAATGGACAGCTACCCCTCTTGGATCTTAAAATAATTAAGTTAAAAAACCACTTAACATTTGGCATATATAGAAAACACCTACTCACACTAATAGCTTAATTAAATATAACAACTATAACCCAGTTCCTCATAAACATGCAGTACTAAATAGTCTTGCTCACAGGTTGGTAAATGTCCCCATGAACAGAGAAGAATATGTTTTAGAACTGAGCAATATAATAAATATAGCTATAGAAAATGGTTTCAAACAAGAAGTAGTATATAAGAAAATAAACAGAGCTAGGAACAAAAAAAGAATCAAAGACATCAGTACTCTTGTTCCTAACAAGGAAGAAAATAGAATGTACCAGAAACTCACATACCATCCATCAACCTTGTACAAATTCCAAAAGATTTTCAAAAAACAAAACATTATTTTAGCTCCAAAAAACAGTTACTCCCTAAAAAATATACTGAATTCTTAACTAAAAGAGGACCTTCCTCAAGAGAACAAATCAGGAATATATCACATGGAATGTGTCGATTGTGAAAAAATTTACATAGGAAAGACTAAAAGAAACATAAAAACACAAGCAAAAGAACACATCAGGAACATAAAACAAAGACAGGAAGAAAAATCAGCAGTAGCTTGGCATTTTTGGAATGAAAAACATAATATAAACAAGAATCCCAAACTACTTAAAAACATTACAGGGAAAACAGAACTCGCCGTCTGGGAAAACATTTATATCTGGAAGAACAAATGTAGCATTTTCAACTTTGAAATTCCACCAAGTGACGTCGTAATACAGAAGTTCATCCAACCGCCACCAGAGACAAACTAAACCACCATGAAGAACAAGGCCGGCAGTCGAACTGGAACTGAAGATGGGAGCAATTAGCTCCAGAAACTTAGTTTTCCTCTTTTAAAAACTATTAGTGATGTAAGTGTTACAAAGTCAACTCAGTTATTCCAAACTTAAATTCATTATTTACTTACTTAACATTATATTTATAAATAAAAACAGGATTACTTATTTTTTGCGTAGAAAATATGTGCCAAAAAAAAAAAAGGAGAAGAACAACAAAGTGAGAAGGAAAGAAACAATTAAAGAATTCAGGAAATAGCTTGTAATATATACTGAACTTCCATTTATCTAAATGAAATAGAAATATTTGTCATAAAAGAACAATGAAGAACAGGTGGGTTATAATTTTAGCTAATGGACTTGAGAAAGTGGTCCTTCAAACTTAAAAAGATATATGTAGATCCTAATTTAAACTTGATGCAATTTTATAAACACTCTGAAACATTACATAACATTAATCTAATAAGTCTCCATGAGTCTGTGGATTTTTCACTTACTGTAGCTCTCAAGAAAAAATTAACTTGCATTCTACATTATTTCCTGCATCTTAAATGCAATAAGTCTATGCAGAATAAAATTAGACATACTCATTGAAACATATACTGTTTTTTTTTTATCTAACCTTTATGTACAATTGAAAATTTATACTAGATGCAAACATGATGTGCAATGATAATTGCTTTTGCCTTGGATAATTCTATTTGTGATACAATAGGTTAGAAACTAGAATTCCATAATTAGTAAATTTCAGCCTTCAAGGGATTTTTCATCATGTCAGATTTTTAATTTCATTTTTTAAAATGTTTCATTGTTTTCACTTTAATTTATTTTGTTTGTTTCAATAGTATTTACTTCAAGGTGCAAAATTGCAAAGGATGGGAGATTTTCCCTTCACCAATGATTTTTATTTAAAAAAATCCTCCCCACCAAATTTTAGGAGCATCTTTTCATTATAAAACGACAAGTACAATGTAAAATACATATATTACTGAAAATAATATATTATTCTGTGTACATTTCTATGAAAATAACAGCAATAATACATATAGAAATAATAGATGAAATTCTTCAGAAATGTAGCAACTCTATGTGTATTTCACATTACAACTGCCATCAACAACATAGTCTCAGATTATTAACTGTGAGCCGGGCCAGTCTGCAAGCATTTATTCATATGGGAGGTCAAGAAACTAACAATGAAAGTCAAGGTGAAAGCCATGAGTGGCTTAATTATTAACTTTTTTAAAACTGGTCAAGGTAATACATGTGATCAATCAGTCAGTGATGAAGATAATGTGCAGAAGAAATCTAAAAAGAAGCCTCGACATGGTGTACAGTTATGTACAGCAGCAGCAGAGTGTCCATAATCTAATGAATATAGTGTTGTAGGAGGCTGCAATGACAATAATCCTGGATCATTAAAGACAGTGGATACTGAGCAGTTTTTTATGTCTTGGCAAAAGAATTGAGAGCCTGGTTAATGTTTACTACCAATGAAAAAGAAACTGAATTACTGCTGTGCAATGTTTGTGTTACATATTCGCAACAAGTCTGTAAAACGCTTGGAACTTCATCTAGTGATTTACCTTGGTCACAAGATGATGTAATGAATAAAACTAAAATGAAGCTATTTACAAACATGAAAAGAGTGTTGTTCATTCATATTGTGTGCAGCAGAATGAAATGTGTGAAAGATGGGTTCTAGAAACCTGTGTAGAGAGTTCATGAACTGTTCATGAAAAATAAAAAAGGATGAAAAATGTAAAAGACGGGTTCTAGAAACCTGTGCAGAGACTGTTCATGAACTATTCATGAAAAATAAAAAAGGAAAGCTATACAAAACTGTTAAGGTGTTGAGGCAGGTTTATGTAGTAGCAAAAAGAAAATGGAGTTTCATGATCATCTTGAGCTTATGAGTCTACAGAATGCAAATAACCTAGACATGGAAACTCATCTTCATACAGAAAAGACCACCACAAGACTGGCTAATTTTACTGCTGATTAGTTATGTTTGAAATCAGTGAACCTTCCCAAAATGATGGAACATTTTTCAATTTCTGTGAATGAATCTACAAAAGGTTTTCTGAAAAACATTTTATTTTGTATGTTATGTATGTTAACGAAGAGAATGATGCTGGTTGCTGCTTCTATAAACTATACTCATGGAAAAGGCTATTGCCAAATCGCTTGTAGAGAAAATTGTCCAAGCCTTTTCAGAAGACGGCACAGGTGTAGAAATGCTTTAAGAAAACTTGTGGGATTTGGTTCAGATGGAGCTAAATTTGAACTTCAATAATAATGTTGACCACATTTGTAAAATATAAGAAGATCTGTACTTATTAAAGAAAACTGGAAAAATACCTATCCTCAGAAAATCTAAAATTAACTAATTATAGAATAATTTATTGACATGTACTATATACAAGAGAAGTCTTGATTATCACATGTAATACCAATTTAAATAGTATATGCACAAATTATGAAGGAAAAAATAAAAAAAATTGTAAGATACACATTTCAAACGAATATTAGGGCATGATGTAGAAATGTTTTAAAGTAAAAACTTCGGCAAGAAAAAAGAATTTCTTACTTCAAATTATTTGCCATTTATTAATGACTTGCATCCAAAATGTAAATAATATTTATCTCCCTCCATCTGTGCTATTCCATTGATATTTAATCATACTTACATTTACATAATTTACATTGTACCCAACATTTCTCATACTGAGTCTGAATGCACTATCCATTAGCTCAGACAATGTATTTATTGCTGAACTTGATGTTTGTAAGAGTGAAACAATGATGGCAGAGTATGATGTAGTAACAAACACAGAGACCAAAAGCAAGGATAAGAATATTATTCTTGAAGAAATACTAATTGGTACAAGAGATGCTCCTGCAAAGAAAAAAGAACTTTAATCATAAACAGCAAATCAAATGAGCTATTAATCAAATAAACATGAAGACAAAAACTAGCCCAAAACATATAAATATAATGATGGAGTTTTTAATCAAAATAAAAATTGCACAAAGGAGCATTTATAGGAGTGAGTGCAAACAATCTTGAAGCATATTTATCCTATGTAATGGATATATTCTCTCAGATATAAAAAATATTATTTATGCTATGAACTGAATACTCAAATAAAAGTATGCAGATATGTAAAAATTACTTTGATAAATACAAATTAATAATCTATTATAACATTGATAAGATTTATATTAAACTTTAACCACTTAAATAGGAGGAATTCAAAATTTGGGATAAGGAAAACAACTAAAGAAAGTTACACATTTAGAAAAGGGAATACTTGATCATCTATAGTTATCCTTCAGGCTGGCATTTGTCTTGTTCACCTTCTTCAAGTTACTATAATACCTTTGTATAATACTCACTATTATAAAAAAGGATTTATTCACGAATATTATTCCAAATTTTAGATATTAAATGCAAATGATTAAGGTGAATTTGAATTTAAGAGGCTATATTGAAAATATTTACCTTGATTACACACAATTCCTACGGAATCCAAAATAATACCATCCCAAGTAGTTGTTGACTTGGTTGTCGACTGTCCAAAACTCTGTGTCTGAGTGGTAAACATCAAAGCAAGAGTTAAAATTATTACAGTGATCATAAATGTAAACCATACAGTAGGACTGAATGGCAACACATATATCACTGACACTTCAGAAAGAGATGGCTTAAGGAACATGAATGCCCCTCTGTAACACAGAAAACAGACAATAGCTTTAGCTTGGTTTTCATTATATCTTTCTGTTTAAAACATAGTGAAACCAATTATAAGCAGATTTAATGATGAATCATAAAATATTCTATTGCTTATTTAAAATGTGCTTATAGGAACTATCACAGTGAAGCCACTCATATATTCAAATCATTGTATGATATGTCGAACTAAAACAATCTTATTGCTCCACTTATTTGCTCTGAAATGTGTGCTCTCATCCTTGGCCATGGATCAACTGGTTGGAAACTTCCTCACACTATGCAGATGTAACCTTCTACAGGAATTGAGCAGGGATTTATAAAATAAGTTGCACAGAATGTGAAAAAAATAATATTGGTAAAACAAAGAGGAATATAGGCACATGTTTGAATGAGCACTTTAGGAATATAAAATACAAACAGATGGAGAGGTCAGCTATGGCATATCATTTTTGGGTGGAAAATCATGACATTCAGAATGGGGTTGAATTTTTGAAAGCAGTACAGGGACCTACAGAATTAGCTACATGGGAAAAGATTTACATGTGCAAGTATAGAGATAATTTAATGAACTTTGATGTTCCTGGTGAGGATAACATCAATTTTAAGTTCATCAGGAAGCCACCAGAGTAGAATCTCATATCTGTATAGTGCAAGGAAGTTTCCAACCAGTTGCTCTGTGGCTAAGGATGAAAGCAAAGGTTCTGGAAACTAGTACCACATTTCATAGCAAGTAAGTGGAGCAATAAGAGTATTTTAGTTCAACATATCATACAATGATTCGAATATTTTATTGCTTTTTCCTTGACCATATGGATAATTTATATTGCTCCAATGATATCCAGTTTTTTTAGCAACCATAACCATTTGAAGATCTGATATAAATAAGTGTCTAGGGCTGTATCTTCCACACTTACAAACTGTATGCTGAATTATCTTGATGCATACCATCACATCATCCATGCCTCCAGTTCAACTGCGTCCTACAATGTAAGTTTTGTTAAGTTCTGCTGGCAATAATTTCAATGCTTTCAGTACCTTCTATGCTTTCTATACTGCATAAAACTGAAATTCAGTATCCCCCTTTGTCACATTTATATCAAATAACATACAATACTTTAATCACCTTTCCTATAAGAACTGTTTCTTAATAGTCTCTTCTGGGTAGGATATTTAGAACATGGTTTCACTTACATTATATTTTCATGGAACTTTTGCCAACAGCATCAGCTGTTAAACGACTGTTGGATCATTCATAAAAATTGGGTAGATAGGTATCCGGGTTGACTCTGGTTGTCTAGTGATTAACTTAAAGTGCTGTCTTGGTTGATGAACAGTTTTTAATAATTTGATGCCTTTTTCTACTTCATGGTTTTCATTCCAAAAATGTGCTACCACAGCTGATTTTGCTATTTGTTTGTAACGAATGTTTCTCCAATATTCCTTCAACCTAATGCCTATATTTCTCTTTGTCTTCCCAGATTTTTTCACAATCCTTACAATTAATCTGAAAAAATCTGCACTTTTGACACAGAAAGAGTTGGACACATTTTAATGCACAAATGTAAGCAAGTAAAATTGGGTGTATTGGTAGAAATGTATAGAGCAAGGATTGGTATGATTAATAAAATTAGACTCTCTGGTAGCATAGCAATGGACGACAAAGTTGCAAAAATGACTTCCTGGTTTGTGTTGCTCCTTACTATGCTATTGCTTATAGCAGAGTTGAATTGAACCCTGGACCCATAATGGAGGAAGTGATGGGTATGCTCAAGAAGATTTACAGAAGATCTGAGGAATTTAAAAAAAATTGAGAGAATGTTGAAAGCTAAGTTTAATATAAAATTGGATGGAATTAAATGTATGTATGAGTGGAAATGTATATACAACTATTATGTATATGTAACTGTAAACAGCTTTCGGTTCATTTTTGCCATTGATATGTCCTACAACATGTAAACAATTTACAGGATCAATAAAGTATCTATCTATTTAAAAAAAGACTAGAAGATCTAATTTAATTAAATTTGGGGTTGAAAAAGAGAACGATATAAGTATAAATTATTGAAGGAAGATTACACATCCAATTAGCAGGATGAGAAATGGATGAGGGGGGATAATTTAAAGAATAAGTTCAAATTTATAATTGACAATAGTTAAATTTGTATGGATGAAAAATTAAGGAAGGTATTATCTGGTAGCAAAAACTGGATAGGTATTATAATTTTTATATAGTACGATTATGGCAAGAAGGATAGAATGCTATGTTCTTTATTACCAGAACAACTGGTAGAACAACTTGAAGGCAACTTTGCAACTTTTGGATTAATGGTAAAAAATAAGAGGGGATAATTTACGTGAGAAAGATAAAAGCACAGTTGGAGCCAGAGGAGAGAATGATTTGGCAAAGTAGGGGAGAGCACATTTAGCATGCATCACCAATGAAGTTCATATCTTCACCATATCTACTTAGAGATACTGAAAGGAGAATGTCCATGGGGCATCCTCTCCAGGAGATTGAAGTAATGTGGGGCATAACAGAGGCAGTTACAGAGAAACAAATTAGACAAGTTTAGATTTCAAACAAAATAAAAATATGTATAAGTTATGTTGTGGAATATTGAAGGCCTGTGGGTTAGATTTAAAGCTGACAAAGTTAATAATTTATTCAAATTGCCAGGTATTTTGTGGTATTATTGTGCATTTGGTTGGATTAGAGCCTAATCTCCTGGATATACAATAGGCAGCTGCTAATGAACCAGGGATTGGAGTCTGAGGTAATCAAATTGGATAATTTATATTTAATTACTCAGAATTAAAAATTAATAATAGTAATTGATGATAGTATATGGGCTTACTAGATCCAAAGGATGCTATTCTTCATCAGAGATGAGGTTGGTGAACTCCATTCCAGACCTCCTTAACAAAGAAAGTTTTTCAAGTACTGGTAATTGAATTTGGGACCTCCCAGACAGCAGACAGTAACATTAATCACTTGAGGATATGGATATACTGGAGCCAGTAATTACAAAGGTGCAACAAAGTTCTGCTCTTATTTTATAACCAATATTTATATAATTTTCAGTTAATGTTATAGAACTAATGTTTGATTATAATAACATATAAATGTGAATAGCACTTTAATTTACTTTTCTCCTTCATTTGCTGTTTAACATGTTGACTAAGTACACACACTTATCAGTTTATATGATTCTTAAATATACAAGAACAGTCTTTTAGTATACATTTAGTATCATACAGAACAGTGGAAAATCTAAAAACACAAGGTAAAAAAAAGTTATCTGAAAGCCTTTAATGCTGCTAAAGTACTGTATGAATATGGAAAAAAGGATGAGACCACCAAGAGATTAAACTCCTCGCTTCTCATCAAGGTAGCCTGGTTCAATTCCAGTGGACACAAGGGGGATTTCTGATGGATGAAGTATCATCGACAGATTTTCTCTGTGTTCTCCAATTTCTCTTGCCATTTATTCAACTAAAATTCCATTGTCATCTTCACCTTAATTATAATCTTGCATAATGTAATCCGCCAGTTCTTAATGCACAATCTGTAAAAGGGATTATGCATCTATCTTTTGCTGCCCCTGTGAGGAACTTCAATATCTGGTTGACAAATGAATTAGTATCAGAAAGGGTAATTTTCATCGTCATCATTGTCATCATCATCATCATCATCATCATCATCATCATCATCATCGTCGTCGTCGTCGTCGTCGTCATCATCATCATATGCAAAAATAATTTATCTCATATGAAGTTATGTACATATAGTTATAAGTTATTTTCCACCTAAATGTAACTATTTCACCAGCATATTCCACCATATCCATTCTTGTCTCTTTAACAAGTAGTCCTGCAGCTCCAATTTCAACCTCACCACGTTGCATCATGCCCACAATCCCACCATAGTTCTTGGTTCCATTAATGGGATATCCCCACTGATCTGCCATTGTCAGATTCATCCTACAAAGAAAATAAGTAGAATGTAATGATACTTAAAAAAAAAATTAATGTACAAGATGGCAAGAATTAAAAGTGACCATGCAAATTAGGAAGGGTTATTATTTTAATCATGTTTAAAATTAGTAACCAAGTTCATTTTCAGGATGAAATTATTTTAGAGCTACTTCAATGACATAAATACAGCATTATTCAAAACGCTCATTCTGTTTCAAATGGCTATTATTCCCTACCTATGCAACACAGCCTAGCATGCACCAAATGAAAGCAAAACCTGTGAGTTTACATAGTCATCACAAAATGATTTTTCATGTTCTGTAGCTTTCTAATGTAAATCAGTATTCATGGTTCAATGGTTTTGTTATTTTTTTGAAATTGATGAACAGGATACCCATAGCATTTGTGTAAAAGTAAAAACAAAGAGTGAGAATTATCAATGTAAGAGTTTAATCAATAAACCTTGGGCCTTATTCCCATGGACAGTTTAAATACAATATAGGCTTAGAAGTATAACAAACAATATCTAGAAATAGGTACAAATGGAACTATAAATAGCAAGTAATGTGCCATTCTAAACAGAATAATGTAACCAGATTTTATGGAAATTATATCTACGGCTGTGAAAGAGGATATAAAAGCATGTAGTATTACTCCTAGGGTAATGGAACATGCTGTAAAAAAAATAAATAAAGCAGGGGCTAGGCTTATAGCATATCGCTTGGTATACACAGGGGGGTTGGAGAAGTTTTGCTGCAACTGGACATCCCCTCATTCTAAATTTCCTGGACATTGCAGAACTGAGGATGAGATCACCTAATGAATACTCAATACTGCAATTTCCCTCCATTTAGGGTTATTCTTAGATCACAAGAAGGCTGGAAGGAATGAACTATGCATATTAAAGACTGTAATCAACTTATATGGTATACTAATGGATCTGATAAAGGGGTATAATCAGATGCACGCATATATGGTCTATCTCCAAGGACCAACTTTAGTACAACTTTAGTGCAGTGGGTGCCGGGGCATTTATGGGAATGAGAAGCCAGATCAAACGGCTGATACACCCTTTTTTGGCTCTGAGCCCATTGTTGGAATCAGTAACATATTGCCAAGGCTCAGGTTAAAACATGGATTCTGGATAAACATCAACTAAGGTGGCAAACCTTAGGTGGAGAAACACAAGTTAAGTCCTAGCAATACTCTTTCCACCTCTCTTCTTAAACTGGACAGAAGAGGAATAAGGAAAGTAATTGCTTTTGTTACTAAACTTGATCACTTCAGGAAACATCTACGAATTAAGTGGATCTCTATACAACTGAAACCACTAGCAGATGGGGTAGCGCAATAAGCCTGATAGGCTGATGTGCTGGAGGTTGTTCAAAATTCCATCCACCCATCCATCTATTCATTTGTCCATCCATCCATCCATCTATCTATTTGGGGAAATGACAGACTGGATGAAAATGTAGTGAAGTACAGAATTAACTTCAGAACAAAAAAGTGGCACTATCAGCTACTTGCTTTCCCTCTCAATGCATCAGTGAACAATGCCTGGTTATTGTACAGACAAATATCAAAATATAAGGAAAATCCTCTGGATTTATTAGACTTCACAAGATACACTGCTTGTGAAGATACTGCTGGTAAATTGCTGGTAAACTGTTTTTTTCAGAAATACAGCACACTTCATTCAAATGGACATCCAATCTAGAACTCAAAGCCAGTACACAAATGACTAGCAAATGGTGTTCATTATGATGGTCAAGATCATCTGATTATTTCACTACATGAACAACTAAGATGGGGCCAGTGCAAGAAAAATACCACTAAATAATGTAAAAGTAAAATCCCTGTGCACACTAATAGTTTTTTTCAGTCTCATTCACAATGAAGCCATTGTAAAAACTGTGTATTTGTGCTTACTTTTTATTTGAAAAATCCTATTTCACCATCAAATGTAAAGGATGAAACTATGCATTGTACTACAAATGTTCTATGTGCATGGATTAATAAAAATACTTAATTATTTATGCTATGTGATATATCATATTTGTCAAATACCTGAAACCATTTGTTCCCAATGTTCCATTATTGGATTGCTCATTTTCAGTCACTAAATGCATTGTTACCATAATGAAAGTGGTAATATGTATTATGCAAACTTTTGAAATTGGTTTCATCAATAACTTAATTTGGTATCAAAAGGCTTAAAGTGGAAGCAAACCAAGGATTAATGTTTTCTAATTTTTGGCACCTAAAAACCTGAACCCTTCCTTTTCCCCTTCAATTTTTGGGTCATAAATCTTTGATGCTGATTACTTTATAGTTCATATAATGCGATTATGTAAATAAATGTAATAATATAAACAGTTTTATTTGAATAGCCTCTGGAAAAAAGAAAACATGAGCAACAATTATCACAGAAGGTTCCAGTTTATAATCTGCATCACTGAATGTCTACAATAAGTATTCATATGGGTACATAATAAATACCCTTTGCTCAGTCATTTTTGGAAGTTCCCGTATTTCAATTTCATGACATCATCACAGATGCTAGTTTTGCAGACTACACTCTCCTTGCAGTGCTCTAATATAGTACCACCATAAAATACTTCCAAATGTATTGCTGAACATTTTCTTACTACACTTTAATGGTTCTATCAGGAGTATAAAGACAGAAAGGATGCTTATTATGCCATAAAAGCTCATGTTACTGTGTAATTCCTAAAAGAGACTATTGGAACAGTTATGTATGACAAGTTATGTTTCTCTTCCCTTGCCCATACCCTAAAAAGTAACACTCAATAACTTTAATGAATACACTGGAAATTATGAAAATGACTGAATATTGAGCATAGAGGAAATCATGTTACTGCTGGTAAATAAATGAATTATTATGTATTTTTTGTACCAAATAAGTTAAAAAATTATCAGAAACTGTATTTGCATTTCCCTTACGGCAGGCCCAGGTTTGATTCACAGTTGATTTGTTTCCTGACTGAGTTTTTTATCAGTGGGTTTTTTCCCCCTCCCAGTTCTTAAGGTGAATGCCTGGTAAACTTAGGCTATAATATGATGAATGGCTTTCATTCAATCAAACCATCATTCATCCTCTCATAATTTGATACAACAGATCTCAAGGAAACATGCTATGATTTTTACAAAATAAACAATGAATGTAGACAGACAAAACACGGCACAATGGTAGAAAGGATCTAAATGCACTGTCTGTATAACACATCTTAGAAATTCTTAGCTACACATGGATTACTGTGGCAAACAATTTCAAATAGTGTGATTAACACATTGCCTCTTAGAAATCAAATGCAACTTCTGGGATTTCCTGAATATGTTCATTAGAGAGAAGAACCAAATGATTGGGGCAAGGAAGAACATAGTAGCTCAACAGTAGAGCATAGCATAGTAAGCAAAAACTGGTAGTAATAATAATAATAATGCATCACATATTGCTTCATATTCTCACCAACAGAGATGATCAAGGTCATGATAGCATGAACTCATGAATGGGATTTGATTCTTGCCAGAACTGTCCTCCCTAACTGAGAGTTTTTATCAGGTTATAACTCATTCAATGACTAATAATAAGAAGTGTCTAAAAAGCCTGAAATGTTTCCTATCCCAACTTATTAATTCATTTCTTATGTATTACCAGTACCTAGTACCTGTAATACCTCTATAGTGAGAACAGGCATTACACACTATTCTCTTTGGTGGTAGATGCTGTAGACAAAATTCTTTCTTTTACATATTCCCAAAAAAGTAATTCATAAAGGTCCAACTTCTCCAATTCCATTTATACCTGAACTTTTCATTTAATCCTTCAAGTGTGCAATCTAAGTGTGTTGATATACCATTCTGCTAGTACCATATTCTTGCTCTTTTATTGAGTGCAGGTAATTCATAACTGATAAACTGCAATAAATTGTCTATAACTTTAAAAAACATAAGAATCTATGATAAATTTCTAAAAATGCCACACCATGCAATTAATAACCAACAATGATAAAAAGATACAATTCTCAATCATTTTTGGATGTTTAGAGTATAAAATCTTCATTATTGTTTCCATTCAATAAGGGAAGTAAAGCTGCATGATCCTATGTTGTAGATTTATAGAACATAAAAGAATGCTAAGCCTGGAAGAAGACACCTCTGAGAAAAATGTATTAGCTATCTCACATCCTGAATTAAACAAGATTCTAGTGACCAGAGATGTTAGAAAACATCCTTAAATAAATCAACCATTTGAAATATTCAGTTGTCCAATGGCAATAACTCACATTATGTTAATTAACATATTCATTGTTCAAAAGTAAATAATAAGTTCCTTATCAAATGAACACTTTCACAAAAGCATTACATAGCCATTCTTGAAACTCAATATGGAGCTGATAATCACGTATGAGAGTTTCTGAAACAAGAAGATATAATAAGTGCGATATTTCTGCTCCTTTAATATTTGCTATATTAGTATATAACTGATTCCACTGTCTCTAGCCAATTTATGTTGGCTTATCTGGATTAACAACAATGGAAGCAAGAACATTAATAGCATTTTATCATCCACTTTAGACTTCATAATTATATGATTCCTGTTCTTCATGCCTCCATTCTTATGTAGTCATACTTTCAGCTGTTTAAATTTTATATGTAACATTTATATATTGAACATTTCCAGTGTATTGATAATTTCTTCAGCATTATCTATATTAAAAGCATGCTTGATACTATGCCAAACTATGCCATATTTCTTGCTTTATGAGATCTAACCAATCAACATGACAAAACTATGTTATGAAGTATACTTTTGCAGCTGAATTTTATGGAGGTAAAAGTTTTTCAGCATATGTTGCATTTAGCTTCCTGAGGAGGAAGACAGCAAGGTCCTTGAAATACTGGTTGATGTATTATCATTCAGTTTCATGCAGTATAAGCGGAAAAACTTTTATCATGATGATAAGGCTATTTTTAAAATATTAGATAACTTTGAAAAAAGGTTGTTGTCTTTCTTTCAAAAGCCATTTCTCTAGTTTACAAAGAGCATTGAATATCCTGTAACTTCTTAAAGGTTTCAGAAAAAATTGATTTAAACCAAAGTTGCTTGGTTTGTTGAGGAGAATCAGAATATAAAGGAAATTTAGCATCATTCAATTTAAATTACTAGTTTTATAAGATGTATAAGCCCTATATGTGCCCTAAGGGGAACCCAATGAACTTTGTTTATGATTTTATCAGAAACTCCCTTTCCTGTAATGAGATATGTACAAATATATTTAAATTTATTGATTTATTTAAGCAATATTAAAATGAAAAATTTTCTGTGGACCATAAAAGAAGGCCAAAACATTACTAGTTTTTTAAGCTCAGTCTAGTAGCAGCAACAAAATTAATGTTAAATTTCATTCATGGTAGGGTTAATTAGATTCAGTGATTTGATTGCTCAATCATTTTCTACTTGAATTTGAAGGATATTCTTAGATGACAATTTACAGATTTATTAATTGATTTATTAGAATCTATCTATAATAAAGTTTGCAGGACAGCTGTGTATAAACCAAGGTCATGATGTGAGATGCTTCCCAGAGCATTACAAACTATGTACAATCCGAGTTACCTAATGTCAAGCTAATTATCAGTGGCATGCTAAGATGGTACAACAAAAAAAGGGTATGAGGATCAATAAAGAACTAAATTGACTGTGTACCATTAAACTGTGCCCATTTGTAGATGGAAACTTTTGACTGGCAGATAATGAGTTTGAAAGAGATGGTGTTCACTTCAATTGCAGGGGGTTTTACAAATTTGGAATGCTGCTGTGCAATGTAATCAGTTCAGTAATTAAGGGAAACTAATAAACTGGTGGTGGATGACACATTAGTGACTGAAAATAATGATAGAAGCGTACAAGAGTTTAACAAGATATGCAAAACAGAAACCAATGTTATAGGAGTGAATGTTTCAAGGGACCTTCACACAAGAACTACTAAAGAGAAATTAAGTGATGGTTCGATGGATCTAATGACCAACTGTGTGGATGCAACAGAACAAACAAAATTGTTGAAGGTAAGTGTTCTTGCAAGGAAACCTAAAGAGAAACTTTAGCTAACAATTTTTTGTCTAAATGTACAGTCTATTCAAAATATATTAAACTATATTGAAATCTTACTAGATAAAGATCTGAAAGAGGTTAGCATAATGTGCATCTCAGAACAGTGGTGAAATCAACTACATATAGGTACCAAATTAAACATTAGCAAGTGCTTATTGCAGAGCTAAAAAAATGGGGGTGGGTTATGCATATTTGTTAAAAAAGAGATTCATTTCATAAACATAAGTACATGCCAAACATTATGTTGAGAAGGTGACTTTGAAGTGGCAGCTGTGGATTTGACAGAACTAGGTATTACTGTAATCACATACGTGCTCCAGATAGTAATATTACAATCTTTCTAATAACCTAGACAAAATATTGAATATAATCATGAAAACCAATAAAAAATATATACTATGTGGATGTCTAAACATTGGCTTGCTTAAAGACAGTAATGAGAAACAGATCTTTCACACCTTCTTAAAAGCCATAACTTAATCCATGTCATAACCTCCCCTACAAGAATAACTAACCATTCAAAAACAACGGTTGATCAAATTATAAATAGCTAATTAACACTGAATTTAGTGATCATGAAACACAAATAGTTCAAATTGAAACTAATAAAGCCAAGATATTTACATCAACACTAATTAAAAAAATTAATATTTAATACTGATAACATTTCATATATGAATTATTTCTTAAGCAAAGAAGACTGGCTTAATATGTATAATGCAATTAATACTAATGAGAAACTTTGATTGTTTATTAATAGTTTTATGTTCTGCTTTAACACCACTTTTCCTCTCAAAACATTAAGAGCGTGCAATGGGAAATAATAGAGAAATTGGATAACTCCAGGTATAAGAAAGTCAGTGAATGTAAAAAGTTATTGTATGAGTTACCTAAGGTTATTAAAATGTCAGAATTTCATTTTAAGAATTATAAAAGCATATTAAATAAAGTAACAAGATAAGTAAATATTAATAACATTGATAATCATATTAAAATCTCT
The DNA here is from genome assembly GCA_030762175.1 of Metallyticus violacea. Taxonomy (NCBI): domain Eukaryota; kingdom Metazoa; phylum Arthropoda; class Insecta; order Mantodea; family Metallyticidae; genus Metallyticus; species Metallyticus violacea. Next base: position 15,844,539 of record CM060841.1, read on the forward strand.
AATAATAGGAATGAAACTACATGGCAAATAGTAAACCAAACGACTAATAAAATGCATCATATACAAGGTAATATAGAACTTTACTATAATGATAAAAAGACTGCAGATGCTACTCAAGTTACTAACACTTACTTCACAGAAATAATTAAAGAATTGGTCCAAAACAATAATGGATGTTTCAATGCCCCTGTAAAGACTAGTACTACCAATAATATAAATTCTATATATCATTATGAAGTTACAACTGAGGAAATGCTTAACATAATAAATGGATTGAATAATATATATTCTGCAGGTGTTGATGACATACCATATAATTATAAAAAAAGGCAGTGCACATAATTAGAGCACTTGTTCATCTGTGTAATGCATCCAAAACTAGTGGAACTTTCCCTGACATATTAAAAACATCTAACGTTATACTTATACTCAAAAAATGGAAAAAGACGGAGGCATCAAATTACGTCCAATTTTACATGCCTTCCACATTCCCAAAGACATTGGAAAAAAATAATGTAAAGAAGACTTTTTTCATTTTTTGAAAATAATAATATAATTACTAACTCACACCATGGGTTTTTATACAAAAATCTACTGAGACTGCAGTATACACATTCTTAGATAGTGTTATAACTGCCTTAAATAATAAAGATAAAGCCATTGGCATATTATTAAATTTAGGTAAACCTTAGGATACTGTTAACTACCAAATTTTGTTAATGAAATTGTTTGACTTTGGCATAAGAGGACCAGCATATAATTGGTTTGAATCTTATCTCACAAACTGCAAACAAATTACAGAGATTACATATACAGGTCCTAACACTAATACATCATCAACAGTTTCATCTAATTTACTTAATATAACATATGGAGTCCTGCAAGGCTCTATTCTAGGCCCATTTTTATTTATTTTATATATAAATGGTCTAACAAATAACATTCAAGCTCATAACATTGCACTATTTGCTATGATACTAATTTACTAATAACAGATAACAGTGATGAAATGTTAAATAACTGATTAAGACAGGCATGTAATGATTTAGTATCATGGATAGGAAATAACAACCTGGCTTTTAGCACTGATAAAACAGTTTGTCTTAAATTTCATATTACCGATAACTTAAATAATAATAATAATAATAATAATAATAATAATAATAATAATAATAATATCCTTGAAGTAAAATTAAATAATAAATTATGCTCATACAAAACTGAAACAAACTTTTAGGCTTGTAGATACGGAATAATTTAAAATGGAAATTTCATATTAAATACCTTCTAAGTAAATTAAGCAGGAATATATATGCCTTAGGAGTTTTAAAACAAAATGTCAGCCTTTAATAGCTTATTATGCTCATATACATTCTATAATGAAATTGGAATAATATTTTGGGAAAATTTGCCAGAAGCTAAAGATGTATCAATTAAACAAAAACAAGTCATTAGTGTTATACGCAGTGAAAAGAAGTTATGTTCATGTAAGCCTCTATTGAGTAAACTTGGTATACTTACTTTGGCATGTGCTTACATATTAGAGACAGTTTTATTTGTGAAAAAAAAAAAAAATAGATTTACTTTCCAAAATAATAGAAATGTTCATACACATTATACTAGAAATAATGATATATAATTCCCTTTCCAATGTCATTAAAATTACTGAAAATTATAATGTATTTAAGACTAGGGCAAAGATCTTCTTGTAAGAGCAGAGCTTTTACACAATAAAGAAATATCTGCAACTTATTAAATATCCATATACATAAGTCATTGTGTTAATTAACTTAACCATCCTGTATCATATTATCCTTAATTTATTATAGTTAATCTATTATATATTATAAATGAACTTAGGTTAAGTATGTTTGACATCTAAATTGTATAAATTTAACTAGTGACATATCCTGTATCAAAGTACTATGCACAGAATTGATTTTAGAGAATTAATAAATTGAATTGCATTGAATTTATAAATACTGAAAGAAACTTGCATACTCTTGTGCTTATAAATATTAAGAGCAGAAAGAATGACATCAAGTTGTTCAGAAATATGAATCTAGAATAGGAGAGCTTTCCTAAGAACTAAGCTATTAAAGGATTACCAATTTCGCCTAAACATTAATGTCTTAATATTACCGAGGGTACCAAAAAATGTATACATACTTTCACAGTAGATATATATTTAATATACTTCAAAGTTGAACCGAAAAACAACAGTAATGTGAGGTATGATGTTCTGTAAACAGATATGACTCATATGATAGCGTTGCTACGTGACAGGTGAATCAACAATGAACAAACGAAGCCAAGATTATCGTATGATTTTTCTGTAAACAGATGTGACTCACATTGCGTAATGCTAGCGTTGCTACAACAAAATGGAGCGGAAAGTAATTTTCAAGTGCATTGGAAAACCGAGAATGTTATTAAAGTTCAAAGGCAATAGAGACGTGTGTACAGAACAGAACCGCTAACGCGAGTAACAGTTGCACGCATTCCAGACAAATTTGAGACCACGGTACCGTTGGCGCTGTTCACAAGGGCAGATCTGGGAGACCTCGCACAGCAACAAGTCCCGCGTCCTCGGCTATGGTTTTGGAATGTTTTGAGCACTTACAGCATAAATCTACAAAGCAATGTGCACGTGAGACTGAGATTAGCAGAACCAGCGTACGTCGTATTATTAAAACAGCAAAGTTGAAAGTTTTCATCCCAAGACTTTTGCATGCATTAAATGAAGATGGCCCTGATCGGAAAATGCAGTACTGCGAGTGATTTCGGAACATGGTGCAAGAGGATAAGGCCTTCTTCCAAGGCACTGGATAGGACCAAAGGGTCCGATTGAGTCTCCACCGCGTTCTCCCAATCTACGTTGGACTTCCACCTATGGAGAACTCTTAAAGATGTTGTATACGTAGTAAACCAGCTACACTGACAGCACTTCGGGAGGAAATTGAAACAGCATGTGCTGCAATCGCTGAGGGCATTTTCACAAACGTTGCTCAATCAATATTCAACGTACTCAGAAGTGTATCGACGCCGATGGTAAGCATTTTGAGCAACTGTTGTAACTGTAAAAATCTAAGATGACTAGTGTTCGTCATTGTCTGTTTGCATGAATTCAGTTTTGTCATGTTAACACGTTTTTTCTTTGCTTGAAGTGTGTAAACATTTTTTGGCAGCCTCTGTATATGTATAATGCAGTTCTATACAATGAACTTCATTAATCTAAGTTATCTCATTCATAACAGCGGTATTTTTTTAATCAGTATGTGCCAATTAACACTTTGAAAAATTAACCTTTTCAAAATATCTCAGACTTAGACTTATACATTACTTTTTATTTATCTCCTCTACGTGACATATTATGAGACATATTACCTGAAATTCAGCATTCGAGCCACATATGCCATTAATGCATAATTGTTTTTACTCAAGGTATTTAGATGTTTGTAACGCATATCAAAGAAATTTTCCCAGATATCCTCCACCACCTAAAACAGAGTTACAGAATCATAATATTGCTAATTATAATCATTATTATAGCATTTAACTTTTTAAATAAATAGAACCATGATGTTAAACTTACAATAACAGCAGTTTTGATGGATATGCCACGATAGTTGTCTCTTCGAGGCGGAAGAGGCCAAGACTCTCCAATAGAAAAAGTATAAGAAGATGTAACTGTCATAGCTTTATCTTTTCCTATTTTATATATATCCTGAAGATGTAAGGATGCTGTTACAGCATCTTTCCTATATGCCATAGTTACATGGCTGTTTATTGGCAAATCTAAGGATTCCAAAATGTTTATGGTTTCATTCTTATTTACTGAGATAGCATTGTCAGACATTTCCATTAGAAGTAGCCAATGATGCAAATTGGTGAATAGTTTTTCATCAGATGCCTGTGGAAAATATAGCAATTTAAATATATTTCTTAAAATGAGAGAACAGCAGAAAAATGTTATTCTTAATTTCATATAGCATTACCATTCACCTTCTATAAGGAGTTTTGAATATGAAATAATACTAAACTAATGATAGACCTTGATGACATGTTTAAAAAAAAAATAAAAAAGTTATTAGAAATTGCATTAGGCCATTATTAAAATGCATTATATCTGAAACCAGAATAAAATTTAGGCCCTGCTCAATAATCTTCTAGAACACTTAGCCATTAGGACTGACTTATTTCATAACCAAGTTGTGAGTTATTACAGCATAGCACTTATCTAATTAAGGCATTAGGTGAAAAAATGGTCTATATGACAAAATGGATTTTTTAGAAAAAGTTGAAAAGCAATGGGTAAAATTAAGAATCTCATTTTATTAAGAATAGCTTTTTGTATGATTTTGGTATTTTCATTATCAAAATAATTTCTATATTATAAGCATTTTAATTTTCTAATGAAGCATTTGAACCTTTTTGGGTTAACAATAGCTGTAGCTCTAATATTCATGAAATATATTGATAATTATATAGATAATGTAATGTACATAAAATAGAAATATACATTTGTATGAATAATAATGAATTAAAACATTTTAACCTTTTCTAATAAACAGTTTTATTAAGAATTACAAATTGAACAGAAATAGCACCAATATCAAAGACACCAGAGCCACAAACAGCCATTGTGTACATTTGCTTCCTTTCCTCTACTGGACAGCTATATAAAGAATGGCAGTAATTTTCACTTTTATGTATATAATAGAACATAGTTCTATTTAACCTTTTCTTCTTCATTTATTTCTTTCAATTTTTTATTTGTAAAAGCATTCTCTCCATTCTAGAACTCTCCAAAACATCCATATCACAAAAGCTTAACATTAAGAAACAAAGCTTCCTTTGGAATGTAAGTAAAACCGTGGGTTCCATGTCATACATTTGAGGCACCTAAAGGAACCTGAAGCATGAAAAAAGAGGCTTCTGATCATTTTAGCAATAGTTTTTACTTTCCAGTCTGAAAATTCATCAAAATTTTTATCTACTTCTTCAACATTTAATATTTCCAAAAGAACTCTTTTCAAGTTCTGATCACTCAAATGCTTTTTTTTCCCTGAAAATTATGATCTATTACATCTCAAGAAAATATACATGATAACTAGATACCCAAATAACCCATTTTAGTATGAAAAAAATTATAAAAAGCAGCTAACAATATATCAACAATATGGTCACACTACTTACTACATGACCATGTGCCTCGGTGCATACAGTGCTACAATACAAAAATGTATTACTGTAAAGATGTGTATGCTACAATCATCAAATATAGCTAAAAGGAAAATAAACGATTTTATTCATGGTAATGAGAAAAAGGTGACTGTTTCCCTCAGGACTTTCCTGCCAGATTAAAATTGCTCTTGTTCGAGAATTAAATAATTTCTTCATCTTCACCACAATCATCACATTTTACCCTGATTTAATCATGCTCACTCAAAGGTTAAATAACTTAACCATCATCCCCATCATAGATTTATCCTGATTTAACAATGATGATATCTAATGTCCATTACTTATGTAATCTACAACTTAATTTTAATTATTGCTAGCATATGCCATTATGTAATTCATTTTCTTGTTGTACACATTATAGTATGTTATATTATGCTAGATTGATGGACATGAAGTTGACAATAGTACAAATGGCAGAATGTGTTCGAGAGGAAGCTACAACATGTGGAGGGAATCTACCCTGATGCCATTTCACCTATTATAAATAATTCAAAATAATATATTGTGGTAGTATAATTTAGCCATAGTATCATTATTTATCAAGATATTTGCAAACAAAAATGAATTATATTTAAATTTGGCACTATTTTACCTTACATAGTAACTGAAATGTATTTGTACAGGACATGTCCACAATAACAGCCATTTTGTAGTACTCTGTATTAAGTATTATGGATAGAGACTCCTCTTTGTCTGGTACATAAATGGCTGCTCTAAGACCCAGATTTGATAATGACTTGCTCAATGGGAATGCATCTAAAACACAATTAAAATTAACTTTTAAAATTAATATTTATGATAAATAAATACAAAAATGTCAATTCATTGAAACAAAGAAAATCTACCCCCAATGCTAATTGGCTGATCTCAAATGCCATGTACAAGGATACTTTGCTGGGTGTAACACTGCGCATGAATCCCTTGATCTTTAAAGAAGATTTTGAATATTTCTAAAAATCAAGGCATTTCCAAGAATTTGAAATAAGATTAAAGTTAAGTAAATATTGTGACCAGATTTTAAAAATAAAAAACGGGACACTCAGGCTATTGCATGAACATCGAGAAAGGAGATCCTATAATTAAACAATTATTATTTAATATTTATGTTTAATTTAAAACAATTCTTAAATTACCTTCAAACTTATTCTAAAAATAACTTTAAAATATATTCCAAATATACTTTTATCTTATTAAATTTTTGCCTAAGAAATCTTATTTACACTTCATTGCATCCAGGATCTGAACCAGTATTTCTTTGATATTTCTGTGAGTTCTTGTACCTCTTATAAAAGGTCTGTGTTCTAAGAGAAAATTATAGAAACTCATGCAAGATACATCACAGAAATGTGTTCTGACCATAACCTTAACAGCTTGAACATTAAAACTATTCTTCTCAGCTGATCACATATAATTTACAATTAAAAACATTCTCTCTAGCACTGCATTCATTTCTGGAATCGTCAGCAAAGCTCACAAGACACACAATACTCTTAAATTAAATACTTTTACTGTCCATAACACTAAAAATATCAAGCATTTATTATCAGTTACATGTCCTACTTCATCAAACAGTTGATCCTCATCTCCATCTATTACTTTTTCTAATCCACTGTTGATGTCTACAATCTAATGCAATCCAATTCTGAATCAACTTCCACAATGGAGAGTAGTTTAGCCAAGACCTCTGAACTCAGTTCTTTGAGTTTATCAAAAGTTCCCTCATTTACTGTAGCAAAGTGTCATAAAAACTGTTTGCATTTTCTCTAAAATCATGATTGCTGATTATACCATGGATTGTGGATTGCTGAAGAAGTCTTTTAGTAGCTTAGAACACTTTGTTTGTGAGAAAAAATAGAATTTAATCTTCCCATATATCAATCACTCTATTTACTGCTGCATATAATGAAAGCCATCTTTTTTTTTAATACCTTATATCTATTTATATTTGACATCCACATACTCACATATGGTCTTCTATTCTGCCACTCTAACAACATAAATGTGGAAATAATGGAACACCTTATTAATAATTGTGTCATCATCAACAGGTAGAATGTCTACACATGTCTGTATGACATTGTACACAGTATGAGCAGCACAATCTATTCCAAAAGTTGTTTTCATTTACATCCTGTCTTAAATTAAAAAACACATTATTGGTGCCTTTTCTTCCAGCCCAATTGAAGTTAGTGTTGTAATTATCATCACAGAAAACAATCACTTTATCAGTCAAGCGTTTTTCCAAGATGCAAAGAATGTGGTTTGTAGGCATCTCTGCTGTTTTCCTTGAAAGCTTCTGGAACTCAAGCAATTTGATCTGGATCTCTTTATTAATGGAATATCTTACAGTGACTGGAACTAACTTCTTGTGCTTTGAAGTATCAACCATAAATGACATGTATATCAGGGTAGGTTCATAAATTTCCAACCTCATCAATAAGGGTTATTGCCTTCACAAAACCCTTATCTGTTGTTATACCTCATCTGTTAAGTAAATAATTGCAGCTGTAACTTCTGCTCTGCTGTGTTCAGTTGTTCAGATATAGTTGTATAAAGAAGGCTATGTGTAGAAGATTGTGACATGTTCAAAATGGAGTATTCAGCTGTTATTAAGTTCTTCACAAAAGAAGGACTTACTGCAAATGAAATTAAACAGTGATTGGATGGTGTATATGGGGAAGCATCCTCCTCATATTCTACAATAAAAGAATGGGCCAAACTTTTTCAAATCGGTCGAGAAAGCATTAAAGACAAAGTGCATGCAGGTCAGCCCTTGTAGGTGCTCATTCCTGAAAACATCAATCTTGTGGAAGGAGAAATTATGGAACACCGCTGCTCAAATTTATACAAATAGCAGCAAAGTTGGGTCTTTCTAAAACAACAGTCCTTTGAATTATTCATGAACATTTAAACATGAATAAGGTTAGTGCAAGATCGATGCCCAGTCCAAAAGCAGCAATAAGTTGCCTGTTAGGCATTTTGGAGCTCTGCTGTGGAAAATGAGAGAGAAGTTCTGCAAACCATTGTTACAGGAGATGAAACTATAGTCCTCTGCTATGACCCCTTGTCCAAAAGAGAATCAAAGGAGTGGCGCAAATCTGGCAAAACACCACCTCTACAGCCCAAGGTCACTCAGTCAACCAAGAAGATCATGGCCACATCTTTTGGGACTGTGGAGGAATACTCTTCATTGACTTCAAGGAGAGGAACACAGTAAATGGGGAGTACTATGCTGGCCTATTGCACAGATTACATGTTTCCATTAAAGAGAAAAGGCGAGGAAAACTGAGGGGTGTTGTGTGCCTTCTTCATGACAATGTGCCTCTGCACACAGTTCCTGTTGCAAAGGAAACTGTGAAGAAATGTGGCTTCAAGGAGATCAACCATCAACCATACAGTCCAGATCTAGCTCCCAGTGACTATTTCCTCTTCTCAAAACTCAAGAAGGATTTTCAAGGAAGGAAATTTAAGTATTACGAAGAAGTGATGAATGCTGTTTATGTCCATTTTGCGGAAATGACTTCTGACTATTTTGGGGGGAGAATTGCAATGTTAATTCAAAGATGTAAGAAGTGTATTGCAATAAAGGGTAATATTGAAAAGCGAAATAAAATTTTTTCTTTATCATACCTAGAAAATGGCTAGGCCAAAAATGGACTACTCTCGTAATGGCTTTTTGAAAGTCACTAGTGATTTTTTGTAATGTAAAAGTGGCCAGAACATTCATTAGGATGACTTCACACTTGACTCTTATATATGAAAACTTTTTTTCAAATAAATTGTGCACAAGAATTGATGTGCAGCCCATAAAGGCGTAGTTATGTTTGACCATATGAAATGTAAAAAACTTTCAGCCACAAGATGTTTGTCTTCTTCATCCAATTTCCCTTGCATTGTCATGATGAAGGTTCATTATTGACTTGAACTCCTAGCAACTTCTGCCACTTTGTGCTTCTTTTTTTGCACATACTGTGATATACCTGATCAACCGCCATGCTTGATAGAATTCATGAAGTCTTCATTGATCTTTGCTGAGCAAACACTTTTTAAAAACCACATCAATGTACTTTTCCCAAATGCAAATTAAAACCTATTTTATCTGTAAGAGCAGAGGCAGTCCATCATGATCAAAAGCCATTTAATATCAATTATTTTTATAAGATGTCAGATGAGTATCAGAAATATAATAAAAGAAATATAATGCAACTAACAGAGAATATAAAGAGAGCAAATTTGTCATTAAGTTATTCTGTAAGATTTCTTATTAAACAACTGAAATTTTAATGGAATTAAGTTTTTAAGAAAAATTATTTAGAAATAGTAGTTTGTAAATGGATAATTTTTTCAATTGATTAATTGCTATATTATTTCAAAAGCTTTATGTAAAATGAAAGTTAATAATGGTTGCTCTTGGCACTATTAAATGCTCTTATTAAAAGTTTAGTTACAATAAAAAATCACATTAAACCTTTGTGGTTAAACTAAGTAAAATTAACAATTATTTAATTTAAATAATTTAATTATTTAATTTTCTAAATATTTTTTTTAATTTTTAGCAACCTTTTTCTAATTTTGAACAATGCTGTGACTACTTTGAAATCATTTCATTGCTCACATTAACACCAACATTATAAAAGTTAATTTTGCATTCCAGTATTATGTGCATAAATCTACATGTATAATTTAGGTTCACATGTCAAGACGTATAAAGGTTATTTCCCAAAAATAAGTAGCAGAACTTATAAATAGCAAAAAATTATTAAACTTAAATTGCTAGTTTATCAGTAGTTTTACATAATGGGAATTTTCACAGTGAAATATAGTATAAATAGCAATTTTTCTGAAGGAAATCACTCAAATTTCACTTTTTTCTTTTTCTTTTTTTTTTTTAATCCCACTTACTTGGACATATTTTGAATGCCGTTGCCTCCATTATCAGCAATTTATGATTAAACAAACTGTTTGTTATCTTTATTTAATAAAGCAGAAGATAACTGCATTTCATATCAAAATACTCTGGTACATCAAGTAAAATTTTAGAAAAGATTATTTCCAAAGATAATGCCAGCAAGTGTCTCACCTTTTTCATCACATAAATGAATCACAGCTCCTGAGAAGTGATTAAGAAATGGTCCCAAAGCATTTAACATAAAATCAAGTGAATGACAACTGACAAAAAGCAAAAGAGTTAAAATGAAAGTTTCACAATGTAGTCCCATTTTAAATATTGTTTTAATGCTGCATTGTTAAATACTATTTGTGGTATTTGTGAATAGTTTTTACTTGAGCCCTGTGAAAAGCTGTTATATGTAAAAATGTGCTAAATAATGGTATTTGTTCACATTCCCAAAATAGCATTTGTATAAAATCTATATTTCACCAAACTTTCTGGAAATACAAAGTTAAGAGCAATAGAGTCTCAAAGAACAAACAGTTTGTATTATCACTTCTAGAGATATGTTAATTAGTTTGACAAATACTTCAATATTAGTCTCAAAATAGTAGACATTAAGATTTTGCACTTTAAACATAAATTTTAGGATAATTAAATCATTTAAACTCATCAAATATTAAACAACACTCCTATCCCATTCTTCATGTACAAACTAACACACACAATGTTGTCAATGACAGAAAGATGATGTGATAGCTGATGTATTGCTGTGAGTCAATGAACGAATGGTCTTATAAAACATAGATTATACTGGAAATGCAGGGAGTTAAGTAAACAGATCTATTTCATTTTCTGTCATATATAACTGGTGTCATATGTGAAGTATATGAATAAATAATGAAAATGTTGGGAAAAAGAACATGTGCTTAACCCATCTATGTTGCTACTAAACCTGGAAACCTTTCATTTATACTTATAACTTACTGTATTCAATACAAATGTTTTATTTATACTTTTAGGGTTGAAAATAATTGACATAGCAGGCACATAAAAATAACTTAGTTTGTTTTGGAAATAAAAATATTTAAATACATTTTCATTCAAAAACCTGGATCTAAGAGAATAAAGTTTTATACCAGAATATCTAATATAAGCATAAAGAACTTAAAAAGAGATATAATTTTGTATTGTTAATTTAATCATGTTTAGTTCAAAGTTCTATTGCATGATAGCTTTTGAGACAAAGTCATCAAAAAAGAACATATTTATAGAATTATACATTTATATGCTTATACTTACAAACATAAAACAATAGGTACCCATTGTGGGCTGCTCAGCTTCTTAATCATTATTTCATTAACATACATGAATCTGTTATAACTTACTTCATTACTCTCATTCACCTAGGTTTAAATAAAATCTGAGCAACATTTAACTTTTATGATAATGTAGTATTATCAATCATTATTTGTTAACTTAAATTTAGCAAACGATGTGTTTTTCCAGACAGATCAAAGTATTGTTCCAAACATATTTTTACCTGGATTTCATTTCATCTCATCTCATCTCTAGTTGGCTTAATATAAATTAATTCTAAAAGGATTTAGTAGAAGTAATGGTTGCTAGCAATCTGGTGTGGCGATCTCTTAACAATTAACTAATTGAATTGCATATTTTTTGGTTCTAAGAATGAGTGATTATTACATGCATATTTGGTAATTTTGTTCATGGTAATTAGTTTATAGTATAAGTAAAATGGGGAGGATAATGGAGTTTGCCTACTTGCAATGTCATTCTGAATCAAACACCTGATAAACAAAGAAAGAAAAGAAAACAACATTACAGAAGCTAAATTGAGCTAGACTAAATGAACTTCAACAAATGTCAACATATCTCATCTACACTGTGCATTGGAATGCAGCTGGTTTAAATAAAGTCAAGAAACTAAAAATTTGAAATTATTAGATGACAATAAAATTGCTTTATTATTACAGAATATAATATGATTCCAGAAAATGAAGAATAGTTTACATAAAATTATAACATTTATAGTTAGAATTTGTATTATTACATGTTAAAAACTGAAAAATATTAATTGTTATATTTTATTAAAAAAAACATTTTTAGAAGAAAAGTTTAAAGATTTTATTTTAGCTTCACATTATCAAGTTATAATAGGGAAAAAAATACATAAAAACTCACCAAATCTTTATGAAAATTTTTGGAGTTATAGTATATAATAAATACCACTTAAAAATTTCCATTAAAAATATCTATTGATTATCAAGAAACAAGGCTTGATACTGGAAAAACATTACATGAAATTAGTCTAGAATTACTTTACTTTATTACCCACTTAAGTTCTGAATGTTAACTTGCTAATCCAGAACTTGAGAAATGTTGATCATTATTTCATATTCAACATTTTATCTTCAAACACCTATTTGTTTCAAACTTTTAAATTTTGAGCCTATAAGTGAATAAATTTTCAGTTTTATATTTGAGGGTAGGTCCATAAGTTTACATCCTCATTAATCATTCACAAAACCCTTATCTGGTATCATACCTTATCTGTTAAGTAAATAATTGCAGCTGTAACCTGTACTTCATTGTGTTCAGTTATCCAGATATAGTTGCATAAAGGCGGCTATGTGTAGAAGATTGTGACATGTTCAAAATGGAGTATCAAGCTTCACTTAAAAACACCCAAGACAGATATAAATTCAAAAGTTTCACATACCACCCAACTTACCACAACAAATTTAAGAAGATATTCAAAGCGCATGGAATTATGTTAGCCCCAAAGAACAAATACAATATAAAAAATTTAGTAGACTGCACAATGAAAGATACCATTCCCACAGAACAAAAATCAGGAATATATGAGATTAAATGTGCAGATTGTGAACAGAGCTACATTGGGAAAACAAAAAGAAATTTAGAAATTCGAAGAAAAGAACATTTTAGGAACATTAGATTGAAACAGATAGACAAATCAGCAACAGCAGCTCATTTTTGGAACAAAAATCATGAAATAAAACCAGAAATTAAATTATTGAAACAACTTCGCAAACCAATAGAACTATCCACATGGGAGAGAATTTTCATTTAAAAAATAAGAACAACTTAATGAATTTTGATTTTCCGCCGCTGGATGAACTCAGCAAGTTTCTATTAGAGCCATGAGATACCACCACAGGGGCGAACGGGCGTCCATCCCCCGTTTCGAACAACGGCACTCAGTCAACAACAGCCGATGATGGGAGGAACCTCTCCCGAAACTAGTCCAAAGTTTTAAATAAGTAAGTGGAGTTAGTGTTAACAACTGAAAGCATTAATGTAACATATATTACCACTCCATTGTCTACAGCTTCGTAAGTACAATTTTTACTTAAACTAATTTCAGTTATTTATTATTTCCATGGTAACAAGAATAGCTGAAGCATACAACTTCAATTGTTTACAGTGACAATAATAGCTGAAACATAAATGCAGCTATATGGGAGTGATGAGCTCTGTCTTTTTATTGAAAATGGAGATCTTCCAGACACTACTTTATTATGAAAAAAGTTTATTTTTATGTTCTCTATCGCATCAGTAACTTAACAATAATTATTCTGGTACACTCTATATACAATATTAATTTTTTCAAAATATGCACTTGAATAATGTTTTATGATTTGACTGGCAAACAGTTGAAGCAAAAATTAAATTTAATCTATAACATACCTGAGATAACTATGTTAAACAACTGCTGTCTTCACAACAAATTTAACATACAGAATGCTCTACATAACCAGCCAGCCACAGTAGAATTATTGATTAACAAAAGAGCTCCAACAAGAGTCAACCAAGGTAAAAGCCTACACAAAATTACTATAAAAAAAAACTTGCTGCAAGACAGTGAAAATATTAATATAAACAAAATTATGAATAATTACATAGTTATATAGTTACATATCCAGATCATTGCCCTCATCACAAAAAATGAGTTGAACCTCCAAATTTATACTAATTTCAAAAAAATAAAATTTGGGGATAAGCCTTACTGAAGCATACCATCATAGAATGATGGGAGTATGGGCCATTTAGATGATAGCCTAAAGTAAGAACAAGCCCAAATGCTAAACAAAGTTACTTATACCAAAGCAAGCAGCTGATGTTCATATGTTGACATGCAGAGCTTTAAAGAAATGAGAGGGAAAGGCATGGCATTACCTACTAGTAGGAGAAGGAAGGAAGATTTTGAAGATTCAAGATGAAGGTAAGGTTCCTTGGGGGAGCAAGAATGTATAACTCTTACCATAGCAATGAATGCCTACATACCATTACAAAAATTACATTTTAGTGAAAGTTTTGCCTTACCTTCTGATCATTAGAGCTTCATTTAATCCTCAAGTAATGTACATGAGACATTCTTACACATGATTACATTATCATGTTTGTTAAGAAATGTATGCATTTTATGCAAAAAATAAATTCTGACAACAAAGCAGTTGCCATTATTTAGTTGGTACTAAGTTAGCAATGGTAGAGGAAGGATGTATTAGTGAGAGCCCCTATTCTGTAGAAGAAGAAGGAAATAAGGCACAATGGGAGTGGATTTGACAGTATATAGAATAAGAATTAGGCAGTTTGTAGTTAAGCATAGTAAACCAAAGAGGATAAGAAGAGGAAAGGAAGAGATCAAAAATGTTTTAATTATGGGAATTACTGATTCAGTTTTGTTTATTATTGGTGGGGTTAAAATGAACTCTGGCCCAATTGTTTTAGCGGATGTGGTGTAAAAGATTTTAGGCAGAATGCATGGTTTAGAAAAATTCCCTAGTAATAATATTAGTTCTATTATCCAGAATATTAAGCAAGAGATATGAGAAGAAATCCACATACTAAAAATGGAGATAGAAAAAAATCAAAGGTAAAATGGAAAAGCTTGAGGATAAGAACAGCAAGTTCAATTTGGTGTTTTGGAGTTGAAGAAAGGAGATAAGTTTGAGCTCAAACTTAGATGTAAGATATTTTGGAATGAAATTAGGAGGATGGGAAATTGCTGATGCCTTTCAGATCCGAAGACAAGTAGGCAAGAGAATGATAATAGCACAGTTTACAACCATGATACCATGTACAAGATCTTATGCAGGGCAAAGAAACTTAAAGGAACTAATATCTTCATCAATCATCAATAAGAACTTGCCAATGGAAGAGAGGGCAATAAAGAGGAAGATTGTACTTAACATGAAAGATGCCAAGGGAAATGATTAGAAAGCTTATATATGGAATATGCAACTTTGAATTGATGGCAAGGTGGTAACTACTAATAAAAAGGAGCTAAGTACTGATGATAGAAGTAGATAGATGGATATGAATCGGCAATTCATTGTAACTGAACTAAGAAACAGAAAATAAGGGATGGTTTGACTGTGTGTATGCCAAGCGAGGAGAGGACAGGGCAGTCGTCAACACAAGTGAATGTGTTGGAACTTCAAGGTCAAGAAGGAGTCATGTTGACATCACTCATAAAAGATTGAGAGATTCAACGGCTGATGAGAGGGGAGAAAGAATGAGAAAGGAAGATGTCACAATGGATTCTAGCATTTCATCAACACCATATGGATGTATTTTAGAACTTGACAGCACGGTACAGTGGTATGTGGGAAGACATGTGTATCCCTGTAGCATCAAGACTTGACAGGGGAAGGGATAGAGCTCAGAACTAGGAAGAAATTGCAGAAGTTTAAAGCTAGAGTGGATTCAGAATAGGGTAAAAAGGAGATCAGGTCTCTGAGGCAGGGTTTTGGGAATTTCAAATGTTTGAAAAGTAGCTGGTCTTTGTATTTAATTTGTTCATTGGTTGGAAAGATGCATTTATTGGAATTAGTTAAGAACATGGCTAGGAAATAGGGATGAGATTAGAATGGTATATTATGATTTTATAGGAAAAAAAGCATTTGAGAAGAAATATTAAGGGTAGAGCTTCAGGTAGGTTAGAGTTGTTATTTAGAAAGGAATGGAAGGGCAGGATTAAAGAATGGAGCTCTAGGATAAAAGTGTAATATGGGCAATATTGGTGAAATTAACATTGTATTTAGGAATAGTTTATAATCCATTCAGAAACTCAACTCACACTTTTATACCCCAGCTCTCTTCAATTAGCTAGGATATGAGATGAAAGAAATTTGACAGAAATTAGATATAAATTATATTACTGGGAAACTTCAATGCAAGAAATAGGAATTTGCAAGCAAAGGATTGGGGTATATTAGTTGATTTAGCTATAGAGCAAGACAAGGGAAGTGTTATAAGGAAGAGTAAGTTTAAAGAAGTGAATGAGAAAGGTAAGAAATTTGTTCAGTTTTGCTAATTCAATAATTTGGTGATTTTAAATTATTTTTGGGGGAGAAGATAGAGGTGATGAACATACATTTATTAGTGCAAGTAGTCAAAGTATTTTGGATTTTGCTGTATGTAGTTGAGAGTCATTAAAGTCAGTGATAAATTTTAGTGATGAATTTATTTAATAATAATGCTCATTTTCCTTTAATGGTTAAGTGGAGAGTAAAATTAATGATAAGAAGAATTTAATACAAATAAAAGAACTGGGTGAGAAAACGAATAGTTACAAATGGAATCAGGCCCAGATTTGATTTGATTTTATTTTGAATTCTGCAATGCTGAGATTGTATGTCCATGAAATGAATTTGTACATCAAATTAGACAAGTGTGGAGAGGCATTATTTTTATTAGAATTTGTGCTTAAATGAGCTGGTAATAGTATGCTTAAAAGGAGCAGGAATAAAACTAAAAGCTATGTTAAAGGCTGCAGGGATTTGAGAAGTTAGTAAAGGGTGCCATAATTAAGTGCAAAGAAAATGCATGATGTAAGGATAAAGGAAAACTGATAGAGTTAAGAACATTGTATACAAGGTTATTAGAAAGACAGTAAGAAAGGTGAATGGGGTAGAAAAAATGCCTTAGAAATTGAGGCCTAAATCAAATCTGGAAAGGCATAACAAATATAGGAAATTATAAGAAATGGTACAAAAATAAAAGCAGGGAAAACATTAATTGTACCATGGCAATGGGTGGAATACTTTAAATGCTTATTTGAATTCAGAGATTTTGAGATGAGGGGTTCAAATATGACATTCAATTCAAGATACAATGAAGCTCTGGACAAAGAGTTTTCTTGTGAAGAAGTTCTAAAGACAGTTCAAAAGAGGAATAAGAATAAGGAAGTAGATAAAGATGGATTGCCAGTTGAATTTTTCCAAGTCTGGTGTCAGAAGCAAGATCAATTGGAGTCTTTGTCCAGAATATTACATTTAACCAAGTGTAGCAAGAGGATACCCAAGAGGTGCATACAGCCATTATTCACCCTATTTTGAAGGGAAAGTGTTGTATTGATGATCCAGATAGCTATAGAAGTATTTTGTCTAATTTTGGTAAAGATTTCACTGGGATACTAACTTAGAGAATTAATGACTGGGTAGAAGAGAATATTTCAGTCAATTTCTCCATTTCATTAGGTTTTAGGAAAGATTGGAGAATTGTTGATATATATTTGTTCTGTATACAGTAATTGTTGATTTACAGCAGGCATATGATAGAATTAATAGACAGGCCTTAGGTACAAATTATGACTTAAGAGGATAAGTAAGGAGATGATTTTTTGGTTGAATGAATGAATAGTGTTTGATGCCTGTTTTTGCTACAGAGGCACCACAGGCGATGGGCACTGATGATACATGAGATGAAACAATATATTGAGAAAGGATTTATTTTTAAGGAAGGAATCATTCCAGGCCTAAGTTTAGGGTATCTCCCTGGCATTTGCCATTTATGAGGACTGAGGAAAACCTGGAAAAAACCTCAGTCAGGAAGGATGGTCCTGGTGGGATTTGAACCCCAGACCTCCCGCTCACGAGTTTGTTTTGTTGAAAGAGCTTTATAAGGACAACATGTTTTGTGATAAATGTGGGGAAAGTTTTGTGACTGGGGAAGTAACCCAAAATCAGGGACTTAGATAAGGATGTGAGATGAGTCCTAATTTTTTCAGTTTGTTTGTAGATGATATAATGGTCAGTTTATGCAAAGCTAACATATACAAAACAATAATAAACAAATTGGAAATCCAATGTTTACTTTATACTGATGATTTAATGATGATATCTATTTTGGTGATATGATTAATATAAGTGTTATTAAAAATTATAAGGTAATTGTAAAGGATGAGATCTTTGAATAAGGAGAAGACCAAAATAATGATATTTAAAATGGAAATAAGCTGAGGAGGTATGGGAAGTGATTTACTTTGGGTAGGGAGATACAAATTGTGAAGAAATTTTCATACTTAGGAATGATTCTGAGTTCCTCTGGTCAATGGGAGAAACAAAAGAAATCAGTGTTAACCAAAGGCTTATTATCTTCGAAGCTAATTAATCAATGTATGTTTGTTGCACCAGAGATGAAGGTGAATTGGTTGAAATGAATATTAGGGCACTGGTGGAGTCAAGGCGGGCACATGGCATTAAAATATGGGGGATATCAGAAAGTTGGAAATTGATGGATAGGATAATCAGTAGGTTTTGTAAGATTGTGTTGGGAATTCCACAAAATGCTGCAAAAGTAGGGACATTGTTGGAAACAGGCAGGTTTGATATGAGGAGGGGGAGGTAATGGGAGAGAGTTTTGAAGTATTGGTGGATACAACAGATGGTTTTTGTTAAATGAATGTTTAAAATTTCAGGAGTTTGGGATAGGGGATTTTTATTTGGTAAACAAATTTGGGGAAGAGTTAACAGGGAATGGAATGGGTGATGTATGGTAAAGAAGAAGTGATTTGGAGCGAGGCTTTTGGAAACAATTATAATAATTGCCTTTGAAACATATCCAAGTATGTGGAATAAAACTAGTGAAATTTGAGTGACTTCCTCATAAATAATTTGTTATAGAAGATTATAATAGGTTTGAGGATATAGACAGAGAGATAGTACATTCTATAATGAGGGGGAAGAAGTCACTAGTGTTCTATCAGGAGATAAAGGGAGATGTTAAAAGAGACAGATACATTAGTAAGTGTAATAAGTAAGAGAGAGTAGGGATGGCATGATTTAGATTAGGAATCTGGATGTTAAGTGGTTTTAGAAGTAATTGTGACCATTAAGTTTGCTCTATATGTGGAAATTTGAAAAATACAGAAAATATTTTGTTTGGTGACCAAAGATAAATTAGGACTCTTGGGAAATATTTGTATAGAGTTAAGAACAAATGGTTATTGTCAATGAGGAGAGAGGATATGTAAGTTTGATTATATTTGCCTTGTGTAATTGGTTCATAGTGGCATTGTGATTGTGTAGTAGATTAAAAGTTCAAAAGTAAGCCAGTTAAGGGCAGGAGTTCTACAAACGAGAATGTTGGTCCTAGTGGTGTAGTGGTAACCATACTTGCCTCCTAAATCCAAGATCGTAGGTTCAGTCCCGGCCAGGATCGATGGATTTTTGCAGGCATTTGTTAAGTATGGCTTTCTTAGTAAGGGAAGTAAAGCTGTGGGTCCCATGTTGTAGATTTACAGCTTGTAAAAGAACCTCAATCTTGAAAGAAGATGCCTCTGAGCAAAATTCATCTTCCATCTCACACCGTGAATTGAATGGGATGCTGATGACCTGAGATGTTAAAGAGCATCTGTAAATAAATCAAATCAACAATAGAAATGAAAATAGATTTATTACCAATTCTGGATAATGAATAGTATTTAATACCTGTTTTTACTAATGAAGCACCACAGGCAGTGGATAATGATTATACATGAAATGAAATGAAAAATTGGGGAAGGATTTTTAAGGAAAGAAATGTTCCAGGTCTAATTTTAGGGTACGTTCCTTGAATTTTTCCTGAGGACTGAGGAAAACCTGGAAAAAACCTCAATCAGGGAGAATGGTCCTGGGTGGGATTTGAATCCCAGACCTCCCACTCACGAGCCCGCATCTTAACGACCTTGGTCACTGTGGCAGTACCAATTTTGGATGATTATTGAAATGTATAAAATGTTTTAGTCTAAGTTATTATAATGTTTCTTTGTTTAGTAGAAGGAGCTGTGTCAAAATCCTCTGGATATTCCAGTAGGAAGATAATGATGAACTGAGGATTGGGGCTTAGCAAATACAATCAAATATAATTAGTTGAATGGTGATAATTTAGTATGTTAATGTAAATGTTTATATCACAGTGATTTAAAATATTGGCCTAGAATAAAACCTAGGTTAGAACCAGGCCATATTGTAATATTTTGTGCTATTTAAATAAATAAATATAAATATTATTTAGGCATTAATAAATTCTTTTCTCTTTTTTCACCCTCTCCTATAAATCATTTTCCATTAAAATGACTTTCACTGATATATAAAAAATTAACAAATAAATTTAGTTACCTCCTTAGCACCAATTCCTTAGCACTTTCTTTCAGCATCCTTAGGAAAACTGGCCATTAAACAAAATATTGTAGGAAGCAGGATGTGAAGTAAATGTCTGCACAGCTCTATAATGGTCTGGTATTACTCTTTTATCAATTACCAGAATAACTACATCATTGTTATAGAATTTCTTGTGGTTATGATATGACCAGTCCTACGAGAAAATCTGTGATTTTATTTGTTGAAATTGCTTCTTATGTAGTGCTAAATTTTTCTCATAACTTAAATTAAATTCAGTTGTTTCTGATATTTTTTAAATATGAAGAAGCATTTTTCAAAAAATTCAAATAAACTACAATTACACATTTATTGGTTCTGTATGTGATACTTAAAAAAACATTGAAGCTTAGAGCAGCTGTCTCGTAATTTATTGGCAATTAAGAACAATATCAAAGGAAGAAGGGTCATTTATTTCGTGCAGCTCAGTGCTAACAATGGCAGCAAATGAATAGAGAGAAAGCAATATTGTGATTTGGAACTGAAAGATTTTATAGTACTATTTGGGTTTTCACAACAAATGTTGCTGAATTTATTGAAGAATGTAAAATAAAGTCTTGAAAAAACTTAGAATCATATGAGATCACTTAAAATTAATTTAAAAAAATGAAAAATTGGAATTAAAAAAATACTAATATTTGTTAAAAATATGAAAAGTTTTGCTAAAATTATGTAATAATAAAAATTAAATTGGGCTTCTTTAATTCTACACATGCTAAAACATAAAAATTATGCTTCCCAGTACTCTGCGATTAAGGGTCTAAAACAGATGTGTGCATGCCAAGCAGAACTATTATTATATTGTGCCCCTACAGGACAGTAGCAAAGAATCCTGACATGTTATTGATTGGTGGTGTTATGTTATAATCCCTTTGGATTGCTATCCACCAATTAGAAATGAAACAATAAGGGTGACAAAACTCTAGTTCCATGAATTTTTGTTTCTTTCAGTGAAGAAGAGCTTTGAAAGTTCAGGTGGAAGATCATCAGCAAGACCAAAGATCCATTGTTTCAGTCCCAGTCATTTTTAGTTCTTTTTGTTTATTACAATGTTTATATATGTGTTTTTTGTTTTGTGTCCTCAAATGTTTCCTAACTGATTCCAAATTTTTCTTGTGTTCATTTTCCCTGAAAAAGTATGTGTAGTTGATGTCCAAAGAATTTGTTTCTTGAATTGAAAAGAGATTTTAGTCCTTATAGAGGTAAGCAAAAGTTTTTGAATGCCATAATTTATAGTCTAGATGAAACATATTTTTAAAAAATCCTATTTTCTAAATAAATACATATAAAGATTGAGCTAGGTCTTAAAAGTAAAAATAACTGAAATGAAATACTAATAGCAAAATTTAATCATTACCACAGTCTCTACTTTGATGGTATCCTTAAGAGCTATGGCCCCAAATGGGCTATAAATGAACCAAACTTACACCAATATACACCAATATTTGCTTCTCCTCCTCTCCTGCTTTGGAGCAGTGGAGGAAAGGGAAATTTGCTTTGTATATTTTTGTGTTATTTCATTTACATTAAGTAAAAAATTATGAAAGGCAAAGGATATATTTAATTTTATTTTAAAATATCTTCTATGATTTTTCTGAATTTTGGTACAATTACTGCCAACATATTTCTCTCCTTGCATATCATAATTTAGGATGGGACAGTAACAATTACAGAAGCAGTACACTGTTTTATGATTATTTAAAAAACCACCAGTTCTCAGTACTGTATGTTTTTAAAAAAATGTAGCATATATACACTTAAGTAACTTGGAATACAATGAACCAATGTTTAATGTTATTTTACATTTGCAGTTGAAAGTTCATTAACCCTTTAATACTGTGTATGCTCATATGATCACAGGTTACCACTTTTAGAATAGCCTGTTTCCAATTCTTTATACAGTGTCTTTCACATATTAGTGGGCTGGTTAGTGCATTATGGATGAATGGTGAGTGACTTATAGTTCTGCATGCATACCTTGAAGACATTTACTTACTTAATGTTTATTCCTCAGTCTCACTGAAGCTTGTGATAAGTTTGAAAGTGATACGAGTATTCACAGGTTACAAGTGTTTTTAATTTTATTATAATAATGCCACAAGGTAAGTACATATCATCCGTAGACTTCAGGGTCTGTACTGTTGGATATCATTGATATCAATAATACATTATAAATGTGTTTTAAAATCTTGGTTTGGAACATCATGACATGCAACTAAGATGTTAATTTTCTCATTAGCATTAATCCTTTCAAAATAATTGTTTATAGCACCTATAATGAGATTTTTGCACCTTAGAAATAATAGTGATATGCCATTATATTATTCCTTCTAGAATTCTGAAGATTTTGATCTAACCGTTATGAATGATTAAATTCAGTATATAATCGGTATTATTTATTTTATACAATTTTCTTTGGTTATTCAGAATTTCAGTGGTTAAGAATGTATGTATATTTAGAGTTTGTATCATTAGGGGTAGAACTAGGGTTGATACAAGGCTATATGCAATGTAACTTAGCATAAAAAATAAATATAATCAATAAAAATTAATTAAAGAGTATAATGATGGGATAGGATAACATACACAATTTATATTAATCTGAAATCTTTTCATTTTATTTTCCTTAACTTGCTCCTACTGCAGTGGATATAGAGTGAATCTATTTCCTTGCATTTTTATTCTGACTAGAATCATTCTTTTTTATATTAACTATATGACACTTTAATAAGACTGGTAGGTAAGTGATGTCTAACAATGATAATTGAACATTACATGTGATCATATACTTGTGGAGATTGGGACCATGCAGTATAGTGGACCTTCTACAACCACATTGAAAAACAAAAAACTTAATCTTTCCTCCTCTAAATCAGCATTCACAAGAAGTCCAGTTTACTTCTTTTTAATGGTGATTGATGGTCGTTGCTACAATAATTCACAATACAACAATGGATTTAACTGCTTTCAGCTTCATTGTATCTAGTTTAGGTTCCTATATGTCCCTTTTTTCCTGGGACAGTCTCATTTTTGGTAAAATGTTTCAGTGTACGAACTTTCAGACTTTTTCCATATGTCCCACTTTTTAGGAACCCTTCCTAAAAAGTGAATTGCAGAATTTATTAATTTTAAATTGTGTAGTACTCTCAGTAGCTACTTCTTGAAGCATTGTTTCTGTGATGTTGTCAAAACTTTTGATAGTGTGAAATATTTGTCCATTTTAAAAAACAAGATTTATGTACATTAAGAATCTGACATGCCTGGTAAATTTTTGAAGTGTACTATGGACAGATGAGAAATACAGACTTATAATTCAGATCGTGAGGGCCTTAACAATTTTAAAAATATCTGTGCTCATTTTTATGCCCAAATATCAACAGATAATTTTTGCTTGAACAGGCTCATAAATCTGATAAATACTCTGATGAATAAATTTGGTCTTTACTTTGTGTATTTTGAAGATGTATTTTTATTATGCTTGTGATATGTGAAATATGATAATTTTCTTATTTTTAGACTGTTCCATTTTGTTTATTTAATCTCCCACATTTTTAAATGAAAAAATTGAAAAAAACCTTATGGAAACCCTAATCTAGTTCAACACACGATTTAGAACAGGTTTAGATAGAATAGATATGGGATTATTGATTGATAGAGTTGCAGAATTAATACATGTGTATTTCAAGTTCAAGTTAAAAATTTTTATTCTGACTTTCTGATCCAATACAATTATATTGAACATGTTAATATAAATATAATTACAAATATATAATCAAATAAATATGCAATATTTCATAATTATAAACAATTATCAGTATATACTAATATAAATATAAAAAATACCATTTACTAACAAGTCAAACTACATAATATAACTAATCTTATATGTATACATTGTTATTACAATTTTCAGTTAACACATTCAGAACTATAACTTTAAGCATGCCTTATACTAGAGGTTACCTTTTGAATTAGGCATTTAGTTCACATGAAGTTTGGTTTGCTTTTCAACTTGGCAGTTCAGGGTACCTCTTACAAAGAAAGTTTAGGCTGTCATAAATAGTCTATTCCTTTATTAGTCAAAAGATATTTATCGGCTTCCTATTTACACTATGAATAACATAATAGTAAACTGCTTTACAATGCACATGCAGACAGCTTCTCTTTCCTGGTATTATTTTGGATATAATTTTTTCCTCTTTAGTGCTGAAAATTATCTTTCTAATGAACATGTGCCGACAGGAATTATTGTATAGAATAATGACACTGTAGAAGGGTGATTTAAGAAAACTTGATTTTAACATTGAGTTAGTGTTTTTCTAGATTAGAAATGTTTTTATTTAAGAAATCTTATCATAGTACAGCACAGTTAATTCATTTTTCATTGAATGCTGTCAAAGAGTTTTGCAGAGGTACTTAACAGGTTTTGAAAATGAATTTCACGAAAATATTTTGTTTATTACCTATACTTTTCATGGTTTTACAGTTAATTCAAAAATTGCATCTACAACAGAAAGTGAGAATCTATAAGATTGTTAGTATTATCTAATATTTTGCAATATATGCTGTTAGTATTATCATATATTTTGCAATATATGCTCTGAATTCATTGTGATAGGATGAGACCATGGATGGTTTTTTATCACCCTTTTTACAAAAGAAGAGATGACTCTCCTGTTAAAGTTCTGTGAAGTTCTGTAAAGTTCTATCTTAGCTGTGCAAAATAACAGTTTACAGTACTTTAAGATTTATACATTTTTTAACTATTAAAGTACAATATCATTTTCATGACTTCAAATTCTCAACAGTAGGGACAGAGTGTATTGGAAGGGGCACTAAACAGCCCAAACTATATAATTTATAAATTAAATGCAAACAACTATTACTCCATTATATTTATTGCTAATATATTAGAACTGTAAGAGCATAATATCATATCTGACCGGCTTGTATTTCTATTTCTTGTTTTAGAATTTGACAGTAAGTATAGATCTACTTTAGTACACCTAATATTTTTAGAAAGACGGTGCTACTGCACTCTACATCAAAATACTATATACAGAACAACTCAAAAGTTTGGTGTCATAATACAGGACTGAATTATCTTACATTACACTATATTATGGATCTCTGCTATAGTACAGATTGCAAAATCTGAGAGGAAATGTGTTTTTAATCTATTTGCAGAGAGTGAAACATAAATGAAGGAGGTACTTAATACAGATATTCACATAATTACAATCTGCAACATTTGCTATTACAATACCATGTGTCTTCATCTCCTCCATGTTCCTTAGGAATTGTCATATCTAATAGTACCAGACTTTTGAATCACCTGTACACTCTGGCTTTTCTCTACACCCCTTTACAAAGTGCTTTAGCTTAGTTGGTAACACTGGACTGATGATGATGATGATGATGATGATAATAATAATAATAATAATAATAATAATAACAATAATAATAATAACACAACAATAATAATAACATAAAAATGTGTACAGTAATGAAACAAAACTATGAAAAAAGAACTGTTGGAGATCTTATATAAATATATTATCCTACTTTGATTGGCAATGGATAAGTGTTTTCTTTGGTAAGTGATTTAGAAAAGGTGCTAATATAGTCATATCTGGAATACCCAATCATATGATATATTATTTCAAAACAAAAAATGCAAAATGAAGCTATTATACCATATGTCAGTACTAACAAAGCTGGATAGAAATCTTGAATGCGAACACTCACAAAATGTTTATTATTATTAGAATTACATTTTGGCTTTCGATGATACCATCGCTTATACTCACGATCAGTAAAACCAATTTCTCTTAGCCATCGAGCCCTGTTTAAAAAAACATAATTAGCATTAGTATTCTGGCTGAATATATCTGAGGAATTATTTCTATTCTGTAATTAATAAAGACTTTATAATGTTACCAAATGATAAAATAAGTTCTTTGGAGTATGTTATTTCATTTTTTTCTATTCTGTTTAATTTTTTTGTTTAAAGGGAATGTATATCATTTTAATTTTTCAATAATTTATATCATGTACATAGTCTGATATAGTGACATCTAATGTTAATAATATACATAAATAAATAAGTTAATGTATTGGTTGGACTGATTTTAGAATTTTGCATTAAAAAGCCAAGGGCAGCTATTTAGTGCACCTGTTGTTAAACTATATGAAAAATTAAATTTATTGAAAGTGCTAAGCACAAACTACAAGGGATCTCCACCTACCTGGTCCAGGCCATTTTAGGTATTCCTCATGATTACAGAAATGTTAATACAATAATGATTGTATACTAACCCTTTAACTAAATTCTAAATAATTAAATAAAGTACAAAAGTTCCACCTTGATTGCATCAGACCCCAGTCCCTGGTTCATCAGCAGTAGCCTACTGGAATTCCAAGGGGCTAGGCTCCAATCCAACCCAAGTTACTAAAATAAAATATTTCAAATTACTCTACCTATACCAATATTTTGTCAGCTAACTAGTCTCTACAAACTAATAATTCTTTTATTATAATGAAATTTATAAAGTGCTAAGAAAAATTCAAAAGCAAACTACAATGGGGTCTTCATCTATCTTAAGATAAGAACCACACAATTACAATTGTTGAAACAAAATACATTTATACTAACATCTTTACTTAAATTCGAATACAGTTAAATAAAGTACAAAATTTCCACATTCACTGCATCAGTTTCTAGTCCCTGGTTCATCAGCAACAACCTACTGGAATTCCAGAGGACCAGACTCTGACCTAACCCAAGGTACTAAAATAAATATTTTACTTATTTCCCCTGTACCAATTATTTTACCAGCTAACTACAATTCCTACAAACTAATAATTCCTTCATTTCTCAAATACAAACTATAATACTACATTTATTTACCTTCTAGAGCAATTTCCAATATCCCCAGCTATAATTCAATAAATTTAATATAATTTCATTCCCAACCATTCCTAGAACAATGACATTTTCCATAATCATATAAGTATTCTTTATCAACTAAAATTTATCTAAATTACATATCTTTTAACTGATCATTTCCATTTCATTTTTACCTTTAAAAAAAACTCCCCTAATTTGGATATCTGCCACGATCTTCAAAGATATTTCTCAATGCAATTCCTTTATTCTTCATTAACCCTTTCTTACTAATTAAACTTTTCCTCCAAACCTTTGTTATGACTTTACATTGGGAGTTAATATGAATTTCATCTTCCTTCTCTCCACAGATGGGACACATTCCTGAAATAACATCTCCTCTCATTCCCTTAGATTTCCAAATACCTAATCAAAACTAGACTATCCCTTCTCTTTCATTTTTCTTGCAAATTAAAATATACTTCTTTTCTGAGTCATCTTTTAATTCCTTATAACGTGCTAGTGAGCTTTTCTCCCTAATATGGGCAAATAAAACTTGTCTATCCATATCTTCCACTCTTGATCTCACTTCCCTCCAACAACCTCTTCTAAAATATCCAATTTTAACCCAAAAATCTCTAAATCCATTTCTAAGAAACTATTCTCTAATTTTGTTCAACCAGGTAACAGTCATCATACCCAAAATTTTTTTCTTGATGTTTCACGCCTATTTTAAAAATGTCAGTATTCAATAGGTCTTGAACCCTAAATAAATGTTTCAATACTTTCTCATCATTAACCCTCTGACATTTACCTTTTCTAACTCTATCAAGGTTCCTACATTTGCAGTATTATTAGCAACTCCCAAAATTAATTTACAGAAAATTCTTAGTATTAATTCCATATTACACCATTCTTCCTCTATACCCTTTATTTTCCCTCCATAAATCCATCATGATTCAACCAAGGCAAAATAAAGCCTTTCAAACCACTTGATATTCATTACTGGCATTTTATATAAAAAAAATTTTTTATCCATTTTCCCCTTTGCCAGTGAAGTTCTTTTTGTTTTTCCCAACCTCCATTACTACTCAACTTTATGCCCAGATATGAGAATTCACTAGTCACTTAAATTTCTTTATCTGCCATGAACCATTTCTCATCCTATTGCCTTTCTTAAAAAACCAAGATTTTAGTTTTATTCTGATTCACCTTCAGTCCCCACTCTTCAAAATATCTGTCGATCTCGCCTAAAGCTAACTTTAAGCCAATTACTAATTGAACATACCATTAAATCACCTGCATAAAGTAATCCAGGAATATCTACATTATTAATTGCAGACATGTGAGTAAACATGCTTCAAGCTATCCAAAATATCATCAATAAACAAATTAAACAATATGGGGCTTAATTTACAACCTTGCCTAAGCCCTCTCTCATGTCCCACAGCATTAGTAGCTTCCCCAAAGCCACACTTGACATAAAATCTGTTTTAATAATATAACTCCTGTAATATACTGATCATATTCCAACTTCAACCCTTCTTATTTAATTTGTACCATAGAACTTTTCTGTCCTCCCTATCATATATTTATCATCATTTTAATTATAAATATATTATCCACTTTTCTCTTTCCTTTCCTAAACCCAGTTTGGTAGGACAATATCCTTTGATATTCTTCTGACAAATTTTGAATTCTCTCTGCCAATATTCCTGTAAAACGTTTTCCAAAATTGGATAACAATGCAATTCCTCTATAATTATTTGGGCTACTTTCATTCCCTTTATCTTTATATATGGAGTATATAATAGCCATACACCAACTCTCTGGCACCTTCTTTTTCTCCTTAATTACATTCATATACTTGTTATACATATTAGTTTACTTGTTGTACATGTCAGTCTATCTGGATTTTCACACCAAATTTTAAAAAACTCTGTGGGTAAACCATCTTTCTGGCACCTTCTTCTTCTCTTTAATTACATTCATAGGCCTTGTTATACATGATAGTCTATCTGGATTTTCACACCAAATTTTAAAAAACTTTATAGGTAAACCATCAATTCCTACTGCCTTATTTATCTTAAATTTATGAACTTGACTATTAACTCCTTCCTGTGAAAATGGTCTATCCAATTCCTCCACATACTTATTAAAACGTCTCAATTATGACTCTTCCACCCCTTAGTTTCCATTATGAACAAACTCTGATAATATGTGATCCATTTATTTGGATTTATATCTATGTTAATCCTCCCCTCTTTCACACATTGATTACTAATCCTCCAAGTTTGCTGCCCTCTTTCTGAATCCAGTTTTGGCTCAATTTCTGCAGCTGTAGCTATCCCCTACTCTTGCTTCTGCCTATATCTCTCATGCAATTGAATCATAATTCCCCTATCCATTTCATCATTTCAATCTTTCCATCTTGTGACGGCCTCCTGCACCACACCTCTCATTCCTCTACACTCTTCATCATACCAATTAACATAAACTTTATTTTTCCCTCTTTTGCTTTTAATCATATCAATTCTTTCCCATTTAAGCATAAACTCACATAGCTCTACAGCATCATTACCCTAGGCAAACCATTAAATTAATTCTGTACACACACACACACCCTAATCATTGCTGAGTCCAGCATCTCATAAAACCCATTAGCCCTGTTCAACTGTATTAATAATTTAGAATGATGAATGAAAATGAGATTGGTGATGAAGTAACTGGTAGAATGACTAGCAGTGAAACTGGAGTATTAAGAAGAAGCAAGTCATTATTGCTGGGATGAAATACAGGTTGTGGAAGTCAAATAGCAATTAGCCATCTTACCAGCATAAATTTTGTCATTACGTTGGCTTGTATTATATAAAAAGAACTAAAAATTAAACTACATTGGAATATGATCCTCCCATAATAGACCACCGTTATCTTTTCTGTGCCAAACTTTTTCCATTTTTTTTTGTTATTCTAAAAAAAGAGTAGTATCTACTGAAGAATGAGTGAAATAATAAGCATGCCATTAGATTTGCCTGAACTTTTAATATAATATGCCTAATATTTAAATTAGACAATATTAAAAGCAATATTAATATTCAGATTTTATTAACATACTATATGTGCTACTATCTAAGCTCACTAAAGGCTAAATCAAACCAAAGTTTATATGTTTTACAGAGAGAGCCATAGAAATATAATAATAATAATAATAATAATAATAACAACAACAACAATACATGTATTGCTGCCAATAGACTTATTTACATAAGTTTCAGACATTGTCAAAATACTAAAGCTAACAAAGCATAACTTAATGGATATCACTGTATGATTAGTTGAACTACATACTCTTAAAGCTTCACTTACTTTTCATAAATGTATGGAACCGGTTTCGAGAACATTTTGTTCCCATCTTCAGCCATGCTAAGGTTCAACTGTCGGATCATTCGTTGAGCTGTGGGAATGTATATTCTGCTCTGGTGGCGGTGTGATAAACTTGTAGTTTATGTTTTCATCCCCGACAATGTCGAAGTTCATTATGCTGTTTTTGTATTTGTAGATGTAGATTTTCTCCCAGGTTGCTAATTCCGTAGGTCCTTGTACTGATTTTAATAATTTTGTTTTATTTATTATGTCGTGATTTTGTGTCCAAAAATGATATGCTACTGCTGATTTCTCTATTTTCTTGTACTTTATGTTCCTGAAATGTTCCTTTAACCGTGTGCCAATGTTTCTCTTTGTTTTCCCTATGTAGATTTTTTCACATTCTGCACAGTTTATTTTGTAAATACCTGATTTTTCTTCTTGTGGAATACTTTCATTAACATTATCTATCAGCAAATTTTGAACATTAAATCTATTAATCGGTGCCAACCTGATATTAAAATCTTTAAGAATATTCTGAAATTTTTTTGTGGCCCATGGATGATATGTGAATTTTTTAAAAATAAGTTTATCTTTTTTTGCTGAAAGTGTTGTGGTTTCTTTGATATGTTTTTGTCTCTTGAATTTCTGCACCTTTTTATGTACTAGTTCTTTTTTAAAACCATTTTTAACTGCTGTTTCTTCTATTTGTTTGTATTCTTTAAAATATTCTTCTTTGCCTTAAAACTTCTAAATATTCAAGATAAAAACATTTCATTTACATATGAAATAGAAACAGATAACATGCTGCCATTCCTGAATATTAAAATAATGAAATGCCAAGAAAAACTTAAATTTGGAATATACAGAAAGAATACACATGCAGATAATCACATCAAAGCTGACAGTTTAAACCCTACAGCACACAAACATGCAGTAATTAACAGTTTAACACACCGGCTAGTTAACCTACAAATAGCAAAGAAGAATATTTTAAAGAATACAAACAAATAGAAGAAACAGCAGTTAAAAATGGTTTTAAAAAAGAACTAGTACATAAAAAGGTGCAGAAATTCAAGAGACAAAAACATATCAAAGAAACCACAACACTTTCAGCAAAAAAAGATAAACTTATTTTTAAAAAATTCACATATCATCCATGGGCCACAAAAAAATTTCAGAATATTCTTAAAGATTTTAATATCAGGTTGGCACCGATTAATAGATTTAATGTTCAAAATTTGCTGATAGATAATGTTAATGAAAGTATTCCACAAGAAGAAAAATCAGGTATTTACAAAATAAACTGTGCAGAATGTGAAAAAATCTACATAGGGAAAACAAAGAGAAACATTGGCACACGGTTAAAGGAACATTTCAGGAACATAAAGTACAAGAAAATAGAGAAATCAGCAGTAGCATATCATTTTTGGACACAAAATCACGACATAATAAATAAAACAAAATTATTAAAATCAGTACAAGGACCTACGGAATTAGCAACCTGGGAGAAAATCTACATCTACAAATACAAAAACAGCATAATGAACTTCGACATTGTCGGGGATGAAAACATAAACTACAAGTTTATCACACCGCCACCAGAGCAGAATATACATTCCCACAGCTCAACGAATGATCCGACAGTTGAACCTTAGCATGGCTGAAGATGGGAACAAAATGTTCTCGAAACCGGTTCCATACATTTATGAAAAGTAAGTGAAGCTTTAAGAGTATGTAGTTCAACTAATCATACAATGATATCCATTAATATGATTGGCTTCACTGTGTTAAGTTCCAATTTTACATTTAAGTAAAGCATAACTTATTCTTAGAACAAGGTTTTAGTACATGTTTGCGAGAGTTAAAAGAGTTTACCTATAAATACTGTTAAGATTACAATTGATTGCAGTTCATCCAACGAATATAAACTTCTATTTATATGGTATTTTTTCAACTTATACTTAAATTTTTATTTTTCTGCAGATTTAATCTCTGGTGGCAATTTATTGTACAAAAAGGTACCTCTTACATTTACACCCTTACATACTATTTGTTTATTATAAGCATACCTATTACTATTTCTAGTGTTATAGCTATGGATCTCATTATTTTTTATAAAATTCTTTGATTCACTGCATAATTTGAACTTATACACATTGAGAGAGTAGACAGTTAGCATTCCATGCTTTACAAATGCATCCTTACACGACTGTCTATATTCCAATTTAGAAATTAGCCCAATACACTTTTTCTGTAATATAAATAATCTATCCATATGCACTTTTGCTGCAACCCCCCAAACCTCAATACCATAGTGTAGATGAGGGTGTATTATACCATAATAAATAATTTATATTAATTTTTGTATGTAGTGAATGTGTTGCAGGCTATGAACAATGTTCAATGTTCATAATCAATTTCTACAATTAAAAAATGAAAATCATTTAAATACCTAATTACAGTAGGATAATAAGAAACCATTATTTGTTATTAAAGGTGATAAATGGATATTATTGAAAAAATGTCATATGTCATAATGTCATATAATGTTTTCTCATTAAGAACTAATGGCCATATTTTCACCTCTTATCTTGAATGCTTTCTGTTTCTTTAAAGAACTATAAATCATTTGATGGTTTGGAACCTGAGTATTTGGGAATCTTTGTTCAAATTGTTTTCAAATTTAATGAACTGACTCTAACAATATATAATGATCATAGGCAAATAGTCACTGTGCTATAGAAAGCTTATGTTAAGGTGTTATGCATTTCGTAATCATACACTTTATAGTTAATGAACCTTCCCACCCTGAATAGATAAATTAACTCATTGCTAGTGTGATCTTGCTTACTAAACACTCTTTGAGCATACATCTATTGGCTGTATGACCAAATGCATTCAAATAGCGAGTACTTTATAGGTCACCCAGTAGTTTAAGTGCAAATGATTTTTATCATCATGTATTTGAGTAATTAAATGCTTCTGATGAGCAGAAAACCAAGGTACAATCAGTAGTGAATTGAAAATTAACTGTTTATGTAGAGGTATTATTGGTAAATAAATAGAAATTCAAATTAAATGTCTAAATAATAACAGTAGTTATTTATTTAGGAAAACATATAATATGAGCTAACATTTAAAGAACTCTTTTAAAATGATGAAAAATTACATAATCTGCATTAAAAACTCATTTTATATTTTACAAGTTAATTAAAATAGAAATTATGTCACATAAATAATTAAATATATGAAATTAAAATATATTATATATTACATTAAAACCAAAATAACCCATTAAATATTTATAAGCATTTGATATTCTGGTATTATAATATACTACCACATGCACTTAGAAATTTTCAAATAAGATAGATCGTCAATTGATAGTATAGTTTTATATATTTACATCAAATAAAGTTCAGGATTCATATTTGAAACACATATGTATGACAAAGACTCCTTTTAG
This sequence comes from Metallyticus violacea, assembly GCA_030762175.1. Classification (NCBI taxonomy): domain Eukaryota; kingdom Metazoa; phylum Arthropoda; class Insecta; order Mantodea; family Metallyticidae; genus Metallyticus; species Metallyticus violacea. The sequence continues at coordinate 15,878,864 of CM060841.1, forward strand.
TTGTGCTCCAGCTTTCTATATATAAAAGAAAACCTTTAAGTACAATCAGAAGTTTTTAATACAACAGCCTTCAGTATCAACAGAGTTTGCTTTTCTTTGTATAAACTATTTCAAACCAGTTAAAACTTCTTTCCCAAGGGAAAGTTGAAAATTTTAAAATGGTTAGATTGGTTAAAATATTCAACACTCTTGGGCATTTCACTCTTTAAATTACTAAACTTCAGGTCATGTTTCGTGAACTGTCATTCATATTGTCCATTGACATGACTAACAAGTCATGCTGGGTTGGAGGGGCAGGTAACTGTAAGGGACTCTGGTGGTCTACGTTGTTCGCTTCCAGAATTTCAAAGTTCATAAGTCTGTATTCATTTTTCTAATAAAGATGTTCCCCAATATGCTCAGTTCTTTAGGAAATTGGACAGCTCTCAATAAATTAATATCTTTATCAATTTCGTGGTTCTCGTTCCAAAAATGTGCTGCCACAGCTGATTTTTCTATCTGTTTGTGTTTAATGTTTCTATATGTGTTCCTTCATTCTGATAACTATTTTTCTCTTAGTTTTTCCTATGTATACTTTTTCACAGTCCTTACAATTTATCTGATATATTCCTGACTCTTCCTCTTTGGGTCTGCCATTTACTTTGTTTAGTTTCAACAATTTCCCGACACTATATCTATTTAGAGAAGTCAATATAATATTGTGCTGATTAAAATTTTTTGAAATTTATTATTCAATTGCGGATGGTAAATGAACTTTTTGTAGATCATATCTTTAGATAAAGCACTAATGAGGTAATTTCTTTAATTTTCTTTTGTCTCTGAAATTTTACAGTTTTTTGATCTATCATGTTTTTTAAAACCATAAAAATAGCTGTGTCTATTATGTACTGGTATTTCTTCTTATATTCATTACTGTTGAGTGGCACATTAATTAATCTGTATATCATACTGTTGAAAGCTGCTTCTTTATGCATTCTTGGATTGAAACCATCAACCTTAATATAATTATGCATATGGGTATTCTTTCTGTAGATGCCAAATTCCAGTCTGTCCTTACTTTTAATTATCTTTAAATCCAAAAATGAAAAAACATTATCCATTTCCATTTCTGCTGTCAATTTTATTGTATTCAAATTTTATTTGAAACACACATTACAAGAACCTTTCTGTATATTTTTAAGATTTGGTATAGACACGTGGATGACATATTTGCAATTGTTCAAAAAAGACACGTAGAGGATGCACTTAAACTGTTGAATTTACAAGAATCTACAATTTTTTTTTGTATTATGTCAAGAGGAAGATTATTAAATAAAAGAACCAAAAGATTATGAGAGATTTATGGTCAGCCTAAAAGAGAGCAAGAGTAAAAAATCCTGACTTTACCAGCTATTAAAGTTTTTCTACAGTAGATAAGTACCATGAATCCCATTTAGCCACATACCAGTGGATCAAAATGCCGGGATTTGTTTGGCCAGTGGCTAGCAGACCACCAGCCATTGCTATTCTTGACCAATTCATTTATTGGTCAATACATTTTGTCAACAGATCCAATTTTATTTTCATTGACTCATTGCTGATGATGCAGCAATGGCCTGTGAAACATTTTCTGTATAATTTAAAGGTAAGTAGAGCATAAGAGTGTTAAACTGACTCACCAGCTAACTAAAAATAAACTATTAATTAAACTTAAATGTTAAGGCTATCGCACTGATGACTTACTTTCTTGCAATAAACTCCTTTAATGGAGAATCTTTTCTAACTGGATAGGCAAGAACATTTGTTACAAACACCGTAATTTCTGAATATCTGCATTTTTCATGTTCTTCAAAAGTGTCACTTATAACTTTATATGCATCAGCATCTCCTTGAAATGCATGAAATCCTTTTCTGACATTAGCAATTCCAATTTCATAGGATGTAAATGCTTTATCATATGGCTGTGTGTAGAGTTTTTCATAATAGAATCTTTTTACAGCCGGATCATTTGTATCCTGCAAATAAAATGTGAGCTCACATTATGTCTCAAAATACGTACAGAAGTATTAATCTACTTAGAAGAAACATTAATGTTTGCAATGAAAATGGAACTTTGTGTCTGCCTGAACTTTTTCTGTGATTAATCATCTTTCTTTCTTTTGTTGCTTTTTCTCTATCATTCTTTCTTTTTCATTTTCTTTTTAAAGTTTAGAAAAACATACTTACTCTTTTGAACTAGCAAGTATGATGACTATAAGATATTGATTGTACTGCTTGTGTTATCATAAACCCTAAGAATACTACACAAATACTATCTATTATACCAATTTCTTCCTGAGGAAGCAATGCAATTACTGTATGAGGTTAAAATTTATTTTAAACTTTTTAATTTTACCAAGTTTATCAAGTTCAATGCTCAAGCCTATAGGAGATGGAGTGGGAGAAAATTATAAAAAAGTAAAACAGAATTCAAAGAATGCAGATTAATAATAGTTTCCAGATAAAATATATATATATTTTCCTTTTTCATAAAAACATTGAATTGTAGAGGGGGAGCAATTAAGCATGCCTATAGTCAAAAAATATAATCCTATTTTCACTATTTTAGTGATCATAAGAGTAGAATTTTTGCAGTGCAATATCACTGTTGCATTTACATCCAAATACCTGATAACATTCCATTCTCATTTTGTTTTTCATATTATGTAAACAAAAAGAGTTAAAACTCACATTTACATAAGTGATGCTGTAGGTAATGTTCCTCATACTCATTTGGAAGGAACTATCCAAAAGATCTGTCAGTGTACTGATAGTCGAGCTGGACATCTGCAGCAGTGATACTATTATGGCAGAGTAAGATACTACCAGGAACAGTGATAGCAGTAGTAGAAAAAGATAAATTATTCTGGATGAGATAGTCTGGGGAGGTCTTGGAGATCCTAAAAATGCACATTTTATTATAATAATTTAAATAAATATAGGTGAAATGCAATTACTATTAATATTACTTATTTAAATTACATTTAGTGTCTATAAGTATTTTAAATATATGATTATCATATGCTAAAGTCAAAGATGTTATAGGGTTTAAAAAATAGAAATTGTTCCTATACATGAAATCTATTTATATCTGGTAGACTCTTGTTGTGATCCAGTGTTAGTTACAATGAAATAACTGGTGTCTCTATCAAATATGACATAGTTATATGTGGGAGTTCAGACCACCATCTGCACAAATATTTTATTTATTTATTATTGTTTATTGTCAGTAGACTTAAAATGGAGCACCAGCTAAAGCTTGCCAGGGAAAGATTCCTTCAAATTCAAAAATTTAACAAACTTAACGCACTTAATCAAAGATTTAAATGATGATTAGAGTACATCCCTGAAACCCTTTGCAACAAACCTCTGGTGCCACTCAGGGCCTCCGTCATATGTGGCATCAGGAAACCTCTCACCCACTTAAGGCAAACAGCTTTACTGCTCCACAGTCGCCTTACATTAACGAGGGTGCTATATGAGGGACCTCCCAACCCTTCCTTCCTATACTTCCTTTCAACCCTTACTTCCGACTTCCCTTGTTACCCATTTCTTGTTTAATATTTTTCTATGATTAGCTGATTATTTTATACAGTTGCAACTTGAACAGCTTAATGAGATATTGAAGCAAAGGGAAAACTGTTTCTTTGTGAGTCATTAAGAAGGAAACAAAAATTAATCTTAACTCTCCAAAGAATAAAGTTTTCCAAACTGAGTTATTACATAAATTAGACGTTTTAACACCATTCTTGGCATTTAAAACTAAACATGAAGCTAATTACTAAATAAATTCCAAATTTACATATTCCATCGCCGAGTTTTGCTCATGGTTCAGCGCGCTCTGAGTGACGTCAAAGCGAAGCTTGTAGGCCTTTTCTATAGGTAGTTACGGTTCAATACCGGTCAGGGTCGATGTATTTTTTTCGGGCATAAAAATAGTAAGGATGGCTTCCTTCGAAAGGGAAGTTAAAGTCATGGGTCCCTTAACGTAGATATATGGCACGATAATGAACCTCAAGCATGAAAGAAGAGGCCTCTGAACAAAATTCATCGGACGTTTCACGCCCAGAATGGAATGGGACGCTGATGACCTGAAATGTTAAAGAGCATCCTAAAAAACCAAATAGACACGGAAATGCCTCGGGTACCGGGGCGGATGTCTGCCTAAAATTGTTTAAAACATACTTAAATTGTGTTAATCTTATATCACTTGCTAAGGCATTGTACTCGTACTGTTTGTTCATCGAAAATTTTCTTAGTTCCTTATATATATATATATATATATATATATATATATATATATATATATATATATCATCTATCCATACACTGCAGGTGAGATTCTACTTATATCTGTAAAATGCTACAGGAAGTAGCCCTTAAATTTCTTCAGCACTTGCATTTGTAGTAAGTAGCCCATGATGTAAGACGCTTAATCCCATTGCACCTTTCCTTGGCAAGGTGGTAAAATGTTTTCTCCTTATTGTACAAGGATTCTGTTCTACTGCGGATCTGTGCACCCGATAAATATTCAACCTGCCGCGGGTGCACAATAGCCTTAATTTCTCTCAGTTTGCCATCGCACCAATGCCTTGGGATTGTTCAACTTGGAGCGAAAAAAATTCAACCAGTCGCGCTGTTCCTTGAGTAAGCAACACGCCTCTGTTCTATAAAAAAATATCTTGGTTTCCCTTTATGTACCCACCACAGGGTCTTCTCGCCCATAGGAGACACAGCTGCTTCGTTTGTGAGTAAAACGTTCCTTAATGTCCTCCAACAACAAAAAAACGTTCATCTTCCAAAAGCCCTTTGTAAAATTTTCGGGAAAGTTCTCCAGGAACAGTGTGGTAGCCACATTTCGCAAACGGGATTACCTTAACCCATGAACCCTCTGCTGTTAGTTAATAAGGTATCATTGACACTGTCACTCGGGCGAAATTGTACTGAGTTCTATTCGCCCGCCACTGTCACCACTACCACAAGGGAACAATCAGATGGAACATCTGCATTCTCCAACAAGATACCGCACACTGTATCTGATCTCATATTATCCTGCTCGCTCACCAGGACTCACTAGCGCGGCAAGGATCCCATTGTTAAGGCATCCACACCGGAAAATCCTAACCGCCCATCCATGTATCGGTTTTCTCCTGGGCGGGCAATCGTTCCTTAAATGACCAGTAAAACTGCATAAAACACGTGTAATGGGTTGGCCATTATACATTACCAACACACTATATGTAGCAATGATTTGATAGAAAGTAATATGAGTTTTAAAAATTGTTCTTACGGTACAAACTCCATTTAGGACCGGATAAGGGCATGTATCGGTCCACACGCTATTTATAATGTATACAATATTACATTTCAATAGGGACAATACTGTAGGAGAGATCGGAACCTCGGACGGCAAACTAGTATCATAGTTTAATTTATTAGGTACGACCTTACTTCTGCGACCATCAGTATACACAAAAAGAAGCCACCGTGTGTTTCCTACAGGACCTTTCCTTTCCATAGTATCTTATTGTCTACACTTAATAAATACCTGATGCACTGTGTAAATTCATCTCCTCGCTAGATATGTACAAAATCCTACATATCTATTCATTAACCTCAAAAGACATCGGACGGGGCATATCCCTTTCGGCAAAGATTACCACTAACATTCTTGTACGTTCAATCATGATATTTCTACCAAGAAAAATAATACTATGGAAATATTTTAGTTAGGTATATATTAGTTGCGTTTTACTCTCCACTTAGCAAGCACAAAAACTCACTGTGCTACACAATGTAAATAAAGGCAACAACTAATTAATGTAATCAATCAGCTCAGGCACTCTGCAACTGTTAATATTTGCGTCTACAAACTGCATACATTCAAAATGAGCATACTCTATTACCATGCTGGAGCAAATAGAGTTCGAATCAAAGACGAGGGGTGGGATTAAGTGCAATATACGAACGTAATTATATTTAACCTTACATAAGAAGTATTAGTAATGCCAGTATGTGTGGTGAATAGTCGAAAAAAAAAACTTTTTGCACCGATATAATATTCTAAATAATAACACACTCACAGAATTAACAGGAATAGTTTGCCTTGTTGTGACGAAAACCTTGAAGACGTTTATGAGGAGTGTCTGTTGCAGAATAACATCCACTTACCCAAACTGCTCCTGAGAGCGCGACGGGTGGCCTAGATCGTTAAGGCGCGGACTCATAAGTAGAGGTCTGGGGTTCGAATCCCACGACCGCCCTCCCTGCATGTTTTTTTCGGGTTTTCCTCAGTCCCCATAAATGGCAAATGACGAGGAGGTACCCTAACTTAGGCCTGGAACGATTCCTTCCTTAAAATATCCTTTCCCAATATATCAAATCATATATCATTTCATTTCATGTATCATCAGTGTCCATCGCCTGTGGTGCCTAAGTAGTAAAAACGGAAGTTAAAAACCATTCGTTAATTTCTGCTGCAAACCGTTCGGCAGGAAAATCTGTTACATATGGCCTATTAACGATCACAAACTTCTCAGACGCTAGTGTTTTTGTTTTCCTTCGATTCCGATTTTTTTATGCTAAAGCAAAGCATAAAACATTCTGACGAACCATAGCCATGTTGATGCACAATAACTATAAATAAAGAACCATAACATGAATAACGCCGTAAATCGCTCAAGCACTAAAGAAACCGGCTTCACTTGAACCAAAACAACAAACAACTGAGTACACGTGCTTCGGTTAAAACAGAGTTGACAACATAGTACAGAATGCAGCACGAGAGGAACGATGATTGGTGCTAGCAGACTACATTCACCAGCGATCCGCGAGTCATCCCCAGCAACGCAAACAGTGAGTGAATCAATTCTTTAGCGTGTAGTAAACCTTGAATCTTGAAACAAAAAAACTATCATTATTAAAAGCATTACAGAATATCCAACCAGAATGCCGGTTTTAGTATTTATCAGTTAAAACGAATCAATATAGCTTCATTTACTCTACAATTTAGATATGCCTAAGGTTGGCAGTACTGACATCTCTCTCTTTCTTTATTCTTACGAAGCATCAAAGCTGGAGACTGAGCAGCCAGGGTATAGTGTTATTATGACACAAAATCCCTTTCACATTCAGCAGAAGACACTGGTATTTTTGCATCCTCCCTTAATGTTTTACCAATAAAAATCCCTTTTTTTCACTTTCTTGAACTGGCGAAATTCTTTCAAAGTTTTACAACAATGGAAGTGTCAATGTTTGAAGGCACTAATTTCAAAGTGTTACATAAGGACTCGATTTTTTTCATCATCAAATAACATTAATTCATTTTCTTCCTGTGGCCATCATTTTTATTTAAACTTCACACTCTTTAAAAAAGGAACTAGCACTGAAAATCTTGCGTTCACTTGAAGAAATGTCTCCTTAAAATTTGTGAACGATTTTTTAGCTGTGTTCAAAGGTTCGGAGATAGGATGATCTTTGAATATTGTTATAGCTGAATATTCGACTTGGGCTGCTTGAAGATGAACACCAATCTTGTCTTTATATGTATCAATGCAAAGTTTTATTTCTGAAGAAGCAGAGTTTCTATATTGAAGATACAGGAAAAATGGCTTTATTGTTTCCAGAATATCCCTAAATACAATCAACACCATGATGAAATTCAATTAAGTTATTTTCTGGAGCGTTCCATGAAATATTGCTCTGCTTGAAGGCGGTGAATGGTCATTTTATCGGGTAAAATACTGAATAAGTGATGCATACATTGACGTCACAACTGCCACGGTATTGCAAAGGATGTTACCCAACGAATGTCAATTCTTTTAAGTTTTAAGTCCAGTGCCATGGCACTTTCAGTCAATGCGCGCTGATTTTTCGGGCTCACATACATGTGTGAATACAATGTGTCCATAAAGGGCTTAAATGGAGCAGAACAGACATGGTATCTATTACATCGTGTACTGCAACTTCCAGTTTATGATTCAAACAATGAGTAGCTACAATATTAGAAAATCACGAATGTATGTAGCTGCTAATTCCTTGTAAATTTGCGGCTCCATCCTCTCAACTGCTTAGATAAAATTTCTTCAGAAACACTTAAGAAAAAGAAAGAAAGAAAGAAAGATAAAGAAGATACAATACTGTCAGTAATGGCTTTCCCTGTTGATGAATTTAATTCTACTATATCATACAAATAGTTGCATGGTGAACCATCGTAGACGCAACGAAGACAAGCATGATTCGTTTGCTTATTAATGCTGTAAAAGCAACAGGGATCAATTATAAACTTCGATAAGAGAGCCAACATATACTTACTAATGAAATGTACAAGTGTGATCTGAATGAAGCATGCATCCAATATTTAATCCGTTCAAAGCTTGCAATTCACATTACCTTTTGTAAAGTATGGTTCGTTTTCCTATTTCCTCAAACTTTCAGAGAAATTTTTATTAATTGCATCTTTTTTCTTTTCATTCAAAATCGATTCACACTTCAACTGAAACTTATTCCTCCTGTGATTGCTAATTTTATCATTTAACATTTTATTATTATTTGAATTTAACACTACCGCCACGAGTGGCCGAGGTCGTTAAGGCACGGACTCGTGAGTGGGAGGTCTGGGGTTCGAATCCCGCCAGAACCATCCTCCATGACTGAGTTTTTTTACTAGATTTTCCTCAGTCCTCATAAATGGCAAATGCCGGGAAGGTACCTAAACTTAGGCCTGGAACGTTTCCTTCCTTAAAATAATCCTTTCCCAATATATCATTTCATCTCATGTATCATCAGTGTTCATCGCCTTTGGTACCTCAGTAGTAAAAACGGGCATTAAGGATCATTCATTTTTTACCTGCCAGAACCATCCTCCATGACTGAGTTTTTTTTACTAGGCTTTCCTCAGTCCTCATAAATGGCAAATGCCGGGAAGGTACCTAAACTTAGGCCTGGAACATTTCCTTCCTTAAAATAATCCTTTCCCAATATATCATTTCAACTCATGTATCATCAGTGTTCATCGCCTGTGGTACCTCAGTAGTAAAAACGGGCATTAAACACCATTCATTTTTTAATTCAACTCATTGATAAAAGTTGTTTCATTGTGCATTTTAGTGTCTCTAATAGCAGTGTGATTTTGAATTTCTGAATAGTACAAGCATATAACCCCTCTGGAATTGTTTACTCAAAGCAAGGGGGACTTGATTTCAATCTTTTTGAATTTCACTTTAGCTATACACTCCCTGATTAGGCCACCGCACTTAATCTCACAATTTCCAATATGTTTCACTGGATTTATCCCTGCCACTGCTAGAATAGAAGAGGTAAACCTATTACTTGACTCTTGAGACTCTTATAGGCCTAACTATTTGATTCTGTTACTTTCACACTTTTATAAATCATAAATTTATTAACGTCACCAATTATCAATAACATCCCCTTTCTTTAAAAGATATGTCAACTGACAACCATAGAACACCAATCACCACTGCACTCATTGTCATTGCATACATTTAAATTCTATTATTGTCAGCTTAAAAGAAATGGACACAAAGCAGTAATATAAATTTATAAAACATAATGTCCATTGTTACATTTCTGTTGCATGTTTAACACTTGCTAGATGATTTATACTGCTGTAATGCATTGTGCAGGTGATTCATTTGCAGAACGTGAAGAAATGCAAGATTGTGTTTCCTCCGGCATTTGCATTGGAATTTTAAAACTTGCATTTATACACTGACGTTTATGAAATAGAACAGGGGGAGTTAATTCTCTAGTAAGGAAGGATTTTATATTTGAAACCAATGAAATTTTGTGACAACAGGGGTAAGTTCCCCCACTCATCTTCCCAGTAATTCAAACCCTGCAAATAGTATGACAGCATGAGGAATATAGCAAGATACTTTTAACTAATTGTCATGATGGTATGGCAAATCAACATAAATTCTACCCATGCTAATTTGAATTACCTGAGAAATTAAGAAAAATATATTTTGAGTACAACATTACCCTAATTTAATAACATCCACTCTTCATACAAATAAAATCTCAAAATAATGGGAACTTTTGGAAAAGACAATCCAAGACAACTGAGAGCAGCCATCTTCCAGGTATCCCAGGGCGCCAGTGCATGGGGCAACAACCTGGGAGAAAGAGTAATCATTCTATTTTTTTAAGAGGAAGAATTGAATGAGGTTCAATAAAGGGATTCCTTTTCGATTAGTCTGCCACCATTACTGGGAGACCTTCTACTATATAAATGGCAATGAATGTTGGTGATATATGATGGCATGTCACCCCATGGGATGCTTGATGTCTCTGAACAGCTTGTGAGATCTTTCCTGGATGTTGGATTAAGAAAGGAAGTACACATGCCTTTGATTTTGAAAATATCTGATCTGACCCAGTGCAATTTCTTCCTGTGGGAATATAAGAAATGATGAATATCAAAGCAACTGATCAGCCTTTAGCAACTAACATGTCAAGTTTTGTGTGCATCCCAGTTTATACAGTGCTTCACACAATGCCAAGAGAACATGAGCACATTCAATAAGGCAATATATAGTTTGAAAACCTGCTAAGTATGGACATCATCTTTTTTCTGACATGAAGTAATTACTCAAAAATATATCATTTTTTCCCCCATAAGTTATCATTAGAGACATAAAAACCTATTAATTCCAATTATTTGAGTGAAAATTCTTTGCCAATAAAGAAAGCAAAATTATAAAATTTCATGAAACGCTCAAACAAGTCACCAACACTAAGTAATAAATAGAGTAATAAAATGCAGTACTTAGGTATTTAGTAGCAAATATGAACAACTTTAAAATCTTCCTCCTCTTCTCTCTCCCGAATGGCAATACACACAATACAAAAAACAAAAGTAAGAGCTCTAGTTGAGAATTAAAATATTACTTTAATATAATAGGAATAAAGCATTGCACATTACATCCTGTCACAGGTCATACATTAATGTGCCAGTCAGTTCAGCATTATAAAAATTTATTTACCTGCAGTGAGATTCAAACCTCAGTTATAGATGAATTTTCAAGTTTTTATCCTAGAGATTGTCAACATAATAACATGATTTAATATAGCAAATTATTTTGAATGTTTATTGTTTAATTTTCATTATTATTCTTGTTCCTCATTATAAGCAACTTTAATATGTTGTACAAAAGTATAAAATATTTCATTAAAATTTCATTTGCATTCATAATTAAAAAGATCTGTTATTTTAAAAATAATTATAATCAAAATGTGTCACTTGTGCAGTTTTTCATATCACAATGGGGTAAAATAAATAGAAAGAATTCCTTATTGACAGCATAGAAAAGACATGCCCACAATACAACATGCATGTTTGTATAGTATATATTTAGGTTTAATATTTAGTTTCTTTGGTAATTTTTACTGCTTATTGTTCCTTCTCAGATAATGCCAAAGAAATGATAGTGATATTTGTAACATGAAAATTGAGGAGCATTTTCTGCAAAATTCTAAAGTTGCAAAAGTTTACATGAGTTATAGATACCATCTCCATTATATCCATCTCCCAATCACGCTGTGAATCCAGACTTTGCATAACTTTATGTCATGTATAAAAAGTAAAGAATATTAGCAGTTTCTTCAAAACTTGATAAATGTGCTCACTCTTTTAACACAAAAGACAATAGATGCTATTATTTTCTTACACAGTATACAATAAAATGTTTAATTAGTGAAATACAATGTGGACCAGCTGCATACATTAGCTACTGACTTATTGTTGTGGCTTGCTGAGTTACCTACTCATTTCTATAAGCTTGTTAAATCAAATTTTATTCTTATTGTACTCCAGAAGAAGTTTCCTTCCAAGATGAATGCAGTAGTCATTTCATATACTAAACCATTAACAGAAGGCCACAATGTATTCAAAAAACAAAAGTTCAAAATACTTATAGGGGCTTTCTAGTGGAGATAGATGTATCAACCAAAGAAAAAATCCTACTCATGGACTATGCCTCTATCCTGGACCTGTAAGAAGAAGAAGAAGAAGAAGGAGGAGGAGGAGGAGGAGGGGGAGGAGGAGGGGGAGGAGGAGGAGGAAGAGGAGGAGGAAGAAGAAGAAGAAGAAGAAGAAGAAGAAGAAGAAGAAGAAGAAAAGGAGGAGGAAGAAGAAGAAGGAGGAGGAGGGGGGAAGAGGAAGAAGAAGAAGAAGAAGAAGAAGAAGAAGAAGAAGAAGAAGAAGAAAAGGAGGAGGAGGAGGAGAAGAAGAAGAAGAAGAAGAAGAAGAAGAAGAAGAAGAAGAAGAAGAAGAAGAAGAAGAAGAAGAAGAAGAAGAAGAAGAAGAAGAAGAAGAAGAAGAAGAAGATTCAATTAAAGGTTTTGAATTCCAAAAAATGGGAAAGGAATTTTATAATGATTTGTTAGGAGAGACATGGAATTAAATACATGAAACTTGAAAACAGATGGTAATTTGTGTATCATAAATATTTCGAAGTATCATGGTGTCTTTGTTTTGTAGCCTGCACATATTTATGCAATAAATTATTATTATATGTGTATTACTCTGTAATTTGTTGCTTTATATTTAATAAACTTTTAAACATAAAGTAAAGTTTATTCTTAATTAGCTAGCCAGTAGATTTAATATTCTTATGCTCAACTTACATTTAATTGCTTCACTGTATTTGTTCCAACATGAACTTAATTTTAAATTTAAATTATGTAGAATAAAAAATAATTAAGAATGTAAAAAAAAAAAATTAATGATAAAATAAACAGAAAGCATGCATGTTATTATGGTTATTATTACTATTATTATATACTAAAATCTATAAATAAATGTGTTTGCTTACTACCACCACTAGCACTACCACTACTACTATTACTAATAATAATAATAATAATAATAATAATAATAATAATAATAATTACAATAATAAATTTTAACTCAAACTGAAAATAAAAAATTAACCTGTATCTGTCAGATTCTGAAAAAACATGGACTTTTAGAACTCATAGATGAATTACATATGTTATATTAACTGATTTAGCAGTGCAGTTGAACTGTTTAAGGCAGAATATATATTAATAAAACTATATCACTAATAAAAAAAGGAAATGTTTTTTTTTAAAAAATGTTGTTCCATGCTTCTATAAGTTTTGAAAAAATACTTCTCAATTGTTAGGTAACAGTTTATTGGCATCAATCAATATATGTTCATATTTTTGGTTTCCTATAACAATATAATTAAAAGTATAAAACCAGCACTTACCTTGCTGACAAACAACGCCTACTGTATTAATGATTCCCTCACCCCAGCTGAATGGAGATGATTCTGCTATTTTCTGCTCGCAATGTGATGATATCAATAAAGCTGCTGTTAAGAGGGCAACTATTAGCACAATAGCTACCCAAACAGAGGTGCTAAAAGGCAGTAAATACAATATGGATATTTCTGATAGAGAAGGCTTCAAGAACATCATTGCTCCTCTGTAAAAATAAAAAAAATCATATTATATTTTCCTATATAAAGGCAATAATGCCAATTATAATATTAAGAATATAGACTACTTACACAAATGGAAAAGCCTCTGCTGCATAGTCAATGAAGTCAAGCCGTGCTGGTTTAATGAGAAGTGTTGTTGCCCCTATGTCAACAATATTTTGCTGCAGAAGTCCTACTACACCACTGTATGTTCTTGAGTCCTTTATTGGGTAGCCCCATGAATCTGTGAAAATCAGTTCCATTCTGGAAGCAAATGAATCTATTTTGTTTTTGCTTGTACATACACTGTAAGTAACAAATGAGGAGCATCATTTCAAAAAGTAGTTTGTCCATCCGTGGACAAAATTCTGTTTGATATGATTTCTTACTGCCAGTAATGTCTTGCTTAGTACTACAATGTCTTTCCTCTTCAAAATGATACCTCCCTACGTAAAATATAGATCTCAAATTGCATATTTGGTGCAGAATACATTTAGTCCGTTCAGTATGTCAGAACTAAATGCAATCCATCTCAGAAATGCTGTTTTGTGTGCTCTTTCCATATAATGTATAATGTTAGAGAATTGAACAATTTAAAATGCATTGTTGCTTATTCAATTTGAAAAAAGCTTCTAATGTTTAAAACGTACGCTTAAGAGAAAGGAAGGTGGCTGTCTTGATGTAGAGAAATCTAAAGGGTTCAGGAAGAGGATGTGGAATTCATTAAATAAACACAAGGAAAATTGTGAGGCTAGGTAATTTTTATAGTTATTATTTTAACTAATTTATTGTGATTTAAAATATTGTGCCTAGTAGTAATTATTATTATTATTATTATTATTATTATTATTATTATTATTATTAATGCACACTGTTAAAAGATACTGCAGTTAACATGTTTTGAATGCTTTTCCTTTTAACATAATTTTTAGAGCGTTTAGTATGGCATACATCACATGAATTTATTCATATACATTTTTTTGTTTCTAGGTATCACAACAAAGATCCAAATTTAATGGATTTTGAGACACAGAGATGGGATTTTCAAGTGTGGCAGTATCCCATCTTATGACCCAGTTTAGACACAAAGGCTCTGTGCACATCAGCACAATAAAGTAAAACAAGATCAGATTTTTCTACATTAATGATTGTTTCGACACACCCACAGCAAGATGCTGGCAACGAAACAAGGCCAAATTCTATTGTTGTTAAGTACCAAGTATGTATAGTACATTTTTATGTGTGGTGATTTAGGCTTATTGTTGTTTATTACTGAATGGTATTTGAATGAACGAGCGCATAATATTTATTTAAATTTTTAATATACTCATTTTATCATAAGAACAATAATAATAACAACAACAACAACAATAATAATAATAATAATAATAATAATCTTTAATCCTCGTCAGACAAGAAGTATACAAAAAGACTTTTGATTACAGTTTGTTTTTCTCTGAAGAGCTCCTGAATAATACAGATTATGATGATGATGATGATGATGATGATGATTATTATTATCATCATCATCATCCTTTAAATTTAAGATAAGAACTTGTGGTAAAGAAGTCCCAGTATGTGCCAAATTTTATCGTGCAGTCTACAATGTGACACACTGTTGGCTGAACATTATATCAGCCAAGGTAAAAGCAAGGAATCCCATTGCTGAGCAAAGAGGAGGTGATTGCCAATAGTAAGCTTTTTGATGAAAAGAAAAAGTCTGTCTGTAGTCCTATCACATTTAGAAGCACAAGAAAGTCATTACTCACACCAAAAAGTAAGAGGTTATACCTACCCTCAGAACTAAATGTTAATAAGTTATTCAAGATGTTTCAGATTGCCTCAAAGTAAAAAAGGGGTTTTTCTAGAATAGTTTTTCCAACAATTTCAATCCAGGATTGGCTCTAACAGATGCTTGTAGGTATTGGGTACGAATGTCTCATGTACTTGAATTCACCAATTATGAAAACAAAATAGCTGAACTTAGAGTAAATACATTTCCACACATTTGCTGGACGGAAAAACAGGGTGGTCATGGGACTATTGATGCTCCTTAAAAAACAATTTAATAGCATCTCCAACATATATAACCAACCCTATTTGGACCTTTACAAAGATGGATATAATGTAACACCCTTCGTTTTAATAATATAAAAAAAAGCCACCCCCACATATACATTGTTATAATAAATGTTGGCATGATTTATAATGTACTATGATTGATAATTAGATTAGTAAGTGTCTTTTGTTTTAACTGATTTCCTCAATGAAATCCAATTTAGTCCTTCTAGTACAATTTATTTTCTGTCATGGGTGTGGTGAACAAAACTGAAACAGTCACATTGTCTATGAGATTTTATGGTGGCTTTTGAAATATTTACCTACACAGAAAAAGAAAGTTTCTAAGATTTTTCCATTCAGGGTGCATTCTTTTCTGTCCCTAAATAGAATGTTCAGAGTCACAGAAATATAGTTCAGAAACATGTCTAAAATAAAATCACTAGAAGAATACAATGAAATTAATGGAAAAGTAGGCACTATTCTTTTAATGGGTAAACATTGGACTGATCTGGAATTTAAGTATATATCTAACATGCTAAAAAATTTATATAATATTAGGGATATGAAGAGGAACACGTTAAATAAATGAAAACAGGCAGGAAAGGCTAATGACATTGTAAAAATGGAACCTACTTCTAGATTAGTTGATCCTTCTAAAAAATTGTAATCAGTTTTCAAAACTGATTGGAATTTGCACTGAATTTGCATTCAGTGCAAAATGTTTGTGATCCAGATACTGTGACATTGATACTCAAGATTAAACCTACCAAAAATGATATAGACAAGTTACAGAAGCCGAGATTTGGAGATAATTGGAGAAGTCTACTCTCACTGAATTTTTATCTTGGTGCCATTGATCAGATGGTACAAAATATTGATGAAGATAATGTCTATGTTGTTTATAAGGATATTATATGTGATTGTCATGAAGAGGAAGAAGGAATGGGGATGTTGTAGATTCACTGCCTTCTTAAGATACTATTAAAAGTGACTAAATAATGAAATTTGTATTTAAAATTGATGTTTGTTTTAAACATCATTAAGTCAATATGTTCAGTGCAAAAGGCAATTTGTCTAAGCATTTTTTGGGATTGCACCCGAACATTATAACAATTGATTTGATTTTTTAAACTTATAGCCTTGTAAGGCCTTGATCTCAAAAGTAAATATTTTATTTTTGTTTATCCTTTTTAGTTTGGTTGCTATGCATTTTTTCTGATTCCTGAAAAGTTTATATTTGCGGACAAACTACTATTTTGAAATGTTCCTCAAATGCATGAATCTCATGCCATGGCTAAGTTTCAATGCTTTATCATTCCATGTCCCAAAGGCTGTCAAGCATATCAGGAAAACATTAAAAAGATTCTATAATGCTATAAAATTATTATATATATATATGTATATATTTTTTTTGCATCAATGTGTTGTAAACAAAGTAAGCTGGCTCTGTTTAAATCCTCCATTCCACAAGGATTTTCAAGTGTGACTTATGTATGTTAATGGAATTGCCATGTGAAGTTTGGATGTCCATCATTGTGACTAGCATACTAGTATATCTGCTTGTCAACTGGCAGATCGTAAGTTCAGTATACCCGGATTTGACATTTTTTCCAAAGTTTTCTCTTACCCTAAAAAGGCAAAAAACTGCTAATTTTAGGTGCCAAAAGACTTTGGGCTCATTACCACCATAATTACATTCATTTGTTTTGAAAGACATTTAGCAGTTTGCAAGACATTAAATACCACATACACACACTCACTCACTGTAAAAAAAATACTGAAGAAGGGAAATGGTTTATACAAAGTTCCCTAATGTAGGATTTTAATCTTTATCTGATACATGTACATTTGAACATAATAAATGTACATGTTAAAAAACTAAACTGAAAAAATAAGAATTCAAAAAGCATATGAAAGAAAACCGCTCATCCTTGAGGGACAGCAAATTAATATATCAATTTTGAAATATGTAGCATCTTTTTTTTAGAAGGAAACTGCAGCATATGAAACTAAATTTCATTAAAGGGGTTAAAATGCTCAAAAAATTGGTTTGGTGATTTCAGCATTTACCTAATTGTTTTGTTGAGACAACCACAAACATCATCATGTTTAATAATTTATAATGGAATGGATTAATGCTCCATAAATAAAAGTCCTTCATTGCATGAAAGTGTGACAGAAGGTACTCCAATGCAGAATATGACCAATAGTTACAGAGATATTTGGGAAAATGCATGTAGCAAATAAGATACATCATTACAACTCTGAACCATCACACTGATGAGGGTGTGCACAGTTATTTCTGTTTGCTCATGATCATCTTCATTATTACTATTAGGGTACTTTATATAATGGACACCTAAATAAAATAATAGTATTAAAATATGATCTGTGCTTCTTAGCAAAAATACTGTATGCCATTTCTTGAGCATCTATCTGGTTAACTATTTCATTTTACTTATTTTATTTTTTATCACTGTTTTGGATACAAGAATAATGCAATGGATGCAGGCAACAGCACAATCAAACAGTGCATTGTCTAAAATACATAGTAAATTATATTTTTTAACACCACATCCTCAATGTTCATATTTTTTTTAGCAACTGCCTGTGATGTCTTCTTGCTTGCTGAAAGCTCTTAATTAAACTTTACCACAAAGATAAAAGAATTTGAGGAAGGACAAAGGAGGCTAGTAAATTTTATTTCTCATGCTACTTAGATAAAATAAATTATGGAAGATAAATTTATCTATAAAAAAATTACTTCTCCCATTTGTATGAGGGTCACTCTGAAAGTGTTTAGAATGAACAACAAGGAATTATTATAAGCCAGTGCAGGTTTTCCTAGCTTTAGATTGAAGTTTAGATAACAATATGTGCAAATCTGTGTACACTTTAACAATGGTGATGTCAGCACTTTTCTGTAAGTGTATGCTGGTGTAACCACCAGTAGCTAAGATGGATTTTAAATGAGGGCATTTTCTCATTATGATTTACTATAACTTTTAAAGTCAGTTTAGGGGAGAAATTGCATAATGCATTTGGGGATCTATGCCCTTTGCAATCCACTAATATTCATTGGCAATTTTCAGATTTTGGGAAAGAAAGGGACTCTCTGGAAAATGAAGCTCATGCAAGAATGTCCTGCTACAGCAACAATGGATGAAAGTGTGATAAAAGTAGGGCGTATGTGGAAGAAAGATCATATTGGATTGGCAGCAGTGAAAACAATCCTCAAAGAAAAACTTTATTTTAGAAAGCTTTGCAGTCATTGGATCTCCCAATACCTCAAAGATAAACAGAAAAAAGCATGTGTGGAATGGTGCCCAAAAATACTGGAAAAATTTGATGGAGAAAGAGCAAAAAACACATTTAACATCATAACAGGTGACAAAAGCTAGATTTATCAGTATGATCCAGAAACTAACAAATCATCATCTGAGTCTTCCCAGGAGAAACTCCCCCAACAAAAATGAGACAAGTGAGAAGTGTTGACAAGAAAATCATCTATTATTTCTTCTCAAGTAGTGGCCACATTGTGACAATTCCACTTAAGGGACAAAAAACTACCACTGCCAGATGGTATACCACAAATGTCTTATTCAAGCCTTCAATGTACTGAGGGCAAAGCGTCCTAAGACTGGTATGTGTGGAATCATGTTGTGCCATGATAACTCCTCTGTCCACACTTCACTGGAAACAACTCAATTTCTGCAGATCCAGGAGTCAAATGTTGCCCTCATCATCCTACTGTCTCATGTAACTTTTTACATTCCCAAAAATAAAAGCATAAATTAATGGTCAACATTTGAGCTTGAAGCTGCAGTGGCTGCATACAAAGAAATATTTGCCCCCTATCCAAAGAAGCATGGGATTTAGCATTTACAATGGTTTGAACAGATGAGATGCAGAGAATGGAATGGAAAATAGATGTAATTATCAGATTATATTTTTTAAAACGTAATTGCTTTATTCTCAAAACTTTCAGAGGGACCTTCATATAAAGGAAAAATGAAGGCTTAGGAACAATTTTGCTATCCTTATTTTATACATTTTGACTTTCTGTGGACCTTGAGTAATATTTAATGTGAAGAACAAGATTTCAAATTTATAAAACATTAAACATGATAGAAAATATGTCAATCATTTGATATATTGAATAGCTGAAGATTTTTCTCTTAATGGCAGTTCTCATCAATATATATGAGGGTAGTTTCCGGCCTAGATGATAAGGGTTATCACCTTCATAAAACTTTTACCTGATACCATACCTGGTGCCATTCTTAAATAATTCCAGCAGTAGCATCCACTCCGTTGTGTCCAGTTGTTTAGATAGAGTTGCACAAAGAAGATTGTGACATGTTCAACATGGAGTATCAAGCTATTATTAAGTTCTTCACAAAAGAAGGATTTACTCCAAATGAAATTAAACAGCAATTGGAAATAGTATATGGGGAAGCATCCTCCTCATATTCTAGCGTAAAAGAATGCGCTAAACTTTTTTGAATGGGCCAAGAAAGCATTGAAGACAAAGAATGTGCAGGTCGGCCCTTGGAGGTGCTCACTCCTGAAAACATCACTCTTGTGGAAGGAGAAATTATGGAAGACTCAAAGTTACAGAAATAGCAGTAAAGTTGGGCCTTTCTGAAAGTCCTTCAAATTATTCATGAACATTGAAACATGAATAAGGTTAGTGCAAGATGGGTGACTAGACTTCTTTCCTTAGTCCAAAAGTAGTAATGAGTCATCTGTTGTCAGGCATTTTTGGAGCTCTGCCGTGGCAACAAGAGAGAAGTTCTGCAAACCATTGTTACAGGAGCTGAAACTATGATTCTCTACTATGATCCCTTGTCCAAAAGAGAATCAATGCAGTGGTGCAAATCTGACGAAGCACCGCCTCTAAAGGCCAAGGTCATTCATTCAATCAAGAAGATCATGGCCACAATCTTTTTGGGACAGTGAAGGAATACTCTTCATTGACTTCAAGGAGAAAAACACCACAGTAAATCGGGAGTACTATGCTAGCCTACTGCACACAGATTACATGCTTCCATTAAAAAGGAAAGGCTAGGAAAGCTGAGTGGTGGTGTGCGCTTTCTTCATGACAATGTGCATGTGCACACAGCTCTTGTTGCAAAGAAAGATGTGAAGGAATGTGGCTTCAAGGAGATTGACCATTCACCCTACAGCCCAGATTTAGCTCCCAGTAACTATTTCCTCTTCTCAAAACTCAAGATGGACCTTCAAGGAAGGAAATTTAAGTGTGACAAAGAAGTGATGGATGGTGTTTATGCCCACTTTGCAGACAAGACTTTTGAATATTTTGGAGTAGGATTGAAATATTAATTCAAAGAAGTGAGAAGTGTATTGAAATAAAGGGTCATTATATTGAAAAGTGAAATATAGTTTTTGTCTTTATCATACCTAGAAAATGGTTAGCCCGGAAACTTATAGACCTATCCTCGTATATACTAGTAGCTCAGGGGCCTAGGATTTTAAGGCACCCCAGATTCATGACCACATTATAAGATGAAAGTAATATGAATATCATTACATTGCAGTTCCCTTGACCTCCCCCAGGAAGTTTACACAAAAAGAGCTCCCAGATACTCAGTTGGCAGCAGGTTGAATGAATCTGAGGAGGGCTGCATGTGATACAGTGCAGAAAAAACTTGCTTCTGTTAGAGTTGGAACTGTGAACCACCTTAACCCTTATGCTGTGTAACTTTCATATTTAGGTAGGTATGTTAAGTATGTATGTATTTGTATAAGTGTGTATGTGTATCATACAACAATTCAAGTATATTAGTAAATTTAAGAGCATTAGTTATTTTTAACTTCATTTAATAAGCATAATGTATTATTCAATGGAACTTGACACTCTTCCACAGAAATAACTTCTAGATGCACTACTAACATAAAGAAAACTTGATACTATGTATATTAAAACTTCACACCTGAAGTTGAGCATTTCTGCTAGATAGCAAGTGAGAACATAGCTCAATTTGCTCATTGTATTCAAATGTCTATAGCGCAGATCCAAAAAATGCTCCCATGGATCTTGAATTACCTAGAAATAGCAAAAAGTCTATATTAATTTCAAACTAAAAATGCATTTAAAATACAGCTACATAATTTTTGAGTAACAAAATTAACTCAAGGTACAATATTTGATTTAATGGCATTATTATACTCTATGTTTAGTTTTTGCTTCCTAAATAGACTCTCAGTAATGAAAATATTAGTTTATTTCTCCAAATTGAATCATGTAAATACCTTTAAATATATCTTTTTGAATAATAGTATTTTATTCTTTTCTCTTATATAGAACTAAAGAAAAAGACATAAATAAGAAGCTGAAACAGGCTCATGACTAGCAAAATATTTTTAATAGCTTGTGTTCTTGTTCAAAAGCAGAAGAAAAGTGAAGATGATTAAAGTAAATATTTAATATTAAAATGAAGTCACCGTTACTGGTTGCCCAACATGTTCTGTTTCACTGTAATATTTTCACAGTACATTTAATTTAACACTTATTGATTGTTACCAACTCATTTTCTTGAAAGTTGTCTTAGAGATAAATAGCATTTATTTGTTGCATATAGCACATATACCAGTAGATTTAAATCTTGCATTTTAATACATCTTTTTTTTACATTTTTTAAATTTATATATTAATATAGCATGCTTATTTATTTTATCCCCAATTCTTTTTTCCTTATAGCTGTTCCCATGCATTATGTTACCTTCTAGATTCAAGATTGTTCTTTACGAGATTCTTTGTTTTTCATTTTAATGAGGTGAGTCTTCTCATCCTGCAGATTGGTATCTAGGCAAACTTGCATTTTATAATTGATGAAAAATGTAGATGATCTCAAGTGACCCACTGCATTCACCCGACTGTGCTATAAGGGAGTTTACCTTTATCTACTGTGTACATATTGCTCCAGAATTGCTCCTATTTGTTGTCTTTCTTTTGTATTTAAGAATATCTACAAAAGTAAAATATCATTCAATATCTTATGTTTATTTCATATTAATGTAATGTTATTCATATACACATTTACTTATTATGTTCAATTAATCAAATTCTCATAGTAATTTGTGAACTGAAATTTACATAATTAAGATTTTTACATTCACAGAATAAGCATTATTTCTCTTTTTCATACCAGAAAACAAACAAAAAAAAGTATATTTTTATGGGCAGTATTTGAACCCTGGACTTTCACCACTAAAGCATGCGTGCATATTGCAACATGAGTTAAAACATGCAGAGAGGCACATAGCAGCCATTTGAGCAAAACTGACACTGCCTAGGGGACAGTGATTACAGGATTGTCTGTAAAACACCAGTATTGTATAACTTCCTAATCCACAAGATTTGAAGACTCACTCCATATATATATATATAGAAGAAGTAGAGTAGCAGAAATAAATAAAATGTTGCAACCATCCTTTTACCCTATTTTCCTAGTGAGTGTATTACTTTTTAATTTTACTTTATTATTTTCATCTTTCACTTTCTCATAATACTGCAAGTGTGACTGTTTCATGTTTTATATATTTCTGTTTCTATAGTTCTTTTTATTTTTAGCTATTTTGTTCTTGGCAAGGTACTTTATTTTACATTTTTAGTGTATTTTACTGTTAGTATTATTTTTTTTCTTTGCTTTTTATTTTTTGTTTCTTCTTGCCACATTTTCCTTACTGTTTTTATTTTACTTTAATATTTTTGTATTTTACTTTCTCATATAATTGCATTATTTGTGTGAATGTTTCATGCTATTTCTGCTTCTCCAGTCATTTTTAAGTATAATATTCTTTATAAATTTATTTATTTTCTATTTTTCAATTCAAAATTTAATGAAAGGGATGGTACTTACTGTAACAGCTGCTTTCAAAGTAATTCCTCTAAAATCATCTCTCTGCAGAAAGATTGGTAAGGCTCTTTCTGGAACCCATTCATGAGGGGAAGTAATAATTAGGGGTTCTTTGTCATTAATTTGATATACATCTTGCACCATAATCTTAGATCCTTGGTACAGAATATGCACTTGGCTATCTAGTGGTATATTAAAAAATGACAAAAATGTCTTTACATTATTTTCTTCACTTCTTAAATCTTCACTGCATAATAGCAACCAGTAATGTCGTTGATGGCAAAAGTTTTGCTGGAAAGCCTGCAAAAAATATTAAAAATGTATGAAAATATGAATTTCATTATATATATATTTTATCTTTCTTCTTCTCTTTGTTGCTGAATTGCTTTAATTAATTTGTTTGTATCCCCATTAAACATCACAAATAGAACAAAATATCCTCACATAGCCTATTGCTGCTGGGTAATATAGCACTATAATTTTTTAGGATAGTTTGTCGGCCTATACCAAGACAGACTGAATATTTCTCTATGAGCCTGGAGTGGAACAACTGAAAACTGACAGAATATGAGAATGAAGTATAATGTGGAATTTTGGAATAAATGTGATTGATCATATGAAAATATGCACTTGTATTTAAAAATGTGGAATAATTTGTTTGAACAAATTTTTGTTATCTGACAAACCTTTAAGAAGAAAAAGTTTTAAGGTAAAAAACTGCAAACTTATTTGCTTTATTAACCTACAAGTTATCATATAAGATTATATAAGAAATTGTTTGTGTTTATTTTTTTCATCAGACTACTGTAGCATGGAATCATAGCAAGAAAAGTATCTATATATTATTAACAATATTGCTATTTACCATATTATAACCATAATGTTGAAGTTTTCTGGGCCACTGGATTAATAAGTAATTCATGGGTGCATTTAACCTTTTGTTAACATGGGACATTAAAATAAATAAAACAATAAAGATTACAATTATAAACTTTGGTAATAAAAAAAGGTGAATTAACAGAATTAATAATAATAATTAATAATTTTCCTTTTATTGTTCCCAAATTTACTCACATATACTGTTATTCTTTTGCTTGCTTTTATAGGAGTCCAATCTTCATCGTGAGCATTTCCTAAATGGCCCATTTGTGGATATGGGAAGTAGCAATCCTGAGGTATCTGAGTCACTCTTGCCCAGGATAAACATGGATCCCCAACCCCAAGGGGTTCATGTTGAAGGACTGCATGGCACATGGAATACTGTACCATGTAAAGAGCTTCTGCAATATCTGATGCTCTTTCATAGTGTAGGATTGTGTAATATATGGAGGTAGTTGAAAATTATGGTAAATTTCCATTAAATGCTGCAAAAATTCATTAAGTTGCCTTGTTGTTGACAAACACCATTCTTTTAATGTTCTATGACAAAGTTTCAGCTATATACAACACACTGTTAACATCTGACAGCCATGTGA
Organism: Metallyticus violacea; assembly: GCA_030762175.1. Lineage (NCBI taxonomy): Eukaryota > Metazoa > Arthropoda > Insecta > Mantodea > Metallyticidae > Metallyticus > Metallyticus violacea. Next base: position 15,903,773 of record CM060841.1, read on the forward strand.
ATCAACAAGTCTCTTCTGCCATAAAAACGGAGGGAGTTACATACAGTGATTAGATATTTTTATATGAAGTGGATGGCTGATTGGAGCCTAGTTAGATGAAGTTTACAGGAACTTTGCATCAAATTGCAGATCATTCATTTCAAATAAATGAGTATAAATGTGGCCACATATGCACCCAATTTGAAGTGTGACCTGAATGATAAATTAAAGTCACCCCAAAGGGTATCATTGAAAAATTTCAGTATCTATCATCATAATGGAAAAGTATCAAATTAAAATATTTGAGATAGCTAGACTATAGACAGCTGAACTGAATGAGCAAATGCTCTATACAGAAAATTACATATGAAGAAGCTAAGAAGCTGAGTGCATGATGGAGCGGAGGGTTTTGCAATGCATTGTAATAACATTGTAATACTTTTTTGGCAATGTTTAATTGCAGTCTGCAGAAGTTCAGCATCAGGTCATGACCTAGACAAAACTTAGATTTACTATTACACAGATGAGTCTACCGTCAGATAGGCAAGGTTACTAAAGCAAGGATTAATGAATGGGAAGTTCGTTTGAATACCACTAGGACCATCCTCCCTGACCCAGTTTTTCCTCAAAATTTCTTTTCCAATATTAATATAAAATATTTAAAATATTAGTATTTAAATACTATTTTAATTCCGTTCTCATTAATGGTCTGGGTAAGGTAAAAAACACCCCAATGGATAATGCAAAGATCATTTATTTCCAACTGTAGTCCAAATTTTCATAAATGTACTTGCTCCAGCTTAAATTTATGTTCGTTTGTTAAATACCTAAAATTTATTGTTGATTATTATTGATAACACATAAAATGAGATAAACACATTTCAAAAGGCAACATATAAATTTGTAACTCTCCAAGTTATTCTGCTTACTGATATTTCATGCTTAGTCTATTTAGCTCTGGTTAAGTCAGTTATTCAATATGGAATCATTGCATGAGGTAGCATTACGAAGACTAATCATATTTCACCACCTCTAACAAAAGCATGTATTAAAATTAAAAATAATTTATACAAGCTTTTGAACTATTGAACAAAATTTATTCTTATAAAAAATATGAGTGGTTTATGATGAATCTCTCTCAGTATTGGAAATGAATGGTGATTTCACAGGATATTAGTTCAGTTGATATGTGATACAATCATTCATTTCCAATGCTGAGAGAGCTTCATCATGAACCATTGATATTTTTAACAAGAATCATGGCCACTTTAAAAAATCCCCATAGTTATGACACCAGATACAATTAGTGCTGTTTACTATAAGAACCCAAATGTTTTATAGATGCAGAAGTAAATAATGAAAGGAATTTTGGAACTAAGTTCTATAAAAATGTAATGATAACAATCCTGTGTTAAGTAGATTTAACATAAATAGATTTAATTTCATTAAAATAGTGTTATTTTGGTCTATTACTTTGGTGATTTAGTATGGCTTCCTTCAGAAGGGAAGTAAAGCCATGGGTCCCATGTCGTACATTTACAGCACAATAAAGAACCTCAAGCCTGAAAGAAGAGGCCTCTGAGCAAAATTTGTCAACCATTTCACGCCCTGAACTGATGGGACACTGGTGACCTGAGATGTTAAAGATAGTCCATAAACAAATCAACAATTTGGTGTTTTATAATAAAATATGTTATTTATGTGTTTATAGTTTTAGAATACCATTCAAATAAATATTTATTGCAACTAATAAAATAAAATAATTACTGAAATATATCAGCAAATAAGCTTTTTGTTCACTTGAATGGTTTTACTATGTAATATTGCCTATTATTATTTGTATCAATAAATTGAAATTTATAATTCCATCCCAATTTATCATCCATGCTATAAGTAAAATGGGTGTTAAACCCTAGTATTAAAAAAAATCTGAGTTGAAGTGATGAACAAAATAGTGGACAACTATTGAAAGCAGGTTAAAAAAGGAAAATATTGATTTGTTGACTTGAAAGGTGCTGGCTAATTTTTTTCCTTGAGATTTCCAAGGATTAATCCTGGTAGACTACTTTGAGAAGGGTAAAACTATAACAGGAGTGTATTATGCAGCTTGAACTGTTTGAAATCTGAATTGAAGGAAAAGTAGCTAAAATTGATGCAATAAAGTACTCTTTTACCAGCATCCTTCCACATATAGGTAGCTAAAGTGTGTGAATTGGGCCTTTAATTCTTCAACCATTCTATTCCCCAGACTTGGCCACTATTGACTTGGCCACTATTGACTTCTTACTGTAGCCATTAGAAAAAATGTTCATTGTCAGAGAGGCCAACAATGACTATTTTACAGAGTTTGACAAAAGAGATGAAACGTTTAGAAAACTGCTCAACCAAGTGTACAGCCCTTGATGAAAACTCTTGAAAAATGAAATTGATGTTTCCTCTCCCCCCTCCAAAATCAATTTATTTAACTTGCTTTTTTAAAAAAGAACTTTACAAATTATCTCCTATCTTTATGCTAAAGTTTCACAAAAGGTGAAAACACATAAATTACATCTCTAAACCTTTGTCTATGCAACTAATGTTGGTAACTTACTAAATGAGAAGTAGTGCTAATTCAGATGTCATGAAGATAGTTTAGCAGTTTCTTGGTTATTTGTTGGAAAGACTTGCTATCGATGATATGATATTATAATTTGTTGGTGCCAAACTAGTGCCACTTGAAATAAATCAATTTAATTTGCTGATAAAAGTAATGAAAATGCAAGATATATGTCAATGTACATATGTAAATACAACAAAAAGTTTCCATTTATTAGATAACTACTAATTTATGATATTAATTCCTTTATTATTGAATACCAATAACAATTACATTGAGTTTTGAACATTCTTAAATTATTGTTTGCAGATTTTATTTTTCATCAGCCATTCATTTACAAGATATAAGGAAGGAATTTACAAACTGGTCAACATCAACTCATATCACCAATTATTATACTCAAGAGTCACCTGCAGAATTTGAGAAATGTTTAAAAGCTTTTAATGAAAACATTAATGGTCTACGGTAGCAATTTCAAGGAACAGAATCTCACAAACACATTTACAAGGGTAGGTCCATAGGTTTCCAGCCTCGCCGATAAGGATTATTGCCTTCACAAAACCTTTATCTGGTGTCATACCTTATCTGTTAAGTAAATAATAGCTGTAACTTCCACTCTGCTGAGTTCAGTTGTTCAGATATAGTTGCATACAGAAGGCTATGTGTAGAAGATTGTGACATGTTCAAAATGGAGTATTGAGCTGTTATTAAGTTCTTCACAAAAAAAAGAACTTACTCCAAATGAAATCAAACAGCAATTGGAAGGCGTATCTGGGGAACATCCTCCTCATATTCTACCACAAAAGAATGGGCTAAACTTTTTCAAATGGGTCAAGAAAGCATTGAAGGCTAAGAGCTTGCAGGTCTGCCCTTGGAGGTGCTCACTCCTGAAAACATCGCTCAGTGGAAGGAGAAATTATGCAAGACCAGCTACTCAAAGTTACAGAAATAGCAGCAAGATTGGGCCTTTCTAAAACAACAGTCCTTTGAATTATTCATGAACATTTAAATATGAATAAGGTTAGTGCAAGATGGGTGCCTAGACTTCTTTCCTCAGTCCATAAGCAGCAATGAGTCATATGAAGTCAGGCATTTTTGGAGCTCTGCCATGGCAACAAGAGAGAAGTTCTGCAAACCATTGTTACAGGAGATGAAACTATGGTCCTTTACTATGAGAGGATTCTTGTCCAAAAGAGACAATGGAGTGACATAAGCCTGACAAAGCACCGCCTCTAAAGGCCAAAGTCACTTAGTTAACCAAGGACATCATATCCACAATCTTTTGGGACAGTGAAGGAATACTCTTCATTGACTTCAAGGAGAGAAACACCACAGTAAATCGGGAGTACTATGCTGGTCTACTGCACAGGCTATGTGCTTCCATCAAAGAGGAAAGGCAAGGAAAGCTGAGTGGTGGTGTGCGCCTTCTTCACGACAATGCGCCTGTGCATACAGCTCTTGTTGCAAAGGAAGCTGTGAAGAAATTTGGCTTCAAGGACATCAACTAACCAATCTATACCCCAGATCTAGCTCCCAGTGACTATTTCCTCTTCTCAAAACTCAAAAAGGACATTCAAGGAAGGAAATTTAAGTGTGACGAAGAAATGATGGATGCTGTTTATGCCCACTTTGCAGACAAGACTTCTGAGTATTTTTGGGGTAGGATTGAAACATTAATTCAAGAAGAAGTGAGAAGTGTATTGAAATAAAGGGTAATAATATTGAAAAGTGAAATATAGTTTTTGACTTTATCATACCTAGAAATTGGTAAGGCTGGAAACTTATGAACATATCTTTGTACTATGTTTTTTACTTTGAATTTAGTAGTTAGCTCTTATGTTTCTCCTCTTTCCAAAAAACATGATAGAAATATATATTGTTTAAGTTGAACTTCTTCTATGAAATAAAGAAAATGTTCTTAACATTAAAAAATGCTCTTTAGAACAGTATCCAGTGATGGCCAAAATTGTGTTTGTAAATTATCATCTTAAGTTTTTAAAGTTCAAAACTTTTTGTCCTAATATATTTTTTCTTTTTGTCATTTGTATCATTTTCTAAGCTTCAATAATTTGAATAATTTATTTTTGTTATATTATCCAATGTTTGATATAAATATGGCCATCAAAGGAGGAGAACATAGCTGACTTACTTGTTGGCACTGTATATTAAATACAACATGCAATATTTATGTAAAAAAATGTATAACTTTCAATAAGATACTGTAATATATGATTTTCATCAGTTTACTGATCTCAAAAATGAGATTAAATTTTACAGCTCAAATATTTCAAACATGAAAGAATTTAAGCAATTCATTAATAATAATAATAATAATAATAATAATAATAATAATAATAATAATAATAATAATAATAATAATAATAATAATAATAATAATAATAATAATAGAACCTATATTTCAATCATCAATGAAAAGGTTTAAAAATATTACAATTATTTCATTATGAAATATTAGATTCCAACAGTTGGTGTCAAAGTTTTATTTACATGTATTCAAAATTTGTTTTGGCTCAATAGTAGAGAAACCTGTTATTAGTTGGGGGTTACAACTGCTGAAACTATCATTAAGCAGAATGCTCTACAGAACAGCATTTCTAAATAAGCAATATTCACCAAATTATTTATTTTCACACATTTAAACAGAAATTAAATAAATTATGAAGAATGAAAGAGAACAAAGAGAGAGAAAGAAAGAGAAGGAAGGAAGGAGGACCTTTTCTTCTTATTTAATGAAAATGAAACCTGTGCATACTAAATTTATCATACTTCCTGAGGTAAAATAAGAATGTTAATTTTTGGGTCAAAGACTTATGCACCCATTTTATACATAAATAGTATTTAATGTAGGCAGTTATGATATATGAGACAAAAGGAATTTAGGGAAGGAGTTTATGGTTATTCAGGAAGAATGGACACAGTGAGATTTTAATCAAATTAAAAATTCATGACTTAGCTACCTTGGCCACCTGTGTTGGTAAAACTTTGAATTGAAATAATATCAATTATATCATTGCAGACTGGAATGCCTAACAGTTTGGACTGTATTTTTCATATGATCATTACATAATAAAGGATTCTCAAAAGATTCAGCCTTGTGAAATGGCTTCTACTGAAAGATGTAAATATAACAAAGTGTTAATTCTTAATTCTAAATGTTACCTGTTTTAGTATTTCATTGGCTGTCTGACATTGCATGTCTAAAACAACTGCCACTGGCTTATGTTCAGCATTCAATGAGTGAAAAGATATTTTCCCACCGTTAAGGTTGAACATTTTGATGCACACTCCTTCTTGTGCAATATGCTTCATTAATGTAAATTCATCTGCAAAAGAGCATTCACATGCAGATAATACACTCAGTCACTCACTCACCCACCCACTTACTCACTGACTCAATAAGTAAGTAAATGAATACAGATTCCAGGAACATAAATCTACCTTTCAGGCTCTTATTAAGGCTAAGGATAATGAAACTATACTTATTACAGTATTAGATAAAATAGAAATGTCTATAAAATGGGTCTACTCACATTACAACAGCTAATGACAAATAGTAAACCAAAAGACTAATAAAATGCATCATACACAAGGTAATATAGAACTTGACTATAATGATAGAAAGATTACAGATACAACTCAAGTTGCTACATTTTTTAACACTTACTTCACAGAAATAATTAAAAAATTAGTTAAAAAAAATGAACATTTCAATGGCCTTGTAAAGACTAGTACTATCAATAATATAAATTCTATATATCATTATGAAGTTACAACTGAGGAAATGCCTAACATAATAAATGGATTGAATAATATATATTCTGCAGGTGTTGATGACGTACCATATAATTGTAAAAAAGGCAGTGCATACATAATAGAGCACTTGTTCATCTGTGTAATGCATCGAAAACTAGTGGAACTTTCCCTGACATATTAAAAAAATCTAAGGTTATACCCCTACATAAAAAAGGGAAAAAGACTGAGGCATCAAACTACCATCCAATGTACATTCCTTCGACATTCCCAAAGATATTGGAAAAAATAATGTAAAGGAGACTTCTTTCATTTAATGAAAAAAATAATATAATTACTAACTCACACCATGGGTTTTGACACAAAAAAATCTACTGAGACTGCAGTATATACATTCTTAGATAGTGTTATAACTGCCTTAGACAATAAAGATAAAGCCATTGGCATATTCTTAGATTTAAGTAAAGTTTTTGATACTGTTAACTACCAAATTTTTGTTAATGAAATTGTTTGACTTTGGCATAAGAGGACCAGCATATAATGGGTTTGAATCTTATCTCACAAACTGGAAACAAATAACAGAGATTACATATACAGTTATGAAATGTTCAATAACTCATTAAGACAGGCCTGTAATGATTTTGGTATCATGGATAGCTAATAACAACCTGGTTTCAAACTTGGACAAAACAATATAACAAATTATTATTAATTTCACTAATTTTGTTCCACTTGCTTGGACATGTTTCAAAGGATGTTGCCTTCATCTTCAGTATGGTTCTAATAAAGTTTTGAATAATTGAGTCGAATATGTAACACTTACATCACTAATAGTTTAAAAAAGGAAAACTAAGTTTCTGGAGAGCTAATTGCTCCCTTCTTCAGTTCCAGGTCGACTACCGACCTTGTTCTTCGTGGTGGTTTGGTTTGTCTCTGGTGGCGGTTGGATGGTTCTAATGTCTGCTTCTCAGTGTGGTATTAAGATGTCGCTCTGTGGATTTTACAAACTTAGTGATAAGGTTACTATTGTCTGGGAGATCAAAATTAACCAAATTTTTCTTGCTTTTGTTTATGAATATGTTTTTCCACACTGTTAATTCTATGAGTTTTTGAAGACCTTTGAAGTTTTTGGTTCCTTTTGGAATTCATAGTTCTTTTGCCAGAAATGGTCTGCTATTGCTGATTTTTCCATGTGTTTACATTTTATGTTTTTCATGTTTTTCTTAAACCATAAAGTAATATTTCTTTTTGTGCCTATGTATTTCACACTGCAGTCTTTGCAACTGATTTTGCAAATACCTGATTGTTTTCCCGGAAGAATTTTGTATTTTTGAGTTGGTTTTTAGGAGGTTTTTTAAACTACATTTGTTTAATGGAGCCAAAATGATGTTTGCCTCTTTAAAAATCTTCTAGAATTTTTGGTGTTCCCATGGGTGGAATGTAAATTTCTTGTATATTCGATCTCCTTTGTAGCCTTTTAGTGTGGTGATATCTTTTGTTTCTGTTTTTTTAATTTTTCTATTTTCTTGTTGACCAGTTCTATTGTGTGGCCATTTTTCTGTGCTATATCTTGGACTATGCTATATGGTACTCGGATTTGTATTCTATCTTGCTTATTGGTAGGTTTGTTAATCTGAATGTGAGGCTATTGATTATGACAGGTGTATATTGTTTTGGATTGTGGCTGTTTTTTATATAATTATTGTGTGGGTATCTTTTATGAATATAATTACTTTTGCATGCACTTACACATTAGAGACAGTTTTATTTGTAAAAAAGAATAGATTTACTTTCCAAAATAATGGAAATGTTCATACACATTAAACTAGAAATAATAGATATTCATCTAACCTCTACCAGAACTACAATGTGTAAAAATGGAGTATTGTATGCCAGTATTATAATATATGATTCTCTCCCCAATGTCATTAAAAATACAGAAAATGATAGTGTAATTAAAACTAGGACAAAGGCTTTCTTGCAGGAGCACTATTTTTACACAATAAAGGAACTTATTAAATATCCATATACATAAGCCATTGTGTTAATTAACTTAACTATCTTGTATCACATTATCTTTCTTTCTCATAGTTATATTTAATAAATTATATATTGTAAATTAACTTAGGTTAACTACATTTGATATTTAAATTGCATAAATTGAACTTTTGGCATATTCTGTATCATGGTACTATGTACAGAATTGATTTTAGAGAATTAATAAATTGAATTAAATTGAATTAATTAGATTATCATTAAATATCTGGGAGCTACAATTTTAATATAATATACTAATAGTTTAATATATAATATTAAAATGTTAAACAAGGAGTGCAACAAGAACAACACTTTAATCTATTTTAGTTTTATAAACAATAATTATTTTTTTTATTTTATTTAGTGATTAATAATTCTGGGAGATCAATAATTGATTCAATATTAAAAAAAGTTAAAATGAAAATTTTTTTTTTAAAAGACATAAAGCAATATTTTAAATTAATTAAATATAAAGTGGAAAGTCTGTAAAAAGTTTTACGTGCAAATAATTGTTAAGAGTAAGAAATAAAAACAATATTTTCAAAACTAACATGGGAAATTCTAGAAGTTATTCACCTTATTTTATAGAGATAATTATAGGTCATTTAATTGACAATATCATACCAAATAAATTATAAAAATATTGAATTAGTGGTTAAAGCAGATTAGACAAATAATGAAACAGCTCACAGTTAAGCTGATTTATTATGCATTTATTATTTTATGCAAAATGTTTTGAAAATGCTCTATAGGAAACATATAATGTGCCTTTCATCACTTGGCAATGTTCTATAAACTGAGGGCATGTCCGATAGATAGCTAAGCACATTCAGCACAGCTCACTAAAGGCAAAAATAAGTAAGACAATTGATGTAATGCATTTTGATTACTTATAGATAATGAAAAATGCTCAGAAACAATGCATAGTAAGTGGAAAAACATTTCACATAATAAAAAAAAAATAAAAGACATAATTAATATACTGCATTTTTTTCTAAACATCTCCCATGGAGAAGAAATACTTCATTAGGTTCATATTTCATTATCCTATCAATCATTATATTGCTACATACCATCCTGCTGAATTAGTAATTTCATTTATTAATGATGATTCATGGGAAAGTCTAGTGAAAATCTCATTGTCTGCCATGTTTTTAACCATCATAGCTTTGTGGTCATCTTCAGGGTACCCCATTGTCAAGACATGCTAACCATGTTTATATAAATAAGATATCGTTGAGTGATTGGTCCAATGAAAGAGTGATACTTGGGACAATCAACTGTCTAGGATGGGATCAATGAATTTGTTAGGAACCAATATGGATCATTTTAATGTACTTACAAGGTTCCTGCTTCAATCCACAAGGCACAAGACACTCCCTTTTACAAACGCATTTTTCCATTCTTCATTCTTCCTTCGCTTTCTTTAATTCCCTAGTGCTATAGATATTATCTCTCATTACTGTTTTCCCAAATATTGTCCAATGAATGTTTTTGTGCCTTTTAACTTCTTGCTATTTCTTAATATTTCCCATTTAAACTTCAATATAGCAATTTTAACAATTATTGGCCTCAGTTTTTGTCCTTTTCTTCCAATTCTACAGAACTCAATAATCTCCCACCGCATTAAGATTCAGTTTCTCCTGGACAATATTCTCAATTTCTGCCATGTTCATCTCTCTTTTCTTTCTTCTACTCTAAAAATTATTCAATTCATCTTCCTATTACCTTTTTCTATACCTTTCAAATGTGAAAACCTTTTCTTGTACTCCATTATATCCTTCTTTACATCTCCTTCAAAGTGTCCTATTATTGATTTCAACTCTTTCAACCTGCTTTCCATTCGTTTGTTGATTCTATTTTCTACATTCTTTATTTCTTTTATTTCTTGGGTGATGGTTTCTAGCATCTTGACTAACTATTCTATTGTTGGTCTGGGGTTTGTTTCAATTCCTCCAAATTACAATAGTGTCATGGTTACAAGAATGACCCAGAAGCTTGTTATTATTCATCCCTTTTCTCCTTCCCTCTGGTAATTTATTTTTCTTGCATTAAAAACACAGATTCTAACTTGATACAATTGTACATTGACACCATCTCTTTTCGTCATGAAGGCATGTGTGTGTCCGTCTCCCTTCGAGATTTGTAAGCAACTCCCCAGCTATAAATAAGTGCAGCGCACACAAATTTCTTGAAATTTTATCCAGAAGAACAAATTCTTAAAGTCAATGAAACTGTTCAAAAGAGTATATATTTTTAACTTGTTTCTCCAACAAACATTAGTGATTTTTAGTGTGGAGGGATTATTTTACTTGTATGTCAACATTCAAAATAGTTGGTAACAATCAAGCTGAGATCCAAGAACTTGCATTCAAAAGAACATGTCCTAAGGTCTGTGTGTGATAGTGCAAATGAATTAAATTGACCCTATTTTTATTATCTTTAGTGATACATAATTAATAAGGTAGTCCCGCCTGTGGTGCCTCAGTAGTAAAAACGGGCATTAAACACTACTCAAAAAAAAAAAAAAACAAAGATAGTCATAAACTTTGGACCAGTTTTTTCCTAAACAAATTAATGAATAAATAAATTTATATGTATAGGTTTCTAACAAGGAGAGGGATAAAGCTCTTACATGTGCAATTTGAGCTGAATTGCATGTGATTGTTAATATTTCTGATGACAGGGTAACCAGTGAGGAGTTGTTGCCTACTGTATTTCAAAATTTAATGCTTTATGATTTTTATTTCTGGCCAGTTTAAAAGTCAGAGCCCTATAAATCAAAACTACAAACAGTGGATGCATTGGAAAATAACATTTGAGAACAGCTATTAATATTTTGGAAGCAGAGTAACAGTATGTAAATACAAATCTGTTTAGACTCTATAATGCAGTCTCAGAGCAACCATAAGCAATTTTTAAAAAAGTTTTAATTCACATGTTTTTTGTAATAGGAATATGTTGCAACTATTTTTCATGTTGTAGAATGGGCCAAATGTGGAGTACTGTACTAATAATGCTGCTTCTACACTGCTTTTATAAGCGTTGCCAAGCAAATGGAAGGTACTATATACACAGACATAAGAGGTTGTCATATTTAAAAAAAAATATTGCTAAGAAATTATGGAAAAGACTTAAGTTTAGAATAACTGAGTCGACTTTGTAACACTTACATCACTAATAGTTTTTAAAAGAGGAAAACTAAGTTTCTGGAGCTAATCGCTCCCATCATCAGTTCCAGTTCGACTGCCAGCCTTGTTCTTCATGGTGGTTTGGTTTGTCTCTGGTGGCGGTTGGATGAACTTCTGTATTACGACGTCACTTGGTGGGATTTCAAAGTTAAAAATGCTACATTTGTTCTTCCAGATATAAATGTTTTCCCAGACGGCGAGTTCTGTTTTCCCTGTAATGTTTTTCAGTAGTTTGGGATTCCTGTTTATATTATGTTTTTCATTCCAAAAATGCCAAGCTACTGCTGATTTTTCTTCCTGTCTTTGTTTTATGTTCCTGATGTGTTCTTTTGCTTGTGTTTTTATGTTTCTTTTAGTCTTTCCTATGTAAATTTTTTCACAATCGATACATTCCATCTGATATATTCCTGATTTGTACTCTTGAGGAATGTCCTCTTTTAGTTTAGAATTTAGTATACTTTTTATGGAGTAGCTGTTTTTTGGATGGTATGTGAGTTTTTGGTACATTATATTTTCTTCCTTGTTAGGAATAAGAGTACTGATGTCTTTGATTCTTTTTTTGTTCCTAGCTCTGTTTATTTTCTTATATACCACTTCTTGTTTGAAACCATTTTCTATAGCTATATTTATTATATTGCTCAGTTCTAAATCATATTCTTCTCTGTTCATGGGGACATTTACCAACCTGTGAGCAAGACTATTTAGTACTGCATGTTTATGAGGAACTGGGTTATAACTATTATATTTAATGTAGCTATTAGTGTGAGTAGATTTTATATTTAATGTAGCTATTAGTGTGAGTAGATTTTATATTTAATGTAGCTATTAGTGTGAGTAGGTGCTTTCTATATATGCCAAATGTTAAGTGGTTTTTTATCTTAATTATTTTACGATCCAAGAGGGGTAGCTGTCCATTGCATTCTCTTTCCATAGTGAGTTTTAACGATTTTTCTTGTAGATTGAGTAACTTTAGTGCATCTTCTAGGTGTTTTTCTGGAACTATTTCAAAGATGTCATCAACATAGCGATACCATGCTTTGAACAACCAGGGGAAACCCTTGTGATTCTAATTTCTAATGCACTCATGAAGAGATCCGATAATAATGGTGATAATGAGCTATGTTAAGCCAGAATTCTGTTTATAATATTTTTCATTGAAAGTGAAGTAATTTTGCTTTATGCACAGGTTAGTGAAAGTGATGTATTCTTCAGTTTCTTCTATTGTTTTCCTTGCTTTTATCAACTAATTTTTTATATAGGTGTGTAGATTTTTTGAAGGGATGCTTGGAAAAAGAGCTGTGACATCAAAAGAAACCAAGGTATCTGTTTTTTCTATTTCTATATCTTTAATTTTTTTAATTAGTTCTGAGGAGTTTTTTATGCTTCTGGTTTCAAATTTTGCAAAGGAAGAAAATCTGTATGTTAACCATTTGGCTAATTTGTATGTTAGGGCATCTATGTTGTTTATAATGGGTCTTATTGTTTTCCCGGCTTGTGTACTTTTGGAAGACCGCAGAAGAAGATGCACTAAAGTTACAATCTACAAGAAAAATCATTAAAATTCACTATGGAAAGAGAATGCAATGGACAGCTACCCTTCTTGAATCTTAAAATAATTAAGTTAAAAAACCACTTAACATTTGGCATATATAGAAAACCTACTCACACTAATAGCTACATTATATATAACAGTTATAACCCAGTTCCTCATAAACATGCAGTACTAAATAGTCTTGCTCACAGGTTGGTAAATGTCCCCATGAACAGAGAAGAATATGATTTAGAACTGAGCAATATAATAAATTTAGCTATAGAAAATGGTTTCAAACAAGAAGTAGTATATAAGAAAATAAACAGAGCTAGGAACAAAAAAAGAATCAAAGACATCAGTACTCTTATTTCTAACAAGGAAGAAAATAGAATGTATCAAAAATTCACATACCATCCATCAACATTCTACAAATTCCAAAAGATTTTCAAAAAACAAAACATTATTTTAGCTCCAAAAAACAGTTACTCCATAAAAAAATATACTAAATTCTAAACTAAAAGAGAACATTCCTCAAGAGAACAAATCAGGAATATATCAGATGGAATGTATCGATTGTGAAAAAATTTACATAGGAAAGACTAAAAGAAACATAAAAACACGAGCAAAAGAACACATCAGAAACATAAAACAAAGACAGGAAGAAAAATCAGCAGTAGCTTGGCATTTTTGGAATGAAAAACATAATATAAACAAGAATCCCAAACTACTGAAAAACATTACAGGGAAAACAGAACTCGCCGTCTGGGAAGACATTTATATCTGGAAGAACAAATGTAGCGTTTTCAACTTTGAAATCCCACCAAGTGATGTCGTAATACAGAAGTTTATCCAACCGCCACCAGAGACAAACCAACCACCACAAAGAACAAGGCCGGTTGTCGAACTGGAACTGAAGATGGGAGCAATAGCTCCAGAAACTTAGTTTTCCACTTTTAAAAACTATTAGTGATGTAAGTGTTACAAAGTCAACTCAGATATTCTAAACTTATATTAAACATCACTGTTACAAACATCCATCATATTTAACTAATGGAAAAGACTGTTAGATCAAAATTACCTATACAGGAAACTTTAAAAAAATGTTCATATACACCTCATGACCACTGCAGTTGAGCATTCTAAAATCACATTAATTAAATATCCTTGCTGTAAAGTGCATATATTATGTATATAGGCAATCTGTGTTTAATATATGTAAACAAATGTGCAAAAACAGAATGATTTTTTACAAAAGTTAAACATTAAAAATGTGTTGAGCAAAAGAAAATTGTACATGAAGTATTTTTAAATAAACAATTGTGACCAATTACATTATTATTAGTTTTACTAAGCATTATATTTTTTATACTTTGCTGAAATTAATATGAAATTACCTCTTTTATGCCAACATCCAATAACTACCATAGTAGGAATTTTGTAATGCAATAGAAATTTCTTCAATAAAAGTGTAGTATTATTTGTAGCCATACAAAATAAGCAATCATTTTGTATCAGCATTAAAAATGCATAACACAATGTTGCTTTCCAATACCATCTTGTACAGAGACCTGCAAATGCCAAAACCAAGTATATATTTAATATATTGCACACTTTTGTATACTGATTAACTGTCAAATAATGAAGTAATTCATTGTTAACTTCCTTATGATTTTTAACTAACTGCTTTAAAATGAAAACATTATTACAAAATAGGGGATTGGGGAATAACCTCCCTGAAATCTAATTAAATACTGTTTTTCATTTACATTAGTTTTTGTTCTTGATAATTATCAGAAGCAAAATGAAATTAATTTTGAATTTAACTTTGGCACTAATACCAGTATCTGAATGTCTAGTGTTAGTGATTCACATTCTTATTAATGCCTGTATTAGGCATGACCGACTAGATACATCGAGTACTAAAAATCTTGATTAAGGAAGTGATATTTTCAGTATTTCACAGTTTATGTTAGTTAAATTCATCACTGTTTCCTAATTATATATTCACATAAGCAGAGGCTATTTTTCTAGAAAAAACATCAAGCTCTGAAGATTTCATGGCAATGATAACTAATCATAACTTCACAGGAAGTCAGTCATGCCAGGGTTATAAGTATTATATTACCTAATCTACCACAAGTCATGATTATAACAATATACCGAGGGCGCCAAAAAATGTATACACACTTTCACAGTAGATATCCATTTCAAAGTTGAACCGAAAAACAACAGTAATGTGTAGTATGATGATCTGTAAACAGATGTGACTCAATACATTATGATAGCATTGCTATATGACAAGTAAATCAACGATGAACAAATGAAGTCAAGATTATCATATGATGTTCTATAAACAGATGATTCCACATTACGTTAAACTAGCGTTGCTACAACAAAATGGAGTCAAGATTATCGTTTGAACAGCGGAAAGCAATTTTGAAGTGGTACTGGAAAATCGAGAATGTTGTTGAAGTTCAAAGGCAATGGAGACGTGTGTATAGAACAGAACCGCCAATGTAAGTAACAATTGCACGCATTCCAGACATTTGAGACTCATGGTGCCGTATGCGATGTTCACAAGAGTAGATCTGGGAGACCTCGCACAGCAACAAGCCCCACGTCTTCGGCTATGGTTCTGGAACGTTTTGAGCACTCGCCGCAGAAATCTACAAAGCAATATGCGCGTGAGACTGGGATTAGCAGAACCAGCATACGTTGTATTATTAAAACCGCAAAGTTGAAAGTTTTCATCCCAAGACTTTTGTATGCATTAAATAAAGATAATCCTGATCGTAGAATACAGTAACGTGAGTGGTTTCGGAACATGGTGCATGAGGAATGCCTTCGTAGGGAAAGTTTTTTGGTCCGATGAGGCACAATTTAAGTTGAACGGAACTGTTAACCGGCATAACTGTGTCTAATAGTGTGCAAACAATCCACATGTTATTTTGGAAAAGACTGTTAATTTACTTGGAATAAATATTTGGTGGGGATTGTCATCTAGGGGTCTAATTGGATCATTCTTTTTCGAAATAACAGTAACTGGCCCAGTGTGCCTGAACATGATACGCACATCCGCCTTACCCGCCATTCATACACTCTATGGAAATGAGGAATTTTACTTCCAACAAGATGGTGAACCACCACATTACCACCGAAATGTACGTGCGTACCTTAATGACAAGCTTCCAAAGCACTGGATAGGACGAAAGGGGCCGATTCTCCGGATGTAACTCCGCTGGACTTCTACTTATGGGAAACTCTTAAGGATGTTGTATACCGTAGAAAACGATTTACATTGGCAGCACTTGGGGACGGAATTGATGTTGAGGAAATTAGTCAGTTCTTCTAGTAGAAATTTGTGCTTTTTGGCAAATAATAGAAAGTTCTAGAATCATCAATGCTCCTCTTTCCTTTGTGTAAGATTTACAAATCTAACATTATAGAAAAAGCTTAAAACTTTCCGGTTCGAAGATAGCATGATTCCGATTGTTTGGAGGTGTAGACAACAGCAAGAGAAACATAAAACTCTTTTCTTAGCTTGTGTGACAAACTGCCTGAAGAAACTGATGCCATTTTACAAGTCTAGGAAAAATAAATCATGAAAGTCATTTTATACCAAGACGGGCAATAGCACAAACAGTAGTTCAGAAACTTCGTCAAAGACATCGTACTAGTAAAATAAACGACCCTGAGTACAAGAGATGCAGATATGGCCTCTAAGGCTCAAAGAAGTGGGATTTGGATTGGGCGGTAGATAACATTTTTTCTTCTGATGATCGTTGTGCAGCCTCCTGGACCAATGCAATCATTTTGCCCGGAAGACAAAATCTGATATATTGATGGACATGCACTTCTTTAATTAGTATGATGTGAAAAGCATACCGGGAAGCAAAATGTCTGAGTTCGTCCCTCTGCTCACTAGGCTCATTTGCATTTCAAAACGCCAGGCAGAATGAGGCTGTTGACCCAATTCTGTTTGCTATTTTGGGTTGCTTCCTTTCCGTTTAACAGAAACGCAACTCCTTCAAATACAATTACCGTTGGAACTTGAAGAATCGATTGCTTACTGCAAACGGGCGAAAGCTCCTGCAGCCGGTTGCCACATGTCTGGCACAACTGTAGCAGCCACAGCCACTGCACCAGCTCCAGGGGTCTCTCGCCTTGTTGAATGATGGATTGCTTGGAGTGGTTTTTGATGCTTGACTCTGCTGCCGAGGCACTTGTCCGATCCCGGAGTCCCAGAATCAGTCTCCAGCCCGCCTGGAGCATTTGGGTAGGTCATTACCTCTTTGTTTTGGAGAGGGTGCGGTGTGATTTCCTTGGGCTGGTGTGCTGGATGTTGATCCATCTAAGCGTTGGGTGTTTCTGTTGCAGTTTTTGGATATTGGGTGCTCATCAGATGGCTGTGATTTGGTCATTTCCTCTCAATTGTGTAAATTTTACTGTTGAGGTTGGTACTGTCCTGAAGATCTAGTTGAGACTACAGAGTTAGTCTGTCTCGGTGCTGTTGGATTTTGCTCCTCTTGTCTGACACTCCTGATAATTTTCAGTGTGGTTGAGCATCGGCTGTAGCACACCATAAGGTCTCCCTTGCAATTTGTATATGTGGGAGTCTCCGTGGGAGTTTGTTGACAGACCTCACGAGGATTGGAACCACCACATCTGAGACATTTGTAATTTCTGGAGTTCAAGTGACTTAATTGCTTAAAACCTAAGCAGCGGTGGCATTGTGCTGGTCCTCCAGGGCTTCTGTTTTTACTTTCAAGTACCATGTTGAAGTTATTTTATACATTTTCAAGTCTAGATCTTCAGCCCGCTCTATGAAAACCAAAAAGAGGGGAATGGGAATCTTGTTAGATAGCTGTCCATCAGAAGGTGACTTGGTTATCTATTTGATCATTACTTATTTAACGATCTCTCTAGTGAGGTCTGCTGGATGTCCTTTTGAAAACAAATTAATTAATTAATTAATGCAACAACCCATTAACAACTGGTGATTTTAATCGGCTATTTCACAGTGTAATGCATTCCAAAACTAAATTCTTTAGAACAGTGAACATTTTTAAAGAAACAATAATCCCTCAAAAGATCCAACTGCCTAACAAGACAATTGATCGCCTGCGTGGAATGTTGCAGAAGCATGGACCGTGAAAATTGGCTACGAGATAAGGACGGAGCCACAAATCGGGTGCCTAATTAGATTTTTTTTTTATTAGTGTTTAACCCCGTTTTTACTACTGAGGCACCACAGGCGGTGACACTGATGATACATGAGATGAAATGATATATTGGGAAAGAAGTTTTTTCTTAAGGAAGGAAACGTTCCAGGCCTAAGTTTATTGTACCTCCCCGGCATTTGCCATTTATGAGGACCGAGGAAAACCTGGAAAAAACTCTTCAGGGAGGACGGTCCTGTCGGGATTCGAACCCCAGACCTCCCGCTCACGAGTCTGTGCCTTAACGACCTCGGCCACCCGTGGCGGTACCTAATTAGATTAGAGAACTTTGAACTTCCTCAGAAAATTCACTTTATTTGTTTAATTTATTTAAACAAAAAATGCTATAAAGTTTATTAGCAAAGAGGCTTATTTAAAAACAAAATTTCCACATAATATTTTTCAAAATTATGCAATACTATGGTCTATGCTTTAATAAAGTTCTTCTTTTCGATCTTAGTTTGTTTCTTTATATCTTGAGATTTTTGGGGTACTTAATTAACCTTATTTCGCTGCGCAACTATGGATATTTATTACCCATATGCAGAAAACTTTAAAATATGAGGACTCCTGACAAAATATATAACTATCCCTTCAGTCAAACATATTTGTCTTAAGTATCATAAATTTACAGAGCATTAATTTCAACTGAAGCACAAATCGCATGCTATTCTAAGAAGTTTTAATCGGCAGTCTTTCAAGGCTTCTTGAGGTAGCAGGTAATAGACAATTAACAAATAGGAACCATTGAGAAATATATGTCAAGATTGGTATCATTAGAGTGAGATGCCTCTGAGCAAAATTTGTCGGCCGTTTCACGCCCTGAGTTGAATGGGACGCTGATGACCTGAGATGTAAAAGAGCGTTCATAAATAAATAAATAAATAAATAAATAAATAAATAAATAAATCAAGAGTGAGATGTCCAAGGCTGCAGAAAGGGACAGAAATTAAAAAATGGGCTTATTACAGTTTACACTGTAGAAAGATATTAAATACACTGGCACTAATTTGGGAGGGGGATAAAAGGTCAGAGAACAAAGAGTGTCAACTATTAAAAAAAGTAAAAGTTGAAAGTGTATGATCAACATATTTCATACTGATCTGAAAGAGGAGACGAAACAAGAACGAAACCGTATGCTGTTGATTTACCAATTTAATATGCCTTCCTAAAGTCCTTCAACAGTAACGTAGCTGTGACAGAAATGAACACGATCAATTGTTTAGATTTTTTTTAATTGTTAAACAGTGTCTTGTAGAAAATTTGGTTGCGTGCTTCACACAGCAAGTGTCCCTATAATCTGCCCCTCTTCGTATTGATTTTTAGTTTCCAAAGTGATTTCTAACAATTTCGGGCAGACACAACTATATGTATTACGTATGTAGATATAATTTGTTTATTGTACATTACCTATTAATAGGAAAAAATGACATAGTATATATGTACTTCGATACTGAACAAACAAGACATTCCTCCCTTTTGGTCTTTCTAATAAATAAACCAAAATGCATGGTATAATGTCACTTCAAATGTTCAAAGACAGCATAGATGATGCCTTATAGCAAAAATAGTTTGAAAAAGCAAAGTACATCAAACGGTTAAGAAAAACGGTGTTTATATTATCAATAAATCAACAGGTCAACCTTCTCAAGCTTGTCATGCATGGCTATATTCCGCTTTTTCTCTCTCCCATATTCTCGGAGATTGCACCAATAGGAAAAAGTGAATATTAATATAATACTATTATATACTTTAAAAGTCTATACTTAACTACCAGGAGCCATATCGACACCTCACCCCCTTTTATGAAGGAAAAATGTTATAATAACGAGATTTTAATAACAGTTTCCTTCCTATATGTCTTTCGTCAACAACTTTTGATAAAACTTACAAGAAAAGGTTCAAGGCCAAAGAACGTACGACTCAAAGTGTTATTAAATGAATCCGTTTTTCACGGATCTATCGAAATAATGCGAGGAAAATGAGCGTTAAGAAATTAATTATGAAAGCAATAACAATCTAACGTTATAACGTTTTTCATGTCCGCTCTCTCTATTCTTATTCTTATTTTCGTGGATCATTAGACTTTTTATTTCAATTTTATTTAATTAAACTTAAAACATATGCTTAAACAAAATTAAACTCCAGTGCCATATTGCTGTGGATCCTGGAGAACATATAGGTAAATTATTTTGCATAGAAAGGAAATGAAATGCTGCAGTTACGGAATCGAAACCGGGATCTCTGGTAAAGCTTTGAAATGTGCCTGAACTAACAATGGTTGTCACTTGTTTTGGAGAGAGCAGCTGCACATTCAAGTGCGATTTCTCAATTTATAACAGATACTTGACGTTCAGGTTCGACCCAGAAAGGGTATTTATGTCCATATGCATTAAGAGGCCTTTTCGGTTGGAAGGTGAGCTTGAAAGTTATAAACTTTGAAGAAAAGTTCAACGAGGAGTGCAAAGTTGAAGGCAGTGCTTTATATACGAGGGTGCCAAAAAATGTATACACACTTTCACAGTAGATATCTATTTAATAATATAACACCGCCACGGGTGGCCGAGGTCGTTAAGGCACGGACTCGTGAGCGGGAGGTCTGCGGTTGGAATCCCGCCAGGACCGTCCTCCCTGACTGGGGTTTTTTCCAGGTTTTCCTCAGTCTTCATAACTGGCAAATGCCGGGGAGGTACCTAAACTTAGGCCTGGAACGCTTCCTTCCTTAAAAAAAAAAATATCCTTTCCCAATTTATCATTTCATTTCATGTGTCATCAGTGTCACCGCCTGTGGTGCCTCAGTAGTAAAAACGGGCGTTAAACACTACTCAAAAAAAAAAAAATCTATTTAATATACTTCAAAATTGAACCGAAAAACAAATGATGCTCTGTAAACAGATGTGAATCTCATACATTAAGATAGCGTTGATACGTGACAGGTAAATCAACAATGAACAAATGAAGCCAGGATTATCGTAAATCAACAATGAAAAAATGAAGCCAAGATCATCGTGAGTCAACAACGAGCAAATGAAGCCATATTATCGTATGATGTCCTGTAAACAGATGTGACTTCACATTTCGTTATGCTAACGTTGCTGCAACAAAATGGAGCCAAGATTATCGTTTTAACAGCGGAAAGCAATTTAGAAGTGGTATTGGAAAACCGAGAATGTTGTTGAAGTTCAAAGGCAATAGCGACGTGTATACAGAACAGAACCGCCAACGTGAGTAACAGTTGCACGCATTCGAGACAAATTTGAGACTCGTGGTACCGTATGCGATGTTCACAAGGGCTGATCTGGGAGACCTCGCACAGCAACAAGCCCCGCGCACTGGATCCAAGGCACTATCCTAGGCACTATCCAAGGTATTGAATAGGACGAACAGGATCGATTGAGTTTTCACCACGTTCTCCGCATCTAATCCCGTTGTACTTCTACCTATGGGGAACTCTTAAGGATGTTGTATACCGTAGAAAATCAGCTACATTGACAGCACTTCGGGAAGAAATTGAAACGACATGTGCTGCAATCGCTGAGGACACTTTCGCAAACGTTGCTCAATCAGTAGTTCAACGTACTCAAGTGTATCGACGCCAATGGTATGCATTTTGAGCAACTGTTGTAACTGTAAAAGTCTAAGATGATTAGTGCTCATCATTTTCTGTTTGTGTGAATTCAGTTTTGTTATGTTAACACAGTTTTTTCTTTGCTTCAAGTATGTATACATTTTATGGAACTTTGTATGTGTGTGTGCGCGCGTGCGTGTGTATATAAAAGGTTGCCCGGACTTTGGTAAATGGTATAGCTTTGGTATAATTATTCAATCGTGGGTAACGAAATTTTACTTTGACATTAAACTTAACCTACAGCAAAAGTCAAGCAAACAACTTACCTTTAATTTTACAATATTCTCATTATTTCCGTTACTTTAGCGGCATCTTTAAAATGCCTGCTATAAAATGAGGCATAAATGTTTCATAGTCTCTCAATCTGCAGAAACGCTTCTAAAACTAGATGGTATTCTAGGTACTTATGATTCTTCTAATTTTAAAGTTTTGCTTTTCAAAATGTTTAGTCATGTTGCCGTGATCTCTGGCGTTTTGGGGTTAATGATGATACACCGGAAAAAATGTTTACCATTTAACAGAAAGCTCTAGTCTATGTTAGACCCAATGTTTTTTTTTTAATTGTATTTAACGCCCGTTTTTACAACTGAGGTACCACAGGCGGTGAACACTGATGATATATGAGATGAAATGCTATATAGGGAGAGAATTTTTATAAAGGAAGGAAACGTTCCTGGCCTAAGTTTAGGGTATCTCCCCGGCATTTGCCATTTATGAGGACTGAGGAAAACCTGAAAAAAAAACTCAGTCAGGGAGGACGGTCCCGGGGGATTCGAACCCCAGACCCCTCGCTCACGAGTAAGCGCCTTAACGACCTGGGCCACCCGTGGCATTAGATCCAATGGTGAGGATATCTTTAATCCGTCCCATTACTCCTTTCTTCATTACAACTAATTCAATGCATGCAATGACAAAAATATCTTTCTTCAAACAATGTTCTTAAAACTCATTTCATTAAGGATATTCGTCAAGCATTAGAAATGCTTTATGCAGATACATTTTCTTACTCTACAATGTTAGTAAAAATATTTGTGTTTCTCCATGTAAAGTAGCCTGTACCAACATACAAGCGTCCTCCAAATAGTATTCTTTAAAAAAAAAAAAAAAAAAAAAAAAAAAAAAAAATTAGTGGACTGCGGTATTTTGTTAGTTGTGTTATCAACACTCAAGCAATTTCGTACGCCTACAACACTGACTTGGCGGTAATCAATTATACGTCATGGAAGGTACGAAGCGTGTGCGTTTCTGAATTACGTATGAAATACAACTGCTGTGAATATCTACATGTTTAAGCGAAAGACTGCATGAACTTCCAGTGATCCAACAATGGTGCACATGGTGCATGAAGACGAGAGCAGCGAAAGGTCAACAATGCTGTTCTTGCAGTACAATGTTGCTAACAATGCCACTGTGTAACTCTTGGTGAAATTCATGCGCTTCTGCCTCGTGGATTGAAATTGGACGCTTATCCAACGAAAGCATACTGCCAGACGAACTACAACATAAAAATGTTTGAACCAAATGAATGCCATGTTTGCTCTTTGATAATAAAGATAATTTAGTCCTATTTTACGGAAATGCCCAAAAGAGAAGGAAATCCACTCTTGAATGCAGCACAATTACTCGCGATGAAAGCTGGGTGCATCATTCCACACACGAGACAAAACGGCAAAACGGCGGAATTGTTTGAGAAATGCATAAAACTCTCTTTCAGGAGTTTTTCACATTTATTATTCTAATGCTGAATTGGATTGTTATGGACGAAGAAGACAATACGGTCACTGCAGCTGACGCAGTATTTATGAGCTGCCACCCCCGCATTTAATTAGATTGATTGTAACCAATAATTTTATGTAACTTCGTTATGGCCATGTGTGATGTCATTTTCTGTACAAGTGTTGAATATTATGTCTAAAAGGTTATTTTCTTGCCAAGGCGCAGAAAGCTACCCTAGACATAAAACCTGACCTGGAAATTTCCGTAGCCCTTTTGTAGCAATATTTGTAAAGAATTCTGGAGACAGATGTTAACTGATATTTTGTTAGAAACTTTCTTAAGCGGGGTAGATGCCATAAAAATATTTGGTGACTATAGAGATGAAAAGAAAGGGAAGAAGCCATCCGCTGCATGGAAAAGTCACGCAGACCACATTTTACTTAGTCTTGCAATTTTGAGGCCCGCAGTCTGTCAAGAGTATTCAGCGAGGCAAGGTCAGTGGACGGACTTCCTCGGTTCCGATAAATTAGTGGAAATCGATAGTTAGTTTTGCAAGAATTAAGTGGACATTCTTCATTAGTTAAATGAAATAGTTTACGTACAATGGTTCAAGAACAATAAATTGTATTCCATCTTCCATAACCAAAAACATTATTAATCTGCATATGCTCCTTCCCCTATGGTCACAGTGCCATAAAAGTATCCAGCATCAGAGTCTCAACAGCCGGGGCATAACTGTAAGACAGCGGTACCCATCGTCGGAGAGGAAGAAAGTATTATTTACCCCTGAGATTATACACCCAAAAACCTAACAATTCGAATTCCTTTTTTCCAAATTCTTCCCTCTATCTATTACACAATTTAATTAACCATCAACGCCCTCATATATTAATAAAACCGCTGCACAGCCTTGCTCAAGAATTGGTCGTTTAAGCCCATGCCTAGGAAGAGAGGAGGTGGGAAAACACTGGGCGGCCAGGATCCAGAGATGGTGAGGCGGGCACATAGACGGCACTAATGTTTCCAGATTGAACGCCCCTTCCCTTCTAAGGATTCCGAGTCCTTACATGTAAACGCCTAGGCAGAACCTTACTAGAGCGCAAGCCGCCGTTACCACCGACAACCCACCTCTCCTGGCACATTCAACCCTTTTACATAAGTACGAAATGAACGGAAATTGGAGAGCAGAAAATTCGTGAAAAGGAACAATCTATCCCAGTATTCGCCTAAGTGACCTGAGGAAACCATATAAATGCAAGGTTAGGATGGGCAGCCCGAAAGAATTTGAACCCAAGACCTTCCAAATGTAAGTCCCAAACGTTATTGCCTGAGGCACAAGGCTAGGTTATTTGTGATATTACGACTTCATGATCACGACTTCATGCACGGTGGTTAGTCCACTCAATTGACAAAACTCACAATAACTATTGTACCATAGAACCACCATCATTACTTACCATGCAGTGGTTCCGAGGGGCCTTGGTGAGGTTCCAATTCGCCACATATAGTACCACCTTTATAAGCTTTGAGCCCCGCTAAACGGGACTGGGACACGATACTTTTCATTACAATAATTGCACGAAGTAACATTTCAACAACACAGTTTATTGATCGTAACTGTGTTTATATTAGCAAATGTTTCTGAAAATCGGGTTCTGTGCAGTGATCTTGTCCTACATCCGATCCTCGAAATATTACTTTGCGACAAGATGGTGATTAGAATTTGACTTTGATCATTGGACTGCACCTGCCCTCGCGTTTGGGTCACCGGACTTCTAATTATGATACTATATATCTATATATCTCCACTACTCACACGATACTAGAAGTATTGACTTTTCTAAGCGAACGGGCCACCAGCAGTTTAATTCTTCTTGCATCCTTAGGCTAAAGGCGATACACGTAATAGTAAACAGATTTTTATCGAAAATGAGATTCGTTGAAGTGTGCTGATAAATTGATGTGAAGAACTGAACAACCAAGGCAAACAGCCGCAATTAAAAAAAA
Organism: Metallyticus violacea; assembly: GCA_030762175.1. NCBI lineage: Eukaryota > Metazoa > Arthropoda > Insecta > Mantodea > Metallyticidae > Metallyticus > Metallyticus violacea. The sequence goes on from CM060841.1 coordinate 15,929,448, forward strand.
AATCCACCTCCAAGGCGTTCACAAATGTAAGCTCACGGTACCCGCGACGATATAAAAGTTCAAAATTTACAGAAAGGATTGACTCGCTCAAAACTAATTTTGTCATAAGGCCCGAAAACCTAGCGTCATAACTACTCTCCACTTAAAGACACAATTTGCCTTTCGTGTTCATTTTTGTTGCATTTTGCTTTTTCCTCTTGAAACTCTTATCTGCTAGCATTGAGTTATACAATAGAGTTATCATATAAAAACTTAATATCCTAGAATTATACATCAGGATGAATCCGTAATATTAACATTAATTAAACAAAATATATTATAAAATATTTACTTTATACATTAAAATTATAATCGGTATATACTAATGTACATATTTTCTGAAATTGTATGTGTGTTAATACTTACTATTTATGTACATATTTTCTGAAATTGTATGTGAAAGTACCCAAATTCTACATAGAAATACAGTATACTGAGATAAAGATATCTATCATGAGGACATAGGATAGATATTACAGATCTCTACTGAACTGTGCACCAATATACGTTGATACCGGATTAATGAGAACCCATATACACTTCTTCTTAGGTTATAGGAATGACAGTATTTCCCTGGGATTTAATATGCAAATGTCTTTCATAAGTCTCTTTGAAGACGAAGAAAAGGGATTCTCTTTAGTTGAATCAATCTTTGTGAGTTAGGAAATGACGAACGCATACATAAAAGATTGCCTGTTCCATAAAGTCTAGGACTAAGACAAGAAATAATATTAATTCCATTTCTTTCCGAATTTCTGGACGGTTTATGTGGAATTTAAAAACTAATAATGACAAATTAGAGAATCACACTTAAGTTTCATTAAGTTATAAAATTAAAGTATAAATAGCATCAATAAACATATTGCTTTTTTCCATAAATTATTTTTTTTTTAAATAGTGTTTAACGCCTGTTTTTACTACTCAGGTAGCACAGACGGTGGACACTGATGACACGTGAGATGAAATGATATATTGGGAAAGGATTATTGTAAGGAAGGAAACATTCCAGGCCTAAGTTTAGGGTACCTCCCCGGTATTTGCCAGTTATGACTGAGGAAAACCTAGGGAAAAAAAAACTCAGCCAGGGAGGTCCTGGTGGGATTCGAACCCCAGATCTCCAGCTCAAGAGTCCGGGGCTTAACGACCTCGGCCACTCAGGGCGGTGCATAAAGGACTTGCCAATCTACACCTAAGAAATATACTTAACCGGCAATTATTGCATTATTCTATGGGAAAATGACGATTTTTATGTGCAATAGTTCATAACACTAACATTTAAGCTGGTCGTTGCATGGACGAGGATCTAATGTGCATTAACCGTGAGAGCTCCTCTTAAGGGTCCTATTTCGTTTTCCATCAAAAGAAACGCAAATATTTTTACTAACATTGCAGAGTAAGAAAATGTATCTGCATAAAGCATTTCTAATGCTTGATGAATAGTCTTAATGAAACGAGTTTTAAGAAGATTATTTGAAGAAAGATATTTTTGTCATTGCATGCATTGAATTAGTTGTAATGAAGAAAGGAGTAATGGGACGGATTAAAGATATCCTCACCATTGGCTCTATCGCCACGGTTGGCCGAGGTCGTTAGGGCGCGTACTTGTGAGCGGGAGATCTGGGGTTCGAATCCCACCGGGACCGTCCTCCCTGACTGAGTTTTTTTTCCCCCAGGTTTTCTTCAGTCCTCATAAATGGCAAATGCCGGGAAGGTACCCTAAACTTAGGCCTGGAACGTTTCCTTTCTTTATAAAAATTCTCTACCTATATAGCATTTCATCTCATGTATCATCAGTGTTCACCGCCTGTGGTACCTCAGTAGTGAAAACGGGCGTTAAATACCATTCAAAAAAACCATTGGGTCCAAGTGGATAAATACGTTCCCAACAACTAACAAAATACCGCAGTTCACTAATTTATTTATTTATTTGTTTTTTAAGAATACTATTTGGAGGACGCTTGTATATTGGCACAGGCTACTTTACATGGAGAAACACAATCCAGACCAATATAAATCAGCCTGTGTTATGTATGATGGAAGTTTAGTCGGCCCTCTAGTTTGGTAGATCACCTAGTTGGGGTAATATGCTTTAGTGAGAGAAAGTTTTTTTTTTTTTTTTTTTTTTTTTAAAGAGTTGTCACTCTTTTATTACTCAATGACTGCATTTTATAATAACGGAGCAGCTAAGGAATGGGAAATAAGACTTTCTCGAAGTCGTGCAGAAGAAACACGTCTGTGAGCCTCCCCGGAAGACAAGTACGCGGTACACTGAAAGCAACAACACGCTGTTGACGTATCGGCCTACTGATGAGCCAAGAGACGCTTTGGCCTTCCATGCAAACGAATAGCATACACGTTGCAAGCAGGAAGAAGTCTGATTTACTCCAGTCATCTCATGAGGCAGATAGCAGAATAGTTCATTTCATTTCAGAATGAGCCCTCGCTTTATATTGGATTCCTCATTTCAATGTTCAACTTTTTTTTTTTTTAATATTGTATCCCTAATACATCAAAAGCTGCCTTTTTAACATTATCCCTTATTTCATTCAATTTCACTTAACATCACCTGTTCTTCCTTTTAACTTCTGATTCAACCTTTGTTAGTATAGCATTCTAATAGCTGCTTTTCATTTTGTACAGTCATTTTAGTTTTCCTTATTTATAGGTTGGTATCCTGATATTTTTAAAAGATTTATATTTCATAAGTTTAATATAACATATTTTTAATTTAGTTACATCTTATGAAGGTAAAAAAATTGTTAATCTCTGGCTTTAGTTTGTTTTTGTAGACATTTAATGCCTTACCAGCTGCAAAGGTCTTTTGAGACGAATAGAATGAATGAAATGATGCAAATGAATCTGGTGTCCTTAGCATCCAATGTTATCTGGTATTCACTTTCTATGGGTATCAAATCTGGGTCATCCAGCTGACCAGCACTTGCATTACTTTCTGAGCCACAGCATTGGGCTTTAGTGAGGTGGTGGTGGTGGTAGTAGTAGTACAAGTCCATGTCACTTTAATAATCAAAGCATGTATTGACGAATAAGTGTGACTAAAGATATAGAACAGTGAGTTAATTAAGTATCTTTTAAATCTGCATGTAAATAAATTAATAAACTCAAAATTACATTAGGCTAGAAATAATTTGCATACTTTATCATTTTGAACATAAAGTACAAAGTGATCATCAACAAACATGCAATTGATATTGATATTTGCATACCTAGATCCATAGCCTTTATGAGTTGTAATTTTAAGTCTTCTTCCTCTGATAGCTGGACTTACAAGCCAATGACCTTGTCAGTCACCTGTCAGGAAGCTAATTACCTTTAAAATATAGAGTACACACACACACACACACACACACACACACACACACACACTGACGGACTCTGTGATGGGTGGTCAGGGTTGCATTGAAGACATTACAAAAATGGAAAGATATGGACACACTATAGGGATGGAATGATGAAATGGAAGGTGAATCCATGAGAGAGAAATACTAAACTAGCACTTGCCTTTTCTGAAAATGAACTAAGGAAAACTAGAGAAAACTTCTGTTTAGTTGTCCACAGATTGTGAATGTGGGACCTTCTAAATATGAGTTCTAAGTGTTACTGGCTGAGGCAAACATTTGGCCATTTGTAAGTCAAAGGTACAGACTGAACATAGCAACTTAATTTATTTAGAAATCAAATAGTTATTACTAATTAACATGCTAGAAAATTAAAATATATATCTAATATATTTATAATGCTTTAAGATGAAAACCAAACTGCAAAGAATAGCATTTTATTTATACTGAAAAAAAAAAAAAAAAACTTAAGCTGGGCGATTCTACCTTTGCGGGACGTTCCACGAGTAGTTTGCTACAGTTGACCGAGCTTTGCAGCGCTCGTCTCGTTCCCAAGCCTGAAAGCTGGCTAGAGAAAGTCAATCACAGCTTAACTAGGAACGTACGGACAACTTATATATATATATATATATATATATATATATATTAAGTATTCATTAGTGACGTAATACAGTGTATTATCTACGTTAATATGGTTCAATTCAGATATTCTATTTCAAAAGAGTATTTATTTAAGATTCGTACTTGCGTACAAAATCTATGCGTGATATTCCACTTTCAAGTAGAAGTGCAGTTCACAGATTGGTAATAAATTCAATGGAAATATTCTTGATAAAAAGCGTATACAGTGACGTACAGTACTCACAAAAAAAAAAAAAAAACACACACACACACACATTAGAGAACGCTGAACACGCTTTGGAGCATTCCTCCCAAAATGTCTTTCCCAGCAAACAGGAATGTCATATTCCTCTTTTCGAACGGTTACAGAGCTACGGAAGTTAAAACTCTATACAATTATTGCAGTGCAAGAACTTGAGACCCTACGTCCAGTAGATTTTTGAGAATGAATTCTGAATAGTGCATGACTGAAATGGACCCTGATCTACTTTCCTTTACGACGAGTTCAACTTAGTATGTTAATTTACAAAAATTCTGGATTCAAATTCACAAAGATATTGGAGTTCAGAAAAAGCTAACCTGTTTCACGAGAAACCTCTGCATTATCAAAAGATAGGAATGTGGTGCGCTATTAGCGGCAAGAGAATAATACCTATTTTTAAAGAAACAATAGTTGTAGACATATGCACCCTTTCCCGTGAATTAACTATGAGTGAATGTAGATTCGTGACTTTCCAGCAACACTCTGCAATGGCACATACAACCCCCATTTCCTTACATGTGAGGGTAGGTCCATAAGTTTCCGGCCTATAGTTACCCTTTATTGCAATAAACTTCTCACATCTTTGAATTATCATTTCAATCCCCCACCCCAAAATAGTCAGAAGCCTTGTCTGCAAAATGGGCATAAACAGCATCCATCACTTCTTCGTCACACTTAAATGTCCTTTCTTGAAGGTCCTTCTTGAGTTTTGAGATGACGAAATGGTCATTTCTTGCAGGTCCTTCTTGAGTTTTGAGATGACGAAATGGTCAATGGAAGCTAGATTTGGGTGTAGGATGGATGGTCGATCTCCCTGAAGTCACATTTCTTCACAGTTTCCTTTGCAACAAAAGCTGTGTGCACAGGCAGGCGCGTTGTCGTGAAGAAGGCGTACATCACCACTCAGCTTTCCTCGCCTTTTCTCTTTGATGGAAGCACGTAGTCTGTGCAGTAGGTCAGCATAGTACTCCCCATTTATGTGGTGTTCCTCTCCTTGAAGCCAATGAAGAGTATTCCTTCACAGTGCCAAAAGATTGTGGCCTTGATCTTGTTGGTTTACTGAGTGACCTTGACCTTTAGAGGCGGTGCTTCGCCAGGTTTACGCCATTCCATTGATTCTCTTTTGGACAAGGAATACTCTCATAGTAGAGGACCATAGTTACATCTCCTGTAACAATAGTTTGCAGAATTTCTCACTCGTTGCCACGGCAGAGCTCCAAAAATGCCTGACAACAGATGACTCGTTGCTGCTTTTGATCTAAGGAAAGAAGTCCAGGCACCCATCTTGCACTAACCTTATTCGTGTTAAATGTTCATAAATAATTCGAAAGACTGTTGTTTTAGAAAGGCCCAACCTTGCTGCTATTACTGTAACTTTGAGCCGCCTTTCTCCTTCCAGAAGAGCAATGATTTCAGAAGCGAGCACCTCCAAAAGCCGACTTGCACGTCTTCGTCTTCAATGCTTTCTCGACTCATTGGAAAAAAGTTTGGCCCATTCTTTTACGGTAGAATATGAGGGGGATGCTTCCCCATATACACTATCCAATTGCTGTTTAATTTGTTTGGAGTGACTCCTTCTTTTGTGAAGAACTTAATAACAGCTCGAAACTCCATTTTGAGCATATCACAATCTTCTACACGTGGCCTTCTTTATGCAACTATATCTGAACAAATGAACACATCAGAGCGGAAGTTACAGCTGCAGTTATTTAGACACCAGATAAGTATTTTATGAAACCTTTTTCTCGAAGCCGGAAACTTATGGACCTACCCTCGTACATTCATGAAATATTCGACGATATAGTCATCACTAACAACATATGGACTCTCGGTCCCCCGATTTAACGCCATATTTTTAACTTTGGTGGAATTAAAGGAAAATGTGTACATTACAAATCCACACACATTAGATGAACTGAAAAAATAAAAATCGCGAAGAAATTTCTTCCCTTTCTGAGAGAACTGCAGAGGGTATGAGTTAATTTCATAAGCCGATGTCAGAAATATATGGAAAATGAAGGGAGGTAATTCCAACATCTTTTTGCTTATAATGATGAATAAATAAATGTTTAAATGTAAGTAATAAATCAATAATTATGCAACAATCATAGCTGCGGACTTTATGACTCCCGTTCACCGCGGTACCAACATGACCTGACCTACCAGCCATTATGCGCGAAAGGATCCCGCGAAGGAAAAAGCACCAATGCATAGTAATATTTAAACCCCTTTAAAACAATCATTATTTAAGAAACAAATTAGCTTTTTATTTTATTATGCAATATCTTCTTTTTATATATTTCTTTATTTATTGGGTTTATTTCAAGACCCTGTTTAACATTTCTGGTCATTAGCTTCCCAGTCAAATCAGAGCGTGAAAGGCCGATTACTTTTGTTCACAGGCTTCTTCTTTCAGGCTTGTTCTTTTACCTGCCGTAAATCATGGGACCAAAAGCTTTACTTCTTTTCCGAAGAATGCTATACTTAGGATTTTACAGCAGAAAAAAGCATCAACTTTGGTTTGAACCTGCGACTTTTGGTCTATGAGGCAAGTATGTTTATAACTAGAATACCAGGACTGATTTTTGGGCATTTCCATTCGTTAGTATGAACCATTTCAATTTAGTTGCACTTAGCACCAACATTTGTCAGAAGGATAGGAGGTCGTTCATACAAGTGTCTACAGCCAAGACCAGCTGTATTTACGGACCCTAATACGGAAAAAATATGGCGGCCGAAGGCAGTATTATGTTGACAAGATGACATTATTCATTAGAAAATATTTACAAACAATATTCCTCATATGTAAACGAAATATAAAATAATATGAATTATAAACTTCTCCAAAGTATTTATAAAATGCAACCTCCAAATAATTGAACACTTTAAAACTAATCGACACAGTGGCGATAGCATCATATTTATCGTCCTTCACTTTAAGGAAAAGAATATAGTCTTCCTTGGTAATAGTTATAAAGGGGAGTATTCGTCTTCCTTAACCTCACTTGCAAAGATGTCGAAACATGTTTAGTACAAAAGACTCTTCCCTCTAGACTAAAAACCTTAATAAACAATGGCGAATCCTTTAAATCTGTTCTTAGAAAATATTTATGTAAAAAGGCCAATTATTCTGTAAAGGAATACATATTATACTGAGATGAGCAATAATTTTATATCAATGCATATAGTGAAATTTGTGTGATTGTGTTTCTGCTTCTCTGGTTCTGCTAACAATCTGGGAAAATGAGTGCACTGCCATAATTAAGACATACAAGAGCAACCTACTTTGTATTAAACAGTTTCTATTACACTATTCCTGGTCTGATTTCACTAAATCAATATTAAATTCATAAAAACAAAAGAAGTAACACGCTACTGTCCACTTACTTTTAACTATAAACCATTGTAGTTAACTACGTAAATGCAACAAAAACCAATAAAACAAACCCATGTCTTAATACCTGTAACATGATCGACTCCACTATGGGTGTATCTGTTCTTGCACAACCTCCAGCTATAAACGACTGTAATAAACCACTTAACTGCGAACCACATAAATAAACGCATGTGTTTAATTGCAGTAACATGAAAGATTTAACTACCAATGTAGTGTCTGCATAATTCACTTGCAAACGAGTCGAAACATATTATATCATCAGGCTCACTAAAACTCTCATCTTCTCAATCCAAGCCCCGCTTCAGACGATTTTTTTTTCGGATTTTACCTTTCTTTGCTAACCCACACCATCACATATGTTGGTAGATTTGGGAAATTTGCTGGGTAACTGACCTCCCTAACCACAAAGTTTAGTACGATGGGTTTAATACAAGTCGTAGTTTCATTACTAACTTCAAAAGTTGCACAACGTATACTCTTTATGCACCTCTCCTTTAAGTACTGTTATTTAGGAAATGTAAATATGGTATTATGCCATGCACTATCGTAATAAAGACATCAAGTGCATATATGTTACGAATACTTACTATTAAACAAGTTTCTGGTGTAATTTCACTAAATCAATATTAAATTATTAAAAACAAAAAGTGACACGCTACTGTTCATTTATTTCCACTTATTAACCACTGTAATAAACCAGAACACTGTAAATTAATAACTTGAGAAATTGACACAATTCAACTACAGTCACATGTCCCGCCATTTTGTCTACTTTCCATACCAACATTAGGGTTTGTTAAATATAGTTTGTACTGTTTGCCAGCTTTTCTGCTGCACGGTTCACGCATCGCCCACTTTATTTACCAGCCCTCATTGTTGGTATCAAAAGTAGACAAAATGGAGCGTTATGCCGATGTGTCAATTTCTCACATTATTAATTTTGCAGTTTTCTGGTTTATAAATGGAAGTAAATGAGCAGTAGCGTGTTATTTCTTTGGTTTTTTAATAAGTTAATATTTATTTAGTGAAATTACACCATTTGTTGGATTTGTTTAATAGTAAGTGTTAGAATTACATGGGTTTGCTCTTGATGTCTTTATTATGGCATTGCATGGTGTAATACCATATTTCCTAAATAACATTAATTAAAGGAGTGGATAAAGAGTTTTAGTGAGCCTGATGTTATAATATGTTTCGACTGGTTTTCAAGTCAGATTATACAGACACTACACTGGTAGTACAATAGTTCATGTTACTGCAATTAAACATATGGGTTTGTTTATTTGGTTCATTGCAGTTACGTGTTTTTTCAGTAGTTTATAGTTTGAAGTAAATAAACAACAGCTTGTTCTTTAATTTTTTATTAAGTAATAAAATATTAAGTAATTTTTTATTAAGTAAATACTGGTTTAGTGAAATCACACTAGGAACTTGTACAATCGAAAGTGTGGAATACTAAGTGGGCTGCTCTTGTATATCTTAATTATGGCAGTTCATCGCATAATACCATATTTAAATTTTCTAAATGGCAATAATTAAAGTAGGAATGAATAAAAGAGTATACACCATGTAAGTTATTAAGTTTATGAAGAAAATAGTGTATATTAAACATTTCTTACTAAATTTGTGGTTAAAAATGACATTTTCTTTAAGTTTAAGTTTATGAAGAAAATAGTGCATATTAAACATTTCTTACTAAATTTGTGGTTAAAAATGACATTTTCTTTGTTAATAATTTTTCTTATTCTACTATCTTACGTGACCGTGAGGATTAATAAAAAGGAAAGATCTGGAAGAACGTATGAGGCAGGTTTTGGAGTGAGATAAAGAGAGTTTAAATGAATGATGTAAGCAGGATACTATGCTTAGTTTAATTCCTGGCTTATTCAGTAAGTTCGCGAAGCAGTCACGAACTTTCGAACATAGAATTTATCATTTACAATTACCACAGTAGCACTCATTCTACATTTACCAAAAATATCGTGTATAACTGCATAAATAGTTACAATAAAAATTAAAAAGTAACATCCAGAACAACTCAGCCAAATTAAGAACCAGAGAAGCAGAAACAATCACACAAAGTTTACTATATGCATTGATATAAAAAAAATATATTGCACTTTTAACTCGGTATAATACACATTCCTTTACAGAATAATAAGGTTTTTACATAGGTATTTTCTAAGAGCAGATTTAAAGGATTTACCACTATTCATTAAAGTTTTAGACAAGAGGGGAGAGCCCTTTATATTAAACAAGTTTCAACTTCTTTGCAAGTGAGGTTAAGGGGAGATAGGTAATTCCGTTTATAACTATTACCAAGAAAGACTTTTGCCCTTTTCCTTAAAATAGAGGATCATAAATATGGTGCTATAGCCACTATATCGATTCAGTTTTAAGGTGTTCAGTTATTTGTAAGTTGCATTTTATAAATAGTGCTTACTTGTGGAGAACTTTATAACTCATATTATTTTATATTTCGTTTACATATGAGAAATATAGTTTATAAACAATTGCAGATTCTTAAAAACCATCGAAATATTTCCTAATGATGAACAATGTCATCTTGAAAGCACAATATTGCGTATACGTTTCGTATTTGCTATTGGCAGCAATTGGGTCAATTCGGCCGCCATTTTTATCCATGTTGGTGTCTGGTAAATATAGTGGGTCTTGGTTCAATAACCAAGATTTGTTTACCTTCGTAATTTCGAAACTCGAGGACACAGATGCAACTCCTATGTGCTTAACATTACATAGGCCTGCCGCCTTGAAGAAGTCAAAAGTCGGGACACTTAACACGGGCGGTATTCCATTTTACAAATTAAATTTTAAAATAAAAATAAACTACAAACACGTTTTTAAATATTTCTAAAGATATTGAAATTAATTATATTTACCTTAGTATGAACATGATGCCATGTACAAATCATGGGGTTGAAGCGAGGTGAATACTTCTCTGATGCAGCAGCCTTTAGATGTTGCATCTCATGTAGAGCATATCGATGAAATTCGAACAACTAATATTATAGTTTATTTTTACCAGAAGTTCCCTATCCACTAATTTTGCGTGAAGTTTGTTTCTTCCTTCTGTTCACAAACTTTTCAGTAAAGCAAACTCTCTTTGTACATGCGCGTTACTGACAGGAAAGGACAAAACTAATTTTACTATTTTTAATAAGTTAAGGGATGTATATTTGTTTTAAAAAAGTGGACACTTTTTTGTCAGTTGGTTAATCTTGGTTTTAAAGAGTTTCGGTAATATCTCTTAGAACAACGAACCCATTGTATATTTCATTACCGTTTACTTCCAAGCTGTGGGAATTTCTATTAAGGCTATCAAAGGTCTCTTACTTCTTTCAGATTCAAGAAAGCAAATTTCCGAAAAGGGGAGATCTGGAAGGTGAAACACTCATTTAAATAATGAAGATCCCTCTGATATACATTAGCTATATCCCTTTAAATATTTATTGGTCCAATTTGCTCAATTTTTTCAAACTTTGATAACTTTAATTAATTTCATAAAACACATCTTTTAATTTAGATCGAATGTTTTATGTAAAGATCTATAGGTTGAATTGTTTTATTTTCCATTTGTAAAATTGTTGTAAGAGAAATCACATAGTTATGTATGAAATGTATAAAATATGTGACAGTCTTTTTCGTCCACTCCTCTTACGAAAATCCACACTAAAGGATTTGTTTCTTCTTCTCTTTGAAAGAACCGTATACGATTCCAAATTTTTAGCAGACGCTTTAGAGCAGGCAATAGGGTCAATCGCCGAAGTGGAATATGTCTTAGAATTTTGAATATTCTTGTTCAACAAACTGAAAAAAGTTTTTGAGTGCATTAGTTTTCTTACTTCACGACGATATTTTTGTTAAATATAAAACATGTGCAACATTATAAACAGTTAATATTATGTTCAATTAATTTCTCATTTTATTTTAAAGAAAATTAAACACAAGAACACTTTTTAAATTAATGTTTCAAGTACTCCTAATAGTTCAATTTCCCTATTTTCTTATTTACTTAAATGGTATATACCGATTTTACTGTGAAGAATCAAATATTGGTGCCGATAGAGCGATTTTTGAATTTTGGTTTTCAGGTAAACCCCCCCCCCCCGTCTAAGAGCTTGATGTTTCCCGAGTTAAAAAAAAAATTATTCTATTTAAATGACATATACGGAGTTTCGTTGCGAAAAAACATATTAATGCCACTAGAATGGTTTTTAAATTGGGGACAGGCACCCTCCTGCATGTAGTCTGGTTTCACTTTTTTTCAAGAACTTTTTTTTTTTAATGGTCTATACGGAATTTCGTTGGTAAACAAGCATTAAACCCGCAAGAGTGAATTTTAAATTTTGGGTAAACCCCTCTTCCCCTGCTAATAGTCCAATTTTACCGATTTTCAGAAACTATTTTTCTTATTTTATTTCAATGGGATATAATCGAGTTTCCTTAAAAAAAAATAATTGTGGCCGTTAGAGCAATTTATAAATTTGAGCTTAACTCCCAAACGTTTTTCAGGTATATTCCCTCTCTCATTAATCTGATAATTTTTAAAAACTATTTTTATTATTTTATTTAGATGGTATATACTTAAGTTTCCCAGTTTTGTTGTGAAAAAACAATTATTATTGTTGCTAGAACAAATTTTAAATTTTAGGTTTAAGATACCCCCCCCCCCGCTCCTAATGGCCGGATTTGTCTGATTTTTAGAAACTATTTTTCCTATTCTATTTAAATGGCATATACGGAGTTTCGTTGCGAAAAGAACATATTCATGCATTAGAGCGATTTTTAAATTTTGTGTTACAGGCGACCCCCCCCCCTCCTAATTGTCCGATTTCTCGATTTTTCTTATTCTATTTAAATGGTATATATGGATTTTCGTTGTGAAAAACCATACACTAATGCTACAAGAGCACTTTTTATTTTTGATTTCAGGTAAACTTCCCCTCCGATTTCACTAATTTTCGAAAACTATTTTTCTTGCTTTATCTCGATGGCATATACCGAATTTCCTTTAAAACATTTAAAATTACAGCCGGTAGAGCGATTTTTAAATTTGGCTTTAAGCCCCCCATTTTTTTTTTTTTTTATTCAGAGTACCCCGATTGCCATGATTTTCGCAAACTACTTTTATTACTCTACTTTAAAGTTTTTTTTACCGAGTTTCGTTGAGTAAAGCAAAAATTGCGGACGCTAGAGCGATTTTTCTACTTTTTTTAAAAAATTTTTGGCTTAGGTTAACCCCTATCCCCAATGGTTTAATTTTGCTGATTAACGAACTCGACGAATCGTTTGTTAATTGATGGCTATGTGCCGAGGTTCGTTGAGAAAAAACAAAAATTGCTACTGCTAGAGAGAGAATGGATATATATAGCATATTTTTCGAAATATTATATTTATTTTTTTTAATGTTTTTACATGCCTAGTAGGTACGATCAATGCACATTTGGGTTCATTAGTAAAAATTATTTCCATTGGTATAACAGCAATAGCTTTCATTCCTTCTGAATTTTCTAAAAAATAAGATTCCTTTGGAATTCCCTAAAAGTAGGGATGATCTGAATAAAATCAGGAAAGGTGGCAACCTTAATTATACTATATTCTATAATGGTTAAAATGATTGTGGAATGTTCCACGAGATTCAAATAAGTAAATAAATTCTAAAACTCCACAACTTTCAAAGTTTGGGTATAGTTCAGGTTAGCACTACTAATTACTCATTATTTGAGCAATGTTACTTAAGAATAAGGTTACAAATGTACACCATTCTATTACTGTAGCATAACAATTTTCTTTTGGAGATTCCGTACCATTACAGCTGCAATTAGTACTGCTAACTTGAACTATGACCATGGCAAATAAAATGTGTACTATTAATGGATATCATTGTATGATTAGTTGAACTACACACTCTTAAAGCTTCACTTACTTTTCATAAATGTATGGAACCGGTTTCGAGAACATTTTGTTCCCATCTTCAGCCATGCTAAGGTGTGTAGTTCAACTAATCATACAATGATATCCATTAATATGATTGGCTTCACTGTGTTAAGTTCCAATTTTACATTTAAGTAAAATGTGTACTATTTGTTTTCCCATTTCTTAGTGATATCAGTCTGTTCTTTCTGTTCTTTTGCTTGTTAATTTCCAAGATTCTATTCTGAAATAAAACCATCTTGATTACCATTTTGCAATACAAATATTTCTAATCTGAAGAACTATTCACATATCCAGCCCTTGACAAATGTAATATCTTGTGTCCTTGTAAATTAGTGAAACCAGTTTGTGCTTACTGGCAAATTTTCTTTCGCTTGTTAATTTCCAAGATTCCAATTCCATTCCAATTCTATTTCCGGTTTTGCAATACTAGTATTGCAAATGTTCTGTACAAGCAAATAGACTAATGGTACTATATTTCAGTCCTTATTGCACTTTATAAGCTAGAAGTTTACTTTTTAAAAAATTTTGAGCCCTTGTGAAGTAAATTCTTGGTTATGTTTGTTTCCATTGCTAACATGAAAAAGTAAAGGTTAAAAGGTGAGCAAATGTGCTTTAGCCATGGGCTTTAGCTTCACAAAAACAAAGATACACAAATGCTAGAACCATGCAGCAGAAAAATAGTGGTGCTAGCTGTAAATTTTGTGTTGCTAATCACTTCAAATATTATCTAGGGTAAATGTTAACTAGACATGAAATGGGCAGTAATTTTGTCCAATCATCATTTAAGAAACAAATTGTAATATATGAAGTTAAAAGCAAAATTATTTATTTAAATTACCATTGTTCAAAACTCAGTATACCGTATGTACTTAAATGCATAACAGAATCTTATAAGAACAAAAAGCTGATTGCAACTATTGCTTGATTTTGTTATATATAGTTGTAATATATTAATTTCATCATCTGATTGCCTCCATGATCTATTGGTTATTGTTGCTAGCTGCTGACTGTCCCAAATTCAACTCCTACTTTTCTGAGTTAGGTAGATTTGGAATAGGGTACACTCAGCCTTACGAGGATAACTGGGTAGCTGTCTGATAAGAGAGGTGTGCTGATCACATCTGCCATGAAGTAATGTGATAGCAGTCGAGGACACAGTGGTCACTACAGGTGATCTTGATCTAAGCCTGTCACACCCAGCAAGGAATTTCATAATCTCTCAGACATTTGATATTCATGAGAAGTTCCTTTTGTATTTGTATTCTCTGTCTGTCCCTTGTAAACCTTGCTGTAACTGGTCTATGTGAATATATGGTTTCATATATTAAAATAACTGTTCTTAACCCAGTTGCACTGACCATCCAAGGAAATGTAAGCAATCTGCACAATGTTGTACTATAGATCTGCTGCTTTGGTTACATTATTGAGCAATATTTAGCTTTTTTTCTCAAGTCTTTGATTAAGATTTCAGTTATTGTTAACATCATTCAACATTTTTGATCATGTTTTAATAATATTTAGCATAATGTTTCTCATAATAGTGAATTTAATTACAAAGTGTTTTAAATAACAATGATGGGAGTTCTGGTGATTATGCAGCTTTTTTTGACATTTACCTTTGCTAAATATTACATATTATATTAATGTTTTAATGCAATGGCATGTGATGAACTTTGGTATGCCTTTTTACTTTGTTATAAGTTAAACATATGTTTAACAAAACATCTCTTAATATATTATTTTTATTTTATAAAGATTGGAATTAATTTAATTTGATACTTAGACACAAGCATAAGATTTGGGAGGGAGGAGATAACATACCTTACATGGACCACCTTCACATAACTTTTAACAATACTAAATTCCATAAACTTCATTAGAAACTTTGTCAGTAAATGCCCAAGTTGTGTTCAAGGTTTACAGCTAATATTAAACAATCATTTTTTTACTTACAAAATTTCGAAAGTAAATTTATATCATGTTTATAATCTCCTTTATATTTCAATTTGTATCCAAAACCATCACATAGGCATAAGTTTATCAATTTGCCAACCCAGGTTTGATTTCTGATACAGATTAAGTTGAATGCAATTTTTTGAAATTTCCTTCACTGTGAAAAACCAAAATAAACCATTGGCACCATCATTAATTAATTCTACATATCATCTTTAAGACCTCTGGCAGTCAGAACGTGACATAAAAAAATTTCAATGTTCACTCTTTACCTTCAAATTTATCAAAGAACTTGGCAATGACATCATCAGGTTTGACAAAGGTTACTTTGTTATTGCAGTCAAGTTGTTGATGCACACTAAATCTTTCCTGTAATGTCTTCCCTTATACCAGGTCTGTCAAAAAAATATCCAAATTTTCAAAATTCTTTCTGCATCAAAGAAGGGTTTAAGCAAAAAGTAACTGGTAGCAGTAATTAGCTCTGATCTTGAAGAGATGCCTCCTATTGGCTGCTCAATGTTATCTTGTTTCAGTCAAGTTCCATGCTACTTTCTTTGAAACTGCAGCAATGTGAGTGTTCTGCCATTATTGAGATGACTATCATGAGCAGCGCATTAACTTTTGCATGAAACTTCTTGAATCCTTTACCAAGATTCATGAGGTGAAAGAAGATTATGGAGATGATTGTTTAAACCCTGCTTGGTACTATGTTATATGCAGTTTAAAAGTGGTCAGGAGTCCACAGTCCCAGTCACCAATCGATGTTAACTGACTATGCTCACTGGCTAGAAATAATGAAATCCAAGAAAATTGGTGCACAACAGTTTCAGAAATCCCTGAAAGTAAAACATTTCTGTGGGATTGTGTCATGAAATCCTGACAGAAAAACTTGATATCCATGGTGATGCACCAAGTTTGTACACACCTGTTGATACAAGAACACAAAATCAACTAACAATTGTCAGAGCTCTTGGACTGCATTAATGAAGATGCAATTTTTATGAATTAGATAAGGTCAAATATCAAATTACTGTTACAGTTTTCTTCAACATACAGAATGTTCACATTTCTACTGCAGGGTCAAACTGTTTATTGCTGATATTACCCAGATGTCTCTGAGAAAAAGAAAGAAGAAAGAGAACTGGACTGTGGAGAGAGAATTTATGGATCTTGCAACATAATAGTGCACCAGTGCATTCATCATTGCTTGTTCCAGACTTTTGCATAAGAAATTTTTTACCCACACTCCACACTATCCTAACTTAGCACCATGGGACTTTTTTATTTCCAAAGCTTTGAGGACAAAAATTTAACTCATTTAAGTACATAAAGCAAAATTTGCAGACAGAACTTTGCACTATCTTGAAAATGCATAGAAACAGCTCAAATGCTCTTGGGAGAGGTGCATCACTACTAAATTATTTTGAGGAGACAAAGCTCAGTAAGATGCAGGTTGGACCCAAATAATGAAAATGTTTGCTTATTTGAACAGATCTTGTATGTTTCATGAATAGTTTGCTTAGTAGAATAATGAAAGCTAAAAACTCTTCTATCACTAATGAGAAAGCATTTAAATCAGCTATGGCGATCTGACAATTGATGGTCTACACAGTCATCATCAACTTATACAAATTCAGGCAGTGGGCAATCTTGACATTACTGGGTGCTATATCAGGTAGTGTTTACATTGCAGTTGAAGGAGTGGGGAACCTTACTGAGCAGCACAGCACAATATCGGATCGCAATAGTGGCTAATCTAAAAGATCCACTTCTAAAATTGATTCCAGGTACACTAAGATTTAACCATCTTCACTTTGTACTTTTCCTTCCATTTGGAAATAATTATTTTTATTTGTATACCACAGTGGTTCGACAAAGTGTTTAGTGTCTGGTAAAATTGTTAGCACAATATAAAGAAGTACAGAGATACTATGGCATTCATAGTAATAAATATGAAAAATATACGGGAATGGAGAGATGTAATGATAGAGCGTCTTTAAAAAAACTTTGAAAGAATATGGGCAAGATCACATTGATAATGAATAGGCCATATGTCTTTATTTTAAAAATGGCTAATAACAAGACAACTCAGACCATTTAAAGGTGGGGAAGTGGCAAAGCAGTACATAATTTTTGCAGAGAAGAATTTATTTGTCAAAGGCATGAAATTTAAAATTTTCATGAGTGTCTTCAACAAAACCGCAAATTTTGTTCTTTCAAAAGGAATGCCTCATTACTAATTTGATGCATGTCTGGAAGATTGTAACAATTAATATGGCTATCTTCCTTATTGCTTTGAGGTATGGGGGTTAACATTTGGTAAAGGACTGGAAAGATATTTCATTTAATAGCTGAATTTTGTCATTTGCATCATTGGTCTGCATACTTCTGAACATCAAGCTAGATTTTAGATCTATTTTCCCTGATGATATAACTGGAGGCGGCGATCAACAGGCTGAGCAACAACGATAAAAACATCGTTAGAAAAAAAAGAGGAAGAAATTCTGAATCACATCACCAAAAGCAAAATTAGGTTTAGCATGCAAAAACAAATCCTGGAATTGCTTAACAAAAGGCCAGTGGTATACAAAAAAGCAGATAAAGGAAACAAAATTATAATCTTGGACAAAGTAGAGTACAAATCAAAGATGGAGGAGCTTCTCAGTGGGAAAGCATACACAAAAATAAAAGCAGATCCGCTGAAGGGATGCACAGAGGTTATAAACAAATCAGTAAACAAATGCATAATCAACCATCCAAGGAGAAACAAATTAAAAGCAAATAACACCTCATTAGCAAGGATTACACAGCCTACCGAAAATACAAAAACCAGAAAATCCCATGAAACCAATAATCAATTATAGAAACACACCTTCCTATCAACTAGCAAGATGGCTCCTCCAGAGATTTCAAAAATTTTCTAAATTTGATAGCTTAAGTGTAAGGAATTCCAAGAACTGGTGGAGAAAATTAAAGATTTGGTTCTCCAAAATATTTAATGCCTTTCGATATAAAGTCACTTTTTCCCAGCATACCAAAATGCAAACTTCCAACATCCCTTTAGAAATGGTGATAGTCTGTGAAACTAAGCAATGAGGAGATTGAGGAATACATCCAAATAACAGTCGGTATCAGTCAGAATTTCTTCAGGTTCAATGGTGAATTTTACAAAAGAAGCAGGTTTAGCTATGGGGAATCCACTATCACCTTTTCTGGCTGATTTGTGTATGAATAGCTTAGAAATGCACATCACCAAATCATTTCTATATTTTATCAAAGTATGGCACTTATATATGGATATCTTTGCAGATGTCAACAAGAAACTCTTTGATGTTGCTTTTATATTGCTAAACCTACAAGATAGGGAAATTAAATTCGCATCTGAAACAGAACAAGGCAACATAATTCCTTTTCTTGACTTAAAGATTATAAGAACAGGTAATAATTTGGAATTTTAAATATACAGAAAGGACATGCAGACTGAAAATTACATGAAGGCAAGTAGATTCAATCCCACAGCACACAAACATGCAGTTCTCAATAGCTTATATATAGACTCATTAACACACCTACGAAAGAGTGTGAATACAGCAAAGAGTACTATCATATTATACAACGGCCAATTCAATGGATATGACCCAGAAATTGTAGACAAGAAAATAAGGAAATTCAAACAAGAGAAGAGGTTAAAGCAGGTTACAACATTGACAGCAATAAAAGAATCTACCACTCACATGAAATTCATTTATCATCCTTGGGCCACCATAAAATTCCAAAAAATACTTGCAAGAGTTTGGGATTACTTGGTCCCCAGTGAACAAGTTTATCCTATAAAATATGCTCAATTCTGGTCATAATGATACAATACCTGAAGAGAAGAGGCTAGGAATATATAAAATCAACTGTTCAGAATGTAAAAAAGTATATATTGCAAAGACAAAAAGAAGCATTGGAATTTGGCTGAAGAAATACTGGAGAAACATCAGGTACAATCTGATAGATAAATCAGCAGTTGCACATCACTTTTGGAGAAATAAACATGATATAGAAATGGGAGGGAAATTCTTAGATCGGCCCATGAAGCTGGGAATTATGGGAAAAAATTTATATAAAAAATGTCAGGATAAGGTTATGAACTTTGAGATCCCAACAGAAGACAAATTAATCCAGAAGTTCATAAAATATCCACGAGAGATACACCAAGTCCAGCGAACCAACAACGAATCTGGCAGTCAACTTGCTACTGAGGATGCAGGCAAAAGCCCGTGAAACTAGTTTTGCATAATTCAACAGTAAGTGGAGCATAAGAGTATCAAATCAACTCACTTAATTAAGAATATATTAGTTGCTTCACTGTATTGATTTCAACACAAATTAAATTTTAACTCTCAAATGTTCATAGGTTGATTTCAAAACACAAAATTACGCAGACTGTGATTTATTTCCCCAATACAAACTACAAACATATGAAAGTGCATTTATACAGGTAATTTCCCACACACATTACACAGCCAAACTTGGAAATGAAATAATATAAACAGCCTTCTGTTTTATTCAGCATATTCAAAATATTTGTTCCAAAAAATATATCCTTATATGTACAATACATTGCACTTGCTGTCAATTATCAAGTCACATTTACTAGCAGAATTACAATTATATATAAAAATGCACTTAGCACACTGATCTAAAAGAGGTTTAACAACTCATACAACTTTATGGCTAACAGTAATTTCTTCTCAACATGTACAAAAACCAAAAATGCCTTTGCCTTTCAAAAAATTGAGCAAGAGGCAGGCCTTATTATTAGCTTGCACCAAACTTCAATAATATATACTGAAGGAAGAAAATTATTATGCAGCAATTATCTACAAAATCAACAAATAATCCTTGATTAATGCAATATTAACCTTAATGAAACATCACATCTTTATTAATGTGGAAAAATATAATATACTTATCTTTAATTCTAAGCTAATTTTTATAAGCAATCCTATTATTTTTGTTGCAACTGTTATTAAGAATTATAGTAAACACTTATACAATTTATATTTGCTTCCATAGGCAAGTTAACAATCATAAAACACAATAATGATATAGAGTTGGTTTGGTGACACTTATCACAAAAAGTTTTTAAAAATTTCATAGCCATAAATATGCTTATTGTTTCCATTACAAAATGTCACTTTTATCATCTTTTTTCCAAATATGTGTACAGGATAACCACTACTTTATAGAATTTAAAAATACTGAACACACATCCATTTATATTAAATGTCAGCAAAATAACCACAGCAAATTTAGTGATTGCTTGCAAATCCATAAGAAATATGAATGAGAAACAACAACATAGTAGATCTTCATAAAAATAAATTTTATTTAACAACTAATGTACATAATCAACCATCCACCATCAGCAGTATCTATTTAAAAAGGAAATTGGATAACTACTTCCATATATCAGAGCATTTGCATATTTTAAATATAGACTAGATATGAAGTTTTTTAAAATTATTACTTAAATCCTTCAGTATATAACACAATTAATTAAAGTGATCCTTACCTGTCAGTAAGTATATTGTAAGTGCCAAGGCAAAACATGTACTGCACAGTAATGGAAGCAATAGCTGCCACAAAAAACAGACTTAATATACTTGTAATAGGTACACATTGCATTAGTAGTGCAAGAGTAGAGAAGTCATAGTGATATTGGTTGTTACTATAGTTGAAATTGTAGTCACAGCTGCAACCATAGTCATCACTGTGGAAGTTGCAGTAATTATTATTTAAAGAGTAGGAACAAGAACTGGAATTCTGCAATGTAGCATTTCCTAACTGCAATAAAAAAGTTTATACTATCACAATTGTGAGGATTTGCTGCTCTATTTTTCCATCAGATATCATAAAATCTGTAGGACTGGCATCATAATAGCAAGAAATCACATTTACATATAAATGTGCAGCAAAGAACAGCAAATTGCAAATGTCCATAAAGAAAATCTACAAATCTATATGAAATTATGTGCATAGAACATGAAACAAAACCTGGCAAGCAAGCTGACATTAGGTTCAGGTTCATTTCACCAATTTTTATTAGTTATTCAAGGTTGTGGCCAAGATCTGAACATTGTTTTGCTTTTAATATCAGCAATTCATGGCATAAATCATTCATTTTTTTCCTGTCTAATACAACTTTCTACTTTAAGCCATAATGATTAGATGAAACATTTCAGATGAAAGTAGTATACATCTGACTTTGCATTTTATGTGATCAATCATGCAAACATTAAAACAAATGCATGTATTATTCTGCAAAAAAAAAAAAAAAAAAAAAAAAAAAACCACATTTATGTGTATTCCTTTGTAATGATAATACCTTGGATACTTTATTGAACAAATACTTCTCCACTAAAAAGTAAGGATCAGATTTTACTAAGTAAAGTGCAATGAGCATAATAAAATACTGCTTTTAGCTGGAAATAAATTCTTCAGGAAAAAAATAATTTGTACCATCTAAAAGTTTTAATTTAGAGATAAAAATATATTTTGTTACATAATATTTGTGCCTGTATTAAGCTCTAAAATTAAATTCAAGTACTAAATTATACATTATGAGCAATATAAGCATTAATATTTCACATATTTAAATGCAATGTATCATAACAAAACATTACATCTGGCAGGTTAATATTTTACTCAAGAGCGAAGACCACGATTCTTCCTTTTGATCCGTGCATATGGCCCTATATCTGGATCCATCACAAAGTCATAAATCACACTCGTCCATGAATTATGTTGAGGCAGATTGTCATAGTATTCTGCTGCTATTCTTTTCACCTGAAGGAAAAAATGCAATAACTATGACAAATGCTTTTGCATTCTGCAGGTACAATATCAATGAAAGAATATTTCACTAAATAGGGACATAAGATATTATGCATATCATTATGTACATCTGATATACAGCTGAGGGAAGGAGTTTGAAGAAGAGAATCTGAACCTCCAGATGATGTGGATAAAAAAAAACAACCTGTTCCCCCATAATATTAAAATGATTTTAGGGTGCTCAAATTCAGTGATTATTGCTAACTCAAAAGTTAAAATTTCCCACCTATAAAAATGATACATACACAAATACAAACTCTTAGCTTTTATAACAACTGCAATAATGGGTAAAACACATCACAATTATATTGTCATATATTCTAATTAAGGGTTGCTACAATCTACAAGAATGGTAAGAGCTCAGAGAACCTTTTCAAATGCCTTTAAATAGTTCTGTTATCAGTTTACATGGAAATTCCATTTCTTGCTAACCTCTTCATGAGTAGATTTGAGACACACATCAACACAGCGTTTCCATTCATATTTAAGGTATGGTACAGATATGTGGATGATATATTTGCCATAGTTGACAGAAAACTCATTGACGATGCCTTAAAACTTCTAAATATTCAAGATAAAAACATTTCATTTACATACGAAATAGAAACAGATAACATGCTGCCATTCCTGGATATTAAAATAATGAAATGCCAAGAAAAACTTAAATTTGGAATATACAGAAAGAATACACATGCAGATAATCACATCAAAGCTGACAGTTTAAACCCTACAGCATACAAACATGCAGTAATTAACAGTTTAACACACCGGCTAGTTAACCTACAAATTAGCAAAGAAGAATATTTTAAAGAATACAAACAAATAGAAGAAACAGCAGTTAAAAATGGTTTTAAAAAAGAACTAGTACATAAAAAGGTGCAGAAATTCAAGAGACAAAAACATATCAAAGAAACCACAACACTTTCAGCAAAAAAAGATAAACTTATTTTTAAAAAATTCACATATCATCCATGGGCCACAAAAAAATTTCAGAATATTCTTAAAGATTTTAATATCAGGTTGGCACCGATTAATAGATTTAATGTTCAAAATTTGCTGATAGATAATGTTAATGACAGTATTCCACAAGAAGAAAAATCAGGTATTTACAAAATAAACTGTGCAGAATGTGAAAAAATCTACATAGGGAAAACAAAGAGAAACATTGGCACACGGTTAAAGGAACATTTCAGGAACATAAAGTACAAGCAAATAGAGAAATCAGCAGTAGCATATCATTTTTGGACACAAAATCACGACATAATAAATAAAACAAAATTATTAAAATCAGTACAAGGACCTATGGAATTAGCAACCTGGGAGAAAATCTACATCTACAAATACAAAAACAGCATAATGAACTTCGACATTGTCGGGGATGAAAACATAAACTACAAGTTTATCACACCGCCACCAGAGCAGAATTTACATTCCCACAGCTCAACGAATGATCCGACAGTTGAACCTTAGCATGGCTGAAGATGGGAACAAATGTTCTCGAAACCGGTTCCATACATTTATAAAAAGTAAGTGAAGCTTTAAGAGTGTGTAGTTCAACTAATCATACAATGATATCCATTAATAATATAATGCAGTTTAGCTGAAATTCAACAGGTCTCCCATATACAGGGCTTTCTGTAAAAACTATATTGCATGTGCAGTGTTTTGAATTCTGTCAGCGGCAAGCAGCAGGACACATCCAGTTATCAAGAATCAAACAGTGTGCATGCAGAATAGATTTTATGTGAAAGCTCTGCATAAATTATTTACTTCAAACTAAAAATCTTGAAAATGTTAAAATTTTGCATTACTATCAACTATTGTCTGACATGGCATGAACATACAGATCAATTATATAATAATGTAAGTAGATGTGCTTACATTTAAAACGTTTATTACAAATGTTAGTTGTTTGACATTTGCTTATTAGGATTATTTCATTGGGACTGTGAGGCCCACTCCCACGTGAATTGCAGGGTAAACAAACTGAAACCTTTATGTACTCGTAAAATGTCTTTACTAACAATAATATTATTGCTCTTTATTATATATATGTTTACAGAGCTTACTGTTTGTAGTCAGTAAACTGCACCAGATAGAAAACAACCAGATGCATAACCAATCTGGCAAAAAAGTACCAGACTATCACAAAACATCCTATAGTAAGAAAAATATAGATAAAAAGTGTTATCTTAGGGCTCATAAACACTTTAATAAATTACTTTTGTTCATTAAACCATTGAAGAGCACAGATTTTAAGAATATATTTAACATATCCTGCACTAATGTATTAAACATGTTCACACTAACTCCACTTACTTACACAACACTAGCTTGGAGGAACAGCTTGGCTTCAGTGTATGTAAAATTCCCATAAGACTGAAGTTAAAGTTCTGCTGAGAGAACCAATTACCCTTGCTCATTCATGTTGATCACACTATTTCAGTTGCATTTCTATAAGGTATGCATGTTAGATATTCTACTGTGTATTCATGTATTGCGGTGTATGCTGAGATATATGCACTAGCACAATGAATATTTATTTATGATTATGTGCAAAAGAAACAATATAAGTATGCACTAGGAGAGAATTTCATGCTAAATTTCCAGGAGTTACCTTTTCATTGGGAAATGAAATTTTCAGATTGGTGAACTAAGTTCAAACCACAGTGTTTTCATCGACAAGAAGCCAAGACCAAAAAAAAAAAAAAAAAAAAAAAAAAAAAAAAAAACTGCATTTTAACAGAGGAAAAGCTTGATGAAATAGACTACAATTAGAAAAAGTTCTTCTTGCAAGTCTTTAACATGATTAATCCAGCAAGTTGGTATGACTGCCATGGGTGGCCAAGGTCGTTGAGGCATGGACTAATGAGCGGGATGTCTGGGATTCAAATCCCGCCAGGGCCATCCTCCCTGACTCAGGCTTTCCTCAGTCCTCATAAATGGCAAATGCCAGGGAGGTACCCTAACCTTATGCCCGAAATGTTTCCTTCCTTAAAAAAAATTCTTTCCCAATATACCATTTCATCTCATGCATCACCTGTGGTGCCCCAGTAGTAAAAACGGGTGTTAAACACTACTAAAAAAAAAGAAAAGGAAGTTGTATTTGTTTGTGCATATAAAGCCACTCAGCTGCTGCATCTTCATTTATAGTAAATTATTGTTGTTATACCTGAAACAAAACCCATTTAAGCACTGAAACAAAATATCAACATAATATTTTACAATATATGAGAGGATGAATTGTGGTGTCTTAAAATCTTGTCAAAAGGATTCAGGCATGTCTCACAGCAGAGGACAAGCAATATCTAATATGAATATCAGTATACAGGCAACTAATACCTAAATGCTGGAACCAACATTTGGCAAATGATGTTGGATTTCGTATCTATATTAAAAGTGTACCAATGCTCTAATAAACCATATAAGCAACTTTCAGGAATTTATGACAACTGTTTCATACATTAATTTTTTATGATTTTTTATAACAGAATACCATATATGAAAAAAGATAGAAAAAAGAAATAAAATATGAACTACTGTTTCATAATAAGTGTGCAGAAACTAAACCACTAGTATTTTCAGTTAATGAGGGTCATACTAAAGATAATGAGAAACAAATTTTTTGTTGTATAGCAGAAGAATTGTGGCCCAATCTCTTATGGTATTCTCGAGTAACTACTTCACATCAATAGCTTGCATCATATGAAGACAAGGATTCCTTATAAAATGCTGGTAATATTTTGTTTTGTCAGAGTGTTATTATTGAATTTCTTGTTAAAGAAAAAAATTCCTGCTGAAGAAATTTTCTGGAGACTTAAACAGGTAAATGGAAATGCATGTAAGCAGTGTTAGAAGATGAATAAAATATTTTAAAGATGAGAACTGAGCATCCATGATAGCCTTGTTGAAACTATCCTCAGATTCATCTAAATGCAACAAGAGAGTTGATCAAATCATTCATGTGATTGTGTATGGAACTAGAAAGCAAATTTTCAGCAAAGCAGGAGTGGAGAACTGTCAATGTATGTGAAAATGGGGAAAAGCAGAATCTAAAATGTCTATTGACTTATTGCAAAACATAAGAACAAACTTCATATCCCCAGCATAAAAGTTGTAAAGAGATCAAGAAAGAATGTCCATAAATTTTTGTATAAGATTAGAATTCTGGGATATAGACATTGAGATGCTTTTAGAAGAAATGGAGATGAATGAGATGATTGCATATGCAATAAGCTAAAGAAGTTTCAATCTGGAAACAATAGTAAATAATATCCTAAAATTAGGCATTCATTTTTTACACTAAACTCCATTTACTTACATAAAAGTAAGATACGTTTCAGGAGAATCTCTCCCATCTTCAGTTGCTCACTGAACCGCAGTTACTCGAAAAACGGCGAGTTTAGTATAAAAATTAATAACTAATTTTAGGATATATTACCACTCCATTGTCAACAGCTTTGTATGTACAATATTTAATAGTAAATAATGTTACAACATGCATCTAGAGATAATGCAAGGTTGCTGCAGCACCTGCAAAATCAACATACCTTACTTATTAAAGGAAACCTACAATGAAATCCTATAATCGAGACTGAGGGACAAAGTTTGGTCCAACAAAAGACAAATTATTCTGGAATACAGTTAATTAAACACACAAATAATGCCACTACTATATTGTGGGAACAAGGCCAGCTGACTTACAAATCAGAGTGAGAGGTATACTCTATTGGTTTAATAGAAAATGGCCCATGAAGGTGAGAACATCCTGCCAAACTAAAAATGACATCATTGATGAATTACTGCATGAATGAAAAGAAGAGTGGAACCAAATTGAAGATTGAAAAAGTTCAAAAGAAAGATTATGAATAACATAGGTCTTACAACACATCTAAAGAAGAAAAATGAATGACTGCTTCTGTGGTCTTGTGGTCAACATGTCTGATTGAATTTTTTTTTTGAATGATTTATTTATGGACGCTCTTTAACAGCTCAGGTCATCAGCGTCCCATTCAACTCAGGGCGTGAAACGGGCCGACAAATTTTGCTCAGAGGCCTCTCTTTCAGGCTTGAGGTTCTTTTTTGTGCCGTAAATGTACAGCACGGGACCCACGATGTCTGATTGCAAATCCAGAGGCCAGGGTTTGAATCCTGTAAGGTTAGTTGTCTGGGGAAGGTTTTTTCTGGAGTTTTTCCTTACCCTGAAACAATGTATGCCAGGTAACTTTAAGTGTTGTGGGCTTTGGGCTCATTTACACATTCATTTTAACAAAAACATTCATTAGTATTTTCAGACATTCATTGTTATATGGGATGTTAAACTGTAACAAACAACAAAATATAAAATTAATAAACAGAAGATATATGATACAGATTCATAGCTTTCACAGTGGGTATCAACTGTAGATAAAAAACTGCTGTGGTCTAGTGGGCTCCTTCTTCCCACGCATTTCCTCAACTCTTGCAGTAGACATCTTCAGTGGCAGGTGCAAGAGATCAGTGTAATAGCTGATGTCTCAGTTGCAATATACACCAGGACACTTCCACCTCACCAATGCCATTGAATATGTCTACTGCAACCGTAAATAAAATGTCTGGGAAGGAGACAGACTACAGTCTACAAGCACAGGAATTTTACTATTTACAGATTGCATGTGATCAATTACATTCCTAAAAATGCAAGCTTGATATGTGTAAAATATGAAGGCAGTTTAAATGATCTGAGACTATTAGGTCTGCAAGAGCAAATATTCTGTGGCATAAGGAATATTGTAAGATTTTGAGTAGCACACAATTAGACTTTCCAAGTTGGCTCTGCAACAATATCTATGGCAAAGGCGACAAAAAAAAAAACAAAACAAAAAAAAAAAAAAAAAAAAAAACATGAGTGAAACACCACTCAGAAGACCAAAACATATTATAACAGCAAGCCTTAGCACTGCCTATGGAAATATAAACTTTCCTAGAGAAATGAAACGAAAAACAAAATTGCCTTAGAAGGATATAACCCAGAAGACTGGAGGGAGAAATCTGGATAAATTATCTCTGAAGAAGCTACAAAAAGACAAATATATCAGAATAATGAATTGTAAATCCTCGTGCCAGCTTGAATGTCTCTTTAATGCTGGTAGCATAACACTGATGTTTCTGGAGGAGGAAGTGTGCCTGAATTTCAGGATGGAGATATATTATTTGTATTTGTAATAAGTAGTTGCTTATGTGATTTTTTTTTTGATTTGTTTTATTTAAGGATGCTCTTTAACATCTCAGGTCATCAGCGTTCCATTCAATTCAGGGCGTGAAACAGCCGACAAATTTTGCTCAGAGGCCTCTTCTTTCAGGCTTGAGGTTCTTCTTTGTGCCGTAAATGTAAGACATGGGACCCGCGCCTTTACTTCCCTTCCGAAGGTAGCCATACTTAGGAGTTTTATGCCCAAAAAAATCCATCGGTCCTGGTCGGGATAGAACCCGCGATCTTGGGTTTAGAAGGCAAGTATGGTTACCACTACACCACCAGGATCGACTTGCTTATGTGGATGGGTAGCTAGCTTGTATTGACTTTAGGCATGACAGATGTGGAAAAATCATGTACTAGCTCATCAAAGCTAATATTTGTCTTATGTTGAATGGTAATTAAAATTAGGTAATTTAAACTTAATTGTACTTTGCTTTTTATTAATTCATTTTTTTAGTAATATTTCATTTTAGAAAATGAACATTCACTGCAGGTTTTAGTAACCATCATTGAATGAAAAATTCTCATAGTGATTTCCATATTAGGAAATAATGAAAATATATGTTCATTATGCTTATAAGCATATATCTTGTTAATGATAATGTTTTTCATTTGTGATTAATGCCTCATTAGTGTACTTTGGTCCAACCAAGATAATAATACAGTATAATAAATTTTTAAACACACAAAATAGAAAGCTGAGATAATACAGGTATATTATGGATGATACTCAACCACTTTAGAAGATTCTTCACTATTGCACCATTCCAGTTATGCAAGTTGTTCAACATTTACAAAAGTTTCCACTCATTTATGTATTATATTTTGCAGTGCCCAAAATAGAAATTTAGAAGTGCCAGTATACTTTCCAACATTCATATTATATTATTTCAGCACACAAAGCTTATGCACATAAGCATTACTGCATTATACACAATATGTTGGTAAAAAACTCGTGAGTGTTGACATACAATACAACAAATAATGTTAATTCCATAAAAGTGAGGAACTCATAGCTTAACATTGAATTAAAACTAAGTTTGATAGAATTTCTGTTTAATTGGGTTTCTTGTAATTGGAGTATGACCATCAAGCTTTCCAACATAATAAGTTTTTTCCACATGGCATTTTCATAAACTACTTTGCATCCAGTTTTATTAGGACTGTGTTATGTTTTAACTGGCCCATGTTGAGCAATGAAATTTTGTAAGGGGGTGCCTGGTTGCCATTACCTTAAAACGCCCTGTTCGCACTCCCTCTACAGCCTTGATGTAGCATCTCAGAATTTATTATTATTATTATTATTATTATTATTATTAATATTAATTTTTATGTCATCAGATGCAAGGCCAACTTTAATGAATCTTCAAATTTCCAGAAATGTGTGAAACACTTTTATAAAGAAATAAGAATTATGTGGAAAACTAAACAAAATTAAGTACAATATGAGGTGTACTTGGTTTTTCAATAATAATTTCAAAAAATTGTTGCTCATTGTTTTATATATAATTCTTATACAAACAATTTTCATTCAGTGATCAAAATCATGTCCAATTTTGTAGCATATGCACATAAATAAATGAATAATGAGGTGATGCTGAACACATTGTGAATACATCCAATTTTTTTATTTTTATGATTAAAAAATTTAACTTATTTCTAGCATCCTCTATTCTGTTAAAGTTAGTAGCTCATTTGGTGCATTTTTCTTACTTATACTCACATGCAACTCAGATCATCAAATAAGATAGGAATGAAAAGCAACAACTACGTAATATAGATTGATAATGGTAGTTTTACTTCAAAAGCAGCAATGTCTATATAAAAGAAGCAGTAATTTACTGAAGGACAATACAGTAATACACTGCAATTGGAACACCTCAGCAGTAATCACAATTCCTTGAGATGACCCTAGCGTAATACTTGGGGAAGAAGTGCCAGAGGTGCTTTTTTGTCTCTCTCTATTTCACATGTAACTATTTATCATTTATTATTTTTACATTTCCCAATGCCAACAGTAAGATGCATTTAATCTTTATTCTTATCTGCCTATTCTTATTTTCACATCTTAATTTTCATTGTAAATGCCCTGCTTATATTCTATAACACAAAAGCTTTCACCATTTATCAGTAAAAGTAAACACTTATGTAGAAAATCAGTTGCTTATTTCCAAAATAACACAGTGGCAACTATCTCATGTATTTTTATGCTTAAATCTATATACTTCTCTAACAAGCAATCAAATAGAAGAATAAAATAATTTATGAAGATCATTGTGTGATTGTCAGCCCATTGTCGACTGGAGGATAAACCCTGCATAACCTGCTCTGGTGGAAGTGTGATGAACTTTGAAGTTTATGTTTTCATCATCGGAAGTGTCAAAGTACATTGAACTGTCTTTGTACTTGTAAATATAGATTTTCTGCCATGTTGCTGATTCTGTAGGTCCTTGCACTGATTTTTAATAATTTTGATTTATTCATTATGTGGTGGTTTTCTGTCCAGAAATGTGATGCCACTGCTGATTTCTCCAACTGCTTGTATTTTATGTTTCTAAAATGTTCTTTTAACCGTGTTCCTATGTATCTCTTTGTTTTTACAATGTAGATATTTTAACATTCTGCACAATTTAATTTATAAAACCTGCTTTTTTCTCTTGCAGAGTACTGTTATTAACATTATCAATCAACAGATTTTTAACATTAAATCTGTTTACAGGTGCTAACCTGATATTACAATCTTTAAGAATATTCTGAAATTTTTTGGATGATATGTGAATTTTTTAAAAATTAGCTTATCTTTTTTTGCTGAAGGTGTTTCGTTTTTTTAATTAGTTTTCGCCTCTTGAATTTCTGTGTATTAGTTCTTTGTTATAGCCATTTTAAACTGTTCTTTCTATTTGTTTGTGTTCTTTAAGATATTCTTCTTTGCTGATTTTAAGGCTAACTAGCTGATGTGTTAAGCTGTTGAAACTGCACGTTTGTGCATAGTGGAGTTAAAACCGTCAGCTTTGATGTGATTGTCTGCATGTGTACTCTTTCTGTATATTCCAAATACCAGGTTTTCTTGACATTTCATTATATTTTGTCCAAGAAAGGTAACATTTTATCTTTTTCAGTTTCGTATGTGAATGAAATGATTTTATCTTGTAAATTACGACATATTGAATAAAAAAAATTATTAAATCAATGCAAGGACTACAGATTTAACAACATGTCAGAAAATCTACATTTACAAGTACAAAGAGAGTTCAATGAACTACGACATTTTCGGTGATGAAATAATAAAACTCCAAAGTTCATCACACCTCCACCAGAGCAGGTTATGCATTCCCACAGCATAATGGTTTATTCTCCAGTAGACAATGGGCTGACAATGCAAACGAAGGGTTTGTATAACTGTTCCTATATATTTAAGCAAGTAAATGGAGCAACGAGTTTTAGTTTGACTAAATCACATTACGATCTATATGATTAGATTCACTGTGCAATGTTCCAATTAACAATTTTAATTAATAAAATAATTTGTTCGCAAACAGATAACTAAGGCACAACTGTTTCTGATATTACAGAAAGAACTAGAGATATTTTTTCCTTAAAATAGCCTTCTATTTTCACTTATTACTAATGCAGCTTCTATATTACAAAATATTAAGCATGCTTATTACCTCTGGAAGCTTTGAGCCAGGCACAGCAGGAAAATCATGATGCTCATTGTGATAGCCAACATTAAATGTTATCCAGTTGAGGGGGCCATAATATGAATAGGTTTCAAATCCTTTACGAAACATGTAATGTTCTGATATAAAATGACCTGCTACAGGATGAAGACCCATTGCTAGAAGTGACCCTGCTATGAGGTATACCAAAACCTTCCCTCCTGAAAACAAAAAAAAAAAAAAATGTATAAAGGAAATTTACTATATCAAAATAAAGCATTAATAAAGCATAAGTACAGATAAAATACTTTCCTGAATAAAAATAAATAATGGATACTGCAAGTTGTTACTTATAAAATATTAGTAAGCATGTTACACTTGGCTTTAAATTTGTGTACAGTGCTAATAAATTTATTTTTTGTACATCCTAGATAGTCCTTCTTTAAGTACATATTATGAAAATGGAGTCCAACAGTATTGCAGCAAGCTAAATAACTTGGGAACAGCCATACTGTAAATAGTAACCCAATATGTGCAGTTTAATATTTTCAGTCTGCTGAATTTAAATATCAAATGAAAATCTTCTACATGCATTATTTCTTGGGGTATATGTGACATCACTTCTGATGTAGGTTATCAGTTGGATCATACTACAAAGGAAATGGATCTCAATATTGGCCATGCTATTTAATGTTCCTACACAAATGACACAAGTTTGCTATAGGATTGAATCCATGCTCTTAAGAGGTTAAGTAATGCATTTTAGAGATTAGGAGGCATGTTTAATTTATTGTGGTTTGTGATACATGAGTGCTGAATATATGAATTATAGTGCAGTAACACAAGGCCCAATCTAAGAACCATGATCGTGCAAATCACTCAAATAAACTCTGTTCAGAGTTTGGGGAAGATTAAATTGGAATTAGAGAGGAAACACGTTTCATATCAGATAGAAATAGCATAAAAATTACAGATTTATTGTCTCCTTGGTGACAAAGGATAAATCTTGAGCTTCCTATGTATATTGTGTTTCTTGTGTGTAGTGACAACTGAATGGATGAAAGGAAAACAATGACCTGCAGTGTACATTGTACCCACTATACACAAGAAAACAAGTAACATTACTCACAGCAGTTAAGACATATTTAACATCAAAAGAAACAATCATAAAAAAACAAGTCAAGCAGACAAAACAGAAAAGATAAAGCTAACAGTTTGAAAAAGAAATAAAAAAAATTATTATATACAGAAACTGCAAACTTCCTGATAACAACTTCAATTTGGACAACCTTAAAATAAATAAAAGCACAACTGTAATAGGAGATATAGATGTAGCATCCCCTACAACAAAATGACTCTAAGACTCTTTTTGTAATCCTTCATTTTCCAGAGTAGGGTAGCAAAGAAATACTCGAAAAGCACCTCGGCATGCACACATTGTGTCCTGGCATTCATCGGTTCACCAAGGAACCAGGAAGCATCTGGGAGATAGAACTTCTTTCTGCTGAAGAAAGGACAACGGTCTCGAGGTGCTCGTCAACAAGAGTCAAAAGCATGCCTTGAAAACACCATCATAGAACAGAAAAGGCTCCAATTCGGTTTGTCCAGGAACCACTTTTGTGCAATGAGCACCCTATGATTTACAATAAATAGTATCACCACAGTATTACTTTTAATATAAGAAGAAAATGTAAGCAACAAGCACAGTCGCCGTCGAAACTTCCGTCAGAACACTTCGACCTTACTATTGCCATTGAAGTTGTCCACCGTAGATGTAGTCAAAAAAAAAAGAAGTGCAGAAATTGTGTGAGATTCAAACTTAAACCACACAGCACAAAATATTGCTCTAAAAAGCCACAATGCAGTAACTATAAACATACTTTATACAAATTACAGAATAATTTAACACTTACCAAAATAATAATAGACTAGTGCATCAAATATCAACTGTATCGCAACATTGATAAGCTCCAGCGTGGTTGGTTTCTTAGGATAAGTTATTACTGGTCGCAGAGCATAAAAAAATGGCTGCAGAAAAACCCAGCAAAATTTGCCAAATGTGTTGCAGAATAGCTTGGCTTCAAGGTATGTTGGAATATCAGTATCAAGTTTTTCATCACCTTGGTACTGAAATGGGAACACATTTTTTAATTTAATTGTGTAGATTGTTCAGAACAATAACAGATATGTCAGGTACATGATACGAGTCATTTACAAGCATAATTACATTGAAACTGCAATGCTATTAGCTGTATATAATAACAACAAAATTGGGGTAAATATTCAGATTAGTTCATGCAGAACTTAAGTCCTTGTTGCATTCAATTATTTCCTTTATCATGACTGGTAGCTAGGTACGAAGAAGGCTTCATAAGTATCCAACCTAATCATTTTCTAGGCATGATAAAGACAAAAACTATATTTCACTTTTCAATACAGTTATCCTCTATTGCAATACACTTCTCACATCTTTGAATTAACATTTCAATCCCCCCCCCACATAGTCAGAAGTCTTGTCTACAAAATGGGCATAAACAGCATCCATCAATTCTTCGTCAAACTTAATTTCCTTCCTCGAAGGTTCTTTTTGAGTTTTGAAAAGAGGAAACGGTAACTAGGAGGTAGATCTACGATATAGGATGGATGGTCGATCTTCTTGAAGCCACATTTCTTCACAGCTTCCTTTGCAACAAGAGCTGTGTGCACAGGCGCATTGTCGTGAAGAAGGCGCACACCACCACTCAGCTTTCCGCGCCTTTTCTCTTTGTTGGAAGCACGTAGTCTGTGCAGAGGCCAACAAAGCACTCCCCATTTACTGTGGCGTTCCTCTCCTTGAAGACAATAAAGAGTATTCCTTCACACCCCAAAAGATTGTGGATATGATCTCCTTGGTTAACTGAGTGACTTTGGCCTTTAGAGGCGGTGCTTTGCCAGGTTTATGCCACTCCATTGTCTCTTTTGGACAAGAATCCTCTCATAGTAAAGGACCATAGTTTCATCTCCTGTAACAATGGTTTGCGTAACTCTCTCTCGTTGCCCGGCAGAGCTCCAAAAATGTTTGACAACAGATGTCTCCTTGCTGCTTCTGGACTGAGGAAAGAAGTCTAGGCACCCATCTTGCTCTAACCTTATTCATGTTTAAATGTTCGTGAATAATGCAAATGTTGTTTTAGAAAGGCCTAATCTCACTGCTATTTCTGCAACTTTAAGCCACCGGTCTTCCACAAGAGCGATGTTTTCAGGAGCGAGCACCTCCAAGGACTAAACCGCCACCGGTGGCCGAGGTCGTTAAGGTGCGGACTCGTGAGCGGCAGGTCTGAGGTTCGAATCCCATCAGGACCGTCCTTCCTGATTGGGGTTTTATGCAGATTTTCCTCAGTCCCCACAACTGGCACATACCGGGGAGTACCCTAAACTTAGGTCTGGAACGCTTTTTTCCTTAAAAATATCCTTTCCCAATTTATCATTTCATCTCATGTATCATCAGTGTCCACCGCCTGTGGTGCCTCAGTAGTAAAAAGGGCGTTAAACACTACTCAAAAAACTCCAAGGACCAACTTTCACGCTCTTGTCTTCAATGCTTTCTCGACCCATTCGAAAAAGTTTGGTCCTTCTTTGGCGAAGAACTTAATACTCCATTTTGAACATGTCACAATCTTCTACACACAGCCTTCTTTATGCAACTATATCTGAACAACTGAACATAGCGAAGCGGAAGTTACAGCTGCGATTGCTTAACAGATAAGATAAGATGTGACACCAGATAAGGGTTTTGTAACGGCGATAATCCTTTTCGGCGAGGCCGGAAACTTAAGGAGCTACCCTCGTACATTGTGACGACGGTAGCAATGCCAGCACCTCTGGCTCATTTTCGTCCAGCAAAACGACTGTCCAACAGAGTGGTGTATTTTACATAAGCACATTATCATAACGACACTAGCAGTGCCAGCGTTTCTCCCTGGCGAGAGTTGCACACTGCTTTTCGCACGGATTGATAGCACTGTAAACTTCTAGAGCGTTAGGTTAGATTAGGTTAAATACAGTTTTGGTATTTATTATATTAAAAAACAACGTTGCTCGCGTTGCTCACTGATTTTCGCAAGAGCTGATTACAATATATAATTCCAGCTGGATATTTCACCATTTTTACACTTCAACGAAAATGTACCACATATGGTTATTAGTGAATAAAGGGGTTTAAGCTCAGAGAGAGATGGCATAAAAGCGGAATACTCCTTAGTCCCCCCTTCTATTTTTAAAATAGCTCCAGCAGCACCAATATTTGTTTTTTCACAACAAAACTCTGCATACAACATTTAAATCAAATAAGAAAAAAAGTGTTTGAAAATTATCACATTGTTGTGAGTGGAGGTATACCTGAAAAACTTATGGGGATTAAGCCCAAATTTAAAAATAGCTCTAACGGTCGCAATTTTATTTTGTTAAAGGATATATGAAATTTAAATAAAATAAGACAAATAGTTTCTGAAAATCACGGAAATCGGGCCAATATGGGGGGACAATTACCCAAAATTAAAAAATTGCTCTAGCATCATCAATATTTGTTTCTTCCCCAAAAATCGTATTTATTGTTTAAATTAGTAAGAAATTAGTAGTTAATGAAAATTGGGGAAATTGGACTATTAGGAGTAAAGATATACTGGAAAACCGAAAGTTATAAAGTGCTCTTGAGTTTAATTTTCTCTATATTGTTTTAAAATAAAAGGAGAAATGAACGCAGCATATAAACTGTATTCATAACGTTGCACATGTTTTATATTTAAGAAAGGTATCGTTGTGAAGATAGTAGCTGAGAAATATTATCTAATTCGTGTTTGAGAATTATATTTGTAAGAGAGCTCAGTAAAAACTTTCAGAAAACGTTTGCTTTATACGTTTTAAATACAATACATTTAAATTAAATTTCAAAGCCAATGAAAATCGATGAAACTTTCGATTGTTCTATGCTGATTTTGCTTAGTACATCGAAATTGTTTTTAAATAGTGACACATTTTTGTTTTACTGAAAAATATGAACATTATGTTCTTAAATACACAATGTAACTCGAAACTTTCTGTTATTTTTCTCTATTTAAGTCAATGTGAAGATATCAAATGCTTAGTTCATAAACATGATTACATTTAAAAATATCCACACAGTATAGCTTTATATATCCGTAGTCATATATTTAATTTAATTAATCGTATACCATTAACTTTTGTGGTTTAATCTCAATTATAATAACTCTAAAAATGTGATTTCTATTTTGTAGTGCTTATAGATTGCAAGAATTCCATTTCGTTCCCCTAACACCACACAGTTATTCCATAAGTTATTTCATTTCATTAAAAAACTAGTCCTAATTTGGATTTTATATTCATTTTTTAAAAAGGTTATTCAACCGATGAGGAATTCGCTTAGTTTGCGCAGCTGCTGCGTGACGGACTTTATGAAGCAATTCTGCTACTGTTTCAGTAGGATTATATGCAATATTGTGGGCTTGCTGCCATTCCTGGATTTTGTTGTGGGGACTTTATTAATTACTGTAGAGTGACTATTTCACTCATGTAACGTCATCTTAAAATCGACCAACGAAACGAAACAAGATTTTGAATTTTGACCAATCACAGTCGGATTACGCAGTGAAATTATCGAAAAAAATTATCAAATCCGTTTTATCGCGGGACGTGATTTTTCTTGCGGTCAGTGTAGCCAACTCTAAACCTCCACTATATAATTCCTGAACAGCATCACTGACCATTTTTGCTAGAGGTGGGGGGAGCTACTGATAGGAACAAAAGCATGGACAATCGACAATCATAACGCAAAACGGAGGGTTCTTCAAGCGTTTTGATGAGCATCAAATGCGCAAATTGATCTTATCATTATCCAATCCACAAAATACAAAGAAAAATATAGACACTGTGTTATTTTTTTTTCTCATTTGGTATTAGAAAATCGAACGGCAGTGTTTGTAATAGTCGACGTTTGTACATTTCAGTCTCGCGGTTTCTGAATAGAGTAAATATTCAAAGTATAACACGTGTTAATATTCTATGCGAATTTCAAATATGTTATATACATTGAATGGCAAAAAAAAAAAAAAAAAAAAAAAAAGTGAAACACAGTTTTTAAACACATTTTTTTTTAAAAAAAAGGTATGTTTAATGAAACGAAGACATAAATATTAAAATAGAATTTCTTTAACAATTATTTACACTTTATCACCCAAGTAACGCATAAAGAATATTTTAAGTATGAATTCTACTCCATTATTGATTTTAATGCAGAAAAAAACTTCAAACATCACAATAAACATAACTTTTTAAAAATGTTGGAAATTAACACTTTTAATTGTTCTAAGATTCTCTAGCTGTTTGTGTAAGATAATCATGGTCTCAGTAACGAGTGTTGCCACATCTAGCTCTAATTACAGCTGTGAGTCGGTCAGGCATGCTACAGATAAGATCTGCAATCTCTTCTCGTGGTATCAGTTCCCATTCCGCTTGAAGTGCAGCCCGAAGATCTGCCAGTGAATCGGGGAATCGATCCTTAGCATGCCTCCCAGGCATGTTCTATCGGTTCAGATCTGGACTGCGTGCTGGCCATACATATGTTCAATCTCAACCACGTACAGAAACTCAGAAACACACCGAGCCATGTGTGGACGAGCGTTATCGTGCTTAAGGATGATGTTTTCGCCTATAACGAGTGCAGGAATCTTCTCGATGTATCGATGAGCTGTAAGTGAACCATTCTCGATGAACGGTTCGTTCTT
The DNA here is from genome assembly GCA_030762175.1 of Metallyticus violacea. Lineage (NCBI taxonomy): Eukaryota > Metazoa > Arthropoda > Insecta > Mantodea > Metallyticidae > Metallyticus > Metallyticus violacea. The sequence continues at coordinate 15,968,592 of CM060841.1, forward strand.
GCTTCAATGCTGATTCCTGCTCAAACAAATTTAGAACCTCCGTTATAACGTGTTCTTGAAGAAAAAGTGCACGGTGCATAAAGTTGTCCTGGCCTTCTACAAACTTCCTCCCTTCCATCTGGTACCCTCAAACAGAACTTGCTCTCATCCGTGTTCCAGTACAGTTTTGATGGTTGCGAGAAAACTGCATCCGAGAGGCATGGTGTTCCTTGGTCAGCAATTGTTCATTTGCAGATCTGCTGCACTATAAATTCACTTCATACAGCCTCCTTCTAACTGTCGTTTCACTGATGTCAACATGCCGTACTTGCTGCAAATTATTCCTGACCTCCACCGTTGTTTGTGCCGATCGCGAAGCATTTGCAAAAAGGAAAGCGATCGTCGCGATCAGAAGTGTTCCTCCTACGACCAGAACCGGGCCTCCCGGGCTAGAATTCTGTGTACATTGGAATAAGAAGTGCCAATGACGTCAGCAAATGAGCATAGCCTTTGTCCAACCTACACTGTCACGGACCTTGTTGCATCTTCAGCTCTAAGAGCCATTTCAAGATGTTAAAATTGACTAAAGACTGATAGCTAGGCAAGCCTGAATGCTTTAAATGATCACGCGGCAAAACAATACACAGCAACAATTTTAAACATCAAAACATCGCTTTGCGGTGATTGTTGTAAAAATCGCCTTACACGTAAAATTAACGGTAAGTCAGAACTAAAAATACAATGATATAAAAAGGTTCCACTGAATGGACCAAAGCTTTTTAAATCCATTCCTTAGCCATTAGGCATGTTGTTACGTTTCTGTAATGTCGCAAGTTGCCCTTATACAAGATTTGAACCCAACCTTAAGTGTTGTAAAAAAATAATAATAAAATTTACAGAAAATAATTTGCTATTTCGCTTTTTCTCATGCTGAGTGCATATATCACTTTACTTTTAATCTTATTCTATTCATGAAATAGTCCTAAACCCGTATTTTGCTCTTCTCTATAAGCATTACTGACAATCGCCATTCTTCTGTCGCAAGATTGCTTGAAAGGTTTAAGTACAAATATACAATTATTACACTTTTGTAAGCCATGTTTAGAGGAATTATATTTAAATTCTTATTTTATTCGTGAAATAAATTCCTAATAAACTCGAGAGTCTGAGCTTTCCAGATAAATTCAATTTGAGACCCTGTCGTGATATTACTTGTGACTATTTCATTCACGTGACGTCATTTTAAAATTGACCAATGAAACGAAACAAAATTTTGAATTGTGACCAATCTCAGTCGGATAACAGAGTGAAATTATAGAGAAAAAAATATTAAATGCGTTTTATCACGCGACGTGCATGTCTTGTGGTTAGCGTAACCAACTCTATACCTCCACTACATAATTCCTGAGCAGGCATCACTGACCACTTTTCTGCGTTTTCGGTAGTTGGAAATGTAGCTAACTTAATGTGTACTCACTCAAGCAATTGTTTTTGCGTATTCATTCAAAGAGTAGTATCATTTTATTATGTAACAATATCTGCCTAAGTAACCATAAACCTTAATAAACACGTTGTTCAGAATGGTAAAATGTTCTCTGTGTCTTGTTTTTCTCGGTTGATATCAGTAAATCTCAAGGTAGCGACTGTAATAGTCAACTTTCGCCTATTTTATTCTCACGGTTTCTGAATTAGGTACGTATTCATAAATGGTATAACATTTTATACATCTGTTTATAATTCGTGAGCGAATTTCAATAATAATAATAATAATAATAATAATAATAATAATAATAATTATTATTATTATTATTATTATTATTATTATTATTATTATTATTATTATATTGATGAAATAGTCCCAAACCTGTATTTGGATCTACTCTATTTGCAATACTGACAATCGACATTCCTCTGTTTCTAGGTGGCTTGAAAAGGAAGTATTCATAATAGTTTTATTTTATTTATTTATGGACGCTCTTTAACTGTCTCAGGTCATCAGCGTCCTATTCAATTCAGGGCGTGAAACGGCCGACAAATTTTGCTCAGAGGCCTCTTCTTTCAGGCTTGAGGTTCTTTATCGTGCCGTAAATTTACGACACGGGACCCACGGCTTTACTTCCCTTCCGAAGGAAGCCATACTTAGGATTTTTACGACCGAAAAAATCAATCGATCCTGGCCGGGTTTGAACCCACGATCTTGGGTTTAGAAGGCAAGTATGGTTACCACTACACCACCAGGACCGACATTCACAATACGAAAAGACAATTATTACAAGATTGTAAGTCATGTTTAGAGGAATTATATTTAAATTCTTATTTTATTCGCGAAATAGTCCTAATAAATATGACTCGAGGGTCTGGGCTTCACTCACAAAGTTCATGAATTTATGGGCAATCTCAGACCCACTTGTGATAACTTGCATTGCCCATGATGATAATTGATCCCTCCTGTAATATAAAAATCTTTTGAAAAACGAGTGTTTAAAACTTTCTGCATTCATTTCCGAGGTGTAGTCTAAATTTGTGCTTTGCGGACGGGAACGAAACAACCAATTGCTCTAGAGAAAGGAACCTGCATGATAAACGAACTTTGAGGCCACTATTTCCCCAGAAATCCTGCCAGATGTATTTTCGAGTGTGATTTGGCTCACCCAGGTCTCCTAAACATACAACATGGAACGAGTATCACCTGAATTCCTTAGTCTTTCAATGTTGTAAAAATTGATACTGACGGCAATAATGTCGTTTCTTTCCAACAGAAATTCCCTACCATCATTAGTTCTTGTAAAAAGAAATCCCATACAGTTTAATATTCGCCACATAAGTGACGTGGAATATTTATCATCTATTTTGACCCTCATTGAACAAACAAGCATTTAATGGTAAGACATTCGCCATTATCATACACTTCAAAGTAGAAGAACGCCATTTTGAAGGTAATCCACATTCGAAACACGTTTTTCAGTCTTAAGGTGTTGTGGGGGGGGGGATTTAAAAAGGGGCCGCACTGACACTTATAAGTAAACTTTTCTGGACACATCTACGCCTTGAGATGGAAACAATGCTTTGGTAGAATAAACAACCATGATATAACACATGTGGCGTTTACTATCGCTGACAGCACTGTTTATTCAATTACTCATATGTTGGGCTACAGGCCGCCTAAAAGATGCTTCTTGGACAATCAGCTTCCAAATTTCTAGCTCTCTTCAGTGGAATTGTTTATAATAATGAGCAGTTGATGAATTTGCTGAGCGCAAAGAGAAAAGTTAAAAGTAATTATTGCGCTAGGCAGGGCGTTATCCGAAATGGACAACAGCTCATCTAAGATTGGCTACTCGCTCTTGCCTCGCTACCTAGCTCAGCTGTATGTGCCTTATGATGTTACCCGCAGGACTGAAAGCACTTAAGGAACTAAAAGCATTTAACTGCTGCTAAGTACCTGAAGTGCTTTCAGCCCTGCGGGTAAGGTAGTTTCTTATTTGGTACGCGCTTTAGTAAGTATTATGCATGCATTCCTGTATCGTGTGCTATCGGTCAAGTGTTCTTGGGCGATTCTAAGATTATGAATAACTTCCACGTTAAGGAAGTAAGGAAGAATGTGCAATGGGAGTACTGGCCAATGTGGTGGCATTCTTCTAGGACATAGATGCTAAATATATAGCTGTCATATACTATAATGACCATATATATGCACGATGTCATAAAAACCTATGCTGGAATGCTATTATCCATTAACATATGGTCGGTCTTGGTGGTCTATAGGTAATCACACTTGCCTCGTAAACCCAAGATCCGGGTTGAATCCCAGCCAGGGTCAATGGGGTGGGGACGTAAAAATCCTAAGTATGACTTACTTCGGAAGGAAAGTAAAGCCGTGGGTTCCGTGTCGTACATTTACGGCACGTAAATGAACCCCAAGCCTGAAAGAAGAGGCCTCCGAGCAAAATTTATCGGACTTTTAACTCCCTGAATTGAATGGTACGCTGATAAACTGAGATGCTAAAGATCGTCCGTAAATACACCAAATAAACAACAACATTAGCTTATGGAGTTCATAATATGCACAGTCCACATAAAATGAAAAGTAAGCATTTAATTCTATCACACAAGCTCCATAACTTCTGTAATCATTTGCATTTCAAATAAATGAAGTATTAATTTAATACAAACAAGGAAAACAAGTTCTGCACACCTGTATTAGTACAAAATTCAGGATAAAAAAAAAGTAGGGACAAAATAGTTTATTCTCATAAAGAACTTTGAATTAAAAATTATACACCTTATTCCTGAGAAATGTATTTTGGTGTAAATATAAACGAAAGTATAACAACGATAATTTATTCTTGTATACCGTTTTTACATAAAAAAAATTAGAAAAAATTTACTTAAATGCATTGATAAGTTACACAATCTTGCACAAAAAACTGCCACCAGTGAATAAAATTAACAAAACCTTAATTGTGGTTTTCAAAAGCATACATTTACTACTATACTATTTTTATAACAAATGCATAGTTCTATAAACAAAACTTTAAATATTTAGATGTTCAAAATATCATTTCCTGCAACAAGTCCAATATTTTAAAATAAAAATAAAAAAAAAAATAATTTTTATTCATCTTTAGACAATGGCAGTAATACATACCCTGTGATGCTCTAAATGATATTTTTTAAAGCTGATTGAAATTGGAATTCCTATTGGTAGATTTGCGAAGAATCCAATAAGCCTGTTAGCTGTTGGTCGAGAGTGTCCAAAGGCCAAATTGTGTGAAATTTCATGAATCGCTGCAAGGTATTTAACACAAAAATAATTAGTAATAATTTACTGCACATTAAGTTTATATTCATATTCTTAGGGAATTAATCATTTAGCCATTAGACAAATAAATGTAACAAGCTGTCAATAATATACACAAACTAAAAACACCAGAACTGCTTAATTGAAATATATTTATAATAAGAAACCCATCACTATCAGTGATTACAAAAGATTAAAATTCAATACAGAAGTATTAACAAGATATTCATCACTTGTGCAAAATATTTCTTGTAACCTTAGTAACAATAGTCAATGTTTCTCCAGATAACAGAAGCTAACCTGTATTCAATAGTACTTGACAAACATCATACAGTGGTGCATTTAATATGTGCTGAAGATATCTTGTTCTGACAAACAATACTGTAACATATTTTAACTCTAGTGCTACAGCAGAAATACTTAAACTAGACAAATGGAAAAAAAATTGTAGATTTGGCTAACTGGATGGTATTTGATATGCTCTGATATATGATAACAGGAAAAAAATAAATAAGATGATTTACTATTTTGTGGAAAATGCCTACCACTAGTGCCTCAAGAGACAGGTAGACTCTAAAACTTGGCGAGGTACACTTGGTTTAAGATACTTGGTTCTCTCAAGATGTAAATAGACTCCATACTCTTTATCATAAAATTCTTCAAGAGATGGGAAAATACTTCTAAAATGATATTAAAAAGATGATTTCAAAGTAAACAAATTTAAAAAGCAATTTGTAACCCACTTTCTAACCATGACATAAATCTTACTATTCTGGAGCTAACTGCTTTTATCAGAAATTCCAAGAAAATATTGAAGAAACAGATATTGGACAAGAACAGGTTTATGATGAAGATGTAAGAGTCAATTTTGGTGACTCATTCTTGTATAGACTTTTTATCAAGCTGAAAAATGTTAACCCAGGCAGAAAATGCCTTAAGGTCGAATTATATACATCAAGCTTGAAAGAAGAAATTTCTGAGCAAAATGTATCATCTGTTTTACACCCTGAATTGAACAGGATGCTAATGAACAAAGATGTTAAAGAGTGTCCTTAAAATAAATAAATGTACCCTAATTTATTGAAGTACATTTATGTCTCGCTCAAATGCAAGTAGATACACATAGACAAAGTATGCATGACTGATAAGCCCAGAAAATGCCACAGCATTTAAAAACTCAAGTCTTTCAATTCTATGAATCTCTAAGCCATAGAAAGGTATCATAAAAGGTGTTTGCCGATTGGTTTCATGGAAATAAAATTACTTACAAAGCAAAAGCTACCAATTAAAGGATGACTAATGCTACTACATAACCAGAGTGGACAATTATATTAAAGAGTATTTAATAGTCGTTTTATTTTTGCCTCAAGCATCATCACTTTTCTACCAAAAATGCATCAGACTGTAGTACAGTAACATAACAAAAAATAGCTCTCTCTGCGGTGCAAGGTGATATCATTCAATAAAATTATTGAAATTTCTAAAGGAGATATACAGAAACAAAATCAATTTTTGTATCAAACAGTGAAATGAAGTAAAAAATATTTTATTAATGGACAAATACAGTGTGTGCTTATGTGCTCAATGTATAATGCTTCAATTACTGTTACTAATAAATGCTTCCAATTATTAAATGATAAATTCTGCTAAATGATAGATAATTCTAACTTCCACATTATATGGTCAACTTATTGTATTAGTTCTCCATTTTCTAATAATACAACATTTTTGGTAATTTGATAGTACTTTAATCATATGTATGTCAAATTACAGAGATTATATTGTTATTGATTGTGAGTACTAATTTTATTTTCCTAGACAAACAAATGGTGGTCCAAAGACTATTTTTTCTCTTATATTATACTAATGTATAAATCTTCTTTTTTTAAAGAATTTTTTGCATCAATTTTAAATTAAATTTACGAGTCACTGTAGAAACCTGAACATACCTTTTGTAAAAAAAATTTCATGGCTTTGCAATATTAATGTTTAATGCAGATATAATAATAATAATAATAATAATAATAATAATAATAATAATAATAAAACTTACCCAACATTAGAGAATGATTTATAACTCCTCCAAAGCAATATGCAACCAAAAATATCATTGGCCATGATTGATCCTTCATTACAAACATCATTACAAATTGTATTAGCACCATTCCTGTGACAACCCATTTGAAGTTTGGATCATAGCCAAAAAGCTTTTTAATTTGGGGATATTTTGCTAGAAAAAAAAAGAGAGAGATTAGAAAGAAAGAATATAACTTACATTGAAAGATTCCTTAAAAATTAATAGAGCCAAAACTATAATTAAATACCTACTAACATACTCAGTAATATACAATGCAGTTATCACTAAATATTCAATTAGACTATATTTGAAGTCTACTTAATGCTTTTTTCCCACTACAGCAAACATTTACTTATTATCATCTTGCGCTGATGTCAAATTTCCAAATAATGGGTTATAGACTGTAAAGAGAGGAGAATTCTTGCACTGTATGAACCAGGAGCCTTAAAGCTATTTCTTTGCTAAGGGCTTATTGAGAAAATAAATGAAATGTAAACCATATATTTTGGAAACACACATAATTAAAACAGATATATTGTGCAGCTAGTATGCATTTCTAACAGCTTCCAGCATAAAGCTTTTTGTTTACAGATAATTAAAAGTCACATTATATTTAAAAATTACAAAAATAAGAACATATAAATAAAAAACAGCAAAAGCAACAATATTATCTTATATATATGAGGGTATGTCCATAAGTTTCTGGTCTAACCATTTACTAGGTATGATATTTCCTTTTTAAATAGAGTTATCCTTTATTGCAATACACTTCTCACATCTTTGAATTAACATTTCAAACCCCCCCCCCCCCCCCAAATAATAGTCAGAAGTCTAGTCTGCAAAATGGGCATAAACAGCATCCATCGCTTCTTTGTCATACTTGTCGGTCCTGATGGTGTGGTGGTAAGCATACTGCCTTCTAAAACAAGATCGCGGGTTCAAACCCGGCCAGGATCGATGGATTTTTTTTTTCCGAGGTAAAGATCCTAAGTATGGCCTGCTTTGGAAAGAAATTAAAGCCATGGAAATTAAGTCGTACATTTATGGCACAAAAAAGAAACTCAAGCCTGGAAGAAGCGGCCTCTGAGCAAACTTTGTCGGTCGTTTCACGCCCTTAATAGAATGGGAAGTTAATGACCTGAGATGTTAAAGAGCACCCATAAATAAATCAAATCAAAATCGTCACACATAAATTTTCTTCCTCTAAGGTCCTTCTTGAGTTTTGAGAAGAGAAAATAGTCACTGGGAGCTAGATCTGGGCTATAGGGTGGATGGTCGATAATCTAAAAGCCTTCTTCACAGCTTCCTTTGCAACAAGAGCTGTGTGCACAGGAGCATTGTCGTGAAGAAGGCATACACCACCAGTCAACTTTCCTAGCCTTTTCTCTTTGATGGAAGCATGTAGTCTATGCAGTAGGCCAGCATAGTACTCCCTATTAATGTGGTGTTCCTCTCCTTGAAGTCAATGAAGAGTATTCCTTCATAGTCCCAAAAGATTGTAGGCATGATATTCTTGGTTGACTGAGTGAGCACCTTGCCTTTAGACGCGGTGCTTCGCCAGGTTTACGCCACTCCATTGATTCTCTTTTGGACAAGGGATCATAGTAGAGGACCATAGTTTCATCTCCTGTAACAGTGGTTTGCACAACTTCTCTCTAGTTGTCACGGCAGAGCTCCAAAAATGCCTGACAACAGATGACTTGCTGCTGCTTTAGGACTGAGGAAAGAAGTCTAGGCACCCATCTTGCACTAACCTTATTCATGTTTAAATGTTCATGAATAATTCGAAGAACTGTTCGAAGAATGTTGTTTTAGAAAGTTCGAATCTTGCTGCTGTAACTTTGAGCTGCTTTCCTCCTTCCACAAGAGCGATGTTTTCATCAGTGGGCACCTCCAAGGACCGACTTGCATGCTCTTCGTCTTCAATGCTTTTTCGACTCATTCGAAAAAAATTGGCCCATTCTTTTATGGTAGAATATGAGGGGGGTGCTTCCCCATATACACGTCCAATCGCTGTTTAATTTCATTTGGAGTAAGTCCTTCTTTTGTGAAGAACTTAATAACAGCTCGAAACTCCATTTTGAGCATGTCACAATCTTCTACACATAGCCTTCTTTATGCAACTATATCTGAACAAGTGAACACAGCGGAGCGGAAGTTACAGCTGCAATTATTTTCTTAACAGTTAACGTGTGACACCAGATAAGGTTTTTGTGAAGGCACTAAGCTTATCGGCGAGGCCGGAAACTTAATGGAGCTACCCTCATATCTACATTAAATTACTGAAAAAATTGAAACAGCATAATTTCCAGTCAAAAGTGTCTAAAATAGTAGTGTCAAAGAATTAAAAGCAATGGCGACTATACAAATGCTTAGTAATGATAAAACACAGGTTATATATTTTTCATAAAATGCAGCAGTGTCTATAAAGACTATGTACTTGGCATAATTACATCAGCTATAATACCTGCAAGGATAGTTGGAAGATGCAAGGTAACCTGAAGGACTCCAAATGGTGACATTCAAGTAAAATATGGTGAATGACAAGGGTGTCAGCAATGTGACAAGCTGGAAAACGGTTGCCTTTAAAAAGTTATTAAGGCTAATACTGCAGAGCCTTAAGCAAAGGTGAGCCAAAAGGACCACTTCTTAACAACGGTGCAAAAAAATTACAGTACTCAGTTAAAAAATAAGATTTAATTTCCTGGAGTTTAATTCATTGGACAGACATTAGCACAAAAAATGCTTCTGTTAAATATTTGGTTAAAATCAACTGCGTTCAGCTCAGGCAAATTGCCTATTGTGCAAATTCCATGAACGGATACGCCATACGAGAAGGGGAGGAATAAGCGCTAAGAAGCAATTTATAATTTGACTTAATGGGTGGCGAAGGTAGATGACCCAACCTACTATTTGCATATGTGGGGTTTGTATCTTTGTCGGCGCAGGTGCCTCACGCTTCATTAGTTCCTTCGGAGGCTCTCCCTCTTAGAAGTGGCTACTGAGTTGAGCACTGCAAACATATTGCCAATGGAAATGAACGTACATGGTAATCATCAAGAGGGGTTTCTCCTGTAAGTCTCTTGGTCACCCGGTTAGCTGGGATAGTGAAATGTGCGACTATTTTAGAAAGGCCATCTTAAATTTATACGTTCAACTTTATAAAATAATGCGATGTGGCTTGGAAGTGGGAAATGTGATCGGGGTGCTTTTGCATTGGCGTCGCCTTAGGGGACGCTCAGTGCATGGGCGTTTAATTATTTTATATTTAATTTGTAATTAATTTAATGCAAGACATTCTCTATACAGTAGTTTTTGTGTGTTTTTATTATTATTATTATTATTATTATTATTATTATTATTATTATTATTATTATTATTATTATTATTTGTAATGCTGATTGGCAATAATTACCTAACTAGCAAACACAAGTGAAATCAAGTGTTGCTTTCTGCTGCGAGTCCCGAGCGAAGTCGAACGATAGCGGAGATGGCCGAAGGTAGTGACTTCCAAAGATATAACTAGATAATAAAGATTTCCAAGCGTAAAGACAACTTGACGTTATCCGGCGGGTTGAAAACACTCAACTGCTGTTACTGCTAGTGGTCTGCGCAAGTGCCCGAGCGGCTAGCCAGAAGTGAGCGACAGTGGAGAGAGCCGAAGGTAGTGACTGGCACAGCTATTAGCTACATAATAACGCTTCATGATCAACGGTGCAATAGCGCAGGCGGTTAGAACATCATGCTACACTTGTGAAGATAGAGTAGTGGGTTTGAATACTACCATCTCATACTTTTTTCTGCCGGAGTAAACGGAGCTTTGCCACAATTACAGTGAGTTACTCGCTAAACCACTGGGTACACCGATTTCTAAGATTTGCCCGATGTTAGCCGACAGATTTGGTTAGTGTGTGTATATATATGAAATATTTATGAATTGGAATAAGAGCACATTTCCCATCTTTACAATAATTCACCCTCCTAATAATGCCTCATTACAGTGATTTACCCGTCCCTATCTATTTATATTTACAAAGTAAAGTGCATGTGGATAAGTTCCGCTCTCTCCGCTGTCACTCGGGTCTGGCTAGCCGCTGGGGCACAAGAGTACTTACCACATCAGCAGTAGTAGAGTGCTTAGCCCTGAGGGTAACATAAGTGTAACGGTATGATTGCTCAGATGGCTAGAGCGTCATACTATAGATATGAAGATAGTCGTTTCAGATCCTCGCGCCCTCATTCTTCCCCCCTCCCACCATACTGGAGTTAAAGGAGATTTTGCCATGATTACAGCGATTTATTCGCTAAACCACTAGGTCCACCGGTTTCTATGATTTACCCGAAGTTAGCCGATAGGTTACGTTAGCGGTGTGAAAATGAATAAACTGCGAATTCCAATAAGAGATTTCCTACCGTTACAGTATTTTACCCGCTTAGCAACGCCCTCATTACAATGATTTACCCGCGCCTATAAATTTATATTTACAAAAAGGAGGCTAGCAATTATGAGTTCGATACCATAGCTATTAAGTCCATGCGCTCCGTTAAAATATTTTACCTAATAATGCCCTCATTACAGTGATTTACCCGCCCCTATAAATTTATATTTTCGATATGGTAGTTGTATTATGAGTTCGATATCATAGCTATTAAATCCATGCGTTTCGTCAATACAGTATTCCGCTCTCGGGTTTGCAGCAGCTAGCACAGCACGTGACTGATTAACCTCCCTACTCGCATCCGCAGACCCCTCTCCAACCGCACGCCGGCCCCTCTAGCCCTTACACATGGCAGCCGAGCATTCGCTAGCCGTTTGCACAGGCCGTTTAGGCGGTTTAAAATCAGTAGACTCTGGCGCGTTTCTGACTCCGGATTGCTGTTGAGCTATTGTCCATTGTGTTTCTTTGTGTATTGTAATACAGTCAAAGTGTATTTTTATTTCATATTAAGAAATAAGCTACATACTACACCAGCTAGTGTTAGTGCTTACGCCGCGAGTTTGAACTTGCATTGTGAAGTGTTGTAAAGTGCGCGTTATTTCATAAAAAGTAATAAATGACATACCCCTAACATTAGATTTGTTAATCATCTTAAGGCTAAGGCCTCTATGAAATTATACTTAAGAAGAACGACCCGAGTTGAAAGTGAAATGGCGTACTCCAAAATTAAATATTAACAAAAACCAAACACGGAAATTTCAATCTTCGTGGTATGAAAGGCTCACCTCGATTACGGGTAGTTGTGAAACAAAATGTATTGCTACGTTTGCATCAAGTTCGGTGAAAAAGATTCAGAGCGGTGCACACAAGACATACTGCTTTTAGTAACTTTGTTTAAAAAAAAAAATCAAACATCAAGAATCAAAGATACATAAAATAAAGAGAAAATTCAGCTCCTAGGAAGGCATTGGATTGATCCTGTTTTATCAGAAGCTACACGTCTTCAGGCAACAAAGCATAATGAACAGGTAGCATCAAATAAATAGGTTCTTGGACGTATAAATATTTGTACAAACGAATTAGCTTTACGTGGCCACCGAGAAGAAGGAGAATCCACCATAATAGAGACAATTATTTAGAACCTTTAAACGTACTTAGAATAAATCGATTATACTAGATCACTTACAGTCTGCATCAACCTTGAAAGGGACTTCACCAGAGATATAAAATGAACTTATTGAGGTAATAACTTCTGTTGTTAAAGACAAAATTAAGTCAGAAATTCAAGAGTGTTCTTTTGTTTCAATTCAAGCTGACGAGACTTGGGCGTGTCTTGCAAAAGCCAACTACGCATAATTTTCCGTTATTGTGTTAAAGATAGGATTGGAGAAAGGTTCGCAGGTTCCTACGATTTCTCAAAAGATCAAAGTGGGGTAGGTTTGGCAGATATCATTCGTATGTTTTGGAAGAGTGGAATATAGATAAAAATAGAGTCATAAAGCCCCATCTACGATGAATGCTGAGTAATTGCAGGCCAACAAAGTGGTGTACAACATACTGTGCACGTCAGCTCAATCTAGTGCTTTTGTATGGTTTTAAAACAATAAAGCAATTACATTTGTTTATTTATGACCTAATGGAGTTTCATAGTTTTTTCAGCAGGCAGTCCAAGTGCTTTATATTGCTTAATGAAAAGGGGTTTACGTTGCTGCAGGCCTGACTACACGATGGAACTGCAGGACGTTACAACAATAATTAACTTTGTTCACATCGGCATTTGTTTAAAGTTCTGCAATCACTAGTTAATATAAATGATTGCCATAATGAAACACAGCAAGCCATTGCAAATGTACAGAAGCCACGCGAGGCTTTCATTGAAGAGAGTGTGCAGAAAGTGTCCAATTGAGTGGTAGAGTTTCAGTGACCCGCAAAATGGTAGGTTGAAAGAGCTAACATACGAAATCATAGACTGCCAAAGGAAATCCAGATTTAAAGACTTTCCAAAGCTGCAGTTTGTAGAATTGGTGAATGGGAGGCGAAAAATATCACGGCACAAAGAATTTCATCAGACGAAAATTTCCAAACTAAAAACACTTTAATTCAGACCTGCTTGAAAATTAGCTTTTCACTATTTACGCAGATGAGCAAATGCATTACCATAAAATCTACTGAAGTATTTGGTTGTAAAATACTTTCTCAGCGTATGAGGTCAGTAAGCTATTGCGTTTGGTTACAATATATTCCTCTACCACAGTAGTGAAAGAGCCATGAGTGCACCCAAGAGGATTAAATCTACTTAGGAATAATCGTTTTTGTAATGTAAGCATTTTAGCCGTAGGAAAAAAAAAAAAACCTTTTAGAACTGCTCTCTGTTGTCGCATTTATTAAGGCCATTGACACTTATGCAACAAAGAATAACCGACGGTTGAATTTGGTGTATAAGACAGTAAAGGTGAGTGTTACTTTGTTTTCAATATTATTATAGAAGTCAAGTTATTGTAACATTTTATTTCTTGATTTAATTGTCAATCTTTAAACGTAGTTTATAAGAGCACCATTCGATAAAATGCGCGAGGGTCTATCTCCAAGTTTTATTTCTAACAGTAGGCTGTTTAAGATATAGTTCCCCTCCATTTCATGCACTACTGGCTCTCGGGCGAGTTGAAGAACTAGGTCACAGGTCTACATCTCCCGTATTAGTGCATGTTTATGAATAGAAATTTAGCTCCTGCACAAGAATATGTGTCCCGCCTAAATGCCGTAAGAAAGTTCTACTCTTTAACGATGAGGAACAGAATGTGTATGCTCAACTTATCAGGCTTTGATTGTACAATGTACAATAGATGTATTACGAGGGTAGGTTCATGAACTTCCGGCCTAACTATTTTCTAGGTATGATAAAAACAAAAACTATATTTCACTTTTCAATATAGTTAACCTTTAATGCAATACCCTCCTCACATCTTTGAATTAACATTTCATCCCTCCCCCCCCAAAAAATATAAATAGAAGTCTTGTCTGCAAAATGGGCATAAACAGCATCCATTAATTCTTCATAACAAATAAATTTTCTTCCTGGAAGGTTCTTCTTGAGTTTTGAGAAATGAAAATAGTCACTGGGAGCTAAATCTGGACTGTAGGGCGAATAGTCGATCTCCTTGAAGCCACATTTCTTCACAGCTTCATTTGCAACAAGATCTGTGTGCACAGGCGCGTTGTCGTGAAGAAGGTGCACACCACCACTAACGTTTCCTCGCCTTTTCTCTTTGATGGAAGCACGTAGTATGTGCAGTAAGCCAGCAAGTACTCCCCATTTACTGTGGTGTTCCTTTCCTTGAAGTCAATGAAAAGTATTCCTTCACAGTCTCAAAAGATTGTGACCACGATCTTCTTGGTTGACTGAGTGACCTTGGCCTTTAGAGGCGGTGCTTCGCCAGTTTATGCTACTTCATTGATTCTATTTTGACAAGGGATCATATTAGAGGACCATAGTTTCATCTCCTGTAACAATGGTTTGCAGAAATTCTGTCTCGTTGCCACGGTAGAGCTCCAAAAATGCTTGACAACAGATGACTTGTTGCTGCTTTTGGACTGAGGGAAGAAATCTAGGCACCCATCTTGCACTTACCTTATTCATGTTTAAATGTTCATGAATAATTCGAAGGAATGTTGTTTTAGAAAGGCCCAACCTTGCTGCTATTTCTGTAACTTTGAGCCGCCGGTCTTTCATAATTTCTCCTTCCACAAGAGCGGTATTTCCTGGTGTGAGCACCTCCAAGGGCCGACCTGCACGCTATTCGTCTTCATTGCTTTCTCGACTCATTCGAAAAAGTTTGACCCATTCTTTTACGGCAGAATACGAGGGAGATGCTTCCCCATATACACCGTCTAATCGCTATTTAATTTCATTTGGAATAAGTCCTTCTTTTGTGAAGAACTTAATAACGGCTCGAAACTTCATTTTGAACATGTCACAATCTTCTACACTTAGCCTTCTTTATGCAACTATATCTGAACAACTGAACACAGCGGAGCGGAGGTTACAGCTGCAATTGTTTACTTAACAGATAAAGTATGACACCAGATAAGGGTGTTGTGAAGGCGATAATCCTTATTGGCGAAGCCGGAAACTTAAGGACCTACCCTCGTATGCATCTACGCGAACTGCGGTATCTAGACAAAGCAATGAACAGTCATAAAGTAGTAGTCACAACTGTCACTAAATACCTTTCCCCTCTCAATACCACTAGCAAGGCTTGTTGTCACAGCGCATCCGTAAAAGATTTATCCATTCAATGGACGAACACTCAATAAATAAAACCTTTTATGATGTTAATGCAGTTTTATACAATGAAGATGAAGAGACATAGTTTCAAATCAGTATTTTAAAATTAAAAAAGCAATAAAGCATGACCTATTGCAAGAGAATAAAATGCATTAAATAAAATGAGGAAATCTTATGATAAAGTATATTATTCTTATGTCGGCAAGTCTGGCATATCCTGATAATTCAATTGAATAAAACAGTAATACAACATATGAAGAAAAATGAATATTAATTCAGACCGCACATTATAATAATAAAAGTCCAGATAGCCAAATAAGATATGATGCTCAATTGTTACGTGAAAGTTTTTAAGTTCTCTTCTTGTTTTGAATACACACGTCCCGCGCGTTTTCTCTCTCTCTCTCTTTGATATGTCGCCGTGATCAGTAGGGCTGCATAGCAGAGTTATACATGAATAGTTTAGAGATAATAAAGAGATTATATTTGCGAACGTTCATTACTATTAATAAAAGCAGTAAAGAAGTCATGGAATGAAATTAATTATCAGTGGCGTGTCATACTTGTAGCCAAGAGAAGCTTTTTTTAATGCAATATGATTTTGTATACAGACCAGACCTATGTTCGCGTTTATACAGCCATACTTTTAAAACCGAGGATTAGCAACAGAGGTGGTATTTGAAATATTTGTTATTTTAGTGTTTTACTCAAATTGTCCGTTTAATATGCCCGTAACTTCTTAGATCTCAAGAAATGTATGGTGGAAGCGAGTTGGAAGTTTCTAAACACCTAGTGTTTAATTGATCAAGGTTAAGGAAAATTCCTAAACAGTCATCCAGGCAATCGTCCTAAAAATGTTCCTTAGCGCTTTTGTTCTGTCGTCTTTTTATTATAAGCAATGACATATGCTGAAATGAAATTATTTAACACGCTTTAAAATATCGAAAAAGGGAAGATCACGATAAGAAATAATCACAGCTCGCAGAAAACGAATAATCAGAATTTATCGTTAACCTTTTAATGTTGATGCATGTGTTCCATTTTGAAGGAGTCAAGTTTTTATGCCTATAAATAGAGACTTTAGTATAGCTTATATGATTACTGCTTACAAACACTTTTCCCATAAGACCTTAGGTCAGAATGGAACTTGATGCAGATAAATATTTATTTATAACAAAATAAATTCCAACCACTTTAGTTAAGTGGAGAAAAAATGAGTTTCTTTAAATCAATAAAGTAAGAAGGTAATTTGACTTCAATGGTCTCCCAGGTAAAGTGCAAGAAAATGAACTCTATAAAATAAACCCTCAAAACTTCTTTGAAAATTCAGAGATATAAAATGTGCACGTATGTCAACAAGCCATGTTTGTCCAGGACTTCGTTTAGTCTTCTGGGAAGAAACGCAACGAAGGAGATTCACCTTCTAATGCTCTCCTAAACCTCTAAAACACGACTTCCTAGAGTTGCGGTTGTCCGCTCCTGCCGCTGATCGCAATCTCGCACCACGATAGCCCACATGTTCTCTATGCGATTTAGGTGGGAGAATTTTGCGGGTCATTCTATGGGTGACCTTTCAGAGTGTTCTTCCAACCATACTCTTGTCACTTTGCAAATGTGAATACTTTTGTTATACTGAACAAAGCATTCCTGAGCATGATAAATTGCATACATGCTTGGGAGCGTGCAGTCCTCTAGATTTCCGACATATTCCTTGGAATTCATCCTTGAGTAAACTTCAACTAATTCTTCCACACCAGACGACCACGGTAATGTGGCCAGCAACAATGTAGGGGCTACAGGATCATCTGACCGGATCACATTCTCCCAGAATTGTTCTTGCGACAGACATTTAAGTGCGAAAGCGATGAGCGCCTCTTGCTGCCTTGCAGTTAGGTCCTTCTTTCTGGTAGATTGCTCACTGGGAGGTTCAGGCTGCGCCTCAGCGTATTTGCTGGGAGAGACAGGTTTGTTCAATTTGATCGCAAAAGCGCATCGCACTGCTGCATATTTATCTTCTTTAATCCCCCCCCCCCCCCGTTGGGCCTCTCTTCTCCCTCTTCTTCGTATCGGCGAATCCAATGTCTCATTGTCTCTTAGAATTTTCCTAGTGCGTCAGCGATGTCAGAAAATGAGTAGCCACACTACCACAAAGCGATATGTAAAACGAAAGCAATTTCTTCCTGCTCCTCTTCCAATGGCAAGTCTAATCAATGCAAGTAGCACAGGATGAAAATATGGTTTGCCTGAACGAAACCAACATAATAAAAAAGTGCATATTTCTGGCAAACAATGAAGTGCTGTGTAGCATTGTATTTCTTCGTTTATTTTCTAGGCACTTACAAGCACTTCTCTTACATCATTATAACACTTTTGTATTCATTATTAAAATCTACCTAACTTATTTAACGATTTAATTATTGTAAAAATCAATAACCGATTTAAAACCGTTAAGTTATATTTATAACTTAAATTGATTGAAAGAACGTTTCTAGGAGCACAGCTATGCTATATAACATTAACTCAGTTCATTCGTACTCAACTATGTTAAAAATAATATAATGCCACAGTAAGCTAGTCTGCTTACGAACGCCAAGCTGTAATAATGATGGTAATAGTACATATCCGAACCCCGACAGTCTTTATTGCAGGTTGCTGCATTACCGACATCAGGGGTAAGTAGTCCCGCAAATGGGTGTTACCAACAAGGATAGCTGCATTACCGACCTGTTCAGTGGAATGCATTCCTGCGACAAGGACCAGCCTGAGGAGATACATTTTTGGGAGGTAGGTTAATGCATTTTCCGTGTTTGGGGGAGGTTTTTATTGAATGTCGACCTTCGGGGAGAGCATTATTTTACTAGAAAATATTTCCCAGCATGCGTTCGGCTTTTAATATGCAAATAAATAAATAAATAAATAAAAACACGAATGACATTGTTAAAATACAACTGACACTGATAAATGCAAATGACATCATTAAAAAACAACTGACATTGATAAAATGCAAATTACATTATTGAAATGCAAATGGCGTAGATAAAATTCATAAAATTCAAATGACGTAGATAAAACGCAGCTGACATTGATAAAATGCTAATTACATTGATAAAATACAAACGAGAGATAAATTTTGTTACCATGCAAAAATATTGCTACGAAGCGAAAAATAATTTTTAGGTCTCATGTAGTAATGTGTTAGGTATAAATATAAAATAGCATACCCTACGCCAACTGCAGAGGATATGTTTCTACCTCTGGCTCCGTCGACTTTCTGATCTGAAAGTTGTGTTGGTATGTTTTTCACTTCAAGCACGTTTCAACCTGTCTGGCGCCGAAAGTTTTCACCCTCCCATAGTCAGGTATTTTTGTTACACGGTATTGATTCCCCGGCTCGCACTCTCTTGTTTTGTGAATTAGTCTTAAATGGATTTTTCTGCCAACATTTGGAGGGCAAGTATATTTTATTGCTTCCCCAGGGTCGACCTGTTAAAAGCATTCCCATGTTTTAGCGAATTCCAGTTTTAATCTTTTTTATTTTATTTTTAATATCTTTTACTTTTTGTTTGTTTTATTTTTTAATTAGTTACTTTTTTCTTTTATGGTCATGAATATTTTATTGTGTTCCATGGATCACCCTGTTAAAAGTATTCCTATTTTTACGAATTCCAGCCTCAGGATCAGGTGTGTTTTATTGATTCCCCTTGGGGCAGCATGTTAAATGCATTTTCCCATGTTTTACGAATTCCTGCCCACGTGATTTTTCTATGGGGAAGGATATGCGGAAAATTAATCACGTTGGTTGGAATCCGAGTGGGCGGGGCATGCATAGTAGAAAATCCGTCCTCACTGATGGAAATCCAAAATGGGTCCGCACGTGTGTACTGGTGACTGAATCATATAAATGGTCTTGTTTTTGGTATAAAAGTAAGTCAGGATTTATCAAGTGTGTGAATCATAACATCTTGTTTCAAAATACGCATTGCATCTTTCCTTTTTTAGCGAAGTACAGCTATAATATTGTCAACTCATTTGTTTGATGAAATAGGAGGTTACGAATATGAAATACTACGTAAATAAATGCAGTGAATATTACTGTAAACGTTGTGACAGTTATAGGTATACCGAATTCCACAGGCGGAATTGTATTTTGGAGCAAAAAGTTTAATACATATACTTCTGTGTGTTTACAATGCCAGGCTCTACGTGCTTGCAAACTATATAATATACCAAGTCTGTACGCACATGTGCATAAACATTACAGGCAACTTACGATTGCCCTCGTTGTGCATCCTAAATTTGGATTTTTAATTAAAAAATTGACAAGTACCCTCCGATGTAATCTGTGTAAAATTAATTTCAGTAAATATACCCATTTTTATAGTTGTTTGTGGAAGCATTTTTTCACCAACAATAAATTTGTCAACTTTGTACATGAGGATATAGAATGTAGAAAGATTATGTTGGAAAAAATGAGCTTGTACAGTTGTTCTACATTTTTTTTTTTAAATCCAGAGTGTATTGTCAAGCACTAGGTACTTGGACCGCCACGGGTGGCCGAGGTCGTTAAGGCACGGACTCGTGAGCGGGAGGTCTGCGGTTCGAATCCCGCCAGGACCATCCTCCCTGACTGGGGTTTTTCCAGGTTTTCCTCAGTCTTCACAACTGGCAAATGCCGGGGAGGTACCTAAACTTAGGCCTGGAACGCCTCCTTCCTTTAAAAAAAAAAAAAAATCCTTTCCCAATTTATCATTTCATCTCATGTATCATCAGTGTCCACCGCCTGTGGTGCCTCAGTAGTAAAAACGGGCGTTAAACACTACTCAAAAAAAAAAACTAGGTACTTGTAACCTGTATAATATTAAATCACCATTTCTAGACATACATAGCCATGTTTGCAAGTGTAAATGCGTTGATAATTTCTTTTTTTTAATTTTTTAAATGTTGTGGAAAAAAATTGATCTAACACAAGGTGTATACTACTTCTGAATTTTGGTTATTGCTAAAAACGTATTTGATGTGCGTTTTCCCCTATGTGTTTTAATTTGATGCAAATTTACCACTAAAGTCAAGTTTTTAATCATATTATGTTTCATTTTCTAAAATAATAATTATTAGTAAAAATGTGCTTTTATGTAAACATTCATATTATCTCATTGTTTTCACATCATCTGCAAGTTTACACGAGGAGTCAAAAAACTGTTTCATACCACTTATAAAATATTCTTATTTATACTAAATTTTCATTTTATTGCCCCCCTCCTCTATTAATCACTCAATGTTGCTAAAGTTTTCTTATATGCAGGGAAGAACATGATAATTCACTAATTTTGTCAATACGTGGTGTTAACTTTAAAAAAAATAATAAAGATATCTAACGATTCACTTTAAACTTGTTAGAGAAACAAATACTATTTTAAACTTCATATTGAGCGAGGAAAAAAAAAATAAACAAAGATCGCGCGACACACCTTATATCACATCTCCGTAAAAAAAGAAAATAATTTAACTTTTGCTATGACAATATTTTACCTGTTAAATAATTTAAAAGTTTAATGTGATACACATATTGTAAACAAATATGCCTAACGTACAATGAAATAATATACTAAAGGTAGAAATGTACGCAATGCATCTCTAAGTGTAAAATACAGACTATTATGAACCAGCTTCCCCCAACGCCACTCTGACTGGACTGTCTCGTTTTCAGCAGCCTAACAAGGAACATGTTAATGCACTCATATCGAAACATACCTCAACAATTTTCCTGTGACATCTATGTGCTATAAGAAGTTCGTGTTCAAAAAATGAGCTGTTGTTGTCAATTGCAAGCCCACGAGTCTGAAACTGGAAAATGTCGGCTTGATGCAGTGGAAGAGTAGGATTGAACATCCCTTAACTGTAGCCCGGCGTTCCGGATGCGCGGAGACGATCGGCCGTCCCTATGAGTACCTTGCAGGGACTAAAGCAAAAACATCAGTGATTGATGTTGATGCAGTGATTAAAACACAAGTTCTTTCGGCACCATGCACACCAAATAATCGCGTAATTTTCACATTCTTATTCATATATTCTTTTTGTTTGTAGACAGAATTTAACAGGTACAATGAACTCGGGGGATTGCACTGTTGTATATTTGGTTGCAAATCATGACCCGGAGCCGTGGGGAAGAAATTTGGTAATGAATAAATGACTGCTCATTCAAAATACTGTCCCCTGAAAAACTCGAAATTAATGTTATCATTAGCTGTCAAAATTTCAGTGTAAGTGTAAAATACAGACGATGATGAAGAGATTTCCACTGTAGTCCCGGGAGGAATCTGCAGAATTTCAGTGGTTTTTCCGGGAGGAATATCTTGGAAGTCATAACTCGTCCACGGATCAAAAGGTAGAGCACAATTATTTTCAGATAGGGAAAAAAGGTCTCATTAAACCAGGATATAAACTATATTTACTCATTTTTTCCGATTTCGTTGCTTTCATAATTACATTTTCCGCCTTAAACATCTGCCTTGAAACCTTAGGTCCGAAACTGCCTGGTTTCTCCTGCAGTACAACAAATAATTTAGGAAAAATAGATCCATCCATTCTAATAGTAGGCCTAACAGTGTATGAATGAGTGAACGCACTAATAGACAGTGCAACAATCTGAACATATTTCTCCCCAACAAAAGATAAAAGCTCTTTTTGCTCTCATTTCGCGCTCGAAAGCACTTTGATCAGAGCTATAAATACAGGAAGAAGGTTAATTTAGAATTCTTTAAAGAAACACAAGGTAACCGAACATAAGTTAATACCATCCGTGACAGGTAGAGTCCATAAACAAAGTCTATGCTGTCAGGTATAAATGCCGCGTCCATGGTTTATCCAACCGGCTTACTTTGAGTAGGTAACACTTGCGTTGCCACATTTTTTTAGAGCCGTTGATAATTAAGAGATAGAAATTCTCTATCTTGCCGCACCAATAATATTTCAGTTCAGCCAATGGTAGTCTAGTCTGGTCTACTTTTGAGTCAAAGGTAGTCTTGGAGCCAATACGTAGTTACATACATACTCCACGTAGAGTGATATTGAACATTATAATCGCCCGTTTTCCTCGGAGCCTCTGGGATTAATTATTCAATGATAATTTCTCTGTCTTACTGCAACAATAATAGTTCAGCTTCAGCCACCAGTCTAGGATTAACAGCAGATAAGCATATTAGGCATATGTGAACGAAAGACGGTCGCACCTCAAGGTTGTCCAGTTTCTTCTCTACAGTGCCATTTTATGTTCCCTATATGTTCCAGGAATTTGTCAACTAATTTTAGTGTACTTCCAATTATTGAAAATAGCAACTCATTTTTGGAACATGGACTTCCTACAGCACATAGATGACACAGGAAAATTGCTGAGGTATGTTTCGATATGAGTGTGTTGACATGTTCCTCGTAAGCTACCTACCTATGCGAGCGGAAAGGAATGGTGGGAGGTGTCACGTGATTTTAGATTTATTGGAAGGAGGTGGTGTCCGAGGCAGTAATGACTTTAACTAGTGGAAGTTTTCTTTTATTAATTTCTGAGTTTTACATGCAAAACCATATTAATGATATAACACAGGCATGGCGATATGTTACATGAAAATTTATCTTTTTCACTCTATTTTTTCATCAAATAGGGCAAACAAAAATATTCAAAGTTACATACTGGAATAGAAATTAAGTGCTTTAAATCCTGCCCCTAAACTTAAGAAAAATATTGTCACTGTATTTAATTATCTCTGCAGTGGTACTGTATCCTGGGATTTAAAACTCCAAGATCATGTATGGTAAAATCATTTAAAACTTTCAGAAGTTGGCTATTTGTAAGGAAAAAAAATATATTTTGACACAATTGCTACAGAGAAGGGAATGTGAAAGATATATGACTCCACTTATCTCTAGCAACATACGGCATTATTTTTAGTAAAAAGGACTTCATTTTCCAAAGAAACCTTTTTTGTTAACAGAGTGGATTACTTCATTGCAAAGGTGAAGGTTGTACTAAAAATAAATGCCATCATAAATTATTTCCTACCCACACCTTCTGTGGAACTTCTTCTGAAAGTTTTAAATGATTTTTACCATATATGTTCTTGGAATAAGTGCTTTATCCCTTTAAAACCGAAACTTTACCCTTCCCCCCCCCCCCCAAAAAATAGGAATTAAGTAACAAAAGTGTTTGTAAGTGGTGGGTGTGATATATGACTTTTCCTTCATTTTCAAAGGCTTTTTATACAAGTGCAAAGTTGAAATATATATGACATTTCGTAAAAATGTCTTAGTTAGAAAATTATCATTATGGAAACTGCATTAAGTTGAGTGATCAATGATGTGGTGTGTTCGTGCATACAAATAGACAGGATGTAAGTTCTTAGACATTAACATGGTTTCTTTAAGGATTCTATAACAGATTTAATGGGTCAGATTTGTGGCAGACATTTCCTCCGATGGACCCCTTTTCTTCCTTACTAAGTTTACTTCCTTTCTTAAAAACAATAATTCGTTTTCAGATCCCACTCCTCATAATATCTAAATATTTTAATTGCATTCTTCAGTCCAATCACTGAGAAGGAAGCTACCATTAAAGCATCTCATAATAATCGAGGAATATCTTGCTTATTTATTACTGGCACATGCATATTAACTTTCTGTAGCTTTACCAACACATCATTAATGAACAAATTAAACAATATAGGACTCAATTTACATTTCTCTCTCAATCCTCGATCCTGATCAACTTCCTTTGACACCTAACCCTCCCCCAATTCTAACACGAAATGTGTTGTACATGCAGATTGTTTGAAGCAATCTTATTATCTCTTTACTTATTACCTTGCTCCACAGTTTGTACCATAATGCATCCCTATTTACCCTATCATAAGCTATCTCTAGGTTAATAAATATTACATCCAATCCAATTCTTTGACACATATTTACAATTAATGTTTTAATTATTAATACAATATCAGTTGTTGTTCTGCCTCTCGTGAAATCACTTTGAAATGGAGATATTAATTCATTTCTCTCAGGTAATTGATTAATTCTGTCTCTTAATGTTCCATTGAAAATCTTACCAAGATTTGACAAAAATGCAATTCTCCTATAATTGACCAGGTTCTCCATTGTACTCTTGCTCTTATGATACTCATAATTACAATATTGATGTAACAGGCTTAAAGTGAACATAATAATGTTGTATTATAGCAAATTATTTAAGAGGAAATCACTCAAGTTCAACAATTTTTATTTACTTGAACAGTTTTGAAAGCTGTTGCCTTCCATTATCAGAATGGTTCCCAGCATGGTATTAAGATGTTCCTCTGTAGATTTTACACAGTGATGAGATTACTGTTGAGTGACATCTAAATATCATTCTGGGATGCTGACAGTAGAACCATGATGATAAAGGCAACAGCCTTTGAAACAAGTCCAGTAAATGGAAAAAAATTAGTGAAATTTGACTGATTTTCTCATAAATAATTAGCTATATTATACTGTATGTCACCAAGAAAATTCCTGCTATTTAAAACTACTACTAATCTTTATTTGTCTCTGCTATTGGCACAGGGTCTTAATAGAATTTAGTAATATTAGAGAAGT
This sequence comes from Metallyticus violacea, assembly GCA_030762175.1. Taxonomy (NCBI): domain Eukaryota; kingdom Metazoa; phylum Arthropoda; class Insecta; order Mantodea; family Metallyticidae; genus Metallyticus; species Metallyticus violacea. Next base: position 15,993,791 of record CM060841.1, read on the forward strand.
AATATACATAATTTGTCATAAATTCCATATTGTTAACACATCTGAAAATGTTTTCTACAAAAATAAAAGTATTGTATAAAACAATAATACAATAAAAGTATAGTATACAACATTTTTGTCCCAACATAATGTTATGAACCAATAAAGAATTAATATATGCATTACATATTTATTTCAGGATTTTTTTCAATTAATGTGCTGTAAAGAACACAAGGATGGCATTGGCTTCTTAATCATTACATATCTAATGTAATTATTTGTAACTTAATGCCTGAATTATAAAGATAAATAGAAAGCCTTTTGCACAGCAATATTTAGTTTTCAAAATTGTTTTTGTATACCAGAATTATAAACAGTCTAATATTGGTCATCATCATTAATAATATTACATAATGACACTAGTGGCATAAAATTACCATTGTAACAGTATGTAATCCAATTGTTTTAATTCTAAAAAGCTAATATCAACTGAATAGCATGTTATGATAATATTAAGTAAACACTTTTATATTACTGAATACAGGTCCAATCATCCATCTTCATTGCAAAATATATGATTACAGAATTAATAAAAAATTAACAAGTTAATATTAGCTATAAAATTAATTAATAGAATTTGATGGTATTAATCTGTTTTGAAATGTCCGTAATATTTTTAAAGTTCATCTAATTAATATTGTCACATATCTCTTGATAAGTTTCATAAGATTTTCCCAATATTAGTGCCAATTCAATCTTCTCAATTTGGAATAAAATTTCTTGTGGTAAAGTCGTCATTGCTATAACAATAGGCACACAAGCTCAGTCTCCATCAATACAATGGCATAATGATGATGATGATAGTAATAATAATAATAATAATAATAATAATAATAATAATAATAAAAGAAGGCATTGATTTCAGAAAAAATGATAAAAAACTCAACATTAATATTAATTTTATTAATGCCCATTTATGATTCTCATATACAAAAAAGTAGCATATTTTTATCATTTATAATGTTACACAGTTATTACATTCATAAAATAGCAAAACTTGTGTGCTTGTTTCTTAAACATTAACACATACAACAAAGCATAACATTATAAACTAATATCATAATATGCTATTAAATGTTCATATCCCTTAAAAAGTATAATGGGGCAGAAATAGTGCCTTTCGCATGATCTGCATCTGTGCCAAATTTCATTGACATCTGAGAATGTAAAGTTGTGACTTAATAATTTGATGTGCAGTGGTTCATATAGCACCAAGAGTATTTTATTCATTGCATACTGAAACAGCATATTGCACAGACCTATTAAGTTTGCTTTTTTTTATATTTTTCCTAAAAGTACTTAAACGTAAAGTGATGAATTCTGAATTTAATATTTAATTTTCACGAAAAGTCCACCTTCAGCCCATAGTCTGTAAGTTTTCATTGATTTTAATGAATTACCATTCCTTCTTTTTTTTTAATGAAGGTTTTATAAAGAAATTATGGATAGCAATTTATATTTCTATTTTTCACGACTTTACACAAAGTGCATGATGATTTCACCTTTAAGCCATTGGCTTTGACAATTGTTTGTAATTTAAAGACTAATTACATATTTATTTATATCTAATGCCAAACTCTTGTCTGATAGTTTTCATTCATATCATTACAAGCTTTCATTTTATTGATCTGTAACAATGTTATTTAAAGAACTCCACATTTTCATGAAAGTACAAGAATACAGTTTGTGTTATTTGTATGTAGACAGGTATTTGTTGGTCAATTTGTATACCATTATCAAATTGAAATGTTTTACAAGAAGTAAAATGTGAATATTGTTTTAGAATTTTAGACTTCCATATTCTTAATAGTATGGTAAAAATGCTAAAATTGATATGTGTGGCACATAATATGTTATCTTACTCATAAAGTGAAGTCACAAGATAAAATAGTTTCATTGCAGATAACACTAGAAGCCCATTGCAAAGGTTGTGATAGGGAAGTAGAAATAGCTTTTGCAGAGAACCATATTTTATTACTTGGGCAATATAATACTTTTGTTGCCTCCTGTAGTGTGGAACAGAAATAAAAGATGACAAATCCCGAATGAAGTTGTCTACAAAAATGTAATATGCAGATATTCTAATAAACAACTAGTAAACTGCAGTACACTTTTTTTTTGGTTTATAGCAGTAGACACATTAAACATGCCCATTTATCACAAAATTGTAACCTGCTAATTCTCTTTGAAATTAACTGTTTACTCCTAATACATGTGATTTTGTAAAATATTAATTTACAAAAAGAAAAGATTTATAATTTATTCAAGGGAACGTTCCTGGGTGAGTTTTTTCACTCAATATGATTGCCATTCCCCTCGATTATCCGTATAATTTTTGTTCTAAAGCGTGAACACTCCCGTCTTTAACGTTTTCTGGTCTTACGGCCGCAAACCATGCCTCATTAGGGGCCTGGAAGGATTCCACTTAGGGGCGCCAGGACTGTTGCTAACCCTCTCGATTAAGCTCCACGCATTATACCTAGAGGTCCCATGAACTAACTTATGGTGTTTTTTTAATGAGCGTGTGCTCTCGTATTTCCCTCTTTGACTGAAACTACCGAGAGTCACCTCACGCTTGATCCGAGAGAGCGGGCTGGAGAAAACCGGTAGAGCGCTAAGTAAATAGCGGCATTCTAGATCCGTAATTTCCCGATTATTCTACTCATAAACTTTCATTATTCTATGGCATGCACACAAATCATTTTATTTCACTAACCTGTTGCAGAAGTTACTCAAATTGGAGTCCTCTGGCATTCACACATTCCCAACATCTTTGAATGAAATTTGAATTCACATTCAAAAAGTCTTTTGTAATCCTAATCTGCTCTTGTATTGTCTTTCACTTCATCTAGAGTTTGTGGGAGTTATTTTTAATGCTATTTTTTTAGGGTTCCCCACAAATAATAATCGCACGTGGTAGGATCTGGGGAACGTGCGGGTCGTAAATAAGTCTATAGAAAAAATTCTTTCTCCAAAAACCTCTCTTATAGCATCCAAAAAACTACGGGCAGTATAGACTGGCAGAATTTTGTTGAAAATATGCATAATGCCTTTCATGGCTAGTTAATTGTTCAAAAAAAAAAAAAGTGAAATTGAGTACATACCAACGAATTTACAGTATCTTTATTCCATTTAATGTAACAGTACACCATACGCCAATCTTTTCATCATGCAGAGAAATTTCGTGGATTTTCTGTGCTCCAGCAGCCATTGTTCTGTGAACATAGCCGCTTAAATGAAACCGTGCTTAATCAAGAAAATTGTTAAACGTGGATCAACAATACAACCATGAATGTTCTAAAAAACCCAATTACAGAAATTCAGCGGATGTTTATTGTAATGCGACTGTAATTCTTGGAATATAAGTACCTCAGTAAGGTTTCGATTTTAAATGTTTAGTAGCCTTATAGACTGAAGTTTTTGGAACGCCTACTTCTTGTGTTACACGACATAATGAGTTATTAGGAGAACGTTTCAGGGTTTTTTTTTTTTTTTTTTTTTTTTTTTTTTTTTTTTTTAAGGGACATTCTTTAACATCTCAAGTCATCAGGGTTCCATTCAATTCCGGGCGTGAAACGAACGACAAACTTTGCTCAGAGGCCTCTTCTTTCACGCTTGAGGTTCTTTTTCGTGCCGTAAATGTACGACACGGGACCCATGGCTTTACTTCCCTTCCAAAGGAAGCCACACTTACGATTTTTACGCCCCGAAAAAATCCATCGATCTTGGCCGGGTTTGAACCCGCGATCTTGGGTGTAGAAGGCAAGTATGGTTACCACTACACCACCAGGACCGACGTCAGGTAGCGGTGGTACGTATAGATCTTTTATCTGCTCCAAAGGAAAAAGTCACAGGGTGTAAGATCTTGGCTCGAAAGCCAACGGAGAAAAGTCAAATTGTCGGACCATCCCAACCGCTCGGACGATGGGGAAAGTTTGCATTCAACCATTCCCGTACATCGTTTAGGAAGGGGGAGCTCCCTCCTGTTGCCAATTATGTTGTTGTTCTGTGATCTTGTAGTTGAGGAAACGGCCAATTCTAGAGCAAGTCTACGTAAATAAAACCAGTAACATTTTATTTCCGAGATAAAAGGACTCATAGACTTGATGAGATATCGGACAGAAAATATTTAATTTCGATGGAATCCGCATATGCCCTATTATTTCCGTGGGTTCTCCGACCCCCAGATACGAACACTACATCTGTTCACTTTTCCATAGAGATGAAATTTGCACTCGTCACTGAAAATTTATTCGATTAAGGAACTCATTTTCCTGTTCAGAATCTAGGGCCTGTAACGATTGCTGACAGTACCGTTTCTATTGGAGACGGTTTTTAACACCTTTCACACTGTCACTGTTAGAATTGCTAGTTCTCGACTCGTCCGCCGCACAGATTTTAGGACTGAGAGCTAAAGCCATCCTGACTTTCTCTACATTCTCATCTGAAACACGCGGAAGTCCTTTACAGAGACACCCCGTCGTTTGGATTTGATTGTACCCCCACGAAAGTTGTCACCAGAAGAGGCGTTGTTTTGTTTATTTCGTAACTATGGCTACAAAACATGCGTATGTAGAATTGAAACTTCCACAGATACTCTTCAGTTTAAGTTATGATTCAAAATTATATCGTATACCGCAGAGAAAAAAAATTAAGTTTAAAACTGCTATAATCATTTGTGTACACCCTGCATTAAAAATATTAAAATGTCTTTCAAAACGAAATGAAAGTTACTTAGCAATGCCAACTACATTACAGTAAAAATAATGAAACAAAATAAAGAATGGTTTCATTTAAGCGGCTAAAGTATGTTCACAGAACAATTGATGCTGTAGCACAGAAAATTCACGAAATTCCTTTGCATAATGAAAAGAGTAGCGTGTGGTGTGCTGTAACAGCAAATCGAATAAAGATACCATAAATTCGTAGGTATTTAAAATTTTCACTTTTTTTTTTAAACTAACTAGTCATGAAAGACAATATGCATTTTTGAACAACATTCTGTCAGTCCATACTGCCCATGATTTTTTTGGATGCTATAAGAGAGGTTTTTGGAGAAAGAATTATTTACGGCCCGCACGTACACCAGATATTACCACGTGCGATTATTATTACAAAAATAATCATAAAATACCTCCCACAAACTGTAGGTGAAGTGAAAGATAACATAGGAGCAGATTGGAAGGATTACAAAAGAAGAATTTTTGCGCGTGAATGCAAAATTCATCAAAATATGTCGGGAATGTGTGAATGCCGAAGGACATCACTTTGAGCAACTTAAGTGACAGGTTAGTGAAATAAAATGATTTGCGCACAAGCCATAGAATAACGAAAGTTTATGAATAAAATAATCGGGAAATTACGGATCTAGTATGCCGCTGTTTACTTAGCGCTCTATCGGTTTTCTCCCGCCCGCTTTCTCGGATCAAGCGTCACGCGACTCTCTGCAGTTCCAGTCAAAGAGAGAAATAGAGTGCACACGCTCAGCGAAGGAACACCTCAAGTAGGTTCATAGTTCATGGGACCGTTTGGATCGTAATTGAGAGTGTTAGCAACAGCCCTGGCGCCCTAATTGGAATCCCTCCAGGCCCCTAATGAGGCAGGGTTTGCTGCCGTAAAACCAGACAACGTTCAAGACGGGAGTGTTCGCGCTTTAGAACAAAAATTACAGGGATAATCTAGCGAATGGCAATAATATTGAGTGAAAGAACTCGAGAACCTTCCCTTGAATAAATTATAAACCTTTTCTTTTTGTAAGTTAATAATTTCCTAATGAATGACAGTTAATCTAAAGAATTAGCAAATTAGAATTTTGTGACAAATGGGCAGGTTCAATGTGCCTACTGATGTAGAACAAATAAATAAATGAACTGCCGTTTACTAAAATATCTGCATATTACATTTTGTACTTTCATTTCTATTCCACATAACAGGAGACAAAATATGGTTCTCTGCAAAAGATATTTCTTCTTCTCTTATCACATGAAAAGCTTTCACAATGGGTTTTTAGTGTTATCTGCAATGAAACTATTTTATCTTATGACTTCACTTAATGAGTTATGATAATTTCTATGTGTCATTCATAAACTTTTTAATAACACTACCATTCCATGAAGGAGAATTTGGAAGTCTAAAATTCCAAAACAATATTCATATTTTATTCCTGGTAAAACATTTCAATTTGATAATGGCATACAAATGGATCAACACATAACTGTCTACATACAGACAACACAAGCAAACTATATTTTTGTACTTTCATGAAAATGTGCAATTCTTTAAATAACAGTTTTACAGATCAATAAAATGCTAGCTTAAAATATATGAATGAAAACTATCAAACAAATTTTGGCCAATGTAAGAGACTTGAATATGTTCATGAGTCTTGGATTAGATACAAATAAATATATGATTAGTGTTTAAATTACAAACAATTGTTACAACCAATGGCTTAAAGGTGAAATCTACATGCACTTTGTGTAAAGTCATGAAAAATGGAAATATAAATTGCCATAATTTCTTCATAATACCTCCATTAAAAAAGAAGAGGAATGATAATTCATTAAAACCAATGAAAACTTTCAGACTATGGACTGAAGGTTGACTTCAAGTGAAAATTAAATATTAAATTCAGAATTCATATCTGTAAACTTTAAGTACTATTGGGGGGAATTAATAGGTCTGTGCAATATGTTGTTTCAGTATGCAATGAATAAAATACTGTTGCTGCTATATGAACCATTCCACACCAAATTACTAAGTCACAACTTTACATTCTCAGGTCTCAATGAAATTTGACCAGATGCAGATCATGCAAAAGGCACTATTTCTGCCTTATACTTTTTAAGGTATATGTACATTTAATAGTATACTATGATATTAGTTAATGATGTAGCGCTTTATTGTATGCATTAATGTTTAAGAAACAAGCAAGCTTTGCAATTTTATGAATGTAATAACTGTATAACATTGTAAATGAGTTTCACGTTATCTTGTTTTGTGTATATGAGAATCATAAATGGACGTTAATAAAATGAAATTAATATTAATGTTGAGTTTTTTATGAATCTCTTTGAAGTCAATGCCCTCTTTTATTATTCTTATGTCACTGTATTGATGGAGATCAGTTTGTGTGCCTGTTGTTATAGCAAAGATGAATTTACCACAAGAAATTATGGCCCGAGTTTAAAAGACTGAATTGGACTAATATTGGGAAAATCTTATGATACTTATAGAGAGAGATGTGACAATATTAATTAGATGGATAATAAAAATATTAAGGACATTTAGAACAGATTAATACCATCAAATTCTATTAATTAATTTTAGAGCTAATATTAACTTGTTAATGTTTAATTAATTCTGTAATTATATATTTTGCAATGAAGATGAACAATTGAACCTGTATTCAGTTATATAAAACTGTTTACTTAATATTATCATAACATGCTATTCTATGATAGCATTTTAGTATTAAAAACAATTGAATTACATAGTGTTACAATAATAAGTTTAAGCAACTAGTGTCATAATGTTATATTATTAATGATGACCAATATTAGACTGTTTATAATTCTGGTATGCAAAACCATAATTTTGAAAACTAAATATTGCTGTGTAAAAGGCTTTCTATTTATCTTTATAATTCAGGCATTAAGTTACAAATAATTACATTAGATATGTAATGATTAAGAAGCCAATGCCATCCTTGTGTTCTTTACAAAGAAGCCAATGCCATCCTTGTGTTCTTTACAGCACATTACATGAAAAAAATTCTGAAAAAAATATGTAATGTATATATTAGTTGTTTATTGGTTCATAACATTATGTTGGGACAAAAATATTGTATACTGTACTTTTATATTTGTAGAAAACATTTTCAGATGTGTTAACAACATGGAATTTATGACAAATTATGTATATTACTTCTCTAATATTCCTAAATACTATTAAGACTCTGTGCCAATAGCAGAGACAAATAAAGATTATTAGTAGTTTTAAATAGCACGAATTTTCTCGGTGACATTCAGTATAATATAGCTAATTATTTATGAGAAAATCAGTCAAATTTCATTAATTTTTTTCCATTTACTGGACTTGTTTCAAAGGCTGTTGCCTTTATCATCATGGTTCCACTGTCAGCATCCCAGAATGATATTTAGATGTCACTCAACAGTAATCTCATCACTAAGTGTGTAAAATCTACAGAGGCACATCTTAACACCATGCTGGGAATCTGACCAGGGAACCATTCTGATGATGGAAGGCAGCAGCTTTCAAAACTGTCAATGTGAAAAAAAAAAATTACTGAACTTTGAATAATTTCCTCTTAAATAATTTGCTATATTAAAATATGATTAAGTTCACTTTAAGCCTATTACATAAATGTTGTAATTGCTCAGTAATTAATGAGCATCATAAGGGCAAGAGTACGATGGAGAACCCGGTCAATTATAGGGGAATTGCACATTTGTCAAATCTTGGCAAGATTTTCAATGGAATATTCAAAGACAGAATTAATGAATGAGCTAAGAGAAATGAATTAATATCTCCATTTCAGGGTGATTTCACGAGAGGCAGAAGAACAACTGATATTGTATTAATAAATATAACATTAATTGTTAAATATCTGTCAAAGAAACGAGGTAAATTGGATGCAGTATTTATTAACCTAGAGAAAGCTTATGATAGGGTAAATAGGGATGCATTATGGCACAAACTGTGGAGCAAGGGAATAAGTAAAGAGATGATTAGATTGCTTCAAACAATCTGCATGTACAACACATTTCGTGTTAGAATTGGGGGAGGGTAAGGTGTCAAAGGAAGTTGATCAGGATTGAGGATTGAGAGAGGAATGTCCTATATTGTTTAATTTGTTCATTAATGATGTGGTGTTAGCATTACAGAAAGTTAATGAGCATATGCCAGTAATAAATAAGCAAGAGATTCCTGGATTATTATGAGATGATTTAATGGTAGCATCCTTCTCAGTGATTGGACTGAAGAATGCAATTTCAGAAATAGTTAGATATTGTGAGGAGTGGGATCTGAAAGTGAATTATGGATTTTAAGAAAGGAAATAAACTTAGTAAGGAAAAAAAGTGGTCCATCGGAAATAGCATCTACATTGTAAAAGAGTTCACATATTTGGAAATACAATTTAGTAGCTCGGTTCAGTGGGAAAGACAGGAAAGATTCACACTAGCTACAGTGAGGTTGGCAATGACATTAAGGAAATGTCTATATTTTGCTTTTAATATGGATATAGTTTGGTGTAAAAGAGTATACAATGCTCTAGTGTAATCAAGGTGGGCCTATGTTATAGAGATATGGGGAGTGGAGGATAGTTGGAAAGAAATATATAAAATACTCAATATGTTTTGTAAAACTATGTTAGGAATTCCACTAAATGCAGCCAATGCTGGTGCCCTGTGAGATATAGGAGTGATAAGTGTAAGAGGATGGGTGATATGAGAGTATTAAAATGTTGGTTTAGAGTATAACAGATGCCACATGGTCATATTTTGAAAGAATGTTTAAAATTTCAGGAATCCAGTTTAAGAGGAGCAAGTGCGGTTGGGAAGGAAGGATGTGAATTGACACGGAATGGGATGGGAGAGGGTTGGTTAGGAAGGGATAGTTTGCCGGTTGGATTTTGGAAGATGATTAGTATCAAATTCGAGGATATAGATGGACAAATTTTGTATGCGGATACCAGAAAGATAGGTTCCTTACTGTTATTTCCATTAAAAGAGAATTGTATGAATGAGGCTCATATGGATAAATGTAATAAGAAAAAGAGGGGAGGGGTTAGCATGGTTTAGATTAGGAATATGGTGACTAGAGGGAATTAGAAGAAATCTAGAACAGAAAGTGTGTCCAATGTGTAGGAGCAATGAAAATGCCATTCACATGCTATTTGAATGTCCAGGAACAAGAGAGTGGAGGAGTTAGTTGATCGAAATAAAGTGGGTTCATATAAGATCTGAGATAGCAGTAAAGGGACAAATCTCATTTAAGGAATTTACAGAAATATTTATATAGATTTAAAAATAAATGATTATGGATGATTAATAAGTAAATTATCTTTGGATTTACTGATTTAGATTTATGGCATGGAGTTGTTTCAATTAGATTAAATAATCATGGATATAGTATTGTATTCTCAATTTATTATTTTAAGGTGTTAAGTGTTGACATCCACTCATCTTACAGAAACACACATATTGAATACATGAAACTTACAGAATCATGTTTAGATCAGGCCTTCTTTACCTTTGAAGGAAGGTTCTTTAAACAAAAATCAGCTTTAGTAATGGGTAGCCCTCTCTCTTTCCATTCCTACCAGATATATTTAGGAGTTTCTTTGAGAGGCACATCACAAAAGCCTTTCCCTACTATTTAAGACTTGGCATTGATATGTGGGTGATATTTTTGCCATTGTACAAACAGATATATAGAAGATGCAATCAAACTATTAAATTTACAGGAACGATCAAATCAAAGAAACTGATATCAACAACACTTTACTTGTTTTGGATTTGAAGATTATAAAAAGCATTAACAAGCTGGAATTTGGAATTTACAGAAAAGACACACATACACTGATAATAATATAAAAGCTCACAGTTTCAACCATAGACATCATAAAGAAGCAGCATTTAACAGTGTTTTTTAGATTGTCAATGTACTTCTCAATAAAGAGGAATATAAAAAAGAATACTTACACATAATAGAAACAGTCAAATTCAATGGATTTAACACACACACACAAAAAAAAAATGACTGATCAAAAAATAAAAAGATTCATAGGAAAAAAGAAAATTAAACAAATTACTATACTCAGCATTTTATCTAAAGAAAAAACTTACCATAAGTTCACTTACCAACCATACCTCCTTTACAAATTTCAAAAAATTTTAAACAATACATTATCTTAGCTCCTAAAAATAGTTGGCAAATTGTTGAAACTAAATAAAACAGACTCCAGACCTAAAGAATAAAATTCTGGCATATATAAAATTAATTGTAGAGACTGTAAAAAGGTATACAGAGGCAAGACAAAAAAAAATTGAGTATGAGATTGAAAGAACACTGTAGAAATACTAAACATAAACAAATAGAAAAATCAGCTGTGGCAGCACATTTCCGGAACAAACATTACGAAATAGAGAACATCACATTGTTACAAGAAGTTCAACACCAAAAGGAACTGAATATATGGGGAAAAAAATTTATAAAGATATATAAGTATAGGCTCATAAATTTTGATATCCCAGATGCAGACAACATTTTGTTTAAGTTTATTAACAGACCATCCACAGTAACTTATACCTACAACATAGTTTGAACCGTCAGTTGTTCTATGGTGGACAATGTGAGCAAGGTCTCAAAATACATGTCCAAGTTTTAATTTTAAAAGCTTTAAGAGTGGAAGGATGATATTTTTAGTTATACTTTTGGAAGTTTTTGATATTATACAGTGGAGGGACATTTAAAATCTACCAATCGCAAGTTGGCCACTTAATGGAGCAATTGCCAAATCCCCCCCCCCCCTGCACTCACTGACATTTGTGGAACCATAAAACTTTCTCTTTTTAATACTTGTATATTACAAATTACATAAATGAGTTCTGTACTCACTCCTCTTACAGAAGATACTATTTAGGCTCATAAGTTAAAAAGTATTGTCAAATGTAAATGGTAGTTTCTTTAGAACATGCAGATATTTATTTGGTTGGACGGTTGCTAGTGGCCATTGGGGATGCTAATATTTATACTTTTTTCTGTAGATTCTCAATAAAGAGCTTCCAAATTTATTTGCATTTGCTATTAAATTGCGCATATTTCAGCATATTTTCTCTGTTTAGGATAGTATTCTGGGCTTACACAAGGGAAGTGATTGTCCTTAATCACTTTCATCCTGAAGAGATGTTCTGACAGGCAATCATGCCCAACAATTAAATACTTTGGGCACTCCAATTTTTATTGGTTTCAATAAATGATTTTGAAAGTCTTTAGATTTTCATATGATTTTTCCTTTAAGATTTTCTTCGATATTGTGTTATTCTTGTACAGTTGTTAATTTTTTTATGAGTTTCAATTCAGAAGAAATCTCTCGTTCAAAAGATGGTTTTAATTTTATGATGGCTCTTTTTTTTATTTATATATCAGCAATCTTATTCCCCTTTAATATTATATGGTTGGAGATCCAGCATTATCCATCCATTAGCATTTAACCCTCCCAAAAAATAGTCAGAAGTCTTGTATGCAAAACAGGCATAAATAGCATCTATCACTTCATCATACTTAGATTTCCTTCCTCGAAGGACCGTCTTGAGTTTTGGGAAGAGGAAATAGTCACTGGTAGCTAAATCTAAGGTATAGGGCACATGGTTGAACTCTTGAAACCACATTTCTTCACAGCTTCCTTTGCAACAAGAGCTGTGTGCACAGGTGCGTTGTCGTGAAGAAGGTGCAAACCACCACTCAGCTTTCCTTGTCTTTTCTCTTTGATGAAAGCACATGGTCTGTGCAGTAGGCCAGCATATTATTTTCCATTTACTGTGGTGTTACTCCCTTGAAGTCAATGAAGAGTATTCCTTCACAGTCCCAAAAGATTGTGGCCATGATCATCTTGGTTCACTTAGTGATCTTGGCCTTTAGAGGCAGTGCCTTGCCAGGTTTATGCCACTCCATTGATTCTCTTTTGGACAAGGGATCATAGTAGGGTACCATAATTTCATCTACTGTAACAATGGTTTGCAGAACTTCTTTCTCATTGTTATGGTAGAGCTTAAAAAATACCCAACAACAGATGACTCATTGCTGCTTTTGGAATGAGGAAAGAAGCCTAGGCACCCATCTTGTACCAACATTATTCGTTGTCTAAATGTTCGTGAATAATTCAAAGGACTGTTATTTTAGAAAGGTCCAACTTTGCTGCTATTTCTGTAACTTTGAGCCGCTGATGTTCCATTATTTGTTCTTCCACAAGAGTGATGTTTTAAGGAAGAACATCTCCAAGGGCCAACCTGCATGCTCTTTGTCTTCAATGCTTTCTCAAATTCAAAAAAGTTTGGCACATTCTTTCATGATAAAATATGAGGGGGATGCTTCCCAATATACACTGTCCAATCGCAGTTTCATTTCATTTGGAGTAAGTCCTCCTTTTGTGAAAAACTTAATTATAGCTCTATACTATATTTTCAACGTGTCACAATCTTCTACACATAGCCTTCTTTATGCAACTCTATCTGAACAACTGAACACATTGGAGCAGAAGTTACAGCTGTAATTATTTATTTAACAGATAAGCTATGACACCAGATAAGGGTTTCGTGGAGGCAATAATTCTTATCGGCAAGGCTGGAAACTCGTGGACCTACCCTCATAATTCATTTATACTTTGTAGTGTTGCTTTAGTCACTTAATGTACCAATTCTTTTATTTATAATAAGTCTATACAGTGCATTTTCTGAAGCTGTTCTAATCATTGCTTTACCATAAAATTTGTTAGCATACTGTCCCGAAGGTATATACTGAGAAAATTCTTTACAATATATTCCAAAGCCTGCATCTCCATTTTTAAGAGATCCATCTGCACATGCTCTACACCAGGTATCAGTCCAGTAATAGTTGTTTATTGTGCTAAGTGCTGTAAATCTTAATACTTCAGGTAGGCTGTTGTTTTTAGAGACCATGGTATCCAAATTCAGTTTCATGGTGTTATCTATGTATTGTAAAGGGTAGATTGACATAATGGTAGGTTTAGTGATTATTTTTAAAATTTTGTCTAAATCTTCTTTCTGTTATATAATTTTTGAAAGTGTGTTGTGTTTTTAATCATTGTGTACTGTCAGGAATATAAAACTATTTATTTCTGTGTTAATTACTTTTTAATTTCTGTCCCAATATTGCTCTGTTTTAATTGGCAGGTTATTAGTTATGTTTTTCATTGTACAAATTTGTGCTTTTACAGCTCTTGTTATTATTTTCAATGACCTAGATTGTATTGTATTCAATTTAGTTTTAAGTTGGTTATTTATTGTGGTATTACCTCATTTCCATAGAGCAAATTGTGTTTTATGTAGTGTTTTTGTGTGTCATTAAGGAGACCTGTGAAACCTCCCCACATGCAGATTGTGTATTGTACAAAATTGGCAACTTTTCCAACATCTCTTGTAATAAAACTCCAAAATTTATTTACATTGTTTGTAGTATCCAAGTTTTAAAAAGGTGAAGAGTTATGACACTGTGTGTTCACAGCAGCAGATGCCAACAATGGAGGGGTGTTCTGCAATTAAGTGGCAAATTTGCAAATGGAAGGTCTTAAATGCTCATAAATTTAAAAGAAATACTGAGATTAAAACCACATTATAGTCCTACACTATCCAGGATTTATAGTCTGCCCAATATTGATAAACCAATCATTAATAGTATAAATACACCCACATTAAATTTGCCCAGTGTTTGGCAAACTTAGAAAATTTTGACATTTTGAGTATTCAAAACCATATTAACTAGTGGATATAAATTAACAACACACATATAATGTCTGAAGACTCTGTTCTCTCTTTAAATGTTTTAATATTTTTCACTAGCATACCAATCTAGAGGTTATCTTTTTAATTGAGAAAATTGTACCATTCTGCAAATTTATTTAAAGAGAAATTAACAAAAATCTGCATACATTGGAATTTCTTTACTTACAGTGGGAAAAATTTAGCAACAGAATTCTAGTTTGGTAATGGACATTCAACTTTCCCTATTATTAGCAGATCTATTTATTAGGTCATGGAAATGCAGATTACAAAATGCTTTCCCTTCATCTCTAAAACTTGGTTTCAATATGTAGATGACTTTTTTACAATTGAACCTAAAAAACAAACCAATGATGTATTAAAGCTGCTTAACTTACAAGATCAAAGCATGGATTTTTACCATTTTTGTACCTGAAGATTCAGCAAGGAAGAATTAGCAATGGAACATCAACACATCATCAATATTGCATATAATTTGATTGCACACTAGTGGATAAGAAGATACAAAATAAACATTATATTAAAAAGCTACTAAAAATTTAAAGATGTACTCTGAGCCAATAATCTGCCAAATCAACTGCCAGTGCTGCGAGAAAATTTACATCGGCAGAATAAAATTGAATTTTACAACTAGAACAAAAGAACATTTTAGGAACGTTAAATATAAATAGAATGGCTTATCAACAATTGTTGCACATTTTTTGAATAAAAAATCACAACTTCATAAGAGAAACAAAATCATTGAAGTCTGTAAAAAGAATCCCAAGGAGTTAGCAATTAGCGAGAGGATGTTTATTCTGAAAAATAACGATTGAGTCATGAATCAGGTTACATTATGTGTTCAATATTCTTGAGTGTCATTCGCCATAGGACCTAAGAACAAGAAAATCTATCATATCACTACTTGTACTACAGTAGGGCCACATTATGCATGTGCAGGTAGCATCTTTTAGTTAAACTTGAGGGAGGCTTTGTCACGTGTAGTTGTGCTTGCATGTCTTAATTGGTGCTTTCATTATGTGAAATTGTGCACTAGTTGTTCTTTGTCAGTTATCCACTATCTAAATATAGCTTGAAAAATGGATTATTATGTACAATACTTATGTGCAAATGGATTCCTGCAGAGAATGGTAAGGCAATTCACATGAAAATATCCTGGCAGTTGTGATTTAGATAGAGAAACTGTTTTCCAACTTGTTAAAAAGTTAAGGGAGACAGAATCTCTCAGTAACAACAAAATGTTCCAAAATGCCATGTTCATAGTGAAAAAAAATTAGATTAAACACAGCAATTTCCTATGCAGATGCTTAGCAATGTACTGTCATTGAAAGCCATAATTTTTAGCATCTCTTATAACGCAGGTTAGCTTATTATTATTAATTATAAACACAGTATAATTTTATATTTTCAGTAAAAATATAAATGGGTACTAAAAAAAATATTACTTTATGTGCAGCAGCTCTATCTCCCTATTTCTGATTCCTATGGCTGCATTTCCTCAATAAGCAGCCATGCTCTGAGAGCCTGTAACTCAAATTCCACCACAACCAAAGAACTACTGTGTCAACTCATATTGGAACTACCAGATGTCTCCAGATCGTCCATCAACAATGCCAGTTTATGCATAGTTGCTGATGGTAGCAAGGGCTCTTAAAAACATGCCTTGCAGTATAGTGTTATTATATACCAATTGTTTCATGTTGTCTAAATGTACAACAGACTTATGCCAGAGTGAGAGGCTTAAGAGTTAGAGATCTAAAACTGTAAAAGCAACTGAAAAGCTATATAAAAGACAGAAGTATTAGAAAAATATTACTTGTATGAATTGATATATATACTGCACTTATGTAACAAAAAAAAAAAAAAAAAAAAAAAAAAACAACTTTGTCTATACAGCTGCATGCTGGACCTAACTCAATTTAAAAAAAAACCCTGCTATATTCAAAAGCTGTGTAAAACAACTTTATGTTTACTCTTTAAAGAGTATGTAATACACAGTAAATTTGTACTTGAAGGACTTATAATAGACTGGAAAAGAATGCTTGAGCATGGTGTAGCATGCTTAAAATTAGCCCAACACTAGTCAAGTCACTCAGTCACATTCATCCCATTCTTAATCGCTGCTCAGCTTACGATTTATTACACAAACCCTTGTATTTTTTACAGTTTTGTAGAGTTTTAAATTGTCTTGTTCTGTTCTGCATTGTTCTATTGTACAACAAAAAGTAATTTATAATAGTAAACATTCTGTCTTTTATTAATATTTAAGCATTCTGTTATTTCATCATGAGAAATTTAAAATGTGTTTTTTAAAAAGTGAAGGTGTATGAAATCCAAAAATTTTGAAGAAGGTAAAAGGCGTATATGCACAGTAATTGCCTTTTTGAAAAAGTTTTATCAAGCATTAACCTCTACAAATATGTTCTAGTCTAGTATTGTAATCATATACTGAAGACTTAGCCTTAACATTATAATTAAAAGTTAAACAGTAAAATACAAGAGTGAAAATGTGAAGGTTCTAAAGTAAGGACCTTGAAAAATCTCAACCGTAAATACTTAATATGAGAAACGTGCAATATTTAATGAAGAATTCTTTATTTTGAATTAGATAACTTTTGTTTTATTATAATTTAATAATAATTTATTTGCTACAAATAGGTATCTAATTTTTTAAATGCCTTTAAGCTGCTTGGATGACTTTCCAGATATAAATGGAAATTCCGCAATAAAGAAGACAAAAATGCTATTTTTATGATTTCAATGAACCCTTCATTTATATATATGAAATGAAAGAGCATTTAATGCATTTTAATCTCAAAATGAACTTTTGTAAAATTAGAAGTTAAAATGGGTACTTTTAACCTCAATTACATCATAGTTTTCAGGATAAAACTGCTTGATAAAGATTGCCATATTATAGACAGCTACCATACTACTGTCATATATCACCATTGTTCACCACCTGTGGTGTCTCAATAATAAAAACAGGCATTAAACACTATTTAAAAAAATCATTTGAACTTCTGACACCAGTTTTAAGATAAAAACCCCTGATTTATGCATACTCATAGAATGAGTTAGTCTGTAACCAGAATTTACCTATTTTTTATCTGGCAACATAATTAATTATTAAACCTAAACTTATAACTGAAATGTATGATATAACCCTATAACAAAAGCACTTTAAATTTTAAAATTAAAAAATTATCCCTATTAATGAGTTTAAAGATAAAAGGTGTAAACACCATTTATACCATTTGTCCTTAGCCATTATATAAGATATAAAGTTGATCAAGAAAGCCACGCAATGCCAGCATGCTGATCAAATGCCCCCCCCCCCCTCCGCAATACTGCCCTCTATCAGTGAAATTGTAAGACAGAGATAGAGTAAGCAGAGGTTGCCACTGCAGGCCAAGGCTCACTTCAGGCTGTGGTGCCAAATGAGGAGAAGATAGAAAAATAAAGAAAAATTTATATAAAATCAAATTATACATGACAAGAATACTAGACATCTTCAGAATCTGATGATTTAACATAGTAGAATGTTAAGAAATACTGCGATGTCTGCTGAAATGGATTTGAGTTTTGCTCTGGATATGAGCTTTTCTTTCATAAGATCTTCTTCAGCTTGAGATAAATACATCTATTTAAAGCTACCTCAGGTTTCATGAAGGAAAATAATATTTGTGAATTAATGCCTGCTATGTTCAAAAGTGTGGAAAATCAAGCCTGTGAAACTAAAGTATTGTCCTTCTGAAATCCAAACAACAATTTCCCAATTACTCGTACATCCTTCCTCATTGTTCCAACACAGTTGATTTCCTTCTGCAGCAAATATTCAGAAAGTGAGTCACTTGGGTACCAAATGTCAATTGTTAGATTTCTATTAGAATTTTCTATTGGAACTACTAGTCTCTTCACTATGTCATCAGAAGCATTAATTATTCTGCACTGTCCTTCTGGTTGCATACTGCAATAAACCTCCTGGTTACTATTGTAAAACATTTTTGCATTACACAATGCAAACATTTTTAGCCTATATTTAGCTGGTTTACTGGGCATGTACTCCATTCATCCACAGCAACCTCTGAAAGATGAAGCATTTCATCTATTTTAGTAAATTTGCCCATGCTGTAAGATTTTGTACAGTTAGCAACAAAAGCCTCCAGCACTTTATGAATTGCAGCCAACTTATCAGTTTTTTGCCTGGCATCCATTTTTTCTAAATATATCATCAAACTGCAATGCTGTAAGTTTTACAACATTCAACACCTCATTATTTAGAATGCACTAAGCCAACTGAGAACGTTAATCAAGGAAACAGCAACTATCATCACATTGTCAAGCAAGCATCAACAATGGAATAAACTGCATGGTGATGCAATAGCTTTGGGTTAAAACATTGATAAAACATAAGATACTACTGGTGTTGTATTTTTTACAACAATGCCTGCCAGAAGATTAAAGCTGAAAATGTGGGTGAGAATTCTGTAAAAGCTGGTAGGTCAAACTTTTTTTTAATTAAGACCATTGTTTGCCTATTGGCAAGACACCAACACTACTTGTCTCTGTATATATCATGAGAACATGGCAATGCTTATAACAAACAATCTTGAAAAAAATCTACCCTTAATTTCAGCAGTAGCCATTTCATGGTCTGTGAAAATGGAGTGTGTTGATGGAAAATACAACACATGTGCACACAAACTTGAAACAGTTTCAGCAGGCACATATGAAGATACACTTTTAGAACCACTGCAATACTATGAATAATAAGAGACAGTGAAGGAAGAGTGATAGAAGATGGTATTGTAAATGATTCCTTTGAAATACTATACTACCTCTTCCATTGTTATTTGAAAGGAAAATTTCCAAATGCTTCTTGACAAAGCTTCTGATACCAAGGTCCTCTTCCTATTCGTAGAGAACTACAGTACTATTCACCAAAATTAGGTGCAAAGTACACGTTGGTCACATTATCAGATAACTTTGCTCACAGCATGCTTTTGGCACAAAAATAACGTAAAAAGTTATGCAATTGTCTCAGACTATGTAAAATTACACTGTTGCACAATTCACTGATGTACTTATTAATGAGCTAAAAGTTTTGCCCCAAATGTCAAAATTCTATAATATTTTTTCAGAAGGAGCACCCCAACATTTTAAGCAAAGGTTAAAATTGATCTTTTGCAACTACTACCCTAAATCCTATGAATTGGCACTTTGCCACATCTCGTGGCAAAGGGGCATTTGATGAAACTGGTGGTATAGTGAAGCAGAATGTATTTGATGCTGTACAGTTGGTAATTTCATCCCACAGATACCATATGTATTTCTGATTGTGTTAAAGCAACATCAGAAAACACAACAATTTTGTGTATTTGCAAAAATGATAAAGAAAACAAGAAAAAAGACCTTGATTATTTGTGGAGTGGAATTACAAAAACTTACTGTATACATAATCTTCACTGCATTCAGACACAATAATCATTCGTACCAAAAATATGTTACCTCTGAAGCTAAGGAATCTGCTTTCATTCAAGAAATCTGAAGTATACTACTAAGTACAACCAACAGTGCCATCAATCTTAAGTTCTACAGTTTTCATCAAGTATGAAAATTGGTATGCAGTGAATTGGCCAATATTTCAGTACTGGTTTATTGGCTATATACTTTCCAATTCAGGAAGAGGAAATTATATTCAAATTAGTCCTGAACTTAATGAGCTTGAAGATGTTAATTGTACTGCATTTGCAAATCCTGGAAAAGTTTCTATTATCTGTCAGAACTCTCATATCCACTATCATTTCAAGGTCTTAATACCTCAAGTTCAACAATATTGACTTCAAGAACATTGTAATCCTCTTTGTGAAGACAAATATATATAACTATCTTATATCTCCAAGAGCAGGCTTTATATAACACTTGAGTGATTTATTTTTCATGTAATATATTTAGTTATGTTCAATGTTTTGCCTTTGTGTGCTGGTAGCATTGGTTAACTGAAAACTTTAATAAATAATAAGTAATCTTCATTTAATTTGTTCATGCAAATGTTTACCCTTTAATCTTCAAAAGAGATAATCACTTGAATATAAATGTAATTTACATCAGCAGACAAAAAATGTGAAGGCTATAACCATGATCTGTTAGTCTTAACTAATAGTATAGAGAATTGCATGTATCATATATTTTATAGTATGTTATGTCACATACTACTGAGTGCACTCCACAAAATGAAATATAAGCTCATACCTTAATACACAGAAAATTTTATATACATTTCAAACATTGAATAATCTTGCCCTTTCACTGTTTTTCTATATTGAAAGGTTTAAGAAGGCCCCCAACTATGTACAGTATGTCAAGCCCTGCAGATAAACATCTACAAAAGCTTATTATCTACCAAATGATACAAAATTGATGACCCACTATATGGTTTAAGTGCACAGTATGAACATATTAATATATATATATATACACACACACACATGCTATACAAATGTTAGTTTATAACTGTGGAATCACCATAATCTGCAAAATGTACTACTATACATTTACTACTTACACTACAAAGTAATACATTTACTACTTACACTACAAAGTAAGTTATATTAAAACAAAAACTCAAGAGCTCAATAATGATTTGTGGAACTCAACGATTCATAGCTTCTTACTTTGATTAGTTTTTCAATTATCTGTCAGATTGCAGTGAAATCTTATTTGATGATTCTAAGTCATAAAAGTTTAATTTTTACAGCACTGAAGCTATGACATCTAACCTCTGGACATGTGGGAACTATGAACTGAAACATATAGTGATGCAAATTGCTTTCACCATAAAATCTAGTCATCTGATTTACTACCCAACCAAATAGAAACTGCATTTGTCTTCTATGCAACAATCAATGCCATAGATAACATCTTGTGGTGCACTAAAAGTAAAAAATCATTGATAACATACAGTGAAGAGGTCAGTCATGCGACAAGGTCCTGAAACTCTTTATGAACAAATGAGCGCACTTTTTTTAATTATTAAAAGTCTAATTTCTGCACTAGAATATTATGATTTATGTTATTAAATGCTTTAGCTATTATTTATCATATACATTCCTTATTAATGTTAGAAATGAATGGCGACCCATTCTCAAATTTTATCTAGCATAATTTAATTTGCAATCTCAATCTCAGTACTGTAAAACTGCTTTCACCTGCTTATATATTATATGTAATTCTACCTGTAATCGTGAACGCGGTCAAAATACAATATATCAACAGAAGTTTCCCATTATCCCTTCTCAAATAAACTTAAGTTTTCTTGACAAAAACAAATGTTTAACATCAGCCTTTATCAAGGATTTATTGTTGTTAAATGTAAAACCTAACCAGAAAATAAGCACGACCTATGTACTGCTGGGAGCTGGAGAGAGGGCTTTATCTGCCAAGTAAAACATTACGCACAGCATGTGCATCATCTGTTCAAATACTTATGATTCGGTACATTCTCATAACGTTAACGAAAACAGAATATTAATAGTTGCGTTGTCGCGATATTCCTCTCTCTAGCCTTCTCTAAAGCTCCCAGCAGTAACTTACACTGCTCGAATAACCTTACCATAACATGTTCAAATGCCCAAAATTAATATATATTACAAACATTAGCTGTCTATAGAAATTCTTATTAACTTACCCAAAATGTCCTTTCTTCGACTGGCATGAGGTTCTTCAGTATACGTCCATTCAAAATCTGTCCTAGATACATGTGCACCCATTTTTACTCATTTAAATAAGATACGCAACTGTATGAAATAGGCTTTAGCACGAAAACACAAAACTCATTACTCAGTCTCACATTTGCAGCCCTGACACTTACAAACTCATTTCAGCGGTTCCAGAAGATACCGCTATTACTACCAACCACGCCCCCATGTGCCGTAAAGTATGCTGGCAAGCTTATTCATGGGCAAAGAAGTCCACACTTTGCGATATATCGATAGAAAGCGTTATCAGCGCTCCTAACTACCAGACATTATCAGATTTTACTTTGACATAGAACATAAAGAAAAGTGATGAAATCAGAGTTGAAAAAAAAGTAGTTGCCATATACCCATGGCGTAACTGACGGTCCAGCAGAACTCTTGATGAAAAAATAAAAAGTTTCAATATAAAAAACGGAAGAAGAAGAAGAAGAAAAAAAGATGATGTAAATAAGTTGTCATATGGGAGAAAAAATAATACAAACACGACAGTAAAAGGGGGAAAAAAAAAAAAAAAGAGTTTGCAACTTTTAGTATAAAAACGCCGGTGAATGTCAGCAATCAGCAAACTGAGTATTGAAAATTAACACGAGTCTGTAGTTTGTCGCTGCGCGGCGGGCCGCCAACAATGCATATTAGGTTACATTCGTGAACGGCGAATGTATTGGCTTATTTTTCGTTGCTTCAGCATTATTGAGGCAGATGCGTGACACTGTGCTTTGACATTACATCAAGTCTATTACAGTTGTAGAAGAGTGAAAGTACCGGAAGATTCCTTTAAAATAACATAACCACACATTGACCTTTGACGCAAAATGTTGCAGGGGGTTTAGAACTATATTTTAGATCTCTGGCCATAGGAGATGTTCGGTAAACAAAATAAACATTATAAATCGACGTCCAAGTAGAAGATGGGGGTAGAATTAAACTTGAGTTTTAACCAATAGAAATTCTTGCGTAGGTTAGGGAAGACTATGTCTATTCAAGGAAGTCGTAAAATACGATATTTTATAATATCACGACCGAGCGACTTTATAGAAATTCACATTTTGATATCGGGCAATCAGTAGTCATTTAGAATTAATCAGATTTTGATATCGGGCAATCAGTTGTCATTCAGTAGTGATCAGAGAGATAGTTGGTCAAATACTTTATTGCCACACAGATAGGAAACCAGTTAGTCGTTTTTGAGTTATCAAAGCAGTTTAATTCAACCGTCAGCTACATAGTGTTAGTGTATAACGAACCGAAAGTGAACAGTCAGAGATAAATAGTGACTAGAAATATTGAGTGATATGAAAAATGTGTCTCGAATATAGTTTGTATTTCACGCTTAGTTTAGTTTAGACCGTGCAAGCATGGACTAAATACCTCTTAAAGCAGTCCTTAAGAAGCTACAGATACCAAAACGCACGAAAAGACATAAAATAGCTGATTAATAAATTGAGTCAATGCCATTCTGTGAGTTTCTGTGTACTGTGTTTGATTCCTTCGCCTTCCCGTTGACCCAAACGAGTCACGAAACTCCAGATTCCCGGAGATCAAACTGAGAATAGCTGGGGTACAGACTACGAATTAGAGAGGACATCGGGAAGAAGAGGCTTATTACGAATACAATCAACGCCACCTAATTAATCCCTCAATCAATTCCTCCCCCTCCTTTCCTTATGAATAAAAATTGCCACACCTTTGATTGTATTACAGCAAATTATTTTTATTACTTTGTTATAGTTTATCATTTGAAATCTTCTTTCAATTATCAATGTCTTTTTAATTTTATATTTACAACTTTTCAGCTGATCTGAGTTATTGTTCCTGTAATAACTGACCCATTATTTGTGGATTTTTTTATTCTCTGCCATTAATGAAAAACACTTTTATCAATTGCAGCCAGGGGCGCCCACTAGGTCATTTGTTGAGGGTTGCATAGAAAAATGTTGAGAATTTCTTAGCTAAGAAGTATTTATCATCATTATCTTCCTTTTCTTCATGGAGACCTCATCTACCTTGCGATGTAGAAGATTATGATTATTATTGTTGTTATTGTTAGTAGTAGTGATATGGTGGTATTGGTGCTAACTGTAGTAATGGTACACATTTTTATATGACTTTTAATAGGTATTCACATTTATTATTTATGACAGACCTCTAATCTTTGAACAAGGGTTGCACTCTTCTTGATTTTACTACAAACTTTCTCATTACAGTTAATAAAGTGTTGCTTATCTTTATTAATTCTTTTCCATACAAGACTAGAAGTCTGCTGTCTATTGTTGTTGGATGCGTCCTCATCTTCACAAGCTGCAAAATGCTGAATGATCTCTTAATGGTACATGTAACTAATGTCTGGTGGAATTAGACCAATTTGAATATCTTTGAAAACATAAGAGTAGAATGTCTTGGCTTGTTTTAGCAAATCAATGTACTTAAATTTTTCATTTTCCAACAGATGCGTCTGCTTCCATATTTCATACTAGCCTTGTTTCAAATTATCAAAATCTCAGTAGAATTCTTTCATTATGTTTACTTTATCTAAGATGTTTAAATAATCTTAATTTCTAAGGTTCATTTGATACCCTTTAGGTCACATGTTGAAAATGATGAGAATGATATGACAAATGTATTGCTATGCCATTTTATTTCAGTTGTTTATTTTCAAATCCCTCCATATCCAAAAAACAAAATGTTCAATATTGTGGTGGCTTTTTTTCTAACAATTGTAGCCATTAATCATTGGTTAACTGCTCTCATAGATTTTATAGACTTTATTATGAAGTAATTGTTAGTAGGTATCAGGCTTGCCACTTTATGGTACCTTCTAAAACAACACCCATTTGCTGCTGTGGATTCAAACCAATTTTTAACCTATTCCATGTACAGGAAATCAAAAACATATTACTGCATTTGCAGGGATATGAGAATTATCTTGCCTAATTATTGTAGTTCTTATTTATAGCGGGATGCATGTTACTGTTATAATATACAGTAAATTAAATAAACTTGCTGTTGCATGGAATGAATCCATGGACAATGATTTCAGTCCTATTTTGCAAGCAAAAGTGATGTTCCACAAGGACCAGTTCAATTTTATTTCAAACATTTATCAATGATATAGGAAACTTAAACCCATTTGGCAAGATATTTTTATGTGCTTATGACATATTCTTGTTCATAAAAGTGTACATTGCAGGTAATGAAACATATCAAACTGACTTAACAACTGTGCAGAATTAGTTTTTAAATAATACCTAAATCCTCAATGTTAAGAAAACTAAGTATAAGCTTTTTCAGTATTAATTCAATTTAGAATTGAGCACAGTGAAACACACACATCAATAATCTCTTCTGAGTTGAAATATTTAGAACACTCTTTATGGTTTCACTTGCATGAGATTTACTCAAGACATGTTTTATGGAACATTTGTCCACATGACAATTGTTAAATGACTGTTGCATCATTTGTATAAGTTGAATAGGTAGGTATCTGGGGTTAACTCTGGTGATCTTGTGATAAACTTGAATAATGAGCTGTCTGCTTCCTGGATGTGGAAATTCATAAGGTTTTGCTCATGTTTTATATATATATATATATATATATATATATATATATATAAAAATTCTTTCCCATATGTTTAGTTCCTTTGGTTGTTGAACAGTTTTTAATAATTTGATGCCTTTTTTTACTTCATGTTTTTCATTCCATATATGTGCTGCCACACTGTTTTACAAGCAATCCAATGGAGAGAAGGAAAGAAGTGGTGAAATTTCTCTTCTACTCTTTATGAACAACATTCCAAGAAAAGATTTTTATGAGAGAAAGAGAGAGAAGGGGCAAGAGGAAGCAAGAAAAACTCAACATAGATATAGATCTGCTATATTTATTTTACAGCATTTTTTGGCAGTTTTCTTATTTTTATATTTATTTTACATACACTGACCAGCCTGATTTAAGAAACATTTAAAAATGTAATATTGGCTGGTGCAATTATATCAGTCCATTTTGTGCAAAAACACTGAAAAGCATACTTTTTATATATATGTATATTATTCACAAGATTTTTTAGCCTTAAACATATCTCTTTCATTCATACTTCCCAGTATTACACAAATACCAGATATAGCTAACAAAACATACAATTAATTGCAATAATTTCAAACAAAAATAAAAAAGCTTATGTTCTAATATTAAATTCAATATAAATTTTGTTAAAATAGCACTTTAAAAATATAATAAGTGAATTTCTTCACTGACTAGCACACATTCAAGCAATCACTCCAAGACACTGATAATATATAATGTATATGAGAAAAAACACATTTAAAATATATATTAAACACAGGTGTTCCTAAATTAAATATAATTTTGTATGTTTTATCATAAAGAAAAGGTCACTTTACAGTCAATGAACTTTGTATTTGTTACTTTATCACTTCCTGCATAATCTTATTTTATTTTTCAGTTCTGTACTTGTTCCCCCTCCCCATTTTGCCTTTATTTTATTTATTTATTTTTGTATCAGAAAATCAACTATCTTCAATGACAAACAATGAAACATAAACAAATAAAATTAACATGTTTTATGAACCATTGGCATTAATATCATGAAATGATATAAAGAGAAAGTATTATCTGGACTGAACAGCACATCTTTTTTTTTTATAGGAAAGATATATATTGTATTGTTCCTGTTAAGCTTTGATTATCAGTGAAGCCAATAATAAATTTCCAACTTATGTATAAAAAGAATTTCTAACGGCAATATCAACTTTATGGTGTATTATACAGCCTTCAATTATACTGTTGAAGTTGAAGTTTATATATTCTGATATTATGGGTAAAAATAGTAATTTTTCCTCTTAGAACTTAATAGCTTTGAATTTTAAAACTTTGACAACTAATTAGCATTTAGTGTTTTTTTTAAACATTAAACATATTAGTATTGCTATATTTCAAGATAACAGCATTAAATACCTACAACTGATACATAGTCTTTGATTGCACAACAAAAAACAATGATAGAAAAAACTGGAGATATGAGAGCTACGTCTTATAAATGAGAATTTGTCAGAAATAGGCTAAATTTGTTAGCACTCAAAGAAGTCTTACAATCACTGCCTGCTCACCAGATTTGAACTTGTTAGGCCTTTATAAACCTATAACAAATGGTAGTGCCACAGCAAACTAAGTAAATTAAATTAGTACAAAAAACATTTCTCTAAATTTCACAAGTATTAATTGTATTAACCAAAAGTATGTGAAAGAATTAAAATAAAACACTTTTTTTTTTTTTAATTTTACTCTTTTGGTACCACTGCAAATAATGCTTTCATTATGTCAAATTATGCAGAGATTTAAGTAAAACTTTTTTCAAAACTTCTGAGCCTTAATTACCTCATCTGTTAGCCATATTACTATCACTATTACATTATTAAAGGTTAAACAAAACACCATTGATAGATATGAATAAGAAAAGCAAACATATCAAAAGCATAAAACATGGTTTTACATAATCAGATAGTAACATAGCTTAATTCTATTACAAACCTATATACTAAGTTATGTCAAAGAAATAAACCCAGGTTTTAAATACTTTCACAGAATATATAAGAACTAGTAATTCCTTGCTATTCAAGCTAGATTAAACTAAGTAAAAACTTAATATCTGTCAAGCATATATGTATTTGAAAATAAGACAATTTGGCATGAATAAGGATTTTTCTTTTAGATATACATAATTATAATGAGATGCTTTAGGCCCAAACAGATTCTAGGCTTATTTTTGTTTTCATACTTGCATTATTTGTCCTAAAGACTTTAAGAATATAAGAACAAAGAACTAAAAAAAAGTTTAAAAAAGTGCCATTGAAAATTCTAACTGCCAGCCTTATTAAAAAATGTACATTTTCAAACTTATAACATGCAACATACATTTCAAACACTGTTAGGAATGTATAAATATAATAGGTGTATAAAATTATAAAGCACAACTATTCTGAACTATAAATGTAATAAATAGCATAAACATTCCAATGGAATACCATAGAAAGCAACTTAGAAATAGGTATGGCAGCACTTCTGAATACATTCTAATATCATATAAGCTTATTCTTAATTAGCTAGTCAGTTGATTTAATATGGTCCACTTACCATTGAATTATACAGAACATGTTTCACAGGCTTTTTCTGTATCATTAGCTGTGAGTTGACTGCCAGATTGATGAACTCACAGCTGATGATGTGGTCAAAAGCCTGTGAAACATGTTCTGTATAATTCAATGGTAAGCAGAGCATAAGAGTATTAAATCTACACACTAGCTAATTGAGAATAAATTAATTGCTTTACTGCATTAGTCCCTACACAAAATTTATTTTAAATTAATCATATAAGCTGTTACCTCTTCTGTTTCACAGTTATTTTCATTTTGGAAAAAGTTTTATTAGAGAACTATTTCTAGTTTCAGCTCACATGCTTGTGCCTCAGATGTGAATGGAAGTGAATAATACCATAAATACTAATTGCAGACAGTATTTTCCTGACACTTATATTAGTCCTTACCAGTTTTGTATCTTCCTTTTTGGATACACATTATATTCTGCTAATGGAAGCCCAAAATCACATTAGAAAGAAATAAATAAACAGATACACCTGCCCTCCTTTTCTTTCAATAAAAATATTTATCTCTGAAGTAGCAGTATAGGAGTTTTTTTTTTTTTCTTTCACAGAGGGCAAAAAATTATTTCCGAGACTTCATGAGGCTGTATTAACATAATATTTTAGTTACAGATATTGTAAATGGGATTGATAAACCTCTTACCAGCAACAGTAATTATTAAATGAAATAGTCACTTTACAGAGTTGCTGAATTTTAGTTTTGAATACTTTTATGGAAACTCTTTCAAGTGATTTCATTTGCAAGTCTAATTGTTGCTCATTTACACCATTTATCCAAAAGCCATATTTTTTAATAATGAGTAAAGAGAGGTCTTTCTTTTGTATGTGTACTTTTATACACAATATTATTCAGTGCTTGTTTGCATGGTAAATAAAATTCAATTATCTATTTATTTTATTGTATTTTTCACATATACAATATTCAAATGTCACAGAGTGATTAAAAATAATTTTAGCCATTTGTTTACATTGATTCTGGCAAGTACAAAAAATAGCAATGAATTTTAAACTTTATTTATGCCAATTATAATCAAATTTTTAAATATAATCACAGAACCAACAGCCTTTAAAGTATCTTTAAATTACCAACACTTCAAATTGTGCAGCAATTAGGTAACTAAGCCCATTTATAGTGAATTATGTTATGCCTTTTTAATTATATTCTATCAGCACAGCTGTATGATAAATCTGTACATCTCATTCCTTACTATGACAGCATGGAAGAAAGAGAGAAACAAAGTGCTGTATTTATGTATACAGTTGCAAGTTACTACCAATTTTAGGGAAATGTCACCTTTATGCAAAGAAGATCAGAAGCACAAGGCAACATTTTGGACAAGCTGAAAATTACAATCCTTACTTGAATGTGACTGTTTTTTGAAAGATAAAATGTTGGCTTTACCTAATCTCTTAAGTTTCAGCATTAGCTATGTGGTTATGAAGAATTGATATCCCAGTGGCAGCAACAGAAAATATGAGCTAATTCTTATTCCTTTGATATCAGTTCAGTATAAAATCCTGTGTAAATATTACCATAGTTTAGATATATCACCTTAGATAAAATATATGCTTCCATCAGCATTTTACCCTGATTTATGGAGTTTCATTCCTTCCATATTTTGTTACAATTAACCCAGGTTGAGTATTTAGCATTTTAAGAATTACAATATATTTGGCTCTTTTTTAAAGCAGAAAAAGGAGGAGAGCAAGAGAATTAAATTTCAGGTATTCAATAAATGATGTGAGTTTAATACCTGAATGATTAATCTCATTGGTTGCCTTGTTTTATAAGGCGCAGGAAATGATAAGTTGGCAGGTTATTTTCAATATTAATTCAATTTGGAATCAAACACAGCGAAACACACACTTTTTATGGTTTCACTTAAATCAGATTTACTCAGGACACATGTTTCGTGGACATTTTTTCCACACCATCAGCTGTTCACGACTAATGGATCATTCGTAGAAGTTTGGTAGGTAGGAATCCGGGTGGACTCTGCTGGTCTTGAGATGAACTTAAATAAAGTGTTGTCTGCTTCTGGGATATAAAAATTCATAAGGTTATGCTCATGTTTTTTTTATATAAATCCTTTCCCATATATTTAGTTCTTTTGGTTGTTGAACAGTTTTTAATAACTTTGTCTTTTTCTATTTCATGGTATTCATTCCAAAAATACAAATAGATACGTCAGCTGTGGCAGCACATTTTTGGAATGAATACCATATACAAACTAATAGTAAATCAGCTGTGGCAGTACATTTTTGGAATGAATACCATGATACAAACAAATAGATAAATCAGCTGTGGCAACATATTTTTGGAATGAATACCATGAAATAGAAAAAGGCATCAAGTTATTAAAAACTGTTCAACAACCAAAAGAACTAAATATATGGGAAAGGATTTATATAAAAAAACATGAACATAACCTTATGAATTTTTATATCTCAGAAGCAGACAACACTTTATTTAAGTTCAGCATAAGACCAGCAGAGTCCACCCGGATTCCTATCTACCCAACTTCTAGGAATGATCCATTACTTGTGAAGAGCTGATGATGTGGAAAAAAAGTCCACGAAACATGTGTCCTGAGTAAATCTCATTTAAGAGAAACCATAAAGGAGTATTCTAATATTCCGACTCAGAAGAGATTATTTTGCAGGTTATTATTTGCAAAACTAAATTCTTTTATAAATACATACAGCTATTTATATATTCTGAGAAGATCTCCCGCAGCTCTTGTCACAGCAGCAGCAGAAAAATGACAAAGTTGCTAATATATGCAGGACATACTATTTGCATTCTTGTTACCCATCCCACCTTGCTATACTTCACAGTGCTGTCATGGCAGAATTTCTAGCACTTATTTCTCACTACACCTAGTCAGTCCAGCTGTTTGAAAAAGTGTATTAACAAATGGCACATCTGTCTCCTCTGCTACCTACCTACCATACATTCATCTCTACATTTATTTACACTTTAGGGGAATACATGAAGTTATTGCCAAATCAATAATTCCTTGCATAATAAGACATTAGTCATCATCAAGCTGGTATTGTTATTAGCAGATCTAAAACTGTATTCTAGTTTAGCAGGAAATTATCCTCTTGACTTTTATTCAAATCCAATATATGCTATTACCACATGTTCTGAATATCCAATATATTTCTCTGATTTTTTCAGGCTTGAGCAATGCTTGGACATGATAAAGGATGTTCCTCAAACAACCAAGTAGCAGCAGCAGCAGCAGCAGCAGCAAACTGGCAAAACCAGGTGTGAAGATTGCAGTCATTAGCTGAACAATAGCACCATAAGGATAGAGCCTTTACATCTTAAGATTTTTCCATTTCAGCTATCCTCACTGAAGCTCATTTAGTCTGCAGTTACGCTTCAATCACTACCAAACTCTATCCATTTTATGAGTATCCTGTTGTTTTCTTTTTTTTTTTTTTTTATACTTTTTTACATTAGGTTTTATGATAGTTAACATATTTATTCACAACTTTATATATATATATATATATATATATATATATATATATATATTTTAATTTATATTTGTTCAAATTAGAGTAGACTGCTGTAAGTTTTAAATCACTATTTTAACTCTGCATGAAATAATGCCCATGGTCTCTCACCATTTTACTGCGCATATACTTTTCTATTCAATTGCCAATCATAGATTTCTATTTTATATAAAATTTTCAAAATTATTTACTAACTTTAAACAGCACTGGCAGATTCTCCAAAATGGATTGATGCTCCTCTAAGTTATTTAGCTCCTTGCTTAGACTCTTCCTATGGAAAAAATATTTTAAACAACTTTGGTTATGTAAGATTATAATGGGGGGGAGTAATATATCTGTGATATTAAATTTCCTGAAAAAGAAACCTAGGTGCAAATGTGCCATATGAGACAGTCCATCAATAAATATATAATTCTATGAATGTAAATTCAAGGCTTACAATTATCATGAGGGCACTATCTCATTTTTGCTAAAATCAACAATAATTTACTCTGGCAGAACCAAACCATAATGGAAAGGAAAATCACTGTATCTCCTAATATGATGCAAAATTATGCATACTCAGAGGTATTTCATTGTTTTTCAAATGTTTTCCTTTTGTGAATAAAAATAACTCTATATGTATCTATGATTTGACTGATAAGAATATTATGAAAAATATTTACAGAATTATAAGATCTTTAGGAAAAATTATACATATTTATTTTGACTTTCTATCTTTTAAGAGCACAAATGAGATGCCTTCTGATGCTATAATTATTTTCCAGTCTTTCAGTTGTGATAAATGTTCTTTGATATTTTGTAAGCATGTAACTTCTTCTTTTCATTTGCCTCTCCAGCCTGGGATGAGCCTTGGCCTGACCTAAATAGGTATTGGGAATTGAACTCGGGCTTCCAGCCAGCAGTCAGCAATGCTGACCACTAGACCAAGGAGATGATCAAACATGTTACTCATAGTATTAAAAAACTGTGAGGCATAACTCATGCTATTAACAAAAAAATTTAAATTTAATTGAAAGCCTAAAGGAATTAAATGGCAAATAATATTTTTTATTTCATCTTAGAAAGCAATTTTAAAGTTTCCTTGAGTAGTATAACTCCTTCTTATTTGTCTTCTATAGCAATACATAAATAAATATTAAGTTTTCCCTTCTTCTAACATCATTTGACTGCCTATACTTTGAGTCACTGGAATGTTGCAAAATATGAAAGATAAAAATGCTATGTTATCAACTTCTTTGTACCTTTCAAATGTGTTTGTAAAAATCAGTGCAAATTTTGTGGTCATTGTATTTTACATTTACAGCTTAATAATGAGTTCTATTTGTGCACTAGCATTTAACTAAGATAGTGATGAATAGTGCAGTTGATAATTTTCTGCGAATGAACTAGCCAAATGAAGTCATCTCCTTGGGAAAAGCTGAACAGAGCTCCAGTGAATCTGCAAAAGAAATAATCAATGAGTGTGCGAAAGAATGGCACATCTGTTTCTATTTGAAATGACAAACGAAAATATAACTGAAAAAAGACAGCATAGATCAAGAGTTTATCTTTATCAAACAGCAACCACCAATTAGAAAAAAACAGAAAATAGAAGAATAAATGAAACATGCTATCCACCAAAATCTAGGTGGACAGAAACTTGCATTCAGTTGTCTTTTAATTAATGTCATTTTAACCTCTCACATTTTTTATATATTTATTTAAAGCAATAGGCAACATATATTGGTAGCTCAGCAGCAATTGATGAGACAAGTAAAGGTATAAGTTTTCTGATAAATAACAGACTTTTTCTTTTTCTTGTAAATGATCAAGCAGTGCACTAATAAGTAGCCCATTATTCTGTAATGTCATTCATCTTTCAACAAATGGAGTTTCAAGAAATGGCATTTCCATAGGTGATTTTAGCTATAGAACAGCAAACAGTAATGAAATTTGTGGTTGAAAAAATAGCTGTGATAACCATGTAGGCTAAATAATACATGTGGATCAGTCCTCAATTTTTGAATGATGCATTTGCTTCTGCAAGAGAAAAACTGAAACTTTCAAGTGAAGACATATTGCATTGCAATAATGCTAGACCATATGAGATCTGTTAAAAAAAATACAACCTGCAAAACTCTGCTCCATAGAAGTGATGCAGCAAAAAGTGGTCGGTAACACTGATAAGATTTGACTTTGATGTGATGCATCCCATTTTCTGCACAGTGTTATCTTATTTCAGTTGGTTTACGCACTACTTTCTTTACAACAGTGTTGTGTTTTGTGACTATTGAGATAGTAGGCTATAATGAACATTAAATTTGCATGAAACTTTCTATAACTTTTACCAGGATTCATGAGATGATGAAAGAAGCTTATGGAGATAATTGTTAGTCAAACTTAGTGCTAGGATGGTATATGTGGTTTAAAGGTGGTCAAGAGCCTAATTCATGACCACCATCCCGGACGACCATTGACATTAACTGATGATGCCCATGTAGCCAGAATTAGTGAGATCACTTATGCCTGACTGTTCTGGAAATTGCCTAAGAGTGTAAAATTTCTTTGAGATTATATCATGAAGTCCTTTCAGAAAAACAACCCCATTGCAATCTGTCCGGAGCTCTAGGACCACAGTTGAACTTTTATGAATAGAACCATCACTGGTGATGAAACTGGGTCTAGTTGAGACAAAAGTCCAATCATCACAATGAGTTGGATAATTATAACTAAGACCCCAAAAAATTCTTCAGGTCAGGTCAAATATCCAAGTGCCAATGATAGTTTTCTTCATCATTCAAGGTGTTATTCATCATGAATTTCTTCCTGGAGGGTCAAACTATAGTATTACAAAGATTTCCTCACATATCTGTGAGGAGGCGGCTTGGAATGACAGTTCATGGTTCCTGCAACATGATAATATACTAGCACATTCATTATTGCTTGCTCAATATATTTGTGCAAAAAACATGATGACTTTCTTCCCTACTCTCTATATTTTTTGATTTAGCACCTGTGAACTTCAATGAAAGAATGAGAATATGACTCAGTTGAGGGGTAAAACAAAATTTGCAGACAGTACTTTGCATAACCTCAAAAAATGCATATTAGGATTGCTTTCAGAAACTCATACTCTTGGGAAAAGTGTATCAATAGAGGGTAAGATTATTTTGAGGGAGACAAAGTTCAGTAAGATGCAGGTAAGCCTGGATTTTAAAGAATTAAAATTCAATTAATTTTTTAGCAGACCTCATATACTGCTCATTTTCACAGTTGACTGAGAAATCTTATTTCACTCTTCCTACAGTTTTGATTTTGCAATGAATAAGCATAATCTATTTTGAATCTCTTACACACTATCTAGGGGAAGAGCATTTTAAAGACAAAAATAATGTGTGAAATAAAGTTCTCATTTGGCTCTGAAATGAAAATCAAATACTTGGTTGAATCACTGAAAAAACTTATGAAGTATCAAAACTCTATACTGAAAAATTAACATTTGGATTTGTGCAATTATAGGCAGAAATAATGGCGAGACTCTGACTGACCCTTAGGGCCATTATTACATTATTTTAAAATGCTGTTGTGATATATGATAATTTTATGAAGATGCAATTTCCTTTGAACTCACTCAGCTTCCATTTCAAGACTTTGAACATGTTTTTGCAGTTTTGATTCAATATATTCAACCATTACCTTACAAAAAAAATTCTTATGAACTGGATTATCTAAAATTTACTTGCTTATAGTGGCAGGAACTATACACAAGATGATGATGATGATGATGATGATGATGATGATGATGATGATGATGATGATGATCTAGTTCTGATATTTCTCTTTTGAATTACAAACAATTTCAACCCAAGCTGTACTTTCTTTATAGAAAAAATGTCTAAAATACTGGTGTAATTAAAACTGATGTTGAGAAATATTTACATTATAAAAAACTTAAAAGAAAGCAATGAAAGAATGTCTATAATAAATGTCTAATTTTATCATTACAGAACAAGAGTATATTTTGGTTACTGGTTTTGAAATGAGTTACATATAGAAGCAAATATGAAAATGAATATGGTTACATAAAAAATTAGTATGACCCTTTTGCTTGAGTGGATAAATGAAATATTTCTTTTCCATGCTCTGATCAACTATTATTCTATACACAACACAGTATCACCTGCTATTGTCCTGCCTAAATTTTCTGTAGTGCTCCTCAGATTGACTGGCTCATTGATACTAAGTAATTTAGTGCCAGAAACCTATTTTTTAATAGTGTTTAATGGCTATTTTTACTGCTAAGGCATTTCATGTAGTGGACACTGATGACACATGAGATGAAATGATAAATTGGGAAAGATTTTTTTTTAAATGAAGGAAATGTTCCAGGCCTAAGTTTTAAGTTACCTCCCCACCATTTGCCATTTATGAGGACTGAGGAAAACCTGGAAAAATCTCAGTCAGAGAGAATGGTTCTGGTGGGAAACAAACCCCAGATCTTCCACTCCATTTCTTGCCTAAACAACCTCAGCACCCATTGCAGTAAACCTCTATTCAGTGATAAGTTTGGTAGTCTATTGTTGTATGATATTGGTGCATGAATAGCAAATTTATAGATGCACCATGAATGGCAATAAGCACTGTTTATGCTCATAGTCCCAAGGAATGAGGAAGGGGAACAAGCTGTTGTGGCTGAGTCACTTCTTTGCTATCATAGCAAATGCCATTATATAACTGCATAATAAAAACAATAACTGTTATTCACAAATATGCAGTGAAGCTCACAGTTAACAGAATGAGATATAAGAGTTTAGGAAGACAAAAGCGATTCACTAAGAAGGTAGTTGGTCCTGGTGGTGTAGTGGTAACCATACTTGCTTTCTAAACTCAAGGTCGCAGGTTCGAACCCGGCCAGGATCTATGGATTTTTTCGGGTGTAAAAATCCTTCGGAAGGGAAGTAAAGCTGGTGGGTCCCGTGTTGTACATTTATGGCACAATAAAGAACCTGAACCTTCTTCCGAAACTAGTCTTAGTTTATAAAAGTAAATGGAGTTTTAGTGTAAACAAATTGATTACATAAATGTAGAAAGAACCTGAAGCTTGAAAGAAGAGGCCTCTGAACAAAATTTGTCAGCCGTTTCATGCCTAAATAGAATGGGATACTGATGACCTGTGATGTTAAAGAGTATCCTTAAATAAACGATTCAAAAAAAAAACTAAGAAGGTGGGGAGAACATTAGGGAAGTTATTGAATGCTGTAATGAGGAAGCTATAGTCAAATCTTAAAAACTTCCTCTAACTTCGGCCAATGCAGAACTGCTGTTTATGCAGTTTATGCAGGGGTTTCTGAAACCACAAAGAGAATCCGAAGGAGGTGAAAGATCTGAGTGTTAGTTCTGAAAACAGTATTTATGTACTATGCCCAAAAAACACAGAAAATATAATGATTTTGATAAAAGAGTGTAATGGAATATTATGCATGACTTTTATACTGTTGAAAAGCATG
Organism: Metallyticus violacea; assembly: GCA_030762175.1. Classification (NCBI taxonomy): domain Eukaryota; kingdom Metazoa; phylum Arthropoda; class Insecta; order Mantodea; family Metallyticidae; genus Metallyticus; species Metallyticus violacea. Next base: position 16,031,320 of record CM060841.1, read on the forward strand.
TTTCCTCACTTAATAGATTGCTTCCCATGATACAAGCACAAAAAAAAAATCCCGGGGTCAAAATTCCCTTTCAGAGTTGATTTTATGTGGAACAAATGCCAAAATAAAAGAAAAAGTCTCATAGATTTCCCTGACATCATGGGTTGGCAATATGATTACTTGGTGAAAATAAAATATATGCAATAAAATGGGCAAGCATGTTCTACATAGATGATAACTTGGATTGATAATAATCTTATGTTCGATAAATGCTGGCTCAGTGATACAGAATTTGGCACTATTGCACACAATGTGAATGGGTTTTTGGAAAATACACTTCAGATTTACAAGGTTCTGTCAGCTAAAGGTGACAACCATGGTCAAATGAACCAAGAAATCCCTGAAAAGTGGATTCGAGAAAAATTAGCACCAATTTGCTGCCATCTTCAATTGCATTCTTAGATAATGCATCATATCATAGTTTATAAGTAGACAAGCCACCTATTAAGTGCTCAGTGAAATCTGATGCGATAGAATGTTTACGGAATGTTTCAGTGTGACAATACTATGCAGAAATCAGAGCTTTATGAACTAATGAAATTAAGAAATCTAAAGAGACACTCTTTAAAAGGGATGCACATTTTAGGCTACAAAGTGACCTATCTTCTTCCATACTTGTGCAATCTGAATCCTACAGAACTAGCCTGGGCTAAAGCGAAAAAAGAGAGAGAAATGTAATAGAGCGTTATCTCTTCAAAACTACAAGACATTGCCCTCTGTGGCATTTGGCTTATCACAAAAACTGGTTAACAAGGTTTTTGCAAACATGCAGAAAAATTTGAAAATGAATACTGAGAAAAATGTAGCATTGTGGTATTATTATTATTATTATTATTATTATTATTATTATCATTATTATTAATAATACTTTTTTTTTCCTTTTCCCCTTTAGTGAAAGTGAGTCACCAGTTTTTTCAGTTCAGAAGAGCATGCAGCTCTTATCTCTGTGAACTGCTTATGGGCTTGAAGTTGACTACATCCCTCTCACATGTGGACAGACAGACTGTGGTTTTTAGCCGAACCAATTATATATATACCTGTTATATAAAATGTATTAACAAAACAACAGTATATTCTAGTGTAATAAAGAGCAAAAGCAATATTAAACTTGCATATATATTTTTAGATATCATTTTTCAGAGGCAAGCTAAGTAATGACTAATGGAAATACAGGCTGAGGAGAGGAACAGTAAAAGTGAGAAAAACAGATATGCTATAACTATGAAATGTCTGCTTAAATAATAGATGAAGTGTAATTTTTTTTTGGGGGGGGTAATTCTATTCACTTTGTTATAAGTTATGAAAATTGCATAAGTATGATGATGTATAATCTTACAATGTCATTAATGTTTTGTAACCATTATGGCAAATAAAACAAAAACAATTTAAAAAAAATAGAAGTGTGATATCCTAAGGTAATAAATGCATAGTATAAATGAGAAAAATAAATAGTTGTACATTAGATGTACAGGCTTTCTGTAAAAGAAATATGGACTTCTGTCTTCTCTTAAATTGCTTTTTGGAGCATGGGTAGGCAAGACAGAAACAAATGTAACATTAAAGATTTAGCTGTGGTAAAGGATATCTTAGGCTACTATTAAGGTGAGCTCTACTGATTATTCATGTGGGGTAAAACTACTGTAGAGTCAAGTCAACTTAGAATGATTTTCAGAGTTTATAGCATAACATGCATACTATATTTTTGGAAGTGCAATGAGCAAATTATGTGCTCTTGTGCAATGCATTTTCAGGGTGTTATGTAAATGCATATTATTCTTAAAACTATATAGTAGTTTCACTATGGACGAACCTTAGAAGGCCAATTAAAGTTAAGTTTCCTCTATATATTCTGCCCCACAACAGAGAATATGATGAAGCCTTTTATCATATCAAGCTCTATAAAGCAGTTTTAGACAGAGAGATAGCTTTACACAAAGCTCATACACTTCTTTGTTTAACTTTCACTTATTAATAAATAAGTGAATATTTTTTCCTCACCTTCTGTTCTCGTACACTAATCACCTTGGGATCTTATGTTTGCCTTCACAGTTCCTTCGGCTAATTCTCACTTCTGGTAGTTACAGTGGCCTGAAATATGACTTTTGCACATAGTTTCAGTGTTTCTTTTGCTCTTTATGATACTTGATAACCTGTTATTGTTTTTTATTTGTTTTATGTAGCTCCCAATGAGCTTTTTTATTATGTACATATATGTTAATGAACTATGCTACACCGAAATAATTTCAGAGAGTGTAGAGATGTCATATATAAACAATTTGGGATATATAATGTACGGCCTATCTGTTGAAATTTTGAAGCTATGGCTATAAGTTTCTAAAACATTGGTATGGCACTGACTAATAAAGATGCCCCTAGAAAGTATATCAAATGATAATGAAGGGAACTTCTGAATGTATCACTCTGATGCCATGGTTATGACATTAGCTTTCCAGTAAGAAGTAGTAATTTGTTTTTGAGTTTTAGTCTTGTTCATCATTTTTTTATGTCATTTTCTGACTAGGGCCTAATAATACAGCTTTCAGCCTACATTTTAAGTTGGTGTTTTAATCTATATACTTACATCTTAACATACGAATTCATATAATTAAACTCTTGCTTATAAAAGGTAGAATTATGGGTAATCTTAATGGATTGGGTGTTGTATATTTACTGTAGTAAGAATATCGCAGCACTTCATATTAAAAAAAATATAATGGCATGACAAGAATTGAAACTGCAGCCTGTGGAACATCAGTTTTTGTGAATTAAATCTGTTGTCTAACACTCTTCATGCTTCACTAACCTTAAAAATATCTTTGAAACCAGTTCCAGATATTTTTAAGGTTAGTGAAGCATGAAGAGTGTTAGACGACAGATTTAATTCATGTGAGCTTCATTGTGTTAGTTCCATATCATTTTTTAAAGTTTTTACAATTTTTGAAAAATTTTAACCAGTTTTTGTGTTATGCATTAAGTCACGCAAACAGTTAAAGATCTCCCTCTGTAGTGGGCTACATAATGCAAGAAGGCAGTTAAGAATGTGTAAGTAAGTAAGTTTTACGTGTCATGTTAGTAATAAGTTTATTAGCCATTGTATGTTTGTAATACATTCATTGTTGAGAAAAAGAATAAAATTTGAAAGCATTAAGTAAATTTCATTCATAATTATTTAGTATGCATATCGCAGCACTTTATATTAAATAAAAAAAATTCAAAGGAATGACAAGAATTGAACCCGTGGCCTGTGGAACATTAGCTTTTGTGTTATGCATTATGCCATACTGGCAGTTAAAGAGCTTCCTCTAAAGTATGCTACATAATGCAAGAAGACAGTTAATAATATAACAAATTATTTATGAGAAAGTCACTCAAATTTAACTAGTTTTGTTGCACTTGGACATGTTTCAAAAGCAAATTCCCTTCATCGTCAGCACGGTTCCATTGTCAGCTTTCCAGCCTGGTATTAAGATGTTGCTCTTTGGATTTTATTAACTTTTTAATGAGGTTACTGTTGTTTGGAAGATCAAAATTAACTAAATTTTCTTTCATTTAAGAACTTTCAAAAAATAAGATATTTTTAAAAAATTCTGTTGGAACTCACACAATAAAGCTTGTTAGATGTAAATTATATATAATCTGTTGTCTAACATGCTTCACTTACTTTTAAAGAGTCATTAAATTTTCTTTGTTTGCTTTCAAGAATATATTTTCCCAAACCGATAATTCATGGGTTTTTGAAGAGCTTTTAAGAGTTTTAGTTCATTTTGGAACTCATGGTTTTTTTGCCAAAAAATGGTATGCTAGTGCTGATACTACACATGAGAAATGTAAAATATAAACATATGAAAAAGTTAGCATAGCATACCATTTCTGGCAGAAAAACCATGAGTTCCCATTTAAACCAAAACTCTTAAAAGCTCTTCAAAAACCCATAGAATTATCTGTGTGGGGAAAATACATTCTTGAAGGAAAACAAAAAAAATTTATAACTGAATCATACAGTGATATCAATTATATGATTACCTTCACTGTGCAAGTTCCAATTTACATTTTAATTTTTAAAGAAAATTTAGTTAATTTTGATCTTCCAAACAACAGCAACATCATCAAAAAGTTTATAAAATCCAAAGAGCATCAACTTAATACTACGCTGGAAAGTTGACAATGAAACCGTTCTGACGATGAAGGAAATTTGTCTTTGAAACATATCCAAGTAAATGGAACAAAACTAGTGAAATTTGAGTGACTTCCTCATAAATAATTTGTTATATGACACTATATTTCATGGTGAAAATCCCAGACTATTCAAATTTATATTAAAACAGTTAATGATGTTGAGTGTCACACTGTCAAATGATTAGTTTCATATTTGAGGGATTTTTATCACATCAAATCTTGAAAACAAACTGCGGAAAATTGATATTTCTATGAATTAAATCTGTCGTCTAATACTCTTCATGCTTCACTAACCTTAAAAATATTCGGTACCGGTTTCAAAGATACGTTATCTCCATCTTCGGTTGTGGACAACTGTTGTAAAAGGCAGTTTCAAAGTCACTCTAAACCAAATTTTCACCCAGCTTGGCTTGAATATTGACTTATCAACATCTGATGCCAAAATGTTTAACACCATAAAACTGCATTATGTTTAGGTGTGGACCATATTAGCCTATCTCAAATTGCTTAAATATGACATCTCTACACTCTCTGAAATTATTTCGTTATAGTTTATCAAATAACTAGAGAAGCACGAAAAGGATAAAACACTTTGAAATTTCTGAATTTCAAAGTGTTATATTCTTTTTCTGCTTCTTTAGTTATTGACAGCAAATAATGATTACAATTTAATATTTGTATTGTGGCACACAACATGTTTAAAAAAAAAAGTGCTGATGTTGTCTTAAGAGCTCAGGCCAAATAAATCTGAAATTAGTGAACACTTATTCTGTATCTCTCTTTCCTACATAATTGAAGTAACAAATGCTTATGAGTAATTTAATTTAACATAATCTAATATAATGAGCAATCATAGCAAAGATATTTTAATTTCAGTGCATTTTAAAGGTTTCAGTTATTCTATTTTGCTGTTCACAGGCAAACTTTGTATAGAAACAACTAAATCTATTCAATTACCATGTTGTTTTAGTTTTAGAAGTACAAATTAATAAGTTTTTTTATATTTCCCCAAAATACGTGAGAGCTAAAAAAAAAGTGCACAATTCCCCCTAGCCCACCCATAGGTACATTTCTGTTAAAGACAAATAAAGATCATTTACCATTTATGTCAGGCACCAGTTAAGTCCCTCTACTCTGAAGAAGGCATCATGGAGAGAGATAAGCTTTCAGGTCACTACCACATTTAAGCTTCTGGTCCTCTTCATGCCATCATCCATTTTCTCTTATAGTGGTGTCTTCAAAATGTCTTTTTTTTCTTTTCTTTATTCTATTTTTTTCTTTTTAGAAGAATGAGATCATTTGCAAATATTAAACTGTCCTGTCATACACACATATGCGCCACACACACACACGCATGTACAAACATTCATACAAGCTAGTGTACATATATACAGCCTAGTATTTGGCATAGTGATGTGATTTTTTCAATAGCTTTGCACTATACTGCTATCTTGTCAGTTTTTGTTTTCAATAGCTTTGCATTATACTGCTACTTTGTCTGTCTTTCAACTGACTTTCAGGAAATCATTTATCTAATTTTACACATTATTATTTTTTATTTTACCATAAACTATATAATTGCAAAATTTCTGACAATTATTTGGCATTAATGAAAATAAATGCAACAGGGCTAAGTAAATTTTGAAGAAGAACTGCTAATTTATATATAAACTTATTTTGTTAAATGATCTGAATTAATTATGTAAACTTTAAGCAGACCCATAGAATATAAACCGATTCCTGAAACATTTTGTAAAAGACAAACAAAAATCTACATTTCTTTCATTTTTCTCAAATGAGAGGCTGGAAGTTAACTACACAGATACCTTGGAAAATCTTCCAATTCTACTTTTATTCATTGTTTATATAACTTCAAAATTATGATTAAATTAACATCAATATTGCAATATCACATGACTTCACTAATACCTACTGAAATTTGAGGTACTGGCTTCAGCTTTATGATATTTTGTTAAGGCCATATCTCTGCAGAATAAATACAGTATTTTTCATTAGATGTCATGCACAAGCTGTTCTTCAATGCAGTTGTTGAACTGTAATTTTTTTGGTGAAAATTGCTAATGCCAAATTGAAATTACGAACACTAAGGTTATGTTGCTAATGCTATTAAACTCAAAATAACAACCAACCAATTAAAATTACATACATGGAAAATTAAGAAAAGTGCAGCAAAGTCCACATAACCTTATGCTTCCAATACTATTTTGGCCAAAGAAATAAATTAGATTGGTTACATAGAGACAGAGTAGTTCACATTTTAAAAAAGGTAACTTAAAGTGTTTTCATATTTAATAAAAAACTTGGACTACAGAAATATTTCAGTTTTCCAGGATAAAAACCCTGGTCAAAATAAACAATTAGGCCTAATACTTCTACATAGGCCACACTATTTCCAGTATTCATACCATTCATTTATTCGCATCATTCAACTCATGTGTTCCCAAACATATTTTTTATCACCATCTTTTAGTAGCATTTCAAGAGTAGAAATGACTAGCTTCAGCTGTCCTGTTTGCAGGCATGGCACACCATCTCCAGGTGAAGTCAATGACAGTGTTTGATATCTAATCATCTCCTTGTTGGTTACAAGAGGATGAGACAAACAGTGTCCTGAAACAAATACTCAGTGTTAACCTATACAGTTCACTGAAACAAACATAAATTAATAAACAAACTAATTTATTCTCTGACAATAATCTTCTTACTAGCTATCATTATTATATTAAATTTTTAGTGATTATGGTAGCTTTAATGTTCTTAAAATAAAAGAAAAATCACCAAAGTGGATTATTAAAGAATTTAATGAAATATCTTTAATAATAAAATAAAGATTTCACCAAAATTTAATTAATAAAGACAATGTTTCTCGAGAGATCATTACAGAAATCAGTATGTACAAGTTAGACAAATTTAGGATTAAAAATGGATGCTCCATATACAAAAAGAGGAGGGGCAAGAATTTGCTTTCTGCTGATCAAATATAGCAACAATACAATAAAAGTTGCCTCTTGATAGTTTAAATAAGAGAAGAATCTTTCATATAAACTTTGCTTATATTAACATTATATATGTTGTGCATTGCTAAGAGTTTGTCAGAAAAAATTATATCACACATTTTTTAAAGCAAAGAGAAAGCAAATAGGTGAACCTACCACAATGAGCTAAAAGCAGACCTTGTTATATATCTTAAATATTCCATGGATGACACTGATAGTATAGTAATGGTTTTATATCTGACTGAAATAGAAAGTGATGTCATCACCTGTCTAAAAGCCTAAGCTTGCATGGAATCTGTACAGATTATTTAAAAGAACAAGTTATACACTTTTTCTAATACTATCCTAAGCAGAGAGAATGGTGTAAGGATGAAATTTCAATATTCATACCCCTTTATCATTACCTGGCACTATGGTAACCACAGAATGGAGCTAGGTTATTCCCTTTAAAAAAATTTAAAAAAAAAAAAAAATCAATGGATAAATTGTTTTCAGACATTTTTAAAGAAACTAAATGGTCTGTTACCTAAGAACCAAACAGCTTAATGCATGTACAAGAAGTTTGGGTTTCATCAACTAACAGAACTCTTCAATCTGAAAGAGAAAATTTTAGAGTTTACATTATCATTTGCAAAAGTCAAGAATGACATATCAAAAAATCACAAAGATAAAGATAAACATTATAGTTTAGGAAAATATTTAGCAAGTATGAATTTAAAGAAAATTTAGGAATAATGTTTCATTTCATTTATTGCATCTGTTTGATCATACAGATGATATGAGACATGTGAGTAAAAATTTCAAGTATTGCTGCCCTACAATACAACCAAATTAACAAATCCATTTAATAATGCTATTAATAATAATAGCAGCAACAAATTAATGATAATCATACAAAACCATTGCATTTAAAAATTTTAGTTTTTCTATTCAACTTACAGGATTACTGACAGAAATATAATCAATTTAGGATTAATAGTAACAGTGTGTGGTATGTACAAGGGGGTGTTCAGAAATTATTTACAATAGCAGAATGGATATGCAATCTATAGGCATATCCATTCATGGGCAATGCACTAATACTAATATGCCATGCAGATGCTAGATAGTTGTTGTAAAATACAGTGTGTAGCTAGGAGAGTTAGCAGAATAGTTAAATTGGAGAAATCAGCAGATGCGAGCAGGAAACTGAATATAGTGATTTTTGGAGTGGAAGAAATAAGAGAGAAAAAGAGATGGAAAGAAGTGGAAGAAATTATAGAAGGATAATCGAACATTAAACTGGATGGATGGGAAATTATAGACTCCTGGAGAATTGAACGAAGTGGCAGAATACCAAGATCAATATTAGTTAAATTGGCCACAATGAATTTAAGTGTTAGGTAACACCAGGAAACAAAAATATTTATTGAGAACGATTACAGAAAAAAGAACGAGAAGTAAGGGCAGAATTAATAAAAGAGATACAGAAATGAAGGAAGAAGAGCCTTTGTATGTGGAACTCAGCTATGGATCGACAGAATTCCAATGACTCAGCTGCAAGGTAAAGGAACTACAGCCAGAGGAGAAGAGAGGAAGAGAGAAGAAAGGGTAACAACCTGCAGCCGAGGGACAAGCATGCAGCAGAGAGGGGAGGAGTGTGTAGCAACAAACATATCAATACAAAAGACAACATCACCAATGCACACAGTTGTCATGTCTACCATAACAGCTGAGTGAGGAAGATGCTATGGTAGAGAGCAGTGGAAGGGGAGCTCCAGCTGAACAGCAAGTGGCCTGGAGATCCGAGGTTGGAGTGTGGTGTCATCACCCTTGGGGAGTATTTTTGAAATAGATGATGCAAAAATATCAAGAGTCAGACAAATGGATTACAAGGGCAAAGGCGAAATTATATGGAAAAATTACAAAATAAGTACTCAGATAGTGAATTTGTGATTGTATGAGATTTTAATGCTAGAGTAGGAGAAGAGCAAAGTCAGTTGGACGATAATTGCAAGAGAAGGGAGGGGAAGAATTTGCTTCAGGTAGAGCAAGAATAATAGGGTTAGTTGGATTAAAAGTGAACAAGGAAGTGTTCACTATATAGAAAATAGACAAGACTTTATATTGTACAATTGAATGTCCAGAAGAAGTATGGATCAGAAATGGGATAACTTACACTAATAATTTTGATATCGATATTAAACATGTTTGAAATTGACAGTGAGGGATTTTTGGGAAAATTTGGTAACTGTGTAGGGAAGGTAAGAGAGAAGTGATAGAAGAAAGTGATTAAATTAAAGAAAGATTTATGAGATAATATTGAAAGGGGTAGATAATGGAAAGTACAATCTATTGCATATACAACCATGGTGTTAAATATATAAGTCCTAAAATAACAAGCACTTCAAGAACAGTTGTACAATTTGTAAAAGTTAATGTTAAGGAAATTATGCAGAAATAAAGCATCTGTCCACTAGCCCACACAGGCATCCATCCATCTATCCATCCACATTGCTGGCATGTGAATTTAAAATGGCCTGTATAAATACTATCCTTATTATGTATTAATGTTCTGCACATTTTAATCATTGCTACACAGATCAAGTTCTGAATATGCAATTTAATTTATTCTATAATAAATGTTTATTTATTTATTTATTTGAATTGTTTAGAAATATATACTTAAGTATCATGATTATGCTTGAGTGTTATTTTAATAATTCTTTTTCATTAAAAGAAAATAACTTTTACTGTTTATAAGTTATTTCAGACAATTAAGCCACAATCCACAATAAAATGAAAATAAGTTATTAAACTTTGCACACAAATATGGTTTTTAGTGCATGCATTTGCAAGATTGTAAGCTGAGCTAAATGCATGCATAATAGTTTTGTATGATTATTCTAACATATAAACCTGACCATTTTCAAACTAAGATATCTAATATCATATTATTAGATTCTGCACTGGACCACATTAATGACTTAGTATTTATAATTTTTCTTTTTCATAAGATAAATTTGATAGTTATAAGTGCTACCACCCCTGTTTTTATATAAATGTTATTCTTGCAATCTCAACCTCATATCATGTTGTCTTATGGGCATTCATCACAAGCAATGTGATCTTGATTTTCCTTTTACTTTACTTTTAAACATTTTTTATAGTACTGTATTCCCACAAAAATGTTAGCCAATTACCTAAAATTCTAGTTTTGGTGTTATCTAACACATTAAGAAGTGGTATTTTCATCCAAGGTTTTAACATAAAAATTTAATACAGTATTGTGGGGCATACCTCAGAGTGGAGTTTCTTTCCTCCACTGGAATCCATTAGCACGCGATGGCTGCAGTCTGTTAGCTTGAGCCTGATTGCCATGTTTCCTGCCTGCTGCAGCATCCAAGCCATTCTTTACTCCTGCTACTATTCTCAATGCAGGATTTGTAACTATTCCATTTCTACGTGGCTTTAACAACCCTCCGCTGCAACAAAATACTCTATTCTGAGAAAAGGCTTAATAGAAAACTGTTGCATGCATACTTTAGTTTTATGAGGGCAATGGTAGTTTTACCATGTCCTTCATAATTGTTGCCCATTTCATGGCAACTGGTACATTAGCAGTCAGAACAATGACTCCTGCCAAAAAGTGTAATATCCATGAAACTGGTTCAAGTTTTCACAATTACAATAAAAGCAAACAATGACAGGAGATGTTGGAAACATTGTCCTGCTACTTCCACATGTTTCTGGTACCTTTTTAGAAAACTGTCATTCACATGCTTCAGTTCATCTTGCAAAATTGAGAATTTAAACTTGAAAGTATACAAGGTCACTATTGTTCATGAATTGCAGGCAGGTGAATCTTAATATTTTGCTGTAATTTGATGCTAAGAAACATTAACGATAAGAATAACTGGTCCATGCTTAATTTTCTTTACTGATTAAGCATGGTTCCATACTCTAATTTTCTCATCATAAAGGAGTTTCCTGTATAAAATTGAGTTTTTCTGTACTCCAGTACTGTTATTTTGTATCAAAATATGACCATGTAAATGTAAACATGCTTCATTAGTAAAAGGATATTAAGTATTAATCAATTAATTTATCATTAACATTCTACATCATCCAATAATAAAACTATCAAGATCACCTGCCATCATGGACAACATGACCTTGTATGCTTTCAGGTATTAATTGGCTCAATTTTGGAAGACAAACTAGTGTGTATGAATGACATTTTTCTCAAACGAAGTCAAAAATATGTGGATGTAGTAGTAAATTTCTAACATCTCCTACCATAGGGTACATGTTTATTTTAATTATAATTGTCATTGTAATTGCAAAATTTTGAATCAGCTACATGGATATTACATCTTATTCATTGGAAATTTCTGCTCTGACTGCCAATCCCAAATTATTGTATGATTAAAATGTGAAAGACCAGTATTATATAATTGTTTCTTTAGATTATCAGTATTTTTCAGCAAATATAATTATAATTATTAATAGCATTACTTGAAAGATTAAGATTTAAACACAGCTGATCACATTTTGTAGTTTTTATTTAGCATAAGTAATGTGATAAGCTCATACATAAAGGCTAAAGGCATAAGCATATGAGTACATTTCATCTGGTTTTCAGAAGTCTATTTAAAAAAACAAATTTATACCAGTGAGGCATTTGGCACTTGTGATGAGTAATGTAAAACAGTTCAAATGGTAATGCAGCATAAACAGTATATTTACCCCTACTCATCGCAGAAGAAAATTAGCCTAACAGAGCATGAAAATTAAATAAATTATACAAAACTGTAGACAATGGAGTGGTAATATGTCCTATGCTAATGTAATTAATATGTCCATGCTAACTTATATAACACTAAGACATATTTTGGAACCATCCATCATCAGATGATTACTGAGTCAGTCAACTGACGGAAGTGAATGCTTTTGAAACATGTCCTAGTGTTATGTAAGTTAAATGGAGTTAGTGTGAACATGTTGATTATATTAGCATAGAGCATGAAAAGATAAAAGTGCTCTTTCAGTTATTTACTGAAGTTATCCACATAATTCATTGTTTGCCTTTTCATGAATCAGTCATGCATATGATCAATCAAATAATACTGAGTATGCAGAAAGTAAATTAAATTCATTAGTTAAATATGGTGGACTTTTGTAATAGTGATGTTTTTATACTAAGAATTTAAAATTCATATTGAAGAAATTTTACATTACTTGAATGCATATTTTCATCCCATTCATTCATTTTAATTCAATTTTATTGGATTTTACTGAGTAAAGAAAAAACTTAAAAATAATATTGTAAAGCTATCCCGTTAAATTGACATTAGGGTATTAGTTTATTTTAATTTAAAGTTTTTAAGTTTTAGTAAAAGAATTTTAGTACAGATTGACAAAGAGCAGGCTTTTGATTGAAAGCTCTATTATATTTCTTAAAGTACTGTTTTTACTTAAAGCTCCAAATTTCTAGTATTTAATAATTTGAAATGTAATCTGTTTTAAAATATAAAATATATTAAACTCCATTTAAATTCTTTTTTTCTCTCTTAAGAGATTTTATTCTGTTATTGATTTTAAGTAGATTCCATTTATTCTTTGGCCCTGTTGCTGTCACTGTTAGCAATTCCAGGTTAGTTATGAATTATAATTTTTATTTTATTGACCTTTCTCAACATGAAACAATAATGGTGTTATTGTCATCATCATCATCATCATCGTCATCATCATCATCATCATCACCACCACCACCACCTCCATTATTACAGATTTATGATTACATTTATTTTGATTATTAACATTATGTTACACACACACACACACACACACTTAAAAATTATACAGACTACTGCAAAAGTCAACTTACCCTTACATAAAAATTAATATAAGTAACATAATATTTAAATCTTATACTTACGAAGCTGTTGACAATGGAGTGGCAATATAAATTTAACTTATGTATTCACTTTTTTACACTTAAGAATCGCGTCTTACTTTTGGGTAAGTGAATGGAGTAAAGTGTAAAAAAGTGAATACATAAGTTAAAGTTATAAAACATAATATTTGTTTACTTTTAAGTTTAATTTAGTTTTAATAACTGCCATTTGCAGCATATTCTTTTATCATTCATCAGTCAGCTGTCATTTTGCCTGTTATCATATGATGCCCATGTTCTGTAATATATTTTTTGTAATGGCACATTAAGTTTGAAAACAAAAATCAAGTCTATATGATTCATTTATGGCAGAAGCATCACAAAGAGGCTGCTAGAGTTTATAATATCTTTTATGTATGTTTCATGTTGTGCTATTATCAACCCGTAACATCTGCAAAAATGTAAAATAATAAACCTGAATTTAAAAAATTATATATGGAACTAAACACAGTGAAGCTAATCATTTGATTTAATTTTATGTCATCTAAACACTCTTAATGCTTCACTTACTTGTCATAAAATGTGGTACATGTTTCGAAGACATTCGTCTTCATCCTCGGCCACGGGATGACTGATTGGAGACTCGATTGGACCTGTAGATGTACGGTTTTGCCCTGGTGGCACCTTGATGAAACTAAAGTTTGTGTTTCCTTCTTCCAGAACGTCAAAGTTCATTACACGATCTCGGTATTTGTAAATGTGAATTTTTTCCCATGTAGCCAATTCTGTAGATCCCTGTACTGCTTTTAGCAATTCTACTTTTTTAATTATGTCATGATTTTCTATCCAAAAATGATATGCTACAGCTGACTTTTCTATCTGTTTGTATTTTATGTTCCTAAAATGTTCTTTTAAACGTGTGCTTATATTCCTTTTTGTTTTTCTAATATAAATCTTATCACATTCTGCACAAGTTATCTTTTAAATACCTGCTTTTTCTTCATGTGGGGTACTTTCATCAACATTGTCCTTTAGAATATTTTTCAAACTACATCTATTGATAGGTGCCAATCTTATATTGTAGTCTTTAAAAATATTTTGAAACTTCTTCATTGCCCTTGGATGAAATGTAAATGTTTTAAAAACCAATTTATTTTTATCTACTGAAGTGTGGTGGTATCTTTTATCAATTTCTACAAAAGTTTCAAAGGAAAAAATTGATAAAAGATACCACCACACTTTCAGTAGATAAAAATAAATTGGTTTTTAAAACATTTACAGTTCGTCCAAGGGCAATGAAGAAGTTTCAAAATATTTTTAAAGACTACAATATAAGATTGGCACCTATCAATAGATATAGTTTGAAAAATATTCTAAAGGACAATGTTGATGAAAGTACCCCACATGAAGAAAAAGCAGGTATTTAAAAGATAACTTGTGCAGAATGTGATAAGATTTATATTGGAAAAACAAAAAGGAATATAAGCACACGTTTAAAAGAACATTTTAGGAACATAAAATACAAACAGATAGAAAAGTCAGCTGTAGCATATCATTTTTGGATAGAAAATCATGACATAATTAAAAATGTAGAATTGCTAAAAGCAGTACAGGGATCTACAGAATTGGCTACATGGGAAAAAATTCACATTTACAAACACCGAGATCGTGTAATGAACTTTGACGTTCTGGAAGAAGGAAACACAAACTTTAGTTTCATCAAGGTGCCACCAGGGCAAAACCGTACATCTACAGGTCCAATCGAGTCTCCAATCAGTCATCCCGTGGCCGAGGATGAAGACAAATGTCTTCGAAACATGTACCACATTTTATGACAAGTAAGTGAAGCATTAAGAGTGTTTAGATGACATAAAATTAAATCAATAAACCTGAATTTTGAAAATGCAGGACACATCATAGATGAAACAAAATTTGAACACTACTGCTTATAGAAACATGTGTTAGAAATAAAACATAGCATAGGGTCTTAGCTCTAAGACTTACAATTGAAGCCTAGTATGGAGAACTTAAGAGGTAATTTAATATTCATATAATGGCCTGGGATTACTTACCCACTTGATGCAGAGTTACTGAAATCAGAACCTGCTTGAGAAGAGAGAATGGATGTTGGGCTTCGACCTACTGCACTACCAGAGTTTCCTAAGATGATACGCATGTGAGTATCCCTTGCAAAATGAGGATCAGCAGTTATTCCTGGATTACTGTTAAGAAAAATAAAACAATTATTTAGTCAATGCTGCATTAGTTATTATGCACATTGCTGATGCAAAATTACTAGTATTTATCTGCAATCATTAATCAGTGATAAAGCGAAAAAAATCCTTTTTTATGTTGAACTATTACTGTACCATAATGCAGAATGTTCAATATACTTATGTAAATGAAGTTTTTAAGGAAAAGTGTATGATAAAAAAATATAAAAATTTGTGAAAAATTTCAAGTACTTATACTAAAAATATTTTCTTGTGTAGTCATTAAAATAAATAAATAAATACATATTCAGTGTCACCAAACCAACTCTATATCAATTTTACTCAGTGTATAATTGTAAGAAAACAGTTTCAATCCTTAACAAGGGGAAAAACAGTTCAAATTATTATTTCTTTTTGGAGCAAGCTATCAGTTTATTTTCCTTCAAGAAATATTCTTGCTTTCTGCCCCCTAAATGCTTCAAGGTTGCTTCTAATCAGGACATTCAATGAATTGTCAACGCCCCTACCCCCCATATATTTTGTAATACTATATTAAATATGAAATTTAGATATATGGCAATTTTGCCTTATTATTTGATTTACTAAACTCTTCGCTTCCTAATTCACCTTTAATTTTTCTACTAGATGGCACAGTGTGCAATTTTACCAATCTAGCTGGACAAAAACCAATTTTTAATTTGTTGATTTGAATTCAAATGAGTATTAATATGTGTACAAAGAATGTCTGGATGTATGGTTTTCACAGCTATATCTGCTATTTTTATATTAGAGTAGTATAAATACCGAGTAATTGTTACAACCTGCACCCCATGAGTTCAGTTTGTTCCAAAGAACTCTCCAGTAATAATGCATAAGTGGTGATTATTTTGTTATGTATTTGATTTATTGACAAGGAATCTATTAATCCATGTATGATTAAATGTGGTTTTTTTTAAATTCTTCTTTTAATTTATCCTCTATTGAAAGCTTTTTCTTTAACATGTACAAATATGAATTTTAAAATAATTTTCAAACTTATTATAGTATAAAGACTTACATGAACTCAACATGAAAATTTCTCCATTATATTCTACATTCTCTACTATAAGGATCCTGTTTTTGTTTTCTTGCACAAACATATGAAAATATACAAAATTAATTATTTTCAGCGATGTGGTTCTCAGTTACTCCACTACGAGTTCAGTCTCATTGCAACATGTTCTTTGTAATCGTGTTTAAATGAAGATTATTCTTTATAATATTTGGTTTACTGTAATGTAATTTATAAATCCAAGTAGGTACATTATTTAAAATAAAATATACATTTTAATTTTTATTAAAAAATTTCTCTTATGTTTTTTTAATCCAAAAAATTGTGTTAAAACTTGAATGGGAAATTCCAATAAACACACTGCCTAGCTCCTCAACAAGAACATTTAACTTTTATATTATACTGCTTGCTGTAACAAACACTGTATTTTTTCTTGTATAAACATGTACGAATTATTTAAAATTAACTATTTTCAGTGGCAGGAAGCTCCTTGACCCGGTGGCAACTGTTAAACATTTGGCTGAAGACTACAAAAGAGAACCGGAATGCTGAAGTGTTTAACTGTCTTATTTCAGTCTTGGGTCTTGAAAATTGTCCAATGATACTGGACTGAAAGTTAAAACTTGTGTAAATAGCGTTATATGGGGAATCATTCATTGGTGGCTAGTCTACCAGGCGAGAGGACCGATTCTTGCAAACTCACTTGAATTGGCTTGATTGTGAAATTTATACCTTTATGCCTAGTAGCTCTTATGTTGGTGCTTTGGAAACAGAGGTTGGCCAAGGAAACTTTTTAGCAAAAAGTAATTGACTTGCTTGCAATTCAAAGTCCAGAAGAACTCTTTTATGGCTGAAACACGTTTTCGGTCTTCAGTTAAAGAGATGCTGCAGATCTCGTTAAAGAGTTATCTGAAGCTTCACCTCAATGATGTACTTAGATTAAAAAAATTAAGATCTTCTGTGTCACAACCTGTGGCATACACCAATGAAGAAGGTTTGGTATTTTTTCCTTGATGTTTGCCTTACTGTCCACCAATATAAAATGATCCATTCTCAAGTAAAAGATAGAAACCGTAATATTTATCCACCGTATTATTTAATACATACTACAAAAAAACTGTGCACCACCTAAGGAAGCCATCAGTAACTAAAACAAGTGCCAAAATAAAACTGCAGCTACTTTTGGATCATACAATTCAAAGTATCATTTCCATACAAACAGAAGTGTTGAATCATTTGTCAGATAAGCAAATTAAGTTTTTAACTTTAATATACAAATGGAGCTGTGATGATAACCCTGGGCAAAGTACCTAAAACACCTTTTATGGATGTGGTAGACCAAGATTCTGATGATAAAAACTCTCGTGGACATTTTATGAACTTTTGGATTAATTTGTCTTCTGCTGGGATCTTGAAGGTCATAATCTTATCTTCATATTTTTCCACAAATTTTTTTCCCCATATTTCCACCTCCAAGGGTCTATCTACGAATTTCAATAATTTGACTTTCATTTCTATATCATGTTTATCTCACCAATAGTGATATGCAACTGCTGATTTATTTATCTAAATGTATCTGATGTTTCTCCAGTGTTCCTTTAGCCTAATTCTAATGCTTCTTTTTGTTTTGCCAATATATACTTTGTTGAATTTCGAACAGTTGATTTGATATATTCCTGGCTTCTTCTCATCAGGTAATCTAATTATTACCAAATTTGAAATCTACTCTGTATAATTCAATGGAAAGTGGAGGATAAGAGTATTAAATGGTCTCACTATCTAATTAAGAATAAATTAATTGCTTCATTGTATGAATTCTGATACAAAATTAATTTTAAATTGAAACATAGTTATATTAAAAGAAATCTAAATTTCTGAGTTTGATAAGAAATTACATCAACTATTAAAGAGAAAGCACTGTGCTTGCTACTAGAGACACATTCAAGCTTAATCTAACAGTCAATATTGGCTAGAAATTCATACTTACGTGAGCAAAGTTGACTTAT
This sequence comes from Metallyticus violacea, assembly GCA_030762175.1. NCBI lineage: Eukaryota > Metazoa > Arthropoda > Insecta > Mantodea > Metallyticidae > Metallyticus > Metallyticus violacea. The sequence continues at coordinate 16,049,700 of CM060841.1, forward strand.
GATTTGTTGCAGGCAAGAGAGCAAGGGGACTGCTAGGAACAGCAACATCACTTAATGGACTATGTGGTGGCGATGCATATATTGGACTCTGTGGCTCACTTTGCAATGGGCTCAGCAGCTTGCTTAGCGGGCGTGTTTTAGTTCCTCGTGTACATTGCTGAAGCTGCTGTGTAAATGACAAAGCTGGACCACTGCCCACAACCTGCAGCAGAAAACTAAGAAATGCACTCTCAAGAATATTGTGCCTGCGTCTCTATTATAAATCACTTACACTTTCTGTATCTCTGAACTTTGGGACTATTAATACTGGAAATTTGAACAGACAGATGTGCAATTTAGATAAAATTACATATACTGCCTAGAACATTTAACCAAACTTCAGAGAGGAAACAAAATTATGAATGCCTGTCCTTTAATCTTTTCATTGATGCTTGTTATAGTTCAAATTATTATATTTATATGTTCTGCTTATTACCTTCCCCACTTTTTTTTAAGGGGAGGCTTCAGAATAGGATTAATGTTTGTAAACCACTGTATTCCAATTCACTTCCATTAATAATTTCACTCTCATTAAGACTTTGGTATCCCATATGAAATCTGAAAGTTTTAATAAGGAGCAGCAAAGAAGTAGGAAAGAGGACAAATGTGAGCATATTCTTTTTAAATAAAAATGTTAAGTGCCCTTTTTATCACAGGTAATGGAATTAATATTATAATGTAGGAGAGTGATATATTGAAATATGTACAAGAATTTAAATAAATAAATAAATAAAGGAATGAATGAATGAATGCTTTTAGCAAAAATATGCAAGCATAGGGCTGAACTTCTCTAGGTGGATAAAAATATTCCAATTGATTTAAGCCATGTTTAATCTGCACTGTAAATCATTCAAATCAACAAACTGCTATTTTTTAAAGTAATACAAATATAAGATTCAAAAGTTTAAAATGAAATGAAATATAGAGGAAAAATAGCAATTATTTTTTCATGTAATGTAATAATCATGCTTAAGGTAAGCAGTTAGTAATCAGAGAATGACAGGTTTGAGCCCTGCTTTTCTCATGGGTAGCTTTTGCTAAGCTTTCTATTGTCTTTGTGCTGTAACAGTATTGTCTAATAGGGAGATAATATTACAAATGAATTCAAAGATTTCAGGAGATTAACCTTGTTTTATATTTGCCTTTTCAGGGAAAATGAAAACCCCCACAAAGCAATTGGTTTCAACCAGGAATTAAACCTGGGCCTGCAATTTGACAAGCAGGTTGCATTGCCTTTCTTCCCAAAATATTTTTCAGCTTCATTTATAGCCTTGTTAACTCTCATAGCTGCAAAAATATTTTGTTTAAATAATTATCTTCTTCTTGAAACAGTTCAACCACTGTTATTTAATGCCTGAAACCTTTGGATGAAAATCATCAGTGACTTGGTAGACAATTAACACCTTTCCATCCATGCCATGGGAACATAGAAATTCTGTATGTTAGGATTATTTGCCAGAAATAAATTATGGTAGCAGCTCTTCTTCTTTTTAATGCCCATTTTAGCTACTGTGGCATCACAGCAGGCAAATTATGCACCTGGGAAGGCATTATAGAAAAATGTAAATATGTGATGAAGCCATAATAGTGTAGCCAATAATGCATTTTAAATTTTCCATAAATAATAATACAAAATTTCAACCCAAGTTTGCAAAAAAGGAAGTTAAGATTTTTTGATTTTGTTCTACTCCTTGAATAAAGCTGGCATAAGTTGGCATTTAGGTACATATAATCTAGCATGCATTTAGTTCAACCATTTACTAGTGATTAATAATGTCATAATTTGTTTGGTTAAGGATGACTGGGATGCATGGCTAGCAGATAAATTAATGGAGCACATGGAATGAAAAGCAAAGTTTGATTTATTTACTCTGTTTCCACACTATTTGTGAATCATCAACAGACTTCAGATCATACTTTGCATTTTTTAAATTTAGCTTTACCTGTGAATGCTGAGTTTGTTGAAGAGGAGGAGCCAAATTTGTAGTTCCAATTGGTTCTTGTGATCTCTGAGAACTTTTTGTTGACCCTGTGAAGTTGGAACTTGATTTGCTATTACTGGAATTATTTCCAAGAGATACAAAAGAGCGTCGTTTACTTGAATCTGGTGATTCAACAGGAGAGTAGGCATGACAAGGTCCTGGTGGACACAGAACAGCTGAAGAAGGCTTAGTTTCAGCTGTAGATCCTGATGTGACAGAGGTTGCACTACTACTGCCTCCTGTGAATATAGTATCAAAATAATATTACAATATTCATTTGCTTATGTTAAGAACATTAGACTATAGTGTTTGATTCTAGCAGCTTTTTTGTATTTTGCTATTTCTTTGGAATTTCAGTAGCATAAATCTGAATAATTACCTCCTTCTTTCTCATAAAGTTTATATCAATCACTTAATGGCACACCAATATAGTGCACTGATAGTCTATATAAAAAATGTTTTTGAACATTCAATTAAGCTCATATTTCTGTGCATAAGTTCAGACAAGCTTTGCTTAAACTTTTTTTTTTTTTAATTGATTTAATTATAGATGCTCTTTATCATCTCAATTCATCATTGTCCCATTCAAATCAAGGCAAGAAATGGCCAACAAATTTTGCTCAGAGGCCTCTACTTTCAGGCTTGAGGTTCTTTTTCATGCCATAAATCTGTGACATGGGACCCCAGCTTTACCTCCCTTCCAAAAGAAGCCTTACTTAGGATTTTTATGCCCAAAAAAAATCCATTGATCCTGGCCGGGATTGAACCCGGGATCTTGGGTTTAGGAGGCAAGTATGGTTACCACTATACCACCAGGACCGACTTTGCATAAACTAAGAGGATAAGGAAGTACTTAATTATGATTATATTTTGGCAAATGAAGAACAGTTTCATCTTCAATTCATATTATATTTGTTTTTATTATTCTATAAAAATAAAACGTAACACTATTGTTAATTTGCAGAGGATTAGAATATGATACTGCTGATAGTGATGAACTGATAGTAAGGTGGTTGCTTAAATATTCAATTAGAGTTGAATATAACATTTCTTGAAAGGGTTTCCAAAAATTTATCCAAAACTGAAATTCAGTTATTATGTAAATTGGCTATTTCATTTAATAATTCCTGTTACAGGTAGCAGGTATATTTACTCCATTTATAATATTTATAATTAAATTTAAAAATTATATTAATACGTTTTCAAGAAGTCTTGGACATAATCTTAAATAATCTTTTGCCATCCATGAAAGAAAAAAAAAAAACTATATTACAACTTCAGAGGTTACAAGCATATGTGCTACCAATAAAATTTAAAAATGCATATAGCACACTTCTGAACAATTCACAGCATCTGGAGTAACTTCCCTCTCTCTCTCATCAAATACCCTTTTCTGACAATTACTATCAAAAAGAGTAATATAATGATAGTTATTGCTTTGACCATAAATTGTATTCACCTGTATGGAAATAATTTTCATTATTTATTAAGAAATTTAATAACTAACTAACCTCCATTTACTCCTGTGCGACCCAGCTGTTGCTTATGACTGACTGAATACTCCTCCAGCAGCCTTACTACAGAATCATGACCACTCTTTGCAGCAACCCTAAGAGCATTCCTTCCACATCTATCAGAGTGGTTAGGGTCTGCTCCATGCATCAGCAATGCTCTCACACAAGCTTCATGCCCTTCCTGTGCTGCTATACCTATAAATAACACATGTATAAAACACAGACATTTATGATGAACACAGAAAATTCCCAAAAGTATTGCCTAGATTAAACGGACTGTTCCTTAGCTAATATTGTAATATTCAGAGGATAAATATAAGTTCAACAATTAGGAGAATTTTTATATAAATTCAAGGTAATTATACGCACATGTTTATTCAGAAAACTGTTTAAAAATGCACATAATTCTGTAATTTCATCACTTATTGGAAAATACTTGTTTTCCGCCAAGTTAATTCTGTTATTTTGTCAATTATAGAATTATATGCACTTAAAAAACATGTACATAAAAAACATATAGTCTCACTTCACTCCAGCGCTTAGCAACTCACAATCCTTCATTCCAATACCAGGGCATCATGGGTAACCTAACCTCTGGAATAAAATGCAGTAAATTCAAACATTACGGAAAAATGGTCTGAACATTTACCAAGCAAAATAGGACATTTACTGTAATTAGAAGGTTATACATTTCCCATCTTATAAGGAACAATATTTGGGTATAATAAATCTATGTTAGTCTTCGTAGGTTAAGTGTTCCATGATGTGATTGGAGAAACCCATGATTAAATAATCAGCTGCGAAAGAGATGATGTTAGCAAGATGGCTGAAGGAGTTAGTACTGGTATATAGAATATGTGTAATACGAATAAAAATTTACATAAGTCACTGGGTAGTGTGCTAAATTAAAATGTAAATGCAATTTTATGGCATAGAGAGTGTGTGCAAATGAATATTATGACTTACATGAATGTAATGACATAACATATAAGAAATATGAAATGCTAACACCGGTGGAGTTGAACAGTTTAAATAGTTAATCAGCTGTTTTATAAAGTCATTATCCTGATAGTGGGTCAAGATATTCTAGTTTAGGATAGGAACACTAACAAGCCCTGCCAGGACCTTCTTGACCAGATTTGTTTTGTAACCATTTTTCTGTGCTATATCTTATGATTTTTCAGTACTCCAATTCCTATTCTGTCTTGCTTATTGGTAGGTTTGTTAATCTGAATATAAGGCTATTGATTATTGTGATTTTATGTTGTTTTGGATTGTGGCTGTTGTTTTTTATATAATTATCTGTATGGGTATCTTTTCTGCATATGCCATATTCCGTATATTCCAGAAGAAAATAGAAAAATTCAAAAAACAAATAAAAGACATCATCACACTGAAAGGCTACAAAGGAGATCATATAATACATAAAAGAAATTTATATCCCATCCATGGGCATACCAAAAATTCCAAAAGATTTTTAAAGATGCCAACATTATATTGGTTCCGCTGAACAAATGCAGTTTAGGAATACATGAGAAATGTAAAATATAAACTCAAGGAAAAAACAACAGTAGCATACTATTTCTGGCAATTCCAAATTGAACCTAAACTCTTAAAAGCTCTTCAAAAACCCATAGCATTATCATTCATAAACGACAATAAAGAAAAGTTAGTTATTTTGATCTTCCAAACAACAGTAACCCCATCATAAAATTCACAGAGCAACATCTTAATGCCACACTGGGAAGCTGACAGTGGAACTATGCTGATGATGAAGGCAACAGCCTTCAAAACAGGTTCAAATAAGTGGAACAAAACTAGTGAAATTTGAGTGAATTCCTTATAAATAATTGTTAATAAATTACTTATTTGAAAATTATGTATAATGGCTTGATCTTTCCACATTTGAATTATTGTATTGTAGTTTGGGAATGTGCTGCTCAAATACATATTAACAGAATATTGGGTCTACATAAGAAATGCTTTCAAATCATGTTTAATTTTAAACAACCAGAATCTTATAGGGATGTAATTATCAAAGAAACAATTCTCACAGTTGTATAAAATATAGTGAACTTTTGTAACAGTGGTGTAAATTATTAACATTTAAGAGAAATTGAGTCGAAATAGTAACATACACACCACTAAAATTGAATTAAATGGAAGACTAGTTTCGGGAGCCATCGCTCCTATCATCAGTTCCTGGTCGACTGCCGGCCTCGTTGTTTGTGATAGATCGATTCGTCTCTGGTGGAGGTTTGATGAACTTTTGTATTAGTACATCACTTGGCGGGATTTCGAAATTAAAAACTTTCTCCTTATTCTTCCAAATATAGATATTTTCCCAGACTGTAAGTTCAGTTTTTCCTTTAATATATTTAAGTAATTTTGGGTTTTTATTAATGTTATGTTGTTCTTTCCAAAAGTGCCAGGTTACCGCCGATTTTTCTTCTTGTTTTTGATTTATATTCCTAATGTGTTCTTTGGCTCTTGTTTTTATGTTTCTTTTGGTCTTTCCAATATAAACTTTATCACAATCATTGCAGTTCATCTGATATATTCCTGATTTATCTTCATCTTGTAGGCTATCTTCTTTTTGTTTTGAGTTAAGGATATTTTTAATGGAATAATTATTTTTTGGAGTCAGAACAATGTTGTATCTTTTAAAAATCTTTTGAAATTTATGAAAGGTTGATGGATGGTATGTGAATTTTTTGTATGTCCTGTTTTTTTCTTTGATAGGAGTAAGTGTAGTGTTGTCTCTAATTTTCTTTTTCTTCTTCTCTCTGTCTATTTTCTTGTGTACAACTTCTTGTTTGAAGCCATTCTCTGTAGCTATATGTATTATATTATTCATTTCTAGTTTATATTCCTCCTTGTTCATTGGAATATTAACCAGTCTGTATGCAAGACTATTTAAAACTGCATGTTTATGGGGAATTGGATTAAAACTGTTACATTTAATGTAGTTATCTGTGTGTGTAGGTTTTCTGTATATGCCAAAATTTAGATGATTTTCTTTTCTAATTATTTTAATATCCAAGAAAGGTAACTGTTCATTGCATTCTCTCTCCATGGTGAATTTAACTGTTTTTTCCTGTAAGTTAAGCAACTTTAGTGCATCATCCAAGTGTCTTTCTGGTACTATTGCAAAAATATCATCAACATAACGGTACCAAGTCTTAAATATCCAAGGGAAACTATTTACTATTCTAGTTTCCAATGCACTCATGAAAATGTCTGCCAATATTGGTGATAGTGGGCTACCCATTGTCAGACCAAAATTTTGTTTGTAATATTTGTTATTGAATGTAAAGTAATTTTGTTCTAGACATAAGCTGATTAATATGATGTATTCTTGGATATCTTTTGTGGTTATTCCTACTTTTTGTAACCACTTTTTTATCAGGGAGTATAAATTTAGTGTAGGAATACTTGGAAACAGTGCTGTTACATCAAACGAAACTAAGGTATCTGTTTTTTCTATTTTTATGCCTTTAATTTTTTGAATAAGATCTAATGAGTTTTTTATACTAAGAGATTCAAATCTTGGAAAAGTAGAAAGTTTGTAAGTCAACCATTTTGCTAGTTTATAGGTTGGAGCATCTATGTTATTTATGATAGGTCTCATAGTTTTCCCTGGCTTGTGTACTTTTGGGAGACCGTAGATTGTAGGTATTGCAGGGTTATCTACTTTAATTTTATAATGTTCCTTTTTATCTATTAATTTGCAATCAGTAATTGTTTTATTAAATGTGCTTTTGCATTGATTTAGGGGATTTTTTGTTATTATTGAGTATTCAGTGTTTTTTAGTAATTGTTCCATTCTGTCTATATAGTCATTCTTATCTAGAATTACAACAGTATTTCCTTTGTCTGCTCTTGTGTAAATAACAGGTTTGTCTTTTAGTGTCTTTATTATCTTTGTGTAAGGGTTGGTATTGTTTTTATTTCCAATTTGTTCGATAATATTACAACACTGGCTTTGAATTGTATTCTTATCTATTTCTGTAAGGTTTTTGGTGGCTATCTGTATGTCTGCTACATAATCTTCAGTTTTTTTGGAGAAATTTACACAAGTTTTTAAACCTTTATCCAAAAAAGTGATTTCTGCATCTGTGAATTTTTGTTGTGATAGGTTATAGACATTTTTTGTAGTTTTTTCCTTGGATGGTGTTTTTATTTCTTGTTTTTGGCATAAATTATCCAATTTATGTTTAAGTTTGTAGGTGTTATTTTTCATATTTAGGTTAAGTATTGTCAGAAGGTTGTTTTCTAAATTTTCCCAGATTAAATTGCCTAGAACTAGTCTTCCATTTAATTCAATTTTAATTCTCACAGTTATTTTGTTTTATGTGTATAATGTAACGTAGTTTGTAGTACACTTAATAAAAGGAATAGTGAGATCCACTTTTACAATAAATGACATAATACTGATGAGCATGTAATATTTAAACACTAAAAGAAAGTAATGGATGATCCTTATGCAATGGGTGGTGTACTATATAACAAATTACCCAGTGAAATATATTTACTCTTTGGCAATATATTTAAAATAGAACTCAAAAAGTATCTAATCTGTAAATATTTATATAATATTGATGAATTACAAATATTTTAATTCATGTATCCTTATATTTGTACACGTGTTTAATGTTGATGATGTTTGATACTCATTTTGTATGAGTCTATTGACTGTAAATAAAGATATGTTATAAAAAGGTAACTGGATCTATGTCTTCTGGTTACCAGAAGGCATAGTTTGAGCTAATGAAGAATAATGAGACTAATATATATATATATAATTATATTCTGTGTGGTATGTACAGAATACATATTTTAAAATGTTTATATGACCTAGGTTAGAGCCAAAAGTGAAGCAAGTTAAAATATTGCACTTTAATCAGCACATTAAATAAAGGAAGAATCAAATTTACACCAGAATTTTTATTTTACTGCTTGTGAACAGTATGGAGTCTTTGAGACATTGTGCATAGGAATTTCAGCAGTGAGGATGGAAACCAGTTTGCCCCACATGACTGTTTTTGTTTGTAGCATCATATCTGAGCAAGAGGTACATTATTCAATTGTGCAATAAACTATTAAGTTTTTGGTATGGGTCAGTCAATAAGTTGCAAAGATTATGGACATAGTTTGGGAATAAGAATCCATTTCTAGCTAACCTCTTCATGAGCAGATTTGAAACACTCATCAACTCAGCAATCGCATACATATTTATAATATGGTATAGATATGTTGATGATATATTTTCCATAGTTAACAAAAAACTCTATGATGCCATAAAACTTCTGAATATGCAAGATAAAAACATACTGTTCATATGCAAAACAGATAACAGGTAATCATTCTTGGACATAAAATAATGAAGCATCAAGGAAACCTGGAAACTGGAATATAGAAAGAATACATAAACAGATAATCACATCAAAGCTGATAGTTTAACCCCACAATGCACAAAAATGCAGTTATAGCAGTTTATTGCAGTTTAACCTACAAATTGGAAAAGAAGAACACTTTAAAGAATACAAACAAATAGAAAGAACCACGGTTAAAAATGGTTTTAAAAAATAACTAGTACAGAAAAAAAAAATACAGAAACTCAAGAGGCAAAACTTAATTAAAGAAACCACATCACATTCAGCAGAAAAAGATGAACTAATTTTTAAAAATTTATATATCATCTGGGCTATGAAAAAATTGCAGAATATTCTTAAAGATTTTAATATCAGGTTAGCACGTGTAAACAGATTTAATGTTAAAAATTCCTCATAGACAATGTTAATGACAGTATTCCATAGGAGAAAAAAAGCAGGTATTTACAAAATAAGCTGTGCAAAAAGTGAAAAAATCTTCATTACAAAAATGAAGAGAAACATAGGCACACGGTTAAAAGAACATTTCAGGAAAATAAAATATAAGCAAATGGAGAAATCAGCAGTAGCATCTCTTTTCTGGAACAAAACACAACATATTGAATAAAGCAAAATTATTAAAATCAATAGAAGGATCTACAGAATTAGCAACATAGGAGAAAATCTACAAAGATAGTTTAATGAACTTCTACATTTCCAGGGATGGAAACATAAATTTTAAGTTCATCACATCTCCACCAGAGCAGACTATACATTCCTAGAGCATAAAGAATTATTCAGCAGTTGCCGGTTAGCTGATGATGGGGACAAATGGTTTTTGAAACTGATTCTACATATTATAAACAAGCAAGTGGAGCAATAAGAGTGTGTGGTTCAACTGGAATCATACAATGATCTCAATTATATGATTAGCTTCATTGTACAAGTTCCAATTAACATTTCTAGTTGATTCCATGCTTGTAAATAAATTATTTGTCAGTGCTATTTTTTTTAAAAACAAATGCTATATTAAAAAGAAACAGAATGCATGGATATTGAACTTCACTCCTTAAAATAGATGCTCTTATCCTACCCTGGCAATGAAATTCCTCATGCTTAATGTATATACCACTTGACTGAAATCCCTCTAATATAATATTTTCAGCTATTCCTGCCATTCACAAACAAATGATTTGTTAAAATTCCTTGCTTTCCCACACACCTGATTTCAGACAAATTTGTGCCTGTTTCTGAAGTTTTCCAGTAATCCTGAGAAGCCTTAAATTCTTGCTAATTTAAATTTTTTCTCAGTTGGAGAATTTGAACCTGCATAATAGATTCTTTATAGCCTACTGTTTTCTGTTTTCTTTTTTTAATTAATTATGTAGGTTTAATAGATCATAATACTCATAATGAAATGCAAATGTTAGTTCTTAAATGACCAGAAAACCAAGCACTGGAATTCTTTGTCAATATACGTACAGATGCAGCACTCAATGGTCATTGCATATTCAGCTGGCATCAAAGGTGCAAAAAGCTTTTGATATGACCATTTGAACTTCGTTTCCCTTCAGTCATACTGTTGTTTACTATATCAGTTAGTGTCTTTCAAAGTTGAGGTCGGCATGAGATAATAGGCCACAGTTATCCTCTCAAAACAAGCTACTTGGGCACATGATCCATTCTCATATTGTTAATGTCTGGAGACTACATTGTTTTGATTTTAATTTTTATGATAATTTTTTATACTAAGTGAAAAACATATTGATGCCATAAAACTACTAAACTTTATAAACAAGAACCACGTTTAGTATTTACATGTGAACAGGAATCTGATAAAGCGTTACCATTTTTGGGCCTTTAAATAATAAAAAAACGTGTAATACACAGTCACACAAACAACTACATAAATGCCAATAGCTTCAATCCAAGACAACATAAACATGCAGTAATTAATGGTTTACCATATAAATTCATGAATTTATCATTGGAAAAAACCAAAATATCACTAAAAATACAACCAAATAGCAAAAACAGAAGTGAAAAATGAATTTAAAAGGAACTGGTTTGCAAAAAGTACAGGAGTTCAAGAAACTTAATCAGCTAACTAACTCCCTTGGCAGTAAAAGAAAGAAAAAAGAAGAAGAAAAAATTCAAAATATATCTATCATCCTTGAGGTACATATAAATTTTCAGAATATCTTTAAGAAAGTTAACATTACATTGGCACCAAGGAGTAAATTTAGCATGAAAAATGTTATAAACAACAAATAGTTGAATAGTATACCATAAGAAAAGAAGTTAGGAATCTATTTTATAATTGTGCAGGCTGGAATAAACTATACATGGGAAAAACAAAAAGAAGCATAAGTGCCCAATGGAAAGAACATGAAGGAATATAAAGTTTAAGAAAATAGAGAAATTTGCTGTGGCAACTCATTTTTGGACAAGAAATCACATGAAATTGAAGAAAAAGTACAAAAGTTAAAGGGAGTAGAAGGACATACACAACTGATCATGTGATAAAAAATGAATATCCGCAAATTAAAAAATTGGTTAGTGAACTTTGATGTCCCAGGGAAGAAAATACTAGATAAAGTCTGCAAAAATTGCTCCAGTGAAATAATAAGTTTAGTGAAGCTGCAAGACTCTCACAGCTTATTAATAGTTATGTGGTTTTGCTTTACTGTGACAATTCCAATTGTATTTTATGTTAAGAATATCTCTTAATGTTAACATATCCAATTATGTGAACTAAGATAGTAATAATATCATACCCAGAGCTGTTGCTCCTTGATTACAGGTGTGATCTGGTCTTGCTCCATGCTCAAGCAAGAGTCTCACTATGGCAGCATGACCTTGCCATGAAGCTGAATGCAATGCAGTTCGATTTTCATTGTCTGTAGCATTAACATCTGCTCCACCAACTGTCAGCAGTAGTGCTACCATATCTACATGGCCCTGCCATGCACTAACATGTAGTGGTGTGCGACCCTGCAAAGTATCAAGATATGCATTACTATTTATTGTGTTTTACCCTTACTAATTTATAATTTTCATAATTTAATTGCTTTATAACCATTAGTTACATGCATAATTATTGCCTGTATCTGTGATATACACCAATGACTGATTAACAATCGATGGTTAGCTGATGATGCAGACAATGGTCTGCGAAACATATTCCACATTTAAACAAGTAAGTGGAGTCAATAAGAGTGTGTAGGTAGACTTAATCATACAATAATCTTAATTATATGACTAGCTTCATGAATTAGCATTTCAAAATGGATTTTGTATTGTAAGATATAACTACATCTGTGCCACCATAGCAGTGCTTTGTAAAGCTATGCCCCCCATTGAGGCAGCACAGGTTTGCTCCCAAGAGCCATATCTGAAATTTGTGACTTCGGAACAGGCTTACTCTAATTCTCTGGTTTCCCTTGCTGTTCCTTTCATCAATGCTCCATTATTGCTATGTTCACCATCCTCTTTGCATAATTATCTGGCTCTAAGCACAAATTTGAGCCAATTAAATATTAACATCAACTATTGGAAAATATGAAATATCTGTACACTGTGCAATTGATTAAAAATTCAATTTAAGAGTACTGGAATGAATACTAAAGAACATAAAAGGATACCTGGGCAATGATCTTACTGCAAATGACAAAGTGTATTTTCTGAATGAAATACTACATTTACAGCCTTAAATAGAGAAATAAAAATAAAATGTTTTGATTTAAAAGTAAATAAGAATTACAACTTCTATATAAACAAAAATCTAAGCTTGATTACCACAGCTACAAGTCAAACGCTTTAGCTTGAAATGCTTTATCTTACTTACTTCCAATGCAATTTTGTAAACTATCATCTATATATGCCTATAGGAATAAATGATAAGTGCTTTCTGAAGTCATTGTAAAAAAAATACCTCAGTGTCTCTACTTTCCACATCTGCACCTCCTTCTTCTAAAAGAAAACGAGCCATTGCCAATCGATTTTCTAGTGCCAGTACATACAATGTACTCCTTCCATCTGCATCCCTCATGTTGACATCTGCACCATGACTTAAAAGGCTTTGGACCACTTCACAATGACCTTCAATTGCTGCAAGTCTGTAAAGCATGAAATATTTGAATATATAGAAGTGGCAGAATATTTAACAGCTTGTAGTAAAGTTGGAAGATGTAGTGGCCAACATTCCTGCATTGAATATATGATCTCTTAATTATTAACACAGTTCTGTGAAGAACAACTTGTACAAATTTAATGTAAGTAATTATCCTGTGATTATTACACCATAATATACCAGAGTGTTGATTAGATTAGAGAAAGTCTTACTTTGTTTCATTACTTGAATTTAATTTTGGTCCTTTTTATTTTTAATTCTATTGTCTTTATTTATAAAGGCAGATCAAATATGAATTGGAATTTTTTTAAAAATTTTATTGAATCAATGAATAGATACAGAAGTAATATGTCAATTTTCTACATACTCTTCTAATTTAGAAACACATTTTTTGCTTCTAATTGGCAATTTAATTCCATCCTCAAATAAAGAAAGGATACATGTTCACAGTTGGTTGTACATTAACTCCTATATTTCTGCATCATCATCTAATCACCTTCGTTCAAATATCTTTATAAACCGTCCAAATAAATGATAGCTGCAGGGTACAAAATCTGGACTGTACAGGGTTATTTGTAGTGGTGTCTTATTGTATGTTAAAGTAGCAGGTCTGTATTGCCTTCGAGAACAATGATACATCAGATTGGTTGCTAACATTGTTGGTTACAATTAGCAGCCATTCAGAAGCTGACAGTAGTAAACAGTATTCATTGTTCTTTGTTTATGAAGAAAACCAAACAACAAAATGCCCAGAGCTCCAATAAAAGGTTGCAAGCACTTTTCCAGCTGACAAGAATTATTTTGCCTTTACTGGCACAGTTCTGCTCTCTTCTATTTCATGCTCTCTATATTGACTGAGAGCTAAAGTGGTGGATCCACGTCATGTTTCATTGCAAATGAGAATATGGCACATAAAGTCTCCTCCTTCATTCTCATACAGTCAGGAGCCTTTGGCTAACTTCAAGATGTGTATGTTTTTTTTTTTTTTTATGGGTAAGCAAATAAGAAACCCTCATGATAGACATTTTCCAGTAGTTGAGGTCATCATTATGAACTGAGTACTTCCATAGCTTATCCCTACTGCTGATGCAATTTTCTGAAAACTTTATGAGACTCTCTGTTTCAGTAATTTCATAAACACATGAATGATTTCCTCTGTAAAATTTGTACCAGTCATTGGTGTGGTTCATTATCCACAGCTTGACATCCTAATAGAAATATTCTGTGCCACTTAAGAGCTTGATAGCATTTGTTCTCCAAACCGTGCCTGGAACATTGTCAACGTTTTGGCAGGTTTCATACTTTCTTTGGCAAGAAATTTTGTTATGATATATTGCACAAAAATGAGTGCTCACTCATTGTGCAACTGATAAGAACAACAACTTACTATGTGTTTGTTGGGCAAAAGATGGACTTCAGGTACCTTCATCACAATCCACTCACTGTCACAAACTGTTTTCTTACTACCTGAATTATTAGGCAAAAATTCTGGTTGAAATTTGAACTACCCTCATATTTATTTACTTATCTGCGATTTTGGATTGGTTTAAATATTTGTTTGTTATTTTCTATTTTTCATTAAATTCTATAATTTGCATGAAAGATTATCAGGATTACATTTTTTTGAAAGGTAAGAATATGAAAATAAAAGTTACACCTATTTCTGTAATCTTACCTTTTTTTTTTGATTGGTGTTTAATGCTCATTTTAATACTGAGGTATCACAAGCAGTGGACACTGTTGACACATGAAATAAAATTATAAATTCGGAAAGAATTTTTTAAAGGAAGGAAGCATTCCAGGCCTAATTTTAGGGTACCTCCCTGGCACTTGTCATTTACGAGGAATGAGGAAAACCTGGTAAAAACCTCAGTCAAGGAAGATGCTCTTGGTGGAATTGAACACCAGATCTCCCGCTCATGAATCCATGTCTTAACGATCTTGGCCACCAGTGGTGATATAACCTTAACTTGCTAAGGCTTACCTGAGAGCTGTTTTGCCATCATGAGCTCGTTGGTCAGGGGGAGCTCCATGCTCAGACAGAAGCATCTGTACCAACTGTGTGTGACCTTCTTGAGCAGCTAACATCAATGGCCCCTTTCCATCATTATCAGCCTCATCCACTCTTGCTCCAGCCTCCAGAAGGGCAGCACAAACTTCTGCATGACCTTCAAAAGCTGCATAATGTAGAGGAGTCCAACCTGAGTTATCTCGATGCTGTTCATCCAAGCCTATGATAAAACATTTCCTTTCTGTTGCTAAAAATGTAAATATTTTGGGAGATATAGACAGTATGATTACTGCTGTTCTCTAAGTCATAAGAAATTTCATGTGAGTCCCGATAAATTCTCAGAGTGTTCAGTTCTGATTCAGATTACTTTCACATCCATAAGTATACATAATTTACAGTCTTCCACAAGTACTGTTAACAGACATTGTAAATAAAATCTGAAGAACTCAATAAAAGTTTTTCAAGACTGTGCATTTCAGCATTGTAAGCAATGCCTACTGATTACATATCACAGTAAATTGCATGCCTAAACCACATAGTTATGTTCAATATGTTAAACTAATATAGTAAATGCAATAGAATGGCAGCCCTGCCGTAATATATGAAATTGTTCTGGTGGCATGTAAGTAATACATTTAAATCATAAGCAAGATATGTTAGTAGTCATTGCACCTTCCTGAACATCTATCTTATAAGTATTTGAAAGAACAGGTTAAAGTACTCTGCATAATGGTTTACAAGCTCAGATAAAAGCAAGGTACCCTTAAGCACTATTTCTTTACCATAGAATGAATTTAATATTAAGAAACATTGTAGATCCCATACTAACAGTGAAAAATATTTTTTATAACCTTAAGACTCTCTACATATTTCTCTAAATCAGTGATTCTATTCTTTAAGACATTGATTTTAATTTAATTCAACAATTATGTAGTACTATACTTTTTCAAGCTGATTTGTTCTTCAAAATTTTGCAAAGAAAGATGTATGATATAAGTTATTGCTTGAAATGAGTCAACAATTTTGAAAGTTGCCTAAAGATCAAATATGACATGAGATTTTTAGTAAGATAATGAAAGAAGATAATTCTGCAGAATATTATGGTAAAAGATAAAGGGTTAAAAACATCCCTTATGAGAAAAAGGACATATATAGAAGAGTCTACTATGAGTCAATTAGCACCAATCAAGTAAGTCAAATCAAAGGATTTCAGATATGAATGACTTAAATTTACTCTCCTCATTTTTTCACTCATCAACATTTCTAGAGTTTACCTCAAAGTTTCCTGAAGAGAAATTTGTTTGTCTTAAGACATACTAAGGAAAATATTTTGAATTTCCCCAATTGAGGAATAAACTGTCAGTGATGTATAAAATATAATGAACTTTTGTAACAGTGGTGTCAAATATTAACATTTTTAAAAAATGTCAGTGATGTATTCAAATTTGTTATTCTCTCAGGTTTATGTTTCTGATTACTAAAGTACTGCATACAGAAGAAGTTAGTGCCTTTATGCTGCAAGTGTATAAACTAATTTAGTTTGTGATTGCAATTGCATCAACAAGTGCCTCTAGTGAAAGAGTGTTTTCAATTTAGAGAATTATGACCCATTTGCATTATTCTCAACTGAAAACAAACTACATATTTGAGTTGGATTCCTAGCTGACGATGCAAATGAAGGTTTGTGAAACCAGTTCTACATTTATATAGAAGTAAGCGTAGCAATAAGAGTGTTTAGTTTGACTCAGTCATACTATGATTTCAATTATGTATATGCATTGTGACTGCTGTCTATTGAAAAGGCATTGCTGTCATCCTTGAAATGGAAACCCAATTTTCACAATAAAGTGATTGATTTCTAGAAGAGCAGAACCCTTTTATTAATTATTAACAAAAGTTTGTCCTGAGAGATGTATTTTAATGTTTTATTGGTTTAGGTACATTTGCAGTTTACAATGTAGTAACAAGAGTGTCAAGTCATTTATGAACCTATCTGTAATGAAGAATCACAAAACAAGAAAAGATGCTTAGCCTTCTTCCTGTGTGACCTGATGTCAGCTGACTATGAGCAACTAAAAATGCAATTTTGAAGGTCATGTTCGGGTAAATTAAGAATAATAACCTGCCAATTTGACTTTAATAATAATAATAATAATAATAATAATAATAATAATAATAATGCTAAAGGAAAAAGAGAAGCCTGTGAGAGCAAATTAGTTTTAAATTATCTGAATACTACAAATAGAATTCTAATATATAACAAAGACTAAAAGAAAGCAAAGAAAAGAAATTTATAATTGAGAGCTGCTGTACTCCAGGAAAAAGTTACATACTATATTTTATTTTTTACTATCAATTAATACTGCTTATTAATATGAACAATCTGTGAATGATAAGTTAGGCTAAGTTACAGTTGAAAAGCTTATAAATAGTAAACCAAAGGCATCAACTCATTTTTATCCCAAACCTAGCTGCAGTACTAAGCATTTTCTCTGTTTCTTTATATAAAACCTATTTCAAACCAGTTAAAACCATGGGAAAGAAGTTTTAACTCATTTGAAATAGGCTTTATAAAGAAATTACATACATTTTACTGTGTTGATTCCAATCAAGCTTTATATTTCCTCTGTTATGTACAATTTTCTCTGACTGAATATCCAATCAATTGCTCCGATACCCAAGAATGATATCTGAAGTTAAACTTAAAACCCAAAATACTACATAATGTCTATGATGTACGAGGTCCAACATCAATAACTGATGTCACTCCAGAAATCTACTAATGACTTCAGTAGTTGTGCTTAGGGCCTAAACACTAAAGAATAATTCATGACAATGATGGATATAACATATAGCCACAAAATAATGAATGAAAACTTAAATCTGTTTCCCAAATATTTTAAATGAGATATTCTTATACTTTACTGAAAGAATTTATGATAATTATACAGCAAAAGCAGTTTAAAAGGCTCACAACTTAGATCAGCTGAGCAGCAAACCTGCCCCCCTCCAATTGCTGAGATTCCCAATGCAACACATGTGATGCCATTCTCTCTTCCAGTCAGTCCTGAGCAGAATTTTTACAGAGTTGGACAGTTTGTTATGTAGTCAACAGTAAGATTTCATTAAATAATGCAGCAGTGTTGCAAAATGGTCATATATTCACTGAATCATTGTATATTTATTTTCAAGGCATACATAAGGTACAGAAAAATGTGTGGCAGAATGAGACAGGCATTTAGGCATAAATTTCCTAGCAGCTGATTCCAAAAGGAAAAACAATATTAAAGTTAGTAAGAAGTTTAACAAACAGGTTCTGTGACTGAGAAGAAAAAAGTTTAAAGAACACTCATTAACCCATGATAGAATTATGTCATATATTTTGTCCCAGGATTATTGGTCTGGTATATAGCCTCTGCATTCTCCATATCTTATGGTTTGTGATTTTTATCTTGGGGACATTGAAAAACAGTGAAAAATAGTGTATATTCAAATAACCCTCACATACTAGAGAAACTTAAAACAAACATTTGAAATGAAGTTACTATCATTAGTGATGAGAAATTGATGTATGTCAGTGACTTCCTAATAAGATATGAATTGTACCAGAAAAATTGGCAACATTTCCAGAACCAGGTGTAAGGAGGGTGAGTACCAAATTCTGTTATTAAATATGTTGTACCTAAGTTTTAAAATGGTGAACTGCTTGTGCATTGTGAGCCTGTGACAGGCTGATATATATCAGGACTTATAACTACTCTCATTGTACTTATAACCATTCAAAATTGAAAATATATCATTAAAATATTATCATTTTCCCTTGATAACATTAAATTTTTTAAATTTCTTTATTTGTGTAAAGCTACAATGAGAAACCTGTAATGGAAGGAGGGAGTTCGTTACAAACCTCGATCCAAGAGCTGTCTCACTACATCAGTCCCTCCTTGTGCAGCTGCTACGCTTAAAACTGTGCGGCCTTCTGGATCAATGCTATCAACATAGCATCCCCAGAACAAGAGCAACTCCACAACAGCAGAATGGCCCATGGATGATGCAGCCCACAGGGGTGTACGACCTCCTCGATCTGCATGATCCACATCTGCTTCATACTCAAGTAGAAGTTCACAAACATCCCTTTAAAGAGAAAATAAGTCTAGCTTTCAACTCTTCATATATTGCTTTTGTTTAGTTTAGTGGTGAAAAAAGTTAAGGGTTCATCTTTTGTCATTTCTGCTTGCCCATAAATCATTTTCCTAAATTTAGCAACCACAAGTATTGCCTCTGTACTGAGGATGAACTCATAATTTAATAACTGATTGCCAATTATCAAAATAATTTATAGTAAGCTCAAGTTATTCATCTAAATATCACTTTAAGCTTGCAATTTAAATTGACTTATCATTTTTATATTATTTACATGAAACCTCATAATTTATGATGGAGTCTAAATAACTTCATATATAGTTAGCACATTTACTGTAACACAATCAGTCCTTTCACATATATATTGAATGTTGCTACTAACTATATGGAAATTCATTTCGGGAAAAACAAAACTATGTACTGGATCACAATACTACTGGGTCTCCGTTAAGTGAAGTGAACTTTCAAATATATTAATGAGTACAATAAACATTTTTAAAATATTTTACAGAATGAGAACTGTAATATCTTCCTTTGCTATTATCATCAAGATATAAACTACATTACAAGTCAGTACCTGGAATACTCATATTAACAGAGCTCATAGAGTGGCTTTATTCTTAATTGCTGTGGTGTTAAATGCACAATTTAATATTTTAAAAAAACTAGAGAATAGAGAAAAAGTGCTGGTAATGTTCTATAAGGAATTACGATAATTAAGAAGCAATGTATATAGATTTCATTACCTATGACCTTCAAAAGCTGCTACAAGAAGAGGTGTCATTCCATCTTTATCCTGGTGGTCAACTGCAGCCCCTCGTTCGAGCAAAATATTCACAACCTAAGAGACAGAAGAAAAAATTAATACTATATCTCTCACAACTTGTTGAGTTTAGACAAAATATGAGTACAAAAATAGATGAATACAAAAGTTAAATCTGCTATTATTTAATGGTCAGAAGTGAGGTTTAAAAACGGTATTTATGCCTCATGAAGAGACATGAAACAATTCTTTTGTAAACAAGACATCAGCATATGGTTGACTCGAGTATTCCATATGATGGCAGGGGGAAGGGGGTTACAAATACATTCTGCACAGTCTGATCACAGTAACAGTGTTGAAAGTGAGCATGTCGATTGGTAACCTATAGTATTATATTTACCTCGAACTGCTGAGCAATGCTAAGAGTCACCTTTGCTATGTGAAGCTTCAGTCACCTTGCATCCATAGAAGGACAGGTTTCATGCTTAGTCATGAGGTACAAAGGTAATATAATGTATGCTGTCAAAATAACATAGAGAACCTATAGAGAAATGAAGTTGTTCAGTGGGCATGATTTTTAATATTTTTTGTCAATAGAACATATTTGCTTCACCTTAGCATATCCTTCATTTGCTGGGACACAAAGAGCTGCTACACTTAATGCAGTTCTACCATCAGCATCTTCATGATTGATTTCTGCTCCAAAGTCTAGAAGATGTTCAACAATCTCAGAATGACCCATATAAGCAGCAGCAATTAGGGCAGTGCGACCTTCATCATCAGTGCGATTAACATCTGCTCCATGGCGCAACAATGCCAACACAATGTCTTCATGGCCTCCCCATGCTGCTGCTCGCAGAGCTGTGCGTTGATCAGAATCAGCACAGTCCACTGCAGCACCATGTTCCAAAAGTGATTCTACAACCTGAAATTGCAAAATGTTTATCATATTTATATTCTTAATCACATCAAATCCTTACTAGAAATGCAATTTATTCATTAAGGATTGTTCACCCTTCTGCTACTATTAGAGATCAGAATTTTCTTAATATCACACAAGCATGCATAGATAATATGGACATATCCTACTTTCTCTATAACCAAGCAGATATATTAAAAGTCTTTTTAAAGGAATTCCATTTTGGTGGTCCCCATTTACAAGAAGAGAAAACATGTTCCAGCCCTCCAACTATTCCATCAAAGGCTCTCAGAATGGCAGACCAACAACTTACAACAACCATCAGTATTATCATTTAAAAACATTATATACAGATCTGGGCATTGCAGATATATATTATAATATATTATTCTCTTCCTCTATATTCACAATATACATGAAAGAGAATCTGCAAGAAGCAGCACTCACTAGGTAAACTAGATGAATTTTCAAAATCTTTGAGTTCCAAGGTCAATAGGCTAATCTATTCCAAACTTTTCCCACAAATGTCAGGTTATTCAAAAACTGTAATAAAAACACTTGAAATATAATAAATTAAGCAAGAAAACAAACATTAAATAGAAAATAATGAGATTAATTTAGAAAGTGCTATAGTGCCAACATATATAAAATATTCAAATTAATCCAGATGTTCATAAAATGTCCACGAGAGCTACACCAAGCCCAGCCAACCAAAAATGAATTCGACAGTCGACTCGCAACTGAGGGTGCAGGCAAAAGCCTGCAAAACTAGTTCTGCATAATTCAACAATGAGTAGAGCATAAGATTATCAAATCGACTCACAGATAATTAAGAATGTATTAGTCGCTTCATTGTCGCTTGGTTCCGACACGAAATTAAATTTTATATATAACATGTTAGTTATTTTTAATGTAGTTCTTGAACAACCCATCATTTCCCTCATACAATAATACTATGTGCTTATATGATAGTCTTAATATCATTAAATCTTAAAGCAATAAACAGTCACAGAATAGAAAGGAATTACACTAAAATGTCTAAGCTAATATAAAAAATTACTAACAAAACTTTTACTTAATTTATCGATTAAGCATTAGGTAAAAAGATATTAATATCATTTTTAAAAATTGACACAGTGAAACTATGTAGTATTAAAAAACCATGACAAAGTTTTTCAAGTTTTTGCCAATTGTTTTAACATCAACAGTCATACAATTTGAAAAAACTATTTTATTAGAGTGGAAATATTCACACATACAATATTAATCTAAGATGAAACATGGTTTCCATAAAAACTTTTCAACAATTCAACCATTCTCTTTGAATTTGTTCGGGAAATTGCTAAGATTAGAAAATATTAACAATATAACAGTTATATTCTTGAAGGCATTGTACTGATTTTGAGAAGCTAATTAAAAAAACTGAGGTGTATTGGAGTAAGGAGTCTAGTAAACACATTAATTTTATTCTAACTTAAGGAAGGAATAACTTTTTTAAAAAATTGAAGTTATGGGCAAAAAACCACTTATAGATGGAAATATTAAGAAATGGTGTACCCATAAGTTAGAGTTAGGGCCATTACTTTTCATCCTATGCATGTATGACATAGTGTTTCATTTATGAAATCCTATTGCTATTGATGTTAAGCCTTATTTGCAAGCAGCAAGTTTCGTCATACACAAAATACAAAATTTGCAGCATACTGGACACAATATAATCCAGAATACTAATTAATATAATTTAAAATATATATTAAAATTAATACAATAATTATAAGCTGTGTAAATAGAACCTAAGTTTACCTAGTCTTGATATTCATATTGCCAAAACTTTTGAAAATAATTGTATCAGATGTTTAGTGATCAGATAACATTTTGCTACCAGAGCTGCTATACTCATTGTTGAGTTCAGGTGCAGCAGAAAAGAGGTTACCCATGCAAGGTGGAGATTATGAAAAGTGTCTTGCTGCAATAGACCTTTTTAGGGTTGTAAAATCACCAAGCAAGACTTTTTTTGTCACAATACTGAGCAGTTTTTTATTGCTGCATTGAAGCAGCTGATGATATTGAGATGCAAATGACTGCTACAGTGTTACACTAACAATAGTCATTAGAAAATTCTTTTAACTGATGTAAAAGTGTTCAATATGAAAACTTTTTATAAAAACTACTACTGTTAAGAGATGTATGCCCTGACTTCATGAGAAGCTTATAAGTCACCACCCTGCCTCAGTAATGGTTTCATGGGAAGTGAGTTATGATGGTGTCACAAAACTCCATTTCTGTTAAAGACAGCTGCCAAAGAGTACAAAACCATCTTGCTGGAATCCGAGGTGAAAAACCAGAACATGGTTTTGTTCAAGAACAGAAATTGGAGCCTGCTGCAAGGTTCAGCTCCAGCCCACAAAGCAAAGTCACCCAGACTTGGCAATTGTAGAAATGCTCAAGATTGACCTTTAGCAGTCCAGATCTGAACCCCCTGAACTACAAACTGTGGTGAATGCTTAAGGCAATGTTTTGTAAGAAAATGCACCTAATGTAAAGTGCCTCAAGTGGTCCTTTGATTCAGCAGTGGCAAATTTTCCATTGTTAGTAGTATGTGCTGCTCCAAATGAATGTCTTGAGAGACTTCAGCCTGATTGAATGAGATATTTTTAAGAGATAATTGTTGCTATACGTTTAGAATACATGAGAGAACAACATATCAAAAGGAAATGAAAACATATTACAATATGTTGTAGTTACTTAGTTAAAACCTTTTTAATAGTAGGTACAATGGTGTTATATCAGTATCTGGACACCAATACCACCCCCTACAACCATATTTTGCACTTTTGCACTTTCTCAACTTGTCGGAAATTGGAGACAAAGTCACTTTAATTCCAACAAAGCTATACTGCAAACAATAAGTTTGCTCTTTTGAATGTTGTTATTTGTACTGGTAGTGAGGGAAGAGGGTTAGTTTTGAACTAAACATTCAGTAGAACTTGAACTTATGAATATAGGTTTAGTTATGTGTCTTGTATTATGATCGATTCTTTTTAATACAATATGGCTAAAAGTCAAAGAACTTACACTTTTAACAGTGATTGGAAGGAGCAGTATTGTTTTGTGAAATTAAGAGTAATGTAGAATGTCATTTTTCAACAAATCACACAAACTTCTATAGTGAATTTCCTGTTAATTCTGAATTACGAAAACACAAAGTTAGAGACTTAAAATCTAAATTTTAACATTAAAGCTATGTGTGTTTATAAAGCCAGTTCAGCAAAATAGTAATGTTACAATGGCCTCTTACAAAGTATGTTATGTTTTAGGTAAAAGAAAAAAACCTTTCAGTGACAGGGAAGTAGTTAAAGAAACAATGATTAGTACTGTAGAATTGCTATTCCATGGTCATAAAGATAAATCTGCACTTATGCCTTCTATAAGAGGACTTCAATTGTCTCACCAAACTATTGCTAGATTGGTTAAACAGATTTGTAACAATTTAGAATCTCAATTATATCAGGACCTGCAATCGTGTGAATATTTTTCGCTCCAGTTTGATGAAATCACTGATATATCTGATATTGGACAGTTGTGTATGTTTATTAGAATGATTTTACAGTTAAGGAGGAGTTTGTGAAAGTGTTGCCACTTCATAAATGTACTAGAGAAAATTGTGAAAGATAGTAACTTTCCACTCTCTAAACTTGTTGCTATAATAACAAAAAAGACACTTTCAAAGACTGGTAGGAATAGTGGTTTCTTACTCTTTCAATTTTCAAAATTTCTTTCTTATCACTGCATTATTCACCAGAAAGCTTTATGTGCAAATGTTTTGAAGTTTGAACATGTCATGAAAGTTGTAGCTCCTGTAGCAAATTGCATCAGATCATCATCTACATGTCAGCAATTGTTCAAAAATCTTTTGAATATATCAGATTCTGAGCATGGTAACATAATTCTTCATGCAGGCACAAGGTGGCTTATTGTTAGTAGGGAGGAAAAATCTGGAACGGTTTTGCAGTCTTCTGGATGATATCAGAGATGCAGTGGCAGAGATAGTGGGGTGGCAGTGATAGTGGGGTGGCAGTAGTGGTGATTGCCATGCCCACACCTCCTTAGGCAGTTGCTGTGGTCAGCCAAGGACTATCAGGGTTGCCACTCTAAGAAAAAGAAAGGTACTAATAAATATGAACTACTCTATTAGGAGGAATTCACAGCTACCAACCTGAGTATGTCCACCCCATGCAGCTGCTCTAAGAGCAGTCCAACCATCACAGTCTGCATGATCAGGTGTGGCACCAGCAGCCAACAATACTGCAACCACATCTCCATGCCCATGTCTTGCTGCAAGATTAAGTGGAGTCTGCCCATGACGATCTGTAGCTTCCAGATCAGCATTAGGACATGCTGCTATTGCTAATTCTAACAGATTAGCATTTCCTTCTGCTGCTAGTGAATGCAGTAAGGTGCGTCCACCTCCATCAGTACGATTCACATCCCCATCTACCACCCCTAGTAGTTCTGCAAGTGGATCACGTATGAGTGTCTCCACAACTGGGCTACACTCTTCAGAAACCTGTTAAAAATATATCATCAGAAATCATAATAATAAATATCAGAATACACTCACAATGGAATTCTTTAGTTCATGCATTTTTACTTTGAATATTCTCACATTTATTAAGGCATGAAATCATAGGATATACCAATATTAAGTATGAAGATGAAAAGTATCAATATGAGATCCTGTTTGCATAAAAGTGGGCTAACTACAAAAAGTGCAGATTCAACAGCTGCTAGAATCAAAAATACGTAAATGTTATCTCGAAGAAAAACAAACAGCCCAAAATGATGAGACAGGATGAATATGAATGGGGGGGGGGATCTGCTGTATTACTAAATACTTTACTTTAACTTACCTTTTATCATCACTTCTCCGCTAACCTTCATGATTTAAAAATAAAATATGATATATTAATGAAAAAAATAACAAAAATAATTTTTTGTTTCAACATATATTTTTCATTTTTCTTCATACTATTTTATTTAATTTGTATAATGTATTTAAATGTTTATATTATATGCCTTTATTGAGAACTTGGAAACTGGCAGAACGTGAATAAAATTCCTAAATTTAAAACCAAAATGAATTAGAAGGACAATTTTTGGTAAAAAATATGTAGCATTTGGCTTCTGTTAAAGATAGCTAGCTATTCATATAAAATTTGTAAAATTAGCATGTATAAGATCAGAAGGTTGCACAACCATCAGCAAGAAAATAAGAGACTGTGAAAGGTGACCAAGATTGTTAAGCCATGGATTCACGAGAGGAAAGTCTGGGGCTCAATTCCCACCAGGATCATCTTCCCTGACTGATTTTTTTTTCCAGGTTTTCCTCAGTGCCCATAAATGGCAAATGCTTGGAAGGTACTTTAGGCCTGGAATACTTCCTTCCTTTAAAAAACAATTCCTTTACATTTCATCTCGTATATTATCAGTGTCCACAACCTGTGATGCCTCAATAGTTAAAATGGGCATTAAACACTATTAATAAATGATAGAAACAGAGAATAAGAATATGTCCATGCATTTTGAGTCTGAGAGATTTATAAAAATGCAAATGATGAATAACATCAACACTATTAATTATTTTAGTTATCTTCAAAGCAATGGACATACTTTGTGACTCCTTAGATGCATGTATCTAAGTTCCTCCCACCTGCAAAATTTTTAGTTAAATGTAAATGATTGGAAAAATAGAGCTTTTGAACAATCAAATGTTTTGTCAACTGTTAAGTCTATTATACCCTAATGGCATTCAAATGACTATGTATTATTGTTGTTCATCGATACTGTACCATATATGATTAAAGCTGCTACTTTTCTGCATACTCTTTACTTAAAAAATGGTACATGCAACATGTCTACCAAGTGCCTTGTGCGGAGTTGTGCAGGAAGTTCTTAACCATTTTTATGAAGTTCACCAACTTATGGAATGTGACAAGGAGGCACATTCTTAGTTCATGCATTTCAAGTCCAATATTGTTGAAGTTCCTTTGCCTCCTTCTGCTTCTTTATTGAGATGGGAAACCTGGCTAGAAATGTGCAGCTTTAATTACTGCAAGAATTTAAATGTGGTGATAAAAATCATTGATGACTTTGATGATAATGATGAAGCCTTAATCAACTCAGGAATTAATTTCTAACAAAGGACGTATGTATAAACTGTTGTAAATTAGTAAATAAAGATGTCATTCTGGGTGCTCTAACATACTTAGATCAGAAGCAGTTGGTGAAGCTTACATTTAATGAAAACTGTGGCAAGTAACTGGGTAAAAGTAAATGGAAAGTTGGGAAAGAAAGAACATGATGCTAGTTCTGAACAAAAAGGAAGAGTTTGATACACTTGCTCAAATAATAATGTTCAATCGGGGGGGGGGGGCTAATTTGCTTTTAGTATGCTTCTTTAGTGTCAGTGGAAGTGGGAAAAAAAAAAAAAAAAAAAAAAAAAAAAAAAAAAAAAAAAACTGGTGTTCAAGCCTTTATTAAGGGACAACATGCAGTAATTTTTCTTTGAGAATCTACAGAATATGCATTGCAATGTAGCACTACGAAAATGTACCCCTAATGATTGTCTGTAAAAGAGTATTTCTTTTTTCTGTGAATTTTAAGATTTTATTATACAGAGGGTGCCAACTGATGTATACACACTTCAAGCAAAGAAAAAACTGTGTTAACAAAACAAAACTGAATTCACACAAACGGAAAAAGATGAGCACTGATCATCTTAGACTTTTACAGCTAAAACGGTTGCTCAAAATGCTCACCATCAGCGTCGATACACTTCTGAGTACGTTGAACTACTGATTGAGCAACGTTTGCGAAAGTGTCGCATTTAATGTATGTAAAAGTCTTGGGATGAAAACTTTCAACATTTTAACTTTGCTGTTTTAATAATACGACGTACGCTGCTAATCCCAGGCTCACGTGCGCATTGCTTTGTATATTTCTTGCGGTCAGTGCTCAAAGGGTTCCAAAACCATTGCCGAGGAAGCGGAGCTTGTTGCTATGCGAAGGTTTGCCCTTATGAACATCGCATACGGTACCACGAGTCTCAAATTTGTCTCGAATGCGTGCAATTGTTACTCGCGTTGGCGGTTCTGTTCTGTATACACGTCTCCATTGCCTTTGAACTTCAACAACATTCTCGGTTTTTCAACACCACTTCAAAATTGCTTTCCGCTATTCAAAAAATAGTCTTTGCTCCGTTTTGTTGTAGCATCGCTACCATAACTTAATGTGTGTCACATCTGCTTACGGAACATCATACGATAAACTGGGCTTCATTTGTTCATTGTTGATTTACCTGTCACGTAGCAACGCTATCACAATGTATGTGAGTCATATCTGTTTACAGAACTTCATACGATAATCTTCGCTTAATTTGTTCATTGTTCATTTACCTGTCACGTAGAAACGTTATAATGTATGTGAGTCACATCTATTTACAGAACATCATACTACACATTACTGTTGTTTTTCAGTCCAACTTTGAAATATATTAAATAAACATCTACTGTGAAAGTGTATATACGTTATTTGGCACCCTCGATATATTAACACCATCTTTTCATATATATTATTATACATTTAAACCCTAGCCATTATAATTACCTATTATGCTGAAATTATTAACCTTGTTATTCCAGGTAAAGATTTCATGATTCTCAATATGTGCATTTCAATGTTAATTTAAATGGTTTACAAAATCTAATTAGACATAATTAAAATAGTTTGATCCTCTACCTGACTAGATGTAACAACTTCTTCCACACGTTCACTATCTCCATCTCCTGTTTCTCCAGTATCGCTTTCTGTTGACAGTCGTGCACCTGCCTCCAGGAGCAACCTTACAACTCTTGGATCCCTGGGAGCTGGCAAAGTTGAGCATAATCGCTCCTCCCAATCCAAGCCATCCACCTGTTTATGTGCGAGCATATTATATTAACCTTTTCCCTCACCAATTTATACCTTACAAAACAAGATATGCTTAAAAATTCTAAATTTATTTAATTCTCAAGCAATAATTATGACAATTGGGTATTCTTTTTGGTTTTACTAAAAACTGAGAAGAGAATACATAAAATATCAAACTTATCATAAAATATCTGTTCAGCTTTTGCACTGTACTGCAGAAATAATAATGATAGAGTGAATGCTGTTAGGGAGGGAACGTTGGTCAACAAACAACACTTTGGTAACAAAGCCATAATTAATTTAGGGGAATCGCTGAAACTGAGCCAGCATTGTCATCAGCAGTCAGCTGTATAAAATTCAGGAAAACTAATGAAGAGAAAGGAGGATGTAGTTAACTTAAGTAAGGTTAACTCACTCATCAAAATATCCAGTCACTAGGTAAAGAAAATAAATAATGTTGGGATCGTATTATCAACATACAAGGTTAGGTCAATAAGCTTCTGGCTTAAACTTTTTCTAGGTACGATAAAAACAAAAACTATGTTTCACTTTTCAATATAGTTACCCTATATTGCAATTCACTTCTCACATCTTTGAATTAACATTTCAATCCCCCCCCCCCCAAATAGTCAGGAATGTTGTCTGGTAAACAGCATCCATTACTTCTTCGTCACACTTAAATTTCCTTCCTCGAAGGTTCTTATGTTCTGAGAAGAGGAAATAGTCACTGGGAGCTAGATATTGGCTGTAGGGTGGATGGTCAAACTCCTTGAAGCCACATTTCTTCACAGCTTTCTTTGCAACAAGAGCTGTGTGCACAGGCGCATTGTCGTGAAGAAAGCGCATACCACCACTCAGCTTTCCTTGCCTTTTCTCTTTGATGGAAGCACGTAGACTGTGCAGTAGGCCAGCATAGTTCTCCCCATTTACTGTGGTGTTCCTGTCCTTGAAGTAAATGAAGAATATTCCTTCACAGTCCCAAAAGATTGTGGCCTTGATCTTATTGGTTGGCTGAGTGACCTTGTCATTTAGAGGTGGTGCTTCGCCAGGTTTACGCCACTCCATTGATTCTCTTTTGGACAAGGGATCATAGTAGAGGACCATAGTTTCATCTCCTGTAAAAATGGTTTGCAGAATTTCTCTCTCGTCGCCACGGCAGAGTTCCAAAAATGCCTGACAACAGGTGATTCGTTGCTACTTTTGGACTGAGAAAAGAAGTCTAGGGACCCATCTTGCACTAACCTTATTCGTGTGTTCATGAATAATTCGATGGACTCTTGTTTTAGAAAGGCCCAACCTTGTTTCTATTTCTGTAACTTTGAGCCGCCGGTCTTCCATAATTTCTCTTTTCACAAGAGCGATGTTTTCAGGAATGAACACCTCCAAGGGTCGACCTTCACGCTCTTCGTCTTCAATGCTTTCTCGACCCATTCGAAAAAGTTTGACCCATTCTTTTACGGTAGAATATGAGGGGGATGCTTCCCCATATACATCGTCCAATCGCTGTTTAATTTCATTTGGAATAAGTGCTTCTTTTGTGAAGAACTTAATAACAGCTCGACACTCCATTTTGAACATATCACAATCTTCTACACATTGCCTTCTTTATGCAACTATATTTGAACACTTAACACATAGGAGCGGAAGTTACAGCCGCATTTACTTAACAGATAAGGTATGACATCAGATAAGGATTTTGTGAAGGAGATAATCCTTACCGGCGAGGCCGGAAACTTATGGACTTACCCTTGTATATAAGCATAATACACCTTACGTCAAAGAAGCATATTGCACTCTGGCATAAAGATACACAATAACCTTCCGAACTACTTAAAAGGAAATACAACAAGATAAAAGTTTCAAACTATCCTTAAAGCCACGTCCACTTAACCACTGCTTCTATTCCATTCAAGATTTCCTTGTAAATAATGGTTAATACTATTCCCCAACTGCACTATATCCTTAGGAATGTGAGAATAACCATGTAATTCTTCTATATACTTACCTTGACATTATTGTATACCTAACTGTATCATGATTTTTACTTTTGATATTCTTTTATATAATTCATTATTTATTAAGATGTGTCCAACATAAATTGTACTATATGTAATTAAGCGATTAACTGGATCAATAAACAACTATTACTACCATTACCACTACTACCACTAAATGCTAAAGTGTGCACTTAAAACAATATAATATCATTAATCATAGAAACCCATACCAAAAAGCATACTAATTTATAACAAGACATTGGAATTTTTAAATACTAAAACCAGGATGAAGCAAAATGAAGTTTATTAGTACTGGACAGTAGACCACAAGTGGAAGGAGCACAATTGGTTATGAGCTACAAACCACCCTCTCCCCTTAGGGCTTTTGCTCACCATTTCTTGTTTACCTACTAGATTGGCTCATAGTTAGTATTGACCTAGTGGTTTGAGTGTACCTAGTTAAATACTTAAGAATTCTGATGTCTAATTATAATTTATTATAGACCAACTGAAAAAAAGTGATAATTTACGAAAAAAATCCTTAAACATGCATATTCTTAAAAATAAAGTATGATAATGAAATGAGTATTTAATGGATTGCAAATAGACAAAGATTATTTTAATACAAATAGTGTATGGTACCCATAGCATTGAAGATAATTTTAGGTACATATAATGAATGCATTTTGAATAACCAGGTATTCATTCAGTTTTCATTCATATTACTAGATCTACTGATGGTGGCAAATATTCCTTGTGAAAATTTCTCCTCAAATTAAATGCCATTTTGACCCCATTAAGAAAAATGCTTATTGTTACATTTTAATTTTGTTTTTGTTTCCAGGATTTACTCCATAAACAGCTGCCAGCTGGTGTAATCTATTGCATTTGAGCATGTTAAAAAACAATTTAAATAAGTAGCACAATCATAAAAACTTTTGCAACTTTGTTTCATATTTTGAGGAATATTATAGCAATAGAACCTAGAGATCAGTCAAACTCAGCTAGCAAAACTTGCCTGTACCAAACATGATTTAAGATTATATGATTCTCAAAATATTAACTGCTTTTGTTTATCTTATAAACACAAACTTTTTAATATTTTTTTTTCATTTAAACTCTAAAATTACAATGCTATGTAAGTATTTATATTTTTCTCAAGGCTTCTAGCAATATTTAAATAGTAGATTTTAACAAAACATGGTTTAAGATTATCTGATTCTCAAAGTATAAACATTTTTGCTTATTTTAAAAACAAACTTTTTGACAGTTTGTTTTCATTTACAATCTAAAATTGTAATGCCATTGCTTCTAACAACATTTTAATAACAGATTATTACTAAAATTGAATGGAATTTTCGAAGCCTCTTGGAGTCTAAACATAAATTTATAAATAATGTTCGACAAAAATATAAAATTAGAAAGTTATTTAGTCCTAATCCATATAGCTATCAAGTTGTAATGTAGAATGGTAAAATATCATACAACACCTCTTATACAATTGTTATTTGGAATTTGTGATATTTAAAAATCAGAGCAACGTTCATCAATCAGTTTTTACTTAAGGAATGCATTATAGACCAATTTAGAAAACTGGCTCTTGAGCTGCATTATTACCATTATAATTAGAGCAAATATATTACTAACTTCCATCCAACATTTTTTCATATTATTTACCTGATCTGGATCAGGGGACTATTGTCTTACATGCATCATGAGAGAAAAAACGGCCTTGATAACCAATTACTCCAGTTCTATAATGATGATGATGGACGCTATTACTTGGTCAAACGACTCCATGATGCAACTGTCATGAACTCAAGTTCTAACTCATTATAGAACCTTTTTGCTCACACTTCCTCATGCAAAGTGGTTTAGTTCCACATTTCTGAACCATTGCAAAAGTGCCTTTAAAGCCAAAGAATCAACATGACACTATTCTATGCACAGTCACATTTCTCCTTTGTTAATTTACATCCTCAATTACATACAGTGACAATTTGAATGTCTGAACAAAAGATGAACATTGCAATCTAAAGCAAGTAATGTATGTTTATAATTAATTTATGAAATCTTAATGTGCCATACAACTCACCTGAAGTAAGCAGTCTTCTACTGGTGCTCCTGAGTCGATGAACCAAAGTAGCACCAGATGATGATAGTCGAAAGGACTTGTAGGGGCAGGTGGAGGCATAGGAGGGAGTCTAGTTAGATGCAAAGCGAAGTTCTGGACCTCTTCAGCAGTAAGATGCTGTGCTCTTAAAGTGTGACTCATTGCCAACATGGCATGCCCTTCTGCTGCAGAGCACAGATACTTCTGTGTGCAATGCTTCACATCTAACAACCATTCAGCAAAACTATGGTGGAACAACAAAAGCGTACCGTCTTTACACACTGCCAAAACACGCCGCAAAAGATGTAACCGCTTATGGAAATCTTCACGACTCATAGCTGTATTAGCTGTCCACACACAATGATATAATTGGTCTGGGGTGAGAGGTCTTCTAGATGCTAAGATCACATTTAGTAATGGCTGGACTTTAGCAAACTGCTTTCTGTTGAAAAGTCTTTGGCAGAGCCACAGATAAAGGCCATTGAGAGTTCCTGGTATCTCCCTCACCTCTCGCAGAACGATGAAATTTTCGGCAACACCATCCAAAACTTTCTCCAGATATAAAAAGCAGCCATTACTTTTGATGTGGAGCTGATTAAGCATTTCAGCCGTGTCACGACTTATGTGTTGTCTGAGAGAGTCCTCTTGATCCAAGCGTGCTAGAATGTATTGCTGAACGTCCCTAACTACCTGCGATTTTCTTAGGTCGTCCAGGCTAATCTTGCGAAAACCCGTAAACATTCGGGACACAGTCTTGCTTTGGCGTCTCGCGGTACACACGAGTACTAACCACTGCGGGAAGAGGTGGTGATGATTTGCAAGCAGTTCTGCTATCGTCCGACTTGTCCCAACAGAGCCGCGCCGACTCGATGACGACGCCGTTAGGGACCCGGACATGTTCAGCATTTGAGCTTCGTCGATAGAATCAACTAATAGAAAGAGGCACTGTTTTGGAGGTTCGATTTCTAACAAAGGGAAGAGCACTGCGCGTTTTAAAGCTTCGTCGGGATCTCGATCTAGCGCTTCGGGTCGCAGAGCGGCAAGGATTTCGGGGTCGTTGCGAACCTTTTCCGCGTAGCTCTCCGCAGCGGAAAATGATTTTGGAACATGAGGAGACGATGGAGACTGCAGTATTGTCCCGTCCTCGTCGGTAACGGCAGTGGCGGGAGCGGGTGGCGAACATTTGGCAAGAAGCTGAGACACCAGACAACGCACGAACACTGACAGTGACAGAGTTGAAGCGTCGTGTGCTTGGCAGAAGTGATACGCTAACAGTCGCCTGTTGAGACTCCTTTGTTGCCGATATGCCGAACCTTGTTTTGGCCATACAATCTCGCAGCACAGCGCAGTCTTGCCGGTGCCTGGTCCTCCAACCACCATCGTGCCACATGTTTTGGATACGGGGCGCTGTTCAAGGGAGTGTGCAAGCTTCAGAAACGCCCACTCCCGGCAGAAGAAGCGTTTCCCCTCTAGAAGAGATGCTGCCATTCTCTAATAAAGCGCTTCGTTTTTGATATGCAAACTATAATCAAAATCACACCCTAAAGCAGCTTCTTGTCAATGTAAATATCTATCCGCCATCGTCTAGCGTTCGCTCGCATTTTTCAGCGCAGTATAATGAAACGAACACTGGTAACAAGGTGTCTTTCCATTTGATACGCATGTGTGAAGATTAATACTGGCAGAAAACGAATTTCATTTAGTTCCGCCCCATTTGTCTATCCCACCGTTCACCGATTCCTCAACAGCAGGCTCCGAGGGCTCCTCGCCAGGCATTTTGGTAGCAGATTTTTGCGCCTTTGGGCGATCGATATCACAACCTGAAAAGAAAAAAAAAATCTATTAAAGGATGACAGCTTATCTAATTAATTTAGCATTAAGTATTTTGCTTTCTTTTGTAAATTAGACTAAGCATTGCATCGTCGATGCCAAGTTTCGGCAGTGCTTTTATTTTAGCTTAAGGATTCGTGCAATAAATTAATGCATAAGTTCGGTGGATTGATCTGCGGAAATAGACGACCGAAAATAAGAAATAGCAGCATCCACACATTTATTTATATTCAAATCCAATCAGCATAGAAACGCTCTGCGAAACACATTTAACGAATCTGTACAGCAAACGATTAAAATACAATGAATCGTTAAGCTAAGAATGATTAAGAACGTGCAATACATTTAAGAGTTGGGGTGATATTGTCCGTGAAAAGTAAACCCGTATTATTCATGTGCGAGTACAACCATTAAATTACTCAGGGAAATTTTCTAGCTATCTTTCAACATTCAAGCATGTTCCGATGTTTAGTGTGGAAGAGGAAAGAATTTTCTCGATCCTCACCGTCTTTCACATTGGAGAATATTTGTATGCAGGCTTTCATCATGCAGATGAGAGCTCTTAATTTAATACACAATCATTATTATAGTGGAGACATCCGAATCCTTCAGTATTCGTGCTTTTCTCTTCATTTAATCTTTCGTGCCCAAATCTAAAGGTTGATTAGATTTAGGAAATATTAGTTGTAAACTCCATGAACATACAACAAAATTAAATTGCAATATTGGCGATATCCGGATCCCAATAACATCTTGTGGTGACTGAACTGGTCACTGGCGACTGTTTTCAGTATGTCGTCAAGTGGAATCTTCCGAAACTTGCTAATAATGAAACTATCTTGCTCTGCGCTCTCCAAATAAATTCTCGATCGTTTTGGAAGTTTCTGCAGCTCTTGCTAAGATACGAGAATAGAGTCATACGTTTCCGGCCTCACCGATAAGGATTATTTCCTTCACAAAACCATTATCTGCTGCCACACCTTATCTGTTAAGCAAATAATTACATCTTAACTTCCGCTGTGTCCAGTTGTTCAGATAGAGTTGCATAAAGAAGATTGTGACATGTTCAAAATGGAGTTTCGAGCTGTTATTGAATTCTTCACTAAAGAAGTACTTACTACTAATGAAATTAAACAGCGATTGGATGGTGTATATGGGGAAGCATCCCCCTCATATTCTACCGTAAAAGAATGAGCCAAACTTTTTTCGAATGCATCGGTCCAGAAAGCATTGAAGACGAAGAGCGTGCAAGTCGGCCCTTTGAGGTGCTCACTCAAAACATCGCTCTTGTGGAAGGAGAAATTATGGAAGACCGGCGGCTCAAAGTTGCAGAAATAGCAGCAAGGTTGGAGCTTTCTAAAACAACAGTCCTTCGAATTATCCATTAACTTTAAACACGAATAAGGATAGTGCAAGATGGGTGCCTAGACTTCTTTCCTCAGTCCAAAAGCAGGAACGAGCCATCTGTTGTCAGGCATTTTTGGAGCTCTGCCGTGGCAACGAGAGAGAAGTTCTGCAAACCGTTGTTACAGTAGATGAAACCGTGATCCCTTGTGCAAAAGAGAATCAATGGAGTGGCGTAAACCTGGCGAAGCACCGTCTCTAAAGGCCAAGGTCTCTCAGTCAACCAGAAGATCATGACCACAATATTTTGCGACTGTGAAGGAATACCTTCATTGACTCCAAGGAGAGGAACACACAGCAAATGGGGAGTACAACGCTGGCCTACTGCACAAACTACGTCCTTCCATCAAAGAAGGAAACTAATAACCAATCCTCTTTTGCACGAACAATCAATATTAAGTGAAAGCTACTGAAAAGCTGTTTGCTGTAAACAGCTCTTTATTAAATGTTATTTCGTTCCATGGGACAGCATTTGGAATACATTTGTATTATTATCTTGTAGTCACTTTAAAATGTTTTTTGCAATCCATCTTTATTTCTTACTTATATTGAAAATGTAACACTCTTCAAATTATGACCTCTTTAACAATAAACTAAGTCCAACATGAAAATTAGGTTGTTTCAAACCACTTCCGCTCGCGCGCAGTTTCTCCAGTGAACGCATGGCCATGCAGCGGGAGTGTGCTAAACAGTTAACGCCAGTGCGATTCCATGCCTCAACAGAAAGACCGCGCAAGTGTAGTGTGCTAAACTGATAATTATTACATTTTTAAAAGTATATTATCTCAACGTGTATTTCAATATTTTAAAGTAAATGTAGCTCTTTAAACCACGACATAAAAATCTATCAAATAAATAAACAAATATTGATTATATACCACCAGGGTTTTTAGTTTATTTTATTTAAGGACGCTCTTTAACGTCTTTGGCCATTGGCGTCTCATTCATTTCATGGCGTGAAATGACCGATAAATGTTGTTCAGAGGCCTGTTCTTTTAAACTTGAGGTTCTTTTGCTTGCCGCACGGGATCAGCGACTTTACTTTTCTTCGGAAGTAGGCTATAAGTTGGGTTTTTACGCCGGTAAAAAATATATCGACCACGGCCGGGTTTCAACCTACGACCTTGGGTCTACGAGGCAAGTATGGTTACTACTAGGCCACCAGGAACGGCTCATACCATTAAGCAAACTTAAGGGGATAATGTACAACTGTAATTCGCGTTTCTGTAGTGCATAGTCCCAGATAATTTTATTTTCAAAGGCGTAATTTTTGTTAAAGTGTCAAATATTTAACATTTATTACAAAAAATTGTACTGGGAACAGAGGTTTCGTATTTTGCAGAATTTGTTATTTCCTGATGCCTAGAATGTTAACAAAAATCATCGATTTTAAAAAATATGAGGTCAATTTTTTTTAGACTTCAGTTCAATTTGATATGAAATGTCCCCATATATGGAATCAGAGACCGATAGAAAAAATTGCAAGTCATGGCCGGAACTCGAACCACGGATCTTCAGCTTACAGTACCAATATTCTTTTATTGAGCTATTGTTTTCTGTTCGGCCATAACTGCAAATCTCCCCCATCTTCGGTAAGTTCGAGTTCGACTTAAGACACCGACATTTTCCTAACTGACTTTGATTCCATATCTTTGCCTAATACACCGACACATCGTTAAGATGTACCTTTCTCCCTGACTGATGAACTTAGGCCTGAAATGATTTTTCCGCAATATATACAATTTGGGAGGGGAAAAACACCTGACACATGGCTTATATGAAAAAAAAAAAACCCATTTAATACCAAAATGCAAAGTTTCTTCATAATATAAACATTTTTTTTTCTAATTATGAAAATAAAGTGAATATAAAATAGCTTTAAGACATCAAGAACTACTGAGCTCATTTGGGCCATCATTAATTCATTTCATTCATCCCTATACCGACACGGATGGCCGAGGTGGTTAAGGCGTGGACTCGTGAGCGGGAGGTCTGGGGTTCGATTCCCACCAGTACCGTCCTCCCGGACTGAGGTTGTTTCTAGGTTTTCCTCAGTCCTCATAAATGACAAATTCCGGGGAGGTACTCTAAATTTAGGCCTGAAACACTTCCTTTCTATAAAAAAATATCCTTTCTCAATTTATCATTTCATCTCATGTATCATCATGTCCACCACCTTTGGTGCCTCAGTAGTAAAACGGGCGTTATTAAAAAATAAAATAATCCCTACATACTACAGACCTATACCTACAATATCTATTTACGTTCAAAATCTACAGATGTCGCTTTAAGACCAACGCCGTAGTCTAGTGGATTTCGAGTGTCTTTATTTCCTATGGCGACCATGGTCTACGGGCGTCCCGACTAAGAAGTCGAGTACACTTAAAATGAATGAATGTGTTTGACGCCCGCTTTTAGGAGGTACCACAGGCGATGGACACTGGTCATACATGGGATGAAATATTGGGAAAGGATTTTTTAAAGGAAGGAAACGTTCCAGGCCTAAGTTTAGGGTACTTCCCAGGCATTTATCATTTATGAGGACTGAGGAAAAACTGGATAAAACTTCAGTCAGGGAGGACGGTCCTGGCGGGATTCGAACCCTAGATCTCAAGCTCACGCTCTTTAACAACCTCGGCCACCCGTGCTGGTGGGTACACTTAACGTCATGCTAAGAGGAATTCCCTCAAGTTCGTGAGAATAGGGCAGGTGTTGGGGGTAGAAACTTCAGGGGAACTAATTTTTATAAATATAAATTCTGCGATTCAATAACAACTTAATATGTAAACATTTTTATAAAATTAAACACGCTTTCTTTCTTCCAATGGAAATATTTGTTTTGCAAATAAACTCTTTTCATGTTGCGTGGAACTAAACATGAGCTAAGACCTTTATTTCTGTTTTCTCTCTCTCAGCATATATTATTTAAAACATAATTCCTTAACCGCAATGTCTTCACTGCTGGCATCTGTGCGCGCCCTGCATACCGTACAAAACAGTGAATTATTTCCATCCTTATACTTCCGAGTTTTATTTAACCCAACGCGTGAACATTCTACCACTAGTCTCCCTTGATCATTTATGCCGTCCTTTTGTCCTTTTGACATTCGGATGAAAATTAAAAAAAAAAAAAAAAAAAGTAGAGGAAAATCCCTTCCTCCATTATACACCGGATCCTAGGGGAGAAACCACAGCGAATAACAACAATGATAATAGCAGAGTGGGTTTACTGGGAAAATAATCTTATTTCTACCAAAGCTGTATAAACAGGCACAAGAGACTTGCATCAACATACGCCCATGCATCCCTGCATTATACATTTTGCGTTATCTTAAGAATTCTTACCTGCGGGCCCATTAAGCGCAGCTGTTATTTCCGAGGGGAAGAGAGAAAAAAGAGGCAGTTTAAATGGAAATGCGGTTTCGTGCCGACTTAAAAAACAGTGCGAAATAAATTAATGAAAATGAATGGCGAAACCAAGTGGCGTGCCTAATATGCGAAGCAGATACATGGAATAATTGGGATCTAGGTATCCGCAACTTTAATATTGTAATTAAGTTGGTACAAGTAAATGAAGAAAGTGTTTAGTTCTGCTCAATCTCTTATTGATAATAACGATATGGAAATTTTGTTGTTTCCACACCATATGCTACCACACAACAGCAGAGCACAGATAGTTTGTACATAATTACTTTTTTTTTCTAATGTTATAGTATCTAAAAGTGATTGAGAAATGTAAAATAGCAAAATTGCCAGCAAATGGATTTTTATTATTTTTTTTAAAAGTACAAATAATATTTCAGTGATATACCGCCACGGGTGACCGAGGTCGTTGCGGCGCAGACTTGTGATTGGGAGGTCTGGGGTTGAATCCTACCAGGACAGGACCGTCCTCCCTTACTGAGGTATTTTCCAGGTTTTTCTCAGTACTCATAAATGACAAATGCCGGGGAGTAACCCTAAACTTAGGCCTTCCTTAAAAAAATCCTTTCCCAATATATCATTTCATGTTTATCAGTGTCACCGACTGTGGTGCCTCAGCAGTAAAAACAGGCGTTAAACACTATTACAAAAAAGTCGGTGGGCTTTGGATCCAAACGTGAATGAGCGAGTTCTAATGGCGCTCACTTACCGCCTTGGAGTTCCGCACTCGCGATAGAGGGCAGTAGCGGAGTCCATTTTATAACACGTACACTGAGAATCACGAAGATGTACCCAGAGAAACCCTGCCAGGCAACGGCACCAACATCATCACTTACGCCTGCTGGGATCGAACCCAGGCCGCCTGGCTGAAAGGCTAGTAGTCGAACCACTTAGTTTAGCAAAGACTAAACATATAGCTTACAGAGTCTCTGAGGGCAGGATATGAGACGGTTTCTCTACGTCTGCCTACTGATTATAGAACTGGAATACTTTCACTAACCGCTCCTTCATTCCTAAGTTGCGATTCTGTTCATCCAATTCCAATCAGTTATGTACAAATAAAACTCCTGTGCTTCCCTAATGTTCTTCTAATACAACAAGTTGTTTATAACAATTGTCACTAAACTGCATCGATTAGTTTGAAAGTTATAAGAGAAAAGAGGGCCCGAAGACGAGTGAAGTTTAAATATTAATAATATTTATTATAAACATGCAACAAAAATAATATTATAGAAGTTAACAGCAATAACTTAATGACTTTTGTATAACATTTTATAAAATACAGCATCTTACGTAATGCGCCTAAGATTCTGTTATAACACTCTTTTGAATGTTTGAGATATATATTCTTCTCCGTTGAAATGGCTCGTAGAATGATGTTCATTTGCAAAGAAGAAATACAATGTGCAGAGGACGTTGGAAAACGAGACAAAGAAATCCTATGGGAGTACAGCTTTTCCAGTGTAGAAAGATTGTTTAGTAGTGGCTTCTCTATGACAGATTACAAAGTAGTCAACTTTTCAAAGAGTTTACTTGCAAGCGTGTTTTCCAGGAGTGGGAATACTACTGTGTTTAATAAGCTCAAGAGCTTTCTCAGAAAATTCACGGAGGACCTCTGAACTGCAAGTGCTTTGTATTCTCGCTGTGAATCTCTCCTGGGTTTTTACGGTTATCTCTGAAGCTATGGGATGAAAAATGTTTAAATATATTTTCGGTTTTATACACTACAAAGCTGTACTTTTCATATAAAATTATTTTATATGTTTCTTGCTTGTATAAGCTCTAGCTTTTATTACTTACTTCACTGTGCATGCTTCCAAGAAATAGCTATAATCAAATGCGAAATAAAATAAACTATGTAGTTAATAACTAATAGTAATAATAATAATAACAATAATAATAATAATAATAATAATAATAGCTGCATTATACGGCAGTTAAATAAATACGATTTAAAACATTTTGACAACATAAACTTTTTCCTTGTAAAAGTCAGTGGTATTTAAAAACATATGCCAATTAAAGCTGATAGAAAATTTATTAGTAAAATATTTACACATTTTTATTTAAGAAAATACTTTTTTTAAAGCCGGTTCTTTTATTTCCAATTAACATTGTTTTATGATGTTTAAATGTTTTTTTTATCCTATGCTCATTTCCGACCTCTCGGTTATAAGTCGACAAGCAGCCCGGTACAAAGAAGAACGATAAAAGACATTGTCAATAACATGCAAAGTGAAACAGTTGAGAACAGCAGGGCAAATGCTGAGGTGCTGTTCATTCATGGATACGTCATGGTCGCAAAGAGGGCATGCATCTGTTTCAGTCAGTCCGATTCTATACAGGTGACTGTAAGTAGTCATGACCCGTAGCAAGTCTAAAGCAGGCCACGCCAACTGATCTAGGTAGAGAGCTAGGAATTCTTTCCGTTCACCAAAATGTGGCGAAAGTTTACGTACAAAAAAACCTACACGTACGTAGACGTGTTACCTGATTTATTAAAATCTTATAATAGTTAGCATTACCACTCCATAAACACTTTCCGGGTGTATCAAAATCTGTACGACAATAAACGTGCGCCCCTCAAAAAAAGAAAAATGTATATATATAAATTAACACTAATAATAAAAGTAGATAAAGATAAAACACAGAGAAAGAGTCACAATTGAAATTGCTATATTTCGAACTACTGCGAGTTCTTCAATGGCAAGAAGCTAGACAAGTGAAAGTGATAAAAGTAAATATTGAGTATCGAAGGTAACGTTAAGCATGGAAACAGATAAAACTAGATATGAGAGTGTGGGAAGAAAAAAACTAATATGTAAGATTTAAACCAGGTGGTATACGCGCTTTATGTAAAAATATAGCTGCCATTTCTCTATCTCTGAGTAAACTTTCATTTTGTAGGTAAAGCATCAATAAGAGTTAGACTAAAAGCATCATCAAAATCCTTACAGTGAGATAAGGCATGTTGGGCAACAGGCAAGGGAGACTTGGTTTTAACAGAACGTCTATGATTGTTCATGCGTAGCGAAACAACAGTAGAAGTTAAACCGATATAAAATGCTTTGCAAAGCTTACAAGATAACATATATACGACGTTCTTGGAAGAACAGGTAGCAAATGAAGAAATGTTGAATTCCTTGGATAAATTAGGGCTATGGAATGATTTGCACGGCATAATTAGTGCACAGGTTTTACATTTAGGACGTTGGCAAGGATACGAGCCAGCAAAGGGACGTGGTAAATTCGGAGAGGATAGGTTACGGCGAAATATACTTATAAGTTTAGGGGGTGTTCTGAAAGTAAGGCCGGGTACAATTTTAGAAAAATCATTTGAAGATGGATACATTAACAAAGTATCATGACGTTCTTTCAAAATAGGTCTGATGCTTTCAATCCCAGGCACGTAAGTAGTAACAAGGTTGATGAAGTTCTTGTTAGAGGTTTTAGGTTTGCATTGGAAAGTTTTGTGTGATGGGATTATACGGGATTTTAAAAGAGCGGAAGGATAATTTTGGTTTTGGAGCTTTTGAGTTAGGTTTTTAATATACTTGTCAAAAGATGAAAAGTTGTTACAAAGACGATGACCCGGATTGAAAGAGAAAAAGGAATAGATCTTTTGATATGCAATGGATGACAACTATCAAAATGAAGATACTGTTGTAAATTGGTAGGCTTAATGTGCACAGACGTAAGGAAAGAGCCATTGCATAAAGAAATATGAATATCTCGGAAAGTAGCAGCATTGGGAGAGACAGAAGAAGTGAACTTTACTGAAAACTTGGAGTTAAGATTAATAAGGAACTGATCGAGAGATTCTGAGCCATGAGTCAAAAGCACGAATATATCATCAATATATCTCAGCCATAATAATGGTGCCAAAGGTTCTGACTTAAGAAATTCCTCCT
The DNA here is from genome assembly GCA_030762175.1 of Metallyticus violacea. Taxonomy (NCBI): domain Eukaryota; kingdom Metazoa; phylum Arthropoda; class Insecta; order Mantodea; family Metallyticidae; genus Metallyticus; species Metallyticus violacea. The sequence goes on from CM060841.1 coordinate 16,093,221, forward strand.
CTAAGCGAGCCATAAAAAGATTGGCATAAGAAGGTGCCATTCTGGTGCCCATCGCAGTACCTTTAATTTGTAGATAATATTTATTATCAAAACTAAACGCATTGCGAGTGAGAACCAGATAAGCAAGATGACAAATGAAATCTGTGGAATATATATATTGCGTGGGCGGCATATCTAAGGTAAAGAAGAAATTCGATAAGAATTGCAAACAGAATTGGACGGATGCGAGGCACTCCCGTGGTCTATAAAATAAAATACTTGGCTGGCGAACACATAGAGGGAATATTTTACGCCCAGGAGCTCCTAAAGTTGCCTATCTTCCACCTACAAGGTTAATTAAATACTCGCACTAGCGGTGGAGGCACCAGTAAACAAGTGCTCGTCAAATGGAAAGGGTATTCGGATATATTTAATTCTTGGGTGAAACTACCTGACTTTGCCTCGATATGATCAGGTAAAAACCGTTTTTCATCACGCTCACGAGCAACGCGTCCATGGAACGTTTTACCAACAATACCACTGTTCTAACTTATTGCCGGAAAGTTACGAGGCGAGTGGGACTTGGGCCTCATCAAAATCCAATACCACATCAAATTTTAAACCTCAATGTCGCTGTACCAACAACGAGAAACATATCACGTACCTGAAAGGCATACCCATTTAGTCAAATCAATAATTCTGTTCCATCTAAAAAAGGAAATAAAAACAGACACATCCGCGTTGTGGACAGCATCAACCAAGGTTTCGTTAAACGCCTGAGCTTAAATAACCGCTCTCCTTAAAAGACAACAATATCGCTGTTAGCCGCAAAGCGATCGCACGGTCAATACCGGAACCGGTTAACGCGCTATCCGAATACGTTTGTCGTTCCGTCATGTGAACGTAAACGAGAAAATGTCCGATGCTCCCTAACCCAAACCAGCGGGGCCGTGTGTGTCGTCTGCCGCCGCCGGTTCGAACGTACAGATTGCGAAGCCAAAAGTTCACCGAGCGCAGATGTGTGCTGACGAAGCCTGTTCCTACATCGCACGTGACCAAGATGGTCGGTGTCCTGCCGTTATGTCCACATCGTGCAACGCCCATTAACATATACCGTGAACTGCCGTTACCTTCACTTCACTCTATCGAGAAACGGCAAACATGTAAGCTCTCCCTCTTTAATCATTACAATAGCTATCGTTGAGCATCTCTATTACGGGGGCTACATACACTTCTTGAAGGACAACCATTCAAAGAACCTTTCAGTCGTCGGAATGTCATTAGTCCACACCATCAGCATATCGAAGTGCCAACGCTACCCTCCACAACATTAATGTACGGACCAAACCCGTCGGGGAATGAATGAGTAGTGTTTAACGCCCGTTTTTGGTACAGAGGCACTACAGGCGATGGACACTGATAATACATAACATGAAAAGATATATTTAAAAGAATTTTTTTAAGGAAGGAATCGTTCCAGCCTAAGTTTAAGGTACCTCCCCAGCAGTTGCCATTTATGAGGACTGAGAAAAACCTGGAAAACACCTCAGTCAGGGAGGACGGTCCTGGTGGGATTCGAATTCCAGACCTCCCCTCACGACCTCGGCCACCCATGTCGGTATCTCGTTGAGGAAGCCGGACTGCAGATCCACCAACATTTCGACTCAACCACCAAAAAGGAAAATTATAAGAAACGATATGCAGACACTCCACTTAAAAAACATTTTGGCATAACTACTTCACCATTAAAAACTCTTAAAAAAGATCAAGTATCGCCATCTATCCCAAAGAGTGGATGAAAATAAAATCCCTACACAAACCATCTTTGAATTCAAACACATGCCCCCAATATATATGTTTACCCCAATAACAACGCTGACTGTTTCCCGGAAACGTGTCTTGCTTGTGGCATAACCAGTTCCAGCCAGATCGCACCGGACAAGTTTCATCCTGTTTGGTGACGTCATATGACTAAGTCACACCTGCCATGCCTGCGCCAGACCAGTTTCACTGTTTGGTGACGTCATAGGGCCTTGAATCAAATCTGCGTGCACAACTTGCTTTGCAAATTACTGTCTAAGATGCGTCACCAAATATTTGTGAGAACATGTTTCAGCCCTTCCAGAATACTTTCCGGAATACGTGCGTTGCTTGGTGAAGTCACATGGCAGCGTGTTACAACCTGCGCAGTATATTCGACTTCTTCTTCCTTACCCGCACTCAGTCGCTCCTTGGACGTCGTTGTGTCAGCATACAATGTAAATTGCTTCAAGCTCTCACCACTCTCTTACAGAAACCTTCATCATCTCTATGAGAGACCTCACCTACAAAGCTTTCTATGTGATTGTCGGGGCAAATTCATTGAACGGAAAATAAACCGTGTTGAGCCTTAAGGATGGAAGAGATGTCTTCCTACCTTCTGCATATAATAACCTCCCTGAGGACACCATTTGTCACATCAACGAGACACCGTTCCAAATAATATACAACGGCACATAGTTCCTTCCCAATGGCCACAGAAAACATCTCATCAACTTTTGGAATTACATCATTAACACTGATTACTTCGACGTTGGTAAGTACAACCTTTTTTTTTTTTTTCCTATCCTTTAAATAATTTCCTCGCTCGCATTATCCTTTTTATAACTATTCTTACTCTTTTGCAGGCAACAATCTACCATCTCTTTTCAAGTGCACACTACGACGCCTACCTACATCACCGGTAAATGTTTACTATCCCAGTCAACAAAGTTCCCAGCAGTCTGGACTCAATTTCCTTAAACCATACCAGGATGCTGACAACACAATATACCGCACCCATCCTGCCCAACGGCAAAAGAAAACACACAATCAGCTTTCTGGAGACATATATCATGAACACTGATCATTTCGACATTGTTAAATACATATTTTTTTTATCATTTTATGCATAGTTTCACACTTTATCTTTTTACAATTATTTTACTTATTTCAGGCAACAACCTACAAGTTTCTTTTGAAATTAATGCACACGACGATGACGACGCTAAACCCTCATTAACGGAAAAACACACACACACACATAATTGTAACCATCGAGTTAACAACGTTCCCCGCAATACTCCGATTCTATATCCTAAAACTACACCAGGATGCTCACAACACAGGTTACAGCACCTATGAAGAAAACCTATTTTAATTATTTGTTGTGAAACAATGGCTGCAAAATTACCAAATGCCACTTTTCATTTTATTGTTGACAAACAACATTTGAACACTATTTCAATGTACACAAATTAAACATAAAAAATAAAAATTTATGCTTGCACTTGTATAATACCATTTTTATACTTGTACCCAGCCCTACCCCGCGCCGCACCCGCCTCTTTCCACTATCTCGGGAGGCCGGGCAGCGCACGCTGGAAAAAAAAGTTCGTCCAATCACCAAGCGTTTTATTCTGCCCATATTTGTATTCCTTCTCATTTTCTCCACCAATCACTAGGTTACTTATTTCAACCAATCGCAACACTCCACATACCATTTTACTTGTATCAGCTAGCTCAGTTGCTCGGTGACACTCTACCTATGCACATCAAGTACCTACATTTTATTTGTTTAAAATAATTAAACACGTATGTACTAGCATGTACTTGTATAATTCCAGATTTGTACTTGTATAATTCCAGATTTGTACTTGTAATTTATATAATTTACAAATGTATATATTTGTAAACAATTGTCACACATATGCACTGGACAAAATAGATTAATAAAAAATTAAAAAGTAAGAAATCAAGTATGCACTTGTATAACTCCATGTTTTTACTTGTAAAATATTTATAACATGTATGTGCTTAACAAAATAAACAAAAAAAAAAGGAGAAAAGAATAGAAAGCCCTCCGTCACAGTTGATGTTTTCCTGGGCCTTAGTAAAAAAGCGTTTACAACGAGATCAATTTATCTCTTTACAGGCTATCAACATTTTTGCCGGCGTTCCATTTGTTTAGCCCCGCAAGAAATCGATCATGCGCCACGGGACTAATACTACTGAGGCTCGTTTGCGGTTAAAACAGTGCGTCTCTCTAACTGCGACATCTGTAACAATTCTTGCAACAAATACAAAACAATGCCATATCGATTTATTATGGACAGGTTTAGTTAGGTTAAATAATTAATTAGTTTACAATCCATAGACATTTAACAAAAATGTTATGTAGTTTTTTTTTTTCTATTATCCCTAGAACTTGAGTGGTGAAATGTCCGAACACAGTGTATTTCCGGATAAAATAATTTAAACCGAAGATGTAGCGCGCCCCCAGACACGCAATTGCGGCAATCATGAAGGGTAGCATTAAAAAATGCATGATCTCGCAATTGCAGAACGCGGAATAAATGTGCACGATACTCTAGGCATTTCAAATAACGATTACACAATATCCTGCAGGAAAAAATGTTATAGTTACAAGCTGTGTGCTACAAATATCCACTGTGCACCAGAAACGCACGCGAAAAGACATTTAATCGACTCTGGAGGACTTTGGCGTAGTTTCTGATCTGAACGAAACTTCAATTCACCATTACATACCGAGTCTAAGCAGCAGTCAAAGCAGTGGATGATTGGAAAGGACAACGACGATAATGACCACTACATTTTCTGGGGAGAGGGGGATGCTCTAGACATAATCCCTGTTCATTACTCGAAAAAAGGGTAAAACTACAACGGGGTATATATGGTGTCGTTATTCGGTCGCCTGAAAGATGAATTGAACGAAAAATGTCCAAAAATGTATATTTTTACCCAACACCGACATACAGAATGACAAAAGTGCACGAATGGGCCTCAAACTGATTCCTAGGCCATCTCATTCGGCGCACTTAGCCCCTAGATTTGAATTAAAATATTTGCTTAGTGGGAAGAAATTTTTATTGAACTAAGGCGTAAACAACTTTTTTGCAGAGCTTGAAAAAGCCTATTTTTTCCCCACTGAAAAAATGAAAATCGCTGGACGTCGATGTTGAGAAATAAAAGTATATTTAAAAATGTTCTTTCTTTCTTTCCCTTCTTATTTTTTAAAGCAAACCTTTCTATCTGCCTTAGTACATGTAAATAGTTACATATTTCTCTCTCGCCTGCGAGAGCTCACCCATTAATAACTTTTTCTTGCATTAGGAACTATTAACCAATTCATGTCGAAATCCCTGCTCAAACTTTGTATACCTAAAGTAACATTTTAAAATATTAGCCATCACTTGAAACTGTAAGGTTTAGCGACTTTAGAGGGGAATCTCACTCGTATTTGAAGATCGTTGTTGATGAGCCTTTAACTGGTAAACTGCTGGAGTCAACAGGGCGTGATATTGCACACTGGCGCGTTGCCAGCTATCAGATTATGGAGTACATCCTGCTAACACGCTTTCTTGACATTCTTTTCTTTCAACCTTAATTCTGAAACTTTACAGCTCGAACTGGATGCTAACTAGTACATTATGATCTTTATTTATGCTATATTTTAATGTATGAATTAATGATTCATTAATTAATGCAATGGAAGTTGGATTTTCGTAGTTTGTAAATGAAGATTATAAAAGAGTATTAATAATAAAATTAGCATTAATATCTATTTTCTAACCAATTCTTTTTAAATCAATGCATTTTAATTATATTTATGACATCATTGTATCCATGGAAACTATTTAGTCCACTTGTCTATTGTCATTGTTGTAGCTAAGATGGATTTACCGCACAAAATTTCAATATAAGGTTGAAAGGTTGAATTGTGACAGATACCGAGAAAATCGTATGCCACTTATCAGAAGAAATACGACAGATGCTTTAAGTGTATAACAGTAAACATATTTCAGAAACTTCAGTGTTGGCATATATTTCAAAACAGGTTAGTATTACCATATTACCAAATTTTATTAATTAATTTGGTAAAAGCTAAAGAGTCTATTGTGTCCCTTAAGAGCAAAGGTCTCTTAAAGTTCGCTTTTTCCCAACGTGGTGAGCTATTCCACGCTAGTTTTTCGTATGTTGTTTAAGACACTTTGACCGATTTGTTCTTTGGTTACTCCATTTCTCACTGCACTAGTTGCTTCTCGAGAGTTTTCCATTTTTCTCTTCCTCTTGCTACTCTTGACCAATTTGGACCTGCATGTCCCTTGAAGAGGTCTGTTCATCTTCTTCTGGGCCCGCCTTGTGTTCTTTTTCCCATCCGGGGGTCACACATGGAGATCTTGTACGTCCACCTATTGTCCTGCATTCTTGCGACGTGACCGCCCCATTGCCATTTGTTTCTGGTAGCTATTTGTGCGATGTCTGTTGCCTGAGATAACTGATTTATTAATACTGTAGGTATTTTGCTATTCAAAGTTATTCCCAGAATCTTGGCACATTTGAATTTTGTTCTTTTGTTTTTCTGTTAATGACCATGTCTGGCACCCATATAGTAATACAGGGTATATACAGGTTTCGAGCGCTTGGAATCTGATTTTCTTAGTTAGTATTTGGTCTAACAATATATACTTAAGGGCTCAAAATGCTTTCCAGGTTAACGAGATCCTTCTTTGTACTTCTTTTTCCATTTTATCATGGAAGGAAATGTGTTGTCCTATATATATATATATATATTCGCCTTACACATGTGAGGAATGTTCCAGCTATCTTTATCGGGGTTTGAGGCCCTTTTAAAATTAACTGCATCTTCAGTTTGTTTAGTGACAGCCCTGTATTTTTGCTATGCTCACACAATTGTTCCAGCATAGTTTGTAGTACATTAGGTGTTTTGGCGATTAACACCACATCGTCGGCAAATCTTATATTTGTTAGTCGACATTCATTTGCTAGGTAATATTAGGTAATGTTAACTGGTTAATTTTTATCAATTTTGTAATTATGTATTCTGCAATGATAATAAATTATTCTGTTTACAGTAATACACAAATTGTTTCCTTCATATTATTTAACATACTATTAGATTAGATATTGGAGGAAAAATCCTACAGCACGTCTGCGTGTTAAGGCTTATTGTACGAACCCATTGGGAGGGGTGTCTTCATTGTTTACCAAAACCCGTTCCTTGTACAAGTTGCAGTATTTTGGTTCTAATTTTGGCATCTTTTCCCAGATCTTCCCTGGTTATGGAGAGAACAAGTTTCTTTCTTTCCAGGATTGTACATACGAACAGGATATGGGAGGCAGATTCCTCGTCCTGTTTACACAATCTGCAAGTGGGTTCACCTTTATAGAGACCCACTTTCTGAAGTGAAGTTCAGTAATTAGCGCAATTACTTTCCTCGTTCCTCTTTTATCCATTTGGAGAAGGGACGAGGAGAGATTCTTGCTAAGGGCTAGGATGAATTTCCTAGTCTGAATCTGTTCAGGATAGGTTTGCTACCTTGGTTGATGTTATCTCCAATCCATGTTTTGACTGCGGTCTTAGCAATGTAAGTACCGATTGCAACCACGGGCTCAGGGCCAGGGTGTGTCAGCTCTCCTTTTTGCCAGCTGGTCTGCCATTTCATTCCCATGAATGCCCTGGAACCCGCCGAAGTTCGGGCCTATTGCAGGATGCCAGGGAAAACAAGGCGTTTTGACATTCCCAAACCAGTCTAGATCGCCCCTAGTCAGAGGAAAGTGCTTTTAGTGCACTCTGAGTATCTGAGAGAATGAAAATTCGTTTCCTCCGATAATCCTTCTCCAGTCCTCTAAAGGCACAGTTCGGAAGATAATATTAAGTTGATTATGCATTTTTGCAATGAACACAATTTAATAACGTAAAATTTCTATGGTGATTACGCAATTAATGCCACAAAGAAGCACATTATAAAATTCTGACCAACAATAAAGACTTTTTAATTGTTAATATACAACAATTATTTACTCTAATTTTCTCTCATTGGTGACTAATTATTTTTAAACTACACTTAGATTATCCCAACGCTTTAAAATTACTACAAACGAGGAAACTAGATCCACGTTAATAGCAAATGTTACGCGCTTACACGACAGGACATGAAAAGTCCTTAGGACGTTTAACCTGTAATTTTAAAAACAACAAATCCAATAGGTAGGTGCAAATTGTGTGGCCAAATAATTACACTTTGCCTTCTTCCAACAAAAGAAATGATTCGATTCTGAGATCTTTTTTTATTTTAAACGAATTCAACAGAAAAGTAATGCGGGTGTATAGGTAGTAAGGTTTTGCCTTTGGGCTTATCTGTATCTTTTTCAGAAATAAGCGTTTATCCATGATGCTTGAAATAATTTGAATAATTTCAAACAGCAATCTTTTGTACCCAAAAACCATTCCCTTGGAGTGGATCAATTTATATCCGTTATATTATGTACTTATTAGTAGTACATTCAATTGAAACTAAATAGTTCATTCTGAATATAAACAATCCTAACGCCAGAAATAGTATAGTGATGCATATAAATAGCATCAAGACATAAAATTCTAAGGCTTGCAATGAAAAAGTCTTCTAATTTACATTCTTCACTATTAATCGTCTTTTTTTCAGGCTTGTGATTGTGTAGAACAATTATTTCTTTTTCTAAATCAGTTAGGAAGTGCTCCAGCTGTGATTGAAATTCTTTCAGTGACTTGAAAAAAGTCTGAAAATAAGCCTTTAACTTTAGTCTGTACAACGTCTACAATCAGGTTAATAGCCGGGGGAGGATGCATATCGAAGAAAGCAAACTTAAAATCAACACCCGAAGTTAGATAAACAACAGCATACAACGCAAGTACGAAACGCCACGGGCAAGCCAAAGTTCACCTCGCTTGCTGTTATTATAATTTCGGTTGCAGGACTCAAAGAGCGAGAGGGTCACATGATGGATGAACACGGGAATTCCCAATCCCCCCTACGGTATCCGAAGCAACAGAAATGCAATCGCCGAAGTCTTCAAACAACGATATTGATCCGGGCGAGTGACCGTGCCGCAGAAATTATTTATTTCCCGCTTCAACCATGCTAGAACAGTGTAGACTCAAAAGTTGTTGTTTAAACATAAAACCTATTTGATAATACATCTAACATTTATACCATCTCTCTCCACGGAGCTTTGGGCAACACCCACCATGGGCGAAGGTCACCAAGGAGCACGATGATATTCCCTTGGTGGTAAAGCCAGTGCACTTTGGTTTAAAATAAGTTCTGTTCTCGAGCGCTTTTCGCCTTTTATAGAAACGTTAACTTTAAGCACGGACGACTAACTTCTACTTGTCAATAATATTTGAGCGTGCATAGGCTTACATAGAATATGAGATAACTATGGTGATCTTCAGTCTAAATTAATTTGTGCATTGACTTGACAAACTTCACTTTGAAGAAAGAGCGTCTTTCTCCATGCGTCTTTTATGCGTTCTACAGAAGATGTTTCGGATTAAGGCCTCAATGTAAATGAGTGCTTTCTATTTGATCGCTTGAATTTTAAATTAGTTCTCCACTGATTAAATCTACTATTTGTTCCATTTTCTTTTTCTTCGTCTTCGTCTTCATTACCATCACTCAAAATAATGCTTTTCTTTCGGCATTTGATTTAACGTTAAATATTCATTTTTATTTTTCTTCTAAATTGTTCATTTTAATTCATTTTCATTCCCAAGTTTAAATATGATGATGGCCTACGAAAACAAAATGCTAAAAATGTCCTACAAACGTAAGTGTGGAACCTTGGGCATTCTGTATGTGTGCGTAATTGAGCTGAGAAAACAATCATTTGTATTTCAGTGACAAAACCTTATCTAACAAGCAACCAAAGTATACAAATAAATGAATTAGCCTACATAATGACGACTTTCTGCGGTATTTTATAGTAATAAATAAACCTGTTTAGACTGTTTTTCCGTTTCTATAAAAGCATAACTAGATTTTAAAAGGTATTTTATATTAATTAAATACTATTTGTGTTATATTCATATGACGCTGAAATATTTATCTTACAAAATTTTAACAACAAATCTACACGTTATGTTTTACAAATGCTTTTTTTCCTTTGACGGAATGTATTTCTTTGTCGATCATATTTATTTCATATTGTAGAGCATTCGACATACACACTTTTTAATAGCAGTATAATTATTACAAGTGAAGCTTTTAAATTTTGTGAGCAGAATATATTCAACGCTATTCGCTGAGCGTAAATTCAGGGCGTGAAACGCCCGACAAATTTTATTGAGAAGCCTCTGCTTTCAGACTTGAGGTTTTTTTATCGTGCCGTAAATGTACGACACGGGACTCACGGCTTTACTTCCCTTCCGAAGGAAGCCATACTTAAGATTTTAACGCCCGAAAAAACTCCATCGAACCTGGTAGGGATCGAACCCGCGATCTTGGGTTTAGGAGGCAAGTATGGTTACCACTACACCACTAGGACCGACAATGTTACTCACACTGGATATCCTTTAAATCTGTGACTAATTAGCTTGGGGGGGGGGGAACCGTTCTTCTACTGCCGCATTGATGAAATATAAACCTGAGCATGCGTTATACATTAATAGTATCGCTAAGCGTAGCAGAAACTAACTTACTGTCTTTTGCTGTATTTCTCCAGTATTGGTCGAGTTGAAACCATACCAATTAGATTATTTAATGTTTTTTTTTAATATTATCACAAATATTTGCAATGCTCATCTGTTAGTTCTGAATGAATGATTTATTTATGAACGCTCTTTAACAGCTCAGGTCATCAGCGTCCCATTCAACCCAGGGCGTGAAACGGCCGACAAATTTTGCTCAGAGGCATCTCTTTCAGGCTTGAGGTTCTTTATCGTGCCGTAAATGTACGACACGGGACCCACGGCTTTACTTCCCTTCCGAAGGAAGCCATACTTAGAATTTTTACGCCCCGAAAAAATCCATCGGTCCTGGCCGGGTTCGAACCCACGATCTTGGGTTTAGGAGCTATTAGTTCTGAAACACAGAAAGTTTATGCTGGAAAAAAAAATTGATGTGTTTATTTTAAACAATTCTATGCTTTGTTTCTAGATGGCGAATCGTTTCAAGATATATTCATCCTTTCTGCAGCTGGAAATGTTCGTTTTACATATTGTTTATTTTTAAACCACAATGCAATGCGGCATATGAAATGCTAGAATCAATTGACGTAATAATTATGAAGTACAACTGTGCCTAAAATGAATTCCCGAGCATTATAACCAAATTGGGAAATTAAAGAGGAAAATTTAAGGCTAGCGAAGAGGCTCTAATCCGGAAGTCTGGGAACTTTTGATGTACTGTGGCTCTTCACAGCATTGGAAGCGCGCTAAATGACCAAGACTTTCCATTATATCGGCGATGGTTCAGCCAGATCTGATGAAGTTGCACGAGGCCGCACCTGAAATACTTTCACAATACCCTGCGCATTAAGATAATGAAGAAACTACAACTATTTAGAATCTTTCTGCCAACCTCCTATCAAATATGCATCTTAACGTAACTAGTTGCCATTGAGCAGCTCACCTATCTTCATTCTAACACACAAAGACTGAAGAAAGTAGTGGCAATAATGTCGTCATGCTCTCAAGAATACAGAAAGCATTATTGTTCTCAGCGCGTCTAAAGGGAGGGGCATAGCTGCTCAACACACTCAGCATTACTAGTGCACTGCGTGTAAGCGGAAGGATACAAAGCTGTCTAGTAGTGGTGTAAATTTGACCGCCTTAAAACGACGTTTTCTAAAAATGGGTAGGGTGCGTGGATTAAAATTGAGAGGCATGTGGAAGGATCTAGAGGAAATGCAATGCGGGTCTGCGAGAAGCCTGCAGAAATGAAACAGTGATTTTATTAAATCACCACTGGACGTGAGAGGGTAAGCCGCAGAAATCGGAACAAGCCACTCTACAGTACTGCAGTATAGATCTCCTTCCCACATAAACAAAAAGGACTTGGCTATGGGTATGCAACGTCTTGCAGAAGTGTGGCAGTGGGTGATAAATGTGGCAGGGGATTACATTGAAAAAATGTAAAAAGTCTCCAAGTTCTAGAATAATATGATAAAGTTGCCATCTCTTTCTTCTTTCCAGACTTGATATTTTAAACATTCATTCAAAGAGGAAGATTTATACACCTTGCACAAGTACACCTTTTATTACTTATTTACTTTCATTGTTATGCATTGCTGTTCGGTTTTCTTCTGCGGCACTCCAGGAGTTAATTCTGAAAGTCTATCTTTATACCTTAACACATGTATAGTCGATTACAATTCTTGTTTTTGTAAATAATTTTCTTCCTAATATCCCGTTGATACTGGTGGTGTAGTGGTAACCATACTTACCTTGTAGACCCAAGATCGCGGATTCAATCCCGGCCAGGGTCGATGGATTTTTTCGGGCGTAAAACTTCTAAATATGGCTTCCCTTCGGCAAGGAAGTAAAGCCGTAGGTCCCATGCCTAGATTTACGGCACGTAAGATCTTTAAACCCGAAAGAACAGGCCTCTGAGCAAAATTTATCGGCAGTTCCACGCCCTGAACTGAATGGGAAGCTGGTGACCTGAGATGTTAAAGAGCGCCCGTAAATAAACAAAAAACAACAATACTTAATTCCCTCCAAGAATAGTGTTCACTTAGGACATTTTTTGAAGAGAGCAAAACGTGATGAAATGTGGGAAGCCATATTTTCAATTTCATTTGGGCAGTGGCATTACAAGGTGATAATAAATCTGTTCTATCTAGAAGTATTTTACTGTCCAATAATATATTGCATTTAGAACTAGCTTACTTCTGACAAATATATTCAGATATTTTGTTGAAATCTGTACTTATACTTGTAACTGTATGAAATTGTTTTGTGTTATTCTTTTTCTTAAACAAGAAATGCAATTTAGTAGTTAGATATTCTACTTTTACTTAATGACTTTATGTAACACTTAAGATATGGAGACTGCGTTTGGCCAATTTTTAATTTATCCGTGGTGTTTAGCGAGCTCTAACGATGGCAGTTTTCACTAGAACTGTTGTTTGATTTACCGACTATTTGCAGCTGCCCACTTGTGTTACCCCCTTGGAGGAACAAAGCAGAGGCAATATACATGTCAACATTCATCATTACTGCTCTCAAGCAAAGTGCAGTGGCGTGCCATGAAATGTGCAAGTAAGGTTCTCTGGCAACACTGAAATAACACAAAAAGAATGCAAAACAGAATAGCATATAGTTAATGAATTCTTGCTCTCAGTTTGTTCAACAAGTGACAAACACACCAAGTTACAGATCTCTTTCAGAAAACATCGCCTCTCTTCTCTTTAACGGTTAGCTATCTGTAAATCGCTTGCAATCGCTTTGAGCAGATGAGAGAATTTACGGTTTCCACACTATCAATGCATTTCTGACAAAGTTCAAAAGATTTATATAACTTTACAATTTAAAAGGCACATGTTTTTTTCACTTGAAGATCGACTGGGAAAAGTACAGGAAAAGAAGTATAGTTAACAAGCCTGCATTGAAAATTCACATTCAAATACTTGTTTAGTAATCTAAGTGAACGATAAATCGCGTGCGCCTGTGAGCGAATGTTTTACGAAATCAAACTCGGGACATAAAGGACTAAAGTAGTTGTAAAGACATAACTTAATTTCGATGAAAAAACATGCCGGTTTATTGTGTTTAGTTCTTCACGAGAGATATGCTCTGGCAAGTGTGGAAGATCCAAATATGTTTCATATCAGGGATGAAGATACTGCAACACCTGCAAGAAATGCTAAAGAATATGAGCTCCATAACTACGAGCTAACCCATCAATGCCTACAGCAATTGTTTTTCAATGACCATTCGTTACAGTGGCTACGATTTTTATACTCGAAAAATCGCCCAAACATGCATGATATCAAAAAATTCCAGGAATATATTCTGTAGATAAAAATATTTAATAATTTTATTTTGTAATGTTTGGAGAAGTAAACTAATGGGTTGACAACCAGAAGAGGTTGCAACATTCAATAAACACCTAGTGAAAATATTGAAATGAAAAGCCAAATAAGCCTTGTACATAGAAAAGCATCTTTTTGATAAAATAGTGATCTAGTGTAATATACACAAACTGCAAATGAACAAGTTTCTGAATACGTGGTAGAGTCTTCACATTTTTTATTATGTTGGTTCACGTGTGTTTATGGATACTGAACCACGTCCAGCCAGAGGATCGGTCCATAAGTTTCCGGCCTCGCCGATAAGGATTATCGCCTTCGCAAAACCATTACCTAGTGTCATACCATATCTGTTGAGTAAATAATTTTAGTTGTAACTTCGGCTCCGCTGTGTTCAGTTGTTCAGATATAGCTGCAGAAGGCTTCGTAGAAGATTGTGACATGTTCAAAATAGAGCATCGAACTATTATTAAATTCTTCACAAAAGAAGGATTTACTCCAAATGAAATTAAACAGCGATTGTACGGTGTAAATGGGGAAGCATCCCCCTCATATTCTACCGTAAAAGAATGGGCCAAACTTTTTCAAATGCATCGAGAAAACATTGAAGAAGAAGAGCGTGCAGGTCGGCCCTTGAAGGTGCTCACACCTGAAAACATTGCTCTTGTGGAAGGAGAAATAATGGAAGACTGGCCACTCAAAAGTTCCAGAAATAGCAACAAGGTTGGGCCTTTCTAATACAACAGTCCTTCGAATTATTCATGAACATTAAACATGAATAAGGTTAGTGCAAGATGGGTGCCTGGACTTCTTTCCTTAGTCCAAAAGCAGAACCAGTCGTCTTGTCGGCCATTTTTGGAGTTCTGCCGTGGCAACGAGAGAGAAGTTCTGCAAATCATTGTTACAGGAGATGAAACATGGTCCTCTACTATGATCCCTTGTCTAAAAGAGAATCGATGGAATGACGTAAGCCTGGCGAAGCACCGTCTCTAAAGACCAAGGTCACTCAGTCACCAAGAAGATCATGGCTACAATCTTGTGGGACTGTGGAGGAATGCTCTTCATTGACTTAAAGGAGAGGAACACCACAGTAAATGGGGAATACTATGCTGGCCTACTGCACAGACTACGTGCCTCCATCAAAGAGCAAAGGCAAGGAAAGCTGAATGGTGGTGTGCGCCTTCTTCACCACAACGCGTCTGTGCACACAGCTCTTGTTGCAAAGGAAGCTGTGAAGAAATGTGACTTCAAGGAGATCGGCCATCCACCCTACAGCCCAGATCTAGCTCCCAGTGACTATTTCCTCTTCTCAAAACTCAAAAAGGACCTTCGAGGAAGGAAATTTAAGTGTGACGAAGAAGTAATAGATGCTGTTTATGCCCATTTTGCAGACAAGACTTCTGACTATTTTTTAGGGTGGCGGATGTAAATGCTAATTCAAAGATGTGAGAAGTGTATTGTAATAAAGGATAACTATAGTGAAAACTGAAATATGGTTTTTGTCTTTATCATGCCTAGATAATGGTTAGGCCGGAAACTTGTGGTTACTTATCCTCGTACACATTTCTTTACAGATATCTGACTATTGCAACATTTCATCCGATGATACATTTCACAGCGCTTATCGTGTATTTCACGAGACTTGTTCATTTGATTTATTAATGGAGTTTCTTTAACATCTTAGGTCATCACGGTTCCATTCGATCAGGGATGAAAGGATCGATTAATTTTGCTCAGAGGCCTCTTTTTTCAGACTTGAAGTTCTTTTTCGTGCCGTAAATTATGACATGGGATCCAGGGCTTTATTTCCCTTTCGAAAGTAGCCATACTTATGATTTTTACGTCCGGAAAAATTCCATCCGTCCTAGCCGGGATTGAGCCCGCGATCTTGGGTTTAGGAGACAAGTATAGTTACCATTACACTATCAGGACCGACTATTTCATGAGAAAAATAATCTGTTCCTAGAACTGAACCTCAAACAATTCAAATTGCGATTTCGATTAGCAAAAAATCCTGTCGAAGACCTGGAACAGAGTTGCGTCCCCGATTTTAATAGCAAACTAAGCAAAATCGTGCTTTGTATTCGATGTTCATTATGCTAAGGGGTCATCGAGAAGTCGCTCTGCAGTCATTGTGTAGCAGAGATTTCACTAGGGAAGAAAATTTGGGTGGCAGCATTGACCGCGCACCGACCGTATAGCTATTGTGTCCACTTAACCATCAAGGCTAAGCATACACTCTAATGTTCAAATCTTACTTAGCAGTGGTGGGCCGATTACCGGCTTAAAACCGGTTGCGAAGGAAGCAATGTCAGAAAGGTACGAGTACCAACTTTCTCCTGTGCGGTGCACATTAAAGTCCTGCACTAACCGGTTGAGAACATTGCTTTTGAACAGCTACTCATCCCCGTG
Organism: Metallyticus violacea; assembly: GCA_030762175.1. Lineage (NCBI taxonomy): Eukaryota > Metazoa > Arthropoda > Insecta > Mantodea > Metallyticidae > Metallyticus > Metallyticus violacea. Next base: position 16,109,463 of record CM060841.1, read on the forward strand.
TGCTATAGGCAGCACGCAAAACGTTCATATCATTACACACTGCACCCTTGGCCGGTTAAATAATGTTCCCGACGGATTGTTTTTGCAATCTTGCTCAGTTAGATTCTGGAAACACCCAAGAGGGTAGGGGAGGGAGTTCTGTGGATATAAAAAGCAGACGAAAGTGAACTCGTTTGTCAGTATAAGTGGATGTTTCAAATGCAAAACATGCAGTGTGAAAAGGCAGAGTTGTACGACGTAAGTTGTAAAATAAAACATACAAGTTACTGAAACGTGAAGGATTAACCAGCGATGTGTGGAATAAATTTCCTCTTGTTGTACGTGATGATAAAATGACTACTGGGTATGTATATTGTGAAAATTGTTCGACTCTACTGACATTCTCATCTAAAGGCATATTCCTGTAAAAATAAAGAAGGGAATAGATCAATTTCACACTTGACTACAGACGAGAAAGATAATATAATCGGGGTAAGTGTGGCTCTCTGCGCTAAAGATCTACGTTCTTTTAATATAATTTATGGCGAAGGATTTCAGATTTTGGGAAAAGAACTAATTAATATTGGTGAGCGACATGGAAAAATACATATTAGTGACATTTCCCACCATTGCTCGCCATGTGAAAGACCAGGTTGATAAGATAAGAAATAATTTCATCCCCCGGGTTACTGCTGCAGCTGAAAAGAGATTGTGCGGCAACCGTCGATTTGTGGACAGATTCTTTCAATATTTGTAACTTCAGGCGCAATATAAAACAAATAATTCCAGTGTATTTCAGTATTCACTCTGTATAACATACAAAATAAGCTACTTTGGAAATTGGAAATGTGAATTTTCTCCTAGCGTCGCTTAATTTTGTGGAGAAATATTCACCCACCTGCTGATTTCTGCGTAGTTAAGTCGCAAGACCTCAGAGGTAACCGGTTGAAGGTGGATTATTCGATCCAATCATTGACGTGGATCGCTCTCTGACTGGCCGGCCATAAACCGGTTATAAATGCTACTTTGCAGCTCTATAGTGCACATCACCCGAGTGCGGAGGAACTTGCCGATGACCCATTACTAACTTTAAGGTTCTATGCAATAGCGAACTTCCAAATAATCATTGAGCGATATATTCAAAGTGGAGAAAGGAACGGCCAGTAAAATTATCATAAACTTGCTGGAGCAATTGCAGCTCTGAGACGTCAGTTCATTAAAATGGCAAACAAAGAGGGCGATGCAAAGAAAGTGACGCTAAATTTCTATAACGTTCGCAACTTTCCTCGAATTTTAGGTGCTATAGAGTGTACACATACATATTATATCGCCTAGGGGTAATAATGCAGAAGTATTCATAATGAAATTACACTCTTTGGCAATCCCCATATACATTCTTTGTCATTATTTGACACTTTTATATATTTTTTCATATTATTTCCTGATATTTTAGCACCAGATCAATAATGATATCCTTCTCAAGTTTGCTAAAACTTGCCGCTCACATTTGCTTTGACTTTTCCATGTTTAAAGATAGGAAAACTGAATAATTATTGATTTTCTCAGGTTGAACAGTTGAAGATCAACTAGCTCCAGCACGAATTTCCGTCTTATTTCACGATGTGGCCATAGGTTTGGCAACAGACTCAAAGTTACGTACTCTGAGGTTATTTTTAAGAAACAGAATGATTACTAACTTTAAATCGATATTAAATGAAATTCCAGTTGGCAGCTTTTATAAAACTGGATCTTAGAATTATTCAATTACCTCAGACAATTGTTAATTTTATTGTATTTGTAAATTATTGAGATTGTAAACGAAATTTAGGGAAGTAGACTCAAGTCCAACGACAGCAAATGGTACACGTGCCAAAGGACAGAGAAGAATGCCAAAACAATCAATTTAAAGGATATTTCTACTATTTGAGCAAGAGCAAAGGACGCAACTTTGCTGTAAAGAAGAATGGTTTATTGACAAAAGCTAGTTGCAGTTTTGTCGACAGAAAAAACGGAATGCACTAGTGCTTTGAGCTTCTCGTCAATAATGCATTAAAAGCATAGAATCAATGCAGTAAAAATGGAGGTTGACATCATTTCCAAAGTACAGGACAGATATCACCTTAAGGCGTCCCGAAGATACGGTTCCTTAAATCCCAACTTCGTGTTTTACGTCAATTTTTGAATTACTCAAATGGAGTCTCCCTATCTCATCAGCTCCAGCATTTACACCGATTTCAAATATGTAGCTTTTCGCGAAAAATAGAATATGCTTTATTCTGTAGAGCTTTGTGCAAATACGCCCAAGCTCTCATTTACTAAGCTTTTGTTTGGAAACTTTTTTTTTTATCAAACGATGTGCAGATGGGAGGATTAGTAAAGCAATGTGTACAGATTATAAATTATTCAGATAAACTACATGAACGAAAACGCTATTTCATAATTCACGAATGCGTCAATGTGCGGCTTGTAAAATTACTAATATTTATGTTTGCGTGAACAGTAGCATAATGGTGCAACAATGGAGAGATATCCCGGCATGGCTAAATATTTTTATTTGCTTTTAAAAGCAATTATATCTTAAGAGCATTTCCCATCATTTGGATTTTAATGCTCAGATCAAACATTGCTTGCTAAAGCGCTAATATTATTTAATGCTAATATACCAGGGCAGGTCCAAAAGTTTCCGGTCTATCCATTTTCTAGATATGATGAAGACAAAAATTATATTTCACTTTTCAATATAGTTACCCTTTTTTGCAATACACCTCTCACATCTTTGAATTAGCATCTTAACCCCCCCCCCAAATAGTTAGAAGTCTTGTCTGTAAAATGGGCATAACAGCATCCATCACTTCTTTGCCAAACTTCAGTTTCCTTCCTCCAAGGTCCTTCTTGAGTTTGAGAAGAGGAAATAGTCACTGGGAGCTAGATCTGGGCTGTATGGTGGATGGTCGATCCCCTTGAAGCCACATTTCTGCACAGCTTCCTTTGCAACAAGAAATGTGTGCATAGGCGCGTTGTAATGAAGAAGGCGCACACCACCATTCAGCTTTCCTCGCAGTTTCTCTTTGATGGAAGCACGTAGTCTGTGCAGTAGGCCAGCATAGTACTCCCCATTTACTGTGGTGTTCCTCTCCTTGAAGTCAATGAAGAGCATTCCTTCACAGTCCCAAAAGATTGTGCCCATGATCTTCTTGGTTGACTGAGTGACCTTGGCCATTAGAGGCGATGCTTTGCCAAGTTTACGCCACTCCATTGATTCTATTTTGGACAAGGGATCATAGTAGAGGACCATAGTTTCATCTCCTGTAACAATGTTGCAAAATTTCTCTCTCGTTGCCACGGCAGAGCCTCAAAATACCTGACAACAGATGGCTCGTTGCTGCTTTTGGACTGAGGTAAGAAGTCTAGGCACCCATCTTGCACTAACCTTATTCATGTTTAAATGTTTATGAATAAACCGAAGGACTGTTGTTTTAGAGAGGCTCAACCTTGCTGCTATTTCTGTAACTTAGAGCCGTCAACCTTGCATAATTTCTCCTTCCACAAGAGCGACGTTTTCAGGAGCGAGCACCTCCAGGGACCGACCAAAAGCCAAGGGCTCTTCGTCTTTAATGCTTTTTTGACCCATGCATTCGAAAAAGTTTAGTCCATTCTTTGACAGTTGAATATGAGGGGGATGCTTCTCCATATACACCGTCCAATCGCTGTTTAATTTCATTTGGAGTAAGTCCTTCTTTTGTGAAGAACTTAATAACAGCTCGACACTCCATTTTGAACATGTCACAATCTTCTACACATAATCTTCTTTACGCAACAATATCTGAAGCGGAAGTTACACTGTAATTACTTAGGAGATAAAGTGTGACACCAGATAAGGGTTTTTGTGAAGGCGATAATCCTTATCGCGAGGCCGGAAACTTATGGATCTACCCTCGTACATGTATGCATAAGAAAAATAGGTCGGAGAGTGAATGCAGGAAGCATAAGCGGGTTTTAAACTCTTCAGCATTGCTCCCTCACCGGGATACACACATTGGAGCTATGTATTACTAAAACTAGAGGCTACCTGAAGAGAATATGGGACATCGCTATATTTCGCTCTCTGCTGGACAAATATTTTAAGTATACATCCGGGACGTCATTTGCATATTAACATTAATCAAACATTCTGCTGCAAAGAAAACAAAACCCTAAAGCTGTTGTGAACGTTAATGGAATATTTTTAATCTATTCTAACATTTCTTTTTGTTGGAGGATGATGATATTTTGTTGAACAGCTGCAGAGCAATTTGCCAGTCTCGTTCTTCACAAGTGTGTGCCACTATTATATTGATGAGATGAGCGTTCCGGGTCCCACGAAGCTCTCACATAGAGTGTGTTGCCAGCACAGAAAGAAAAAAAGGAAAAAAAAAAAAAAAAAAGGAAAGAAAGAAAGAAAGAAAGAAAGAAAGAAAGAAAGAAAAAAGAAAAAAAAACTCACCATACTGTTTGCATTGTTCATAGTTCAGTTCATCACGGGGTGTGTATTAGCGTGACATAGTAAGTTTTCATGATCTCAGGATTAAAAAGACTACCCTCATACCCTCACAACCCCAAAGATAAGGTCACAGAAGTAGCAGTACAACAACAGGTAATAGGAAAGCACAAGAGGAGTATTATAGAGTTCACAAAATTCCTTTAACAATTTTCTAATATTTAAAATAGTGTAGCCATAGGTGACAGAGCTTGCAATAACTTTCTAGGTAGAACGATAAGTAATGCAATTACATTAAAAATGTAAATTTATAATCGTAAATTACTGTTCTAGATGTAAAAATAACTGTATTTTTTCAATACAACCGTAACTAGAGCACTTTTTAAATTTCGGTTTTCAGGTATGCCCCCCACTCCTAATGGTCCAATTATAAAGCATACTCTCGAAAGATATGTAATTCGCTGCTCTAAAGGAAAACAAATTTATATAATACTTGCTGTTAAGAAACTTAGTCTTTCTTTAGGAGAAAATCTGAGCTTCAATCGCGTGCTTTAATTCTTGTAGTGTATTAAGACGATTTTTGAATAATTGTTTTTTTAATATTTTCACATAAAGAAGTATGGAACGAACTGGTACAGAAATGCCTCAAATTCGAGGTTTCATCTGATGGAATCGAATACAAATGCCTTCAAACTGTAAGCTGAGGAGCATTCAATAAGTCTGTGTACCTGAGTATGAAAATGAAACTTTAACGGTAAATTTCACCTCATTATATTCACTGCAGTCTCACCTAACTTCCACACACTTGCTGTATTTCGCCTTCAGTGATTTAAACGCTTAGGATTTAACAATATTTCTTGGTCCTCCAATCGACCCAGTACCCTCTCTTTCATGACATCATTGTTGGAACGTTTCCGTCTAGGAACAAATTGCTTTAGGTTTCAAACTCGCAGTCAGACCTGGACTGTAGGGTGGATGAAAAGGTCTCAAGTATACACAATCTTTGTGATAAGGTACATTATCATGGATAGTTGGTCTCATATAACTACTTCATCTAGAGGCGTTGGTTTTTCTAGTGGTGGTGAAAATATTTGGCATGAATTCCAACAATCCTCTTACCGCAAAATAATGGTTGTCACGACTTTTCTGGCTGACTGGCGGACGGAATTATATGGGAGTGGGAAGTCCTTATGCCTTCTTGTTCTAGAGATTAGAATTTCCGATGTTGGATGGGAGGTCCCGGGTTCGATCCACGGCAAACGCTTAGGAAGTTTCTAAATTAGGGAGATATGGAACGGGTTCCACCTAGCCTCTTGAGGCTGCCTGATGAGGTTGTGTCCTCCGATCTCGAAAGTCGGTGATAGGTGACTGGCAGGGTGCTGGCATATTGGATACATACGCCCCCTGCAACACTGCCTTATAACAACGATATTGCCAGACGGAGATAGATGACGCAGCGGTCGCTGCGGCAGGTCAAGGCCCGATATCAGGGTGTCGCGCCATAGAAGAAAAGGAAATCCTGTTCGATTTCTGCATTATATTGATGAAGTCATGTTTTATCTCCAGTAATATCCTATGAGAAACTTTCTTCATTGAGGACATCAAGTTCTAACTGAACCGGTGATATGCTTTCTGTTCCGGTGTCGGCATTCGGAACCTTTCAGGAATTGTCTTTGACATCATCACATGGGTATGAACTATTGTGTTGGTCCTGGCGGACTAGGTAACATACTTGCCTCATAAACCCCAAAATGACTTCCTCCGGAAGAGAAGTAAAGCCGTAGGTCTGATGTCGTACATTTACGGCACGATAAAGAACCTCAAGCCTGAATGAAGAGGCCTCTGAACAAAATTTGTCGGCCGTTTCACGCCCTGAATTGAATGGGATGCTGATGATCTGAGATGTTAAAGAACGTTCATAAATAAACCAAACAAATAAATTAAACGTGACATTTGAAATGCGTAATTCGCGAACTATTACATTATCCTTGACACTTGCATAATTATAATAATAGCTTGCACTTTTTGACACGTTTTTTTATGAAGATGCTTTTACAGAATGGCAATGAACTTCTCATCCTCATAGTTCAAGCGTAGTTGGAAGCTGTATCAATATATACAGCATTTAAGCTCCTTTGGCTTTCTTTAGGTTTCTTCCCTACCTTCGTGAAGAATCCCTTTATTGTAGGAGTGCATGATGGCAATGAATTTCTCATCCTCATAGTTCAAGAGCTCACTGCAGACCGATTTGTAACTGAGTCTGTTTCAAAACATGTCCCAAATTGTGGGTGCAAGCAATGATATATCCGGTGTGGATCTTTTTTGCTGAGGTGAATCATTTGGATTAATATCAAGTGCTTTCCAAAAGTGGTCAAAAGAACTTTTATCATCACATTAAGCTCACATTGACTGCAAAAATCTCATAAGCATAACTTTCGAGGAAAAACAAATAGACAACAATTCCAAGTGTTGCCATTCCACATTCAAGCAATATTCAAGGGTTCACTGGGTCCCTGGCATAAGTAGCACAGTTGTCATTGATCATTCCAGGCATGATATTATTGCAGAAACCTGCAGAAAGCGATTTTTATCCCCATTTTTTTATTCCCTCCACCTGCTGCCAAGATAAGTGACGTGCTTTGGATTGATCTTTTTATGATGACATCCGATGCACACATCTGAACAGAGTAAGCTCATGTTTGACTCATTCTGAAAACTATTCCTACCTCACCGTAATCCCCTGCAGTTCTGAAGATCTACTCATCGGAATATGCAGTTGAACGTTAATGACTAATAAAACCAAATTGACTCCAAAGTAATTCGAGGGGTTTAAATTACAGCTGCAGGGTGATCATTAGTTTAGTGGTATAAAGTGAGCATAAAGTTAGGTGTTGCGTTAAATGCTACTCATTTCGCTCAAGGGTTTGTATTGAAACAAAACTAACAAAAAGTCTCGGCCAAAAGTAATTAAAAGCTGTGCGTACTACAGTCTAGTTTTTGTAGACACAGTGTGAAGAATGTTGTTCTATATCGCCCCGCTTCATTACAAACGACAGGCCAACAGCATATTTTACCCTAGAAGACTCCGCTTTGCAAGACTTTTTAAAAACATTCCATTGTTAGGCATAAATAGTTAAAACAAATATATGTATAGCTCATACAACCATATTAAACCACACTGTAATATTTCAAAATAAAGTGATGAAAGCAACAATGAAACAAAGATCATTTGGAAATGAATGTCGACTTTGCATGAGCATAGGTCCATAAGTTTCCGGCCTCGCCGATAAGGATAATCGTCTTCACAAAATTCTTATCTGGTGTCATACCTTATCTGTTAAGTAAATAATTGCAGCTGTAACTTCCGCTCAGCTGTGTTCAGTTGTTCAGATATAGTTGCATAAAGAAGACTATGCGAAGAAGATTGTGACAGGTCCAAAATGGAGTTTCGAGCTGTTTAAAAAGTTATTCACAAAAGAAGGACTTACTCCAAATAAAATTAAACAGAGATTGGACGGTGTATATGAGGAAGCATCCCCCTCATATTCTACCGTAAAAGAATGGGCCAAACTTTTTCGAATGTGTCCAGAAAGCATTGAAGACGAAGAGCATGCAGGTCGGCCCTTGGAGGTGCTCACTCCTGAAAACATCCCTCGCTCTTGTGAAAGGAGAAATTATACAAAACCGGCGGCTCAAAGTTACAGAAATAGCAGCAAGGTTGGGACTTTCTAAAACAACAGTCCTTCGAATTATTCATGAACATTTAAACATGAATAAGGTTAGTGCAAGATGGGTGCCTAGACTTCTTTGCTCAGTCCAAAAGCAGCAAGTCATTTGTTGTCAGGCATTTTTGGAGTTCTGCCATGGCAACAAGAGAGAAGTTCTGCAAACCATTGAAACTTATGGACCTATCCTCGTATGTATTTGTTAACTGCGACTGAGCTTATATCAGGAGGCAGGCAATAATGAAAATACTATGATTATTCATAGTAAACTACTTTTATAAAAAGAAACCAGTTTACTTAATTAATTACCTTTCACCTAGCTAAAACATGTCAACTTAGTTAAATAGGACACTAATTAAATATATATTAACTTAATTTTACACATATTAACTTAATTACAGTCTCCTATCTAAAACATGTCAATGTAAATAAATATCCATCATGCTGAATAATTATGTCTCCTTAATTTTACATTATTAACGGAATTAAATACATTTATAAAATGATTAGTTTTACTAAATATAATTGAGTATATTTAGCCCTAGACACTTATCAGATTGAATAACAATACAAACAAGTTAAGGGAAGGTAGTCGATTCATTATAATTAGTTAAATAATATTTTAAGTAGCCCGGGAAAAACTTAAATTTGAACACTAATTACATTCATGTCTACTTTTATCAATGAAATATTTCTACACATATGAATTTTACGTTACTTTTAAATTTGTCAGAGAAGGACACCCCTCATAGAAAACCGCATGTAATTAATTCCAGCCAATTATAGTTACGAAAAAGAATTTACCTACATCCATTCCCTATTGCTTACAATTGATTTTAAAACTATGATCGTTGCTACCATAAGTATGTTGGTTTTTCTAATCTCCATGCATTTTGTTCTGTATACGCTTTGATGTTATCCTCGCTTTATGACTAACCATACTTGTCTCGTAGACCCAAGATCGCGGGTTCAATCCCGGCCAAGGTAAATGACTTCCTTCGGAAGGGAACCGTGGGTATATGTCGTACATTTACGGCACGATAAAGAACCTCAAACCTGAAAGAAGAGACCTCTCAGCAAAATTTGTTGGCCATTTCACGATCTGAATAGAATGAGACGCTGATGACCTGAGATGTTAAAGAGCGTCCATAAATAAAACAAATCAACAACAAATCGCTTTTTTGCGTCTCCCTGCCAGTGATTCCCAGTGTAATACTGTAGCAATTACTCTGTATGTTCTTCTTCTTCTTCTTCTTCTTTTTTTTTTTTTTTTACCTTTTATGAATTTTGACGCTATATTTTGGATTTTTATAGTATATTTATTTGATATATCCTATACGGATCCAAACAAGTTGCTCCATACCCCATATAGGTTCGAATTAATGATAAATAAGCTATTTCCTTCGAACAATGAACAGGTTGTTGCACGAAAGAAGACTAGTACTCTTATAATATGTTGGTTTAATTAATCAATGGCTAATGCATAATTATTTAAAAGATTGATGACAAATGCCCATTCTCTTCACAGTGAAACTGTAGTTTATTTACGGACGCTCTTTAACATCTCAAGTCATCAGCGTCCCATTCAAATTAGGACGTGAAACGACCGATAAATTTTGCTCAGAGGCCTCTTTTTTCAGGCTTAAGGTTCTTTACCGTGCCGTAAATGTACGACACGGGACCCACGGCTTTACTTCCCTTCCGAAACAAGTCATACTTAGAATTTTTATGCTCGAAAAAATCCATCGGTTCTGGCTGGGATCGAACCCGCGATGTTGGGTTTAGGAGGCAAGTATGGTTACCACTACACGAACAGGACCGACATGAATAAAATTAACCAAGGATGAAGTGCCGTAATGAAAAGAAAGGCGTGGTAATAGATAAGATAAATATTAAGAAACAAGGCATTGTAGTTCTGTTTAAAGCATTCCAGTGCTTTGCGCTTTTTTGAACTTTTAAAAACGGAACAGTTCCATGTTATATGATCTAATGCACTACTCTTGCGTACAGTACACGGTACGGTATGATGAAGAGTTTTATTGTTTGACCTCCAGGCAAGGACAAACCGCGTGTATAACAAATGAAGTCACTAGCTGTATCCCAGCAAACAATACGTGCTGCAAGTGCTCTCTGAGTCATTTTTATTTATTTGAAGTTAGGGAGACACAGCAAGCCCGGATATTTATTATTATTTTTTGTGTCTAAATTCTCCCTTCTCTTTTGCAAAGCATGCACATGACACGTGGTGAGCACTCCACGCACTGCTGCTGAGCTATATGTTAATGTGAAGTGGAGAGGAACAGTTTCACAGTTCAGTGGGATGACACCAGCCTCTCGTTAAAATTCAGAACTACCTAAACTCACAAATGATGCTGATGATACCTCAAAAATTTAACCAGTTTGTCATGATATGACTTAAATGTAAAACCCTTCTTATAAACGTGCATAAAAAAGCACAATCCTCCCATTATTGTGATGCTGTTCTCTATACTAAAAAAAGTGCTTCTTCAAGACATACTATGGGGTTCAGGAGAAGAACGATCTACGTTCTCATTTTTTTTTAAACAAAAATTCCCCTTTCCGTGGTATTCTTTAGAGGCAGCATTTCTAAATTCCTAATAAGAATTTATCACGAAAAAAGTGCTTGAGTCACAAAATTTTTAAATGTTTACATACATAAAAAATTAAAAAATCAAAGTCAGTGCTTTAAATTAAAAACAACCACATTTCTTTATTTGTTTTAGTATGCATCTATGTTAAATTAAGGTTTTCGAAGGCTCATTCATAATGAAAATTAAACGTAACGTAAAATTAAACGTAAAAGCTAATGCTATGTATTGCAATGGAACCATTCACAATGAATCACGTAAACATAAAAATAAATGTACAAATAGACGTAAACTTAGAAGCTTGCAAGGTCCAAGGTTTTGGGTCTACGTCTAACTTTAACTTAAACTTAAGAAATCAGTCAATCAGAACACAGCTGATCTGTTTGTAGAGCTCTATGGCAGAATGTATCCATACACGGAGAACGGAAATTAAAATGCAACTCTTGCTGCTTGCTGCGACAAGTCCCGAGCTATAACGGTATATAGTGATTTCCACAGATATAGCTACATAATAAGGCTTTAAAGCGAATAGTACCACGTACAGAATGCGCTATAAATTGATGTTTATGATTTTTTTTCTGCTGCAATCAAAGGAGATTTGCCACCATTACAGTGATTTACCCGCTCCTATAAGTTTATATTTACGAAACACCCCTGGGTGCTCCGGTTCCTAGCATTTACCCGAAGTTAGCGTTAGTATATATATACCGTTACAACATTTTACCCGCCTAACTATCCCCCATCAATTTATATTTAAAGTTACTAAGAACAACGCATGGGTTACATTATGTTTAACAAAAAATAATACATGCAAAATTTACACTGCGGCCACGCAAAATAGTTCGGCTTTCTCCGCTGTCGCTTGGGACTAGCAGCAAAATGCAGCAAGAGTTGCGCTTGATTTCCGTGCTCCGTGTAAGGGCAAGTTACGGTAGAGAGAGCTGAAGATCAGCGACTGTAGACAGAATGGCGTCAATGGACAAAAGGTTAATTGCGTTATAAGAAAGCTATCTTGCTCATTTTACTCCAAGCAAATTAGTTACTGTACTTTGTACATGCATAAACGCTACCGCCGTCTGCTCACAACAGCCATTTTCAGTCAGCTGTTAGTTGATCTTCGCTTGTTCTTATTTTTGATTGCTAATATGTACGTTTGCGTTTTCATTGTGAATGCCTACACGTGGCCTACATACTAGTAAGTATACGTCCTTTTTATTATGTTTACGTTTAATTTTCATTGCAAACGGGGCCTTACTTTTAGACTCATGAATTTTGCTTCTGTGATGCTGACCGAAGCTTGCATATAGTAGTAGTGACATAAGAAATGGTTGCAAATGTGACAAAAGTTAAGCCTATAGCAAAAATGAAAGAAAAATAAATGCATGTCTAGAAGTGAATTCCTATAATAAACCATCTTAAAGGCGAGTGTAGCCATTATATATATTTGATTGCTTTAAAATATTAATCATACAGATAAAGATAGCAAAACATTTAGTTGTTCGTTATAATAAGCATATTTCTAGCTGCAACAAGGATGTCAGCTCTTAAAAGACTCGTTTTGCTGAAATTTACCAACGTGTTTAACAGTAGAAGATGGATTCGACCATTGCAGTTTAACGTGCGCCCCGTTCCTCTATCTCCCTTACACTTATTATACACAATATTCTCTATTCTCGTTTTACTTTTATCGCGGTTTGGCAAGTAACCTTTCAGTCACTAAAATGTTCTTTTTCATCTTACAGTCATAATTACTGAGTCATCCAATGAGATGAACTATACCATAAAAAAAAAAAAAAAAAAAAGCTAATGCCATTTTCTCTTTCATGTTTACGCCGTAGCATAACTCACCTTTCATTATACCAGGTTTTCTAGGTTTCTATAAGAGAAGGTGCTATACCAGTCGGTTCTATTTCCTTCAATTATGCTAATATGCCCACTACAATCATATGATATGTAATTCAGTAGAATGTTGCTCCCTGGTCTGGTCGATGAAACCTGACGTCGAGCGTGTTTACTCTCTCTTAGTAACTTGACATTAGCCCCTGAACAGAGCGGGTTTTCAGGTCCCATGTACTATTTCAGTAGCAATAATTATAAATTAATTTTAATATGATTTGTTTATAACCTGTACTTAATATCTAGCAAAGCTAAGACCGAAATATAAGTGTGAAACAAAATAACACTAGTTTTTCCTTAAAATCATAGAGCTTTTATATAAGGGTTACCCACATGAAATTCAAGACTTTCACAGTAGCGTCGTTGCTTCAATATACAGATTTTTTTAAATTTGGTCAGTTAGATAATGGTAATATGCTCAGCGAGCACTTATTGAGTATATGAAGGCAGAAGATGTTAATGGAGGTGAAATGGGTTGTCGGATGAAGAATATGTATGAGAACGAGTGCCTTTACCAACGATGCTGAGCTCCTTGATGCCCTTGAGAACATGAACTGCTTCGCTCAGGGTATTCATAATCCAAGGATGTGCTGGGACACTTGCTTGAACAGACAAAGCCACTATGTGTACGAGGGGAGGTCCATAAGTTTCCGGCCTAAACATTTTCTAGGTAAGATAAAGACAAAAACCATATTTCACTTTTCAATATAGTTACCCTTAATTACAATACACTTCTCACTTCTTTGAATTAATATTTCAATCCCCCCCCTTCCCAAATAGTCAGAAGTCTTGTCTGCAAAATGGGCATAAACAGCATCCATCACTTCCTCATATTTAAATGTTCTTCCTCGAATGTTATTTTAAAGTTTTGAGAAGAGGAAATAGTCACTGTGAGCTAGATCTGGGATGTAAGGTGGATGATCGATCTCCTTGAAGCCACATTTCTTCTCAGCTTACTTTGCAACAAGAGCTGTGTGCACAAGCAGGTGCGTTGTCGTGAAGAAGGCGCACACTACCACTCAGCTTTCATCGCCTTTTCTCTTTGATGGAAGCACGTAGTCTGTGCAGTAGGCCAGCTTAGTACTCCCCATTTGCTGTGGTGTTCCTCTCCTTGAAGTCAATGAAGAGTGTTCCTTCGCAATCCCAAAAGATTGTGGTCATGACCTTCTTGGTTGACTGAGTGACCTTGGCCTTTAGAGACGGTGCTTCGCCAAGTTTACGCCATCCACTGATTCTCTTTTGAACAAGGGACCATAGCTTCATCTCCAATGGTTTGCAGAACTTCTCTCTCGTTGCCAGGCAGAGCTCCAAAAATGCTTGACAACAGATGACTCGTTGCTGCTTTTGGACTGAGCAAAGAAGTCTAGGCACCCACCCATCTCTCACTAACCTTATTCATGTTTAAATGTTGATGAATAATTCGAAGGACTGTTGTTTTAGAAAGGCCCAACCTTACTGTTATTTCTGTAACTTTGAGCCGCCGGTCTTCCATAATTTATCCTTCCACAAGAGCGATGTCTTCAGGAGTGAGCACCTCCAAGGGCCGACTTGCACGCTCTTCGTCTTCAATGCTTTCTGGACCCATTCGAAAAGTTTGGCCCATTGTTTTACGGTAGAACATGAGGGGGATGCTTCCCCATATACACTGTTCAATCGCTGTTTAATTTCATTTTGAATAGGTTCTTCTTTTGTGAAGAACTTAATAACAGCTCGAAACTCCATTTTTAACATGTCACAATCTTCTGCATAAAGCCTTCTTTATGCAACTATATCTGAACAACTGAACTCAACTGAGCGGAAGTTACAGCTATAATTATTTACTTAACAGATGAGGTATGACACCAGATAAGGATGTTGTGAAGGCGACAATCCTTATCGGCGAGGCCGGAAACTTATGGACCTACTCGTAGCTATTCGTATATATCACCAGAGGACGAATTTTGATGACCCAAGAATAACAAAAAATTACCTATAAAATACCCCAAAAAATTTGACAATCCACAGTGTGGATACTTTATGCAAAGCACACAATGAGCAGTATTGGAAAATGAAAAAACATATTAGGTATGTCATTTAAAATAAGAGTTTAAGATACTTCCGGTTAGAAAAAAGTGTAATTATCGTCATACTAATTTCCAACACTGTATGAAAGTGTCTATGTGACACCACACTCGCTCATCTTCGCTAATAATGGCTTAACTTCATTATCGCTTATATCGTTAACATCGTATTTAGTGTAATAACTCTTTACTGTCGTTACTTTCAGCCAGATGAGAGAGAAAAGTTTATTAGCACACCACCAGAAATTTCGATCAGGCCATTTCACCAAGGTGTGAGAGAATCCACATTTTACCGTTCCTCGTATATTACCACCATAATGTTGGACGAAGTCGATCCCAAGTTAGAACCTTCTTGTGACAAGGGACCCGATTTATATTTTCTCATGACAATGGAATAACGTTTGCGTCCCCGAGCCCATATGTGTATCACGCAAAAGCATTTTTTCCCCTTATGATCACCAAACAGCGGTGTTTTCGGTAAAGTACTTTAATGAAAGTGTATAAAATTTATCATGGGCATTATAATCGTTTATCACTCTAAGGAGCTGACATTTTACTTTTCTGTTTTGTGGTACCTGAAGTTATGGAGAAGAGTGCATTCCTCTATTAAACGCATTTCCCAGCTAATGTACGATCTTAGCATGCTGTCATAACAATTAACTGCCTAAAACTTCAATCTATGGGTGCTAGCATTTTCTAAACTGAATCCCTTTATTTATTTTCGGTGAAAATATGATGACATTATTATTAGACCGAAAGGGGAAGTTATTCTAATGCTCGTTTATGGCTTTAGACATTTTCGTTTTCCTTTTCTTCTTCTTATTAATGATAAATAGCAATAATCTAACTGCGTTACTACAGTGGGATTGTAGAAGTTATGAGCCGGCAGAGTACAGTAGCGTACTGGAAGAAGTTAGTCGTCAAGGCCGTGTGGTGCATGTGCAGGTAGCACCTTATAGTTAGTTTGAGGGAGGTTTTGTCAGAGAGTGGTAATAAGTTCATGTGTTACTCGGGCTTTCAATGCATGTAAATTGAATGCTTACTGTTCATTGTTTGCTATGCTACTACATAAACTATATACTCGTGAAGAACGGGTTTTATGTGCAATACATATGTGAAAATGGACTCTTCCGGAGAGATGATAACGCGACTTACAATTGTGTTTCAGACAGAAAATGTTCGCCAACTTGTTAACATTTACGAAAGACAGATCTCTCAACGAGAAAAGCTGGATGATATATGGCAATTTCTATGCGCGGCGGTGTTAACATGGCCAAGTCCTTATTATCATCATTAGTTTTAAACGCAATATCAATTTACGCTTTCTATAAAAATAAAACTACCAGCTTTACTTCAGTTACTTTTACGGTTGCGGCGGCTGTGCTTTCTCGTTAACGTTTAGCATTCATCTTGAAACACACACGTCACCTTGACAACAGCAGTTACACCACTGCGAAGAAGGCAAAGTGAAATCATTCGTAAAGAATGAGTAGCTAAAGGTACCGGACAGGAAGTGACATCAGTCCCACAGTGCATTGTGAAACAAATGTGTGCCGCTGCCTATTCAGAAACGTGGAAACTGCTGGGGAAAGATGATTATTTTCAAATTAGTGCCCTTGTGTGACCTTTGGAGTCCCGAAAAATAATGTTGCGGAACGAGGGACATTTTACTTAAATACCAGTCTGTCCCGTAAAATCCGGGACCACTAGTAACTCTTAATTTATACTAAAGAAGAAAATTGTCGATTTTACATATTTGAAAGTTCGTCTCATATTTACGATATTTACATGACAATTAAACGTTTTGAAGGAATACGCTTAAAATTGCATAGTTGCATTTTCAAAGATGACGAAAATGTCCATTGGGTTGCAGCGTCTAAACAAATGTTGATTCAAATCCGAGAACATTGAGGTGAACTGTACAAGTGAACAGTACATAAGAAGAATTAGGAAGCATATTTCTAATGTATGAATCGAGCAAGCTTAGAGCTCCTTTTTTTTTTTTTTTTTTTTTTTTTTTGATTTATTTACGCACGCTCTTCAACATCTCAGGTCATCAGCGTCAAATCAGGGCGCGGACAAATTTTGCTCAGAGACCTCTTTTTTCAGCCTTGAGGTTCTTTTCCGTGCCGTAAATGTACGGCAGTGGACCCACGGCTTTACTTCCCTTACGAAAGAAGTCATACTTAGAATTTTACGCCCAAAAATCCATCAATCCTGGCCGGGATCGAACCCACGATCTTGGGTTTAGGAGATACAGTTACGACTACATCACCAGGACCTACGTTTAGAGCTACGATATCTATACCCGAGTAAATGATGAGCGTTTTCGAACATTTCTTTGAAAAATACTATATTGGCAAGTTAGAGAATTTGTATGGCGAATTCTTGATCTAAAAGATTGTGCGTGTATGCTGTTTTGGCGACCGCCAAATGTGGCAGACTGGCGGCGTTGATGAGTGGAGTGCCGAAATCAGCCTTTTGAAAAACAAGTGAATTGCACGATACTATCTGACTTTCTAAACATCCTTTGGCTTTATTAGCCGTTCAAGTTCTAAAATGTTCACTGAAAGTAACAAGTTCCAAAGAGGAGCACACATATGCAGCTTCTTGTACGTGGAACAAACTGGGAAAGTGTATCTTCGTGTTTTATCGTTATGTAAACTGTTGAGGCAAGTAGTGTGAGGAAGTTTGTGTTGTTCTTATAAAATATGACAGCAGGAAAAGTGCCAGAGTAGGAACTTAGTTACTGTAAAAGCAAGCACCAGTTCTGCGATGCATCCGCAAGGGAGCGTCTCCATTCGTATTTTATCTCGCGAAGACTTGCAACGCCATCGCTGCCAGAAAGGAAAACAGAATACGGTACACAAATCAGAGTCACATTAGGGAATGTGTATTAGCGCTGCAAAATGATGAAAAGCTTTCGTGGCGCTAAAGTACTCTTTACTATCAAAACAATGTAATTTCTGTTTCACAACTTAGCAGTCGGTGAAGAGGAGCGCGGTGTTGCCGGTCCTGATGGTGTAGCGGTTACCATACTTGCCTCCTAAACCCAAGTTCGATCCCGGCCAGGATCAATGGCTTTTTTCGGGTGTATAAATCCTAAGTATGGCTTCCTTCGGAAGGGAAGTAAAGCCGTGGGTCCCGTGTCGTACATTTACGGCACCAAAAAGAATATCAAACCTGAAAGAAGAGGCCTCTGAACAAAAATTTATCGGCCGTTTTACGCCCTGAATCTAATGGGATGCTGATGACCTTAGATGTTAAAGAGCGTCAGTAAATAAAACAAATCAACAAAAAGTAATACAAGGTCCACCCAGACTTGAGAGAAATGTTCCAGGTTTTAATAGCGCTAAGTTCGACCTTCTAGCTCTCTTTACCTGAATTCCCTGGAATACAAACAGTGGCCAGTGCTTGAGGGTTGAAGCCGCAAATAAGGCGCCTTTATTAATTTAATAACTAAAGGCTGCAAAGTTATATTTCTAAAGACATTAGATTTGGATAAGGGCAATTGTTATATATAGGTATAAGAAAATCATTTAGAGATAGGTATGACAGAAATTGAAATAATTTGTAACTTGTACTTCTGTGTATGTCATTTGACAGGTGATGGTATCTTACAAAAGGGTTTTGTATAAATTTTGTGGTAAAAGACGTTAGAAAGAGACAGAGATGTATACCTGACGCCCCGATCGCTGACCGCTCCTTGGACAAGGCTGAGGAAAGGGTAAACTATCTTTTGTTAGGTCACGAACCTTCTGCCCAGGAAATACTTAGGAGTTCCGAAGAGAAACAGACGACCGTAGAGACATTCAGTAGACATTCAGATATTCAGTAGAGATATGAGAGGGACATTCATTCGCACATTCGCACATTCAGACATTCGGAGATTCAAACATTCAGACATTTATTCAGACGAGACACGAGAGGATTCACTCCAGAGATATACGAAAGCCGGCAGCCTAAGTCATACGAAAGCAATCAGTTTAAGTCATTTCTAAAGCCAGTCTAATTGAGAAGCGAAGTCAGCGGCGAACAGTCAGAAAGTAGCCCCAATATTTTTACCTGTGAATAAAGTATTTTAAACAAGTCAACCTGGTGTATCTTTTGGGCAACACATTTCTCGTTCCCGTGGATCTATACTGATTCACGAAACACTCCAGTGGACCCTGAGATAAAATTCAACAGATTTGGAGCAGACGTCCATCAGTGAGCAGCCCGGCCGGAACATCGAGACCACGGACCATCAGCTCAGCAATCAACTACACTACTGCTCCAGGGTATAGTTTGGAAGAAATGTATCTGAAAGTTTAGGGCAATGCAGATTTCACAGGCAATGCTGCTATATATAGATGAATGGATAGAGTGGCTTCGAACACATGTGAGGACAAAGCGGATCATTTTCACAACTGATTGGTGCTAAAAGTTGGGAATGCACGAGAAAAATAAACTATCAAAAGCACACGAAAAAAAATGTTGTAGTTTTTGACTAAAACTTTTAACAGTGTTTAAGGCTTTATTAGGAGTTTATATAAGAAAGGAAAGCATTCTACAAACAGTATTTAAAATAAAGAAAAACATTCACGTCATGCATACAATCCAGTACATCCGACGAAGCTCATGTGGTACCTTCCCTTTCATCGAACTCACCGCTCGATAAAGTCGAGAGCTGGCACTACATTATGGAGTGGTCGATGAAAAGGTCATTTCCACAACCACACCAAATGAATGCTTAGTCATAGGATGACCTCACAATACGGAAGTGACCACTCAACTTGCAAAACCGGCCGTGGTAAATGCAGCATTCACTTCATCACACAAAATAAATGCAATTATCTTTACATCCACTTTGCTGCTTCAAAAAGGAAACTTGAAAACAGTAAAATGCTTAGACAACAAAGGGAGGTTATTTAAATGGTTAATTTTCAATAATTTTGAACATTTCAAAGCCTGTCATATGATTAGGAAAAATAGTTCAAAATAAAATGAATACCGCCTGGTTATGCTAGTGAAAAATTACAAAAATAAAAAGTTAAATATTGTCATAGCCCCCGAAAGCCCTCGCTTACTTTCCTCCATTTTCCTACAGCTGACTAAGCAAATGGCTGGACACTAGGGGCATACAGGCTGTTCAAAAAATTCCTGGAATATTCGTAATTTCGCGCCAGTGAGTGTTGTAACGAAATGTGGTTGGCATCCCTGCACACGCCTGTGTTTAATGTGTATCTGCCGGAAGTTTCATTATTGTATGTCTGTTAGTTATTGTTCAGTGCTGTATTGGGTAGAACGTTGTGTCGCACAGTTTGCGAATTTCGAGATGGCAGAGTTAGAGGAGCAACGCGTCTGCATTAAATTTTGCGTGAAACTCAAGAAAACCTTTACAGATACACAGAAAATGATGCAGGAAGCCATAGGGTGATGAGTGCTGAAGCCGTACCCGGTGTTCGCGCGGTTTAAAAATGACCGGACGGAAGTTAAAGATGACCCTCGTTCATGACGCCCTTCGACGTCTACCGACGACGCTCATGTCAGAAACGTCAACGAAATGTGCGTGTCAATCGAAGACTGACTGTCCGAGAGATTGCAGAAGAATGTAACATTTCAGTTGAACCATGTCATAAAATCCTGACATGATCTTGGAATGCATCGTGTTGCCGCCAAGTTCGTCCCACGGTTCATGAATTAAGACCAGGAAGACCATCGCCTCGCAATCTGTGAAGAGATTTTGGATCACGCAAATGAAAATGAGATGTTCCTTAAGAGAATCATAACTGGTGATGAGCCGTGGGTCTACGGTTATGATGTAGAGACCAAGGTTCAATCTTTACAATGGGTCGGGAAAGGTTCTCCAAGACTAAAAAAAGCTCGTCAGGTCAGGTCAAATATGAAAGCTACGCTGATATTTGAAGGATTAGTTCATCATGAATTCGTGCCACAGGGACAAACTGTTAATCAATGGTACTATCGGGACTTGTTGCGACGCCTGCGAGAAAATGTGAGAAAGAAACGGCCTGAAATGTGGCGAGACAATTCATTGCTCTTGCATCACGATAACGCACCCGCACATTCATCCCTGTTGGTGCAAGACTATTGCACAAAAAAAAAAAAAAAAAAAAAAAAAACGAAGTTACTGTGCTGCCTTATCCTCCGTACTCTCCAGACCTCTTCATTTTATTTCCAAAGTTGAAAACCCCCGTTGAAAGGACGAAGATTTGCAACGATAGACGAGATAAAATAAAATTCGCAGACGGCGCTTAGCGCGAAAAGAGGTGTACCAAGACTGCTTCCGGAAGTGGAAACGGCGTTGGGAGCGGTGTATCAATTGTGGAGGGGAGTATTTCGAAGGAGACCATGCACAATAAGTAAAATGTAAGCGTAGAAAAAGTTTGTGGACAAAGTTCCGGAAATTTTTGGACAGACCTCATATACCAATCATAATCTCTATAGCTTTTTTACATCACGGATTCTAACCACAGGAAATTTAGAATAAATCAAATATTACAATGAACTGATGTTTTCATAGTTACAACTGTAGCCTTTTAATGGTATTATCTAATGCTTTTACAGTAATAATAGTGTTACCGTCCGAGGACGAAGATGGAGAGGACCTGGAGAACTGAGTCCTTCGCTCTCGTTCCACTTCTCTCGGCGAACTACCCGTTTTTCTAGCTTACCCTTACGAACGGTTCTTGTGCAATAGTCACGCCTCCTTTTACGAACGGCAACGGAGAAAACCGAGGCGGATGAAACGTCGTAACGTACGGAAATAAGCAATCATACTGAAATTTAACTTTTGGGGATGCATATTAATGGTTAATCACATTCAGTATACAGTGAAATGCAATACGAAAATGTAATGTGGCAATGTAAATAAAGTAAATAATATTCATAAGGGAAAAGCATGTGCTTTCAACACTTAAATTTTGAATATTTTGTTTAAACTTAACCTAACCTTCCGAACCTAAATTTGCAACTTATGCATCGTTTTAACACTGTAGTTTTAACATAAAAATTAACATTTTTTATAGAGAAATAGTGTAGGCAAATTAACAAAAAGGTATCCCCTAGGGGAATTCAATGTAACACGTAAACTAAATTATAATCAAAAGGGAAAAGGCATACGCTTTTGGTGCTATACATTTTGCATATAATATTATTATTATTATTATTATTATTATTATTATTATCTTTCATTTTTAAATTTAAGCTAACCTAACCTAAATATGCATCCCATGCGTTGTTTTAACACCATAAGTTTTAACATAAAAAGTAGCATTTATAATACTGGAACAGTTTAGACAAATCATGAAGATTAAAAGAAGTTAGCCTCTGGGAGGATCAAACCCTTCCCTTCCCACTAGTAGCACTATGATCTAACCACCTGAGCTATCTAGCCGACATGGTCATAAAGGCAATTGTCCACCTACATATGTTGAAGTCACACCACCTGAATAAGGATCGGTTTTCTCCGTTGCCGTTCGTGAAAGTAGGCGTGGCGACTTCACAATATCCGTCTATGTGTAAGGATCAGTGCTTTTCTACCCAAGCCCTGCAAACTTGACTTAACCGTGCAGATAGGCGCATCCAGATGCTTCAATCCCGAGAGGCAGCGGAGAAAGCCAAAGGAGTGTGATTTCAACAGAGATGTAAGCGAATAATTATCTACATGTCGGTTTGTTAGCTCAGTTGATTGGCGCGCCGTGCTAGTAATGGTAAGGTCATGGGTTCGATCTCTCAGGGCCAAACTTCCCCCCCCTCTCTCCCCTGTAATCTTGATAATATATCAACATTCTTCTTAATACAATAAATGTTAATTTTTAGGGAGTACAACGCATAGATTGCAATTTTAGATTAGGTTACATTAGGCTTAAAAAAAAGAATAAATGCAAAACTTATAGTATTAAAAGCGTATGCATTTTGCATTTTGGTTGTGGCTTCAGTTTCTCTTCTTCCGCTGCAGTTCAGGACTGCGGCATTCGGCTTTCTCCGCTGCAGCTCTGGAATGAAGCACCAAGACGCGACTATCTGTGGCTGACTTTTCCTTAACTGGTAAACGTGCAACTTAAAACTGCTGCTGCTGCTGGTTGCAGCCCCGAGCGATTGAGCCGAAGATAGTAACTTCCACAGTTAGATAATAAGACTCTCAAAAGCAATGGCATGATAGCTCAGACGGTTAGATAGTCATTGCTATAGTTGTGGAGATAGTGATTTCGAATCCTCACGTTCAGATTTTTTCCCTTTCTTTTCCTGCTGGAGTTAAACGAGATTTGCCACCATTACAATGATTTACTTGGCAATATAGTACCACGCACAGAATGCGCTATAAATTAATGTTTACGATTATTCTGCTGCAACCAAAAGAGATTTGCCACCATTGCAGTGATCTACCCGCCCTAAGAATGTATATTTATGGAAAGGAGACGAGTGTAGGCCGTCAGGCCGCAGCGAGCCGCACCAAACCACTGAGTCCACCGGTTTCTAGGATTTACCCAAGGTTAACGTTAGGGTTAGTGCATATATGAATTAATTAAAAAATTAACATTCATTATAAATAAAAATAAGTGCGAATTCCTTTAAGAACAGATTTAGTACCGTTACAATATTTAACCCGCCTAACAATCCCTTATCAATTTGTTTAAAAGTTATGGAGGACTATAATAATAATAATTATAATAAAAGAGCAGATTTGAAACCGTTACAATATTTTACCCGCCTAATAATAATCCCCTATCAATTTATATTTAAAAGTACGGAGGGTAACACATAGGTTACATTGTGTTTAACAAAAAAAAAAAAAAAAAAAAAAAAAAAAAAAAAAAAAAGCAGCAACATTTACCAGCGGCCTCGCAAACAGTCGTTTCGCTCTCCGCCTATTGCACTCTCCGAATTGCATGCACTAGCTGCGTGAGTAAGACTTGCGCTGGTCATTTCCGTCCAGCGTGTATGGGTAAATGTAACTAAGTTCATCTGTAACTTCCGGTAAGGCAAACATGCGTCGGTGCGCATGCCTAGAACTTATTTCCTTTTCACATACAACCAGATACCAACTGCTATCTAAATGACTTTGACAATGTTTTATCGGACACATTATTGCCCTATTATTAGTAAATAATTTTCATTATTGAACTCCCACATGCCACAATATTGATATCAAAATGAGCGGGGAGGGTGGGAGAAGAACCCTTAAACATTTAAGAAAAGTTCATAGAAAGATGACACAATAACAATACTGACACGTTATTAGTATATATTAATCACTCAATGTACCTACTTCAAAATGTTATTTAATCAGTACTGTTGATCTAGTGGTAACCATACTTTGCCTCGTAGGCTCAAGAATGTGGGTTAAATCCCGGCCAGAGTCGATGGACTTTTTCGGGGGTAAAAATTCCAAATACATACCCCCAGGCATAGCTTTCACCGCAAAGCGGAAATAATTTTTTCCTCGGAAACATGAATTATTTTATTTAATTTCCAAGCGCCCTATCTAATCGTAGGCCACTTCTTTCTTCTATCCCACAGACATTTAAAGTAATACCCCCTATCCCACTACTGACCTATTTGAGCGTGCAGTTTAAGGGATATCTTTTCTGCGCATTGTGCCTCAGTATTTTTTCTATTTATTTATATTATCCCGCGTCTGTTTATCTTCCAGCTATTGTGCGTAATGTTCTGTCCCTTTTACAAATATAATATACAGAACACGTTAATGGGATTTTGCTCTTTGCGAATTTACTTCCCCCCCCCTCTCTCTCTCTCTCTTCCTCTTTGAATCACACTTCTCAGCCTTTTCAGGTTTCAGAACAAGCTATTTAATTTATATAGAAGAAAATTTTCCTCTCTCTTGGGTCATAAAACACACGGATATTTATGATCGACGTCAATCCTTTGAATGTTTTCCCTTTAGACTAGTCGATCTGCCTACGTGCACAGATTGCTGCTTCGATCCCTGCAAAGGCCTTGCTCCTTGTAACTCTAGGAAACATTATACAGTACACTTCCCTTTGAGCTAATAACACGAACGTAAGATCAGTAATGGTTTTATTAATTAAAGCCTTTGAAGTTTCAGGGTTTAAACAGTGAATTACCGGTTATCACGGATCATTGCGTCATCTATACGCTGTAAATAATCACTGATCACGATCATAGAAGGCCGACCACTACATGCTCAATTCCAAACATTCTCTAATCCTTCACCAAATTAATTCCATCTAACACTTACTTCCTCTCTCTATTCTGTCATGTGACTCGCGGAAAAGTTTATGTGGAATCCAAAACAAACAGCATTTCTTCCCCTTTGTAATTTCGATTATTTGAATACACGAAAATAATTCGGTAATAGTAATGCGATTGCTTTAATAAGAAATATTCTATAACACATATCTTTGAGCCAACTTATCTACATTTTCTCGTCACATTCACACTGGTAACCTGGGCCAGTATTTATCTTGACATTTCAATGTATTGATTATTAATTTCAGATTATACATCTAACGCTTCATCCTGTCTCAATCCTGCTGCATGCTTTCCATGTATTCTTAAAGTATCAACTTTGTGTGTTGAAACCCTGCCTCTAGGCTTCTTCTCAAATATTCTATTTTTCCGCAGCCAATATTTTTTACCTGTAGTATTCATTTTGCAAATATTTTTATTTTAATTATTGTACAGAGTGAGCCAAACTCTCCGTGGCAAATTCAGAGGAGAGATAGGTCAACTTTTGTTTGGCAACCTGTGTTCTCAAGTTGTGCACCCTTGCTTGTTCATGTTTCTGTCTACTGGTCCAGCATTAAACCAAGTGACACTGTCTTGTCCTCGTCGTGTACCTGCGTATGCAGCTGAATGCAAGAATAAATTGAAAATGCATATCTACGCTTTCCCTGAGTTGACTTATGTGATAATGTGTTAGGGGAAGGCCTACCTGACTAAACGCTCCTAGAGTTTTTTCTTTGGGGGCATGGCAGAAGACACGAATTTTCGCTGCTTTAGATCAAATGCGACACGGGCCTGAAATGGTTGCCAGAGTCCGACAGGATAATGAATGTAATTCAAGGCAAACACTTTGAAACCCTTCTATAATCTGTCCCAAGGATACTTTCAGAATAAATCAATAATATCACGCCATAGTTATTAAATGTTCCTATCACTTGTGTTTCCTTCGATTATGTCAGATCGTTTAACAAGTGAGATCTCTCTCCTTGGAATATTTCGCTGAAATTCTTACTCGCTTGAGAATTAGAACACTAATGCAGTTTAAAAAAGAGGCATTTGACTATGTATATCACAATGTTATAGAACAGAGAGACTGAACACACACCCGCACACACATATTTCTTAAAGCATTTTTAGTAGCGTTTAACGCCCGTTTTTACTACTGAGGCACCACAGGTGCTGGGCACTGATGATACATGAGATGAAATGATAAATTGGGAAAGGATATTTTTTTTTTAAGGAAGGAAATGTTCCAGGCCTAAGTTTAGCTATCTCCCCGGCATTTGCCAGTTGAGAACTGAGGAAAACCTGGAAAAAATCTCAGTCAGGGAGGACGGTCCTGGTGGAATTCGAACCCCCAGACTTCCCGCTCACGAGTCCGCGTCTTAACGACTTCGGCCACCCGTGGAGGTTTTCATAAAACAAGAAGTAATGGAAAGTAAATAATAATACAAAGGTTAATTATAATAGTAAAGCATGTTAGAATACTCAGAGAAAGTAAGCAATAAAATATAAGAAAAACCGTAAAAAAAAAAGTTACAAAAACGCTAACTGAAATAAACAAGCAGAGAAAAAAACAAAACCAGAGACGAATACAACAGAGGTGAAAAATAAAGTAACTCTTGCAACAATGTAACTAAAATAACAAGAAATGAAGAAGCAGACACAGATCTAAAGGCTGTTGTTCGAAATATAGTAAAAATTGTGTGAATATTTAAGTGTTTTATCTATTTCTGCTTCTCTAGTTGTAGTTATGTACGTAACTCTCTGTGTGTGTGTGTGCGCGTGTGTGTGTGTGTGTGTGTGTGTGTGTGTGTGTGTCTGTGTGTGTGTGTAAAAAGCCAAAGCTACCCACTCAGCTTCTGTGATCGAAGTAGCCAGAGATTCTAACTTTATTTTTCTATTTCTGAATACATAATACGCAATATGAACGGAATAAAGAAACAAAAAAATCGTTTTTGTGATATATTTTTGCGTTATTTGCATTATCTCGAGCCGAAAGAAGAAGTCTGAATTTTATTTCTTTGTATTGGACTCGAGGTCATTCTAGCAAGTTGGGCGGCATTGATCTTTCCAATGCTGAGCTCTTTAAAGGGTCAAGGCCTCTAATCTCGTTCTCGGCACATGGGCTGCGCGTGTAGAATTCCTTGTAATGTTAAATTAGTTTTCTTTCAGTATCGCTTCCATTCTGAAAGCAAACAGCAAATAAACACACAGGAAGGCTTTAGCATTGCATCTGTCACAGAATCACAACTGACGAGGGAAACGTTTTCATTTTGGAGCTCGGAAATAAAAAGGCTCTCCTGAAATAAACACAGAATTGCTGCCTTGTGTTTTTTTGTAGGTTTAGCCAAGCTGGCTTTGAGGCAAGCCAGGCTTTTCTACGGGTTTCTGTATTTAGAGAGGATATACGAAAGGATCGCCAAAACACTGAACCATATAAAAAGTACATACCCGTAACCAAGAGAGAAATAACAATAAAATATTCCGAAAAATACACAAAGCTTCCCTTTTAATGCTTTCTTTTACGCTGCTTTAGAAGAGAAAGCTTACTGCGTCCTAGACAACAAAGGCTTGTGCAGAACCTCTTTAAGTTCGACTACAAGAGTCACCAGGGGCCTGCTTGATAAAAGTTGACAATTCGACAGGTGACAGTCTATTGTTTTAGAACTCAATAACTTGACAAGTTTCTGATTCATAAAGTTTGTCATATTCTGTTTTAGCATGGCTGATAAAAACGGACAATTTGTCAGAAATATGTTGACATATTTGTTTAACGAAACGTATCATTGTGACAAACTAATATGTTTGTGAAATTGTCACACAAATTCGACAGTACCTGTCATAGCATGTACGGTGGCATGTACAATATGAGACATGATACTTTTAGCCTTAATGCGGTATATGATAGTGCCTGCGAGATAATATACATAAAATAGCCCCCCCCCCGAATTTTACATTAGACAGAAGTAATTATTATGCTTTTTAGAATGTTCTCGTAGCTTAGATAAAGGTAAAGATAGCCTTCCCTTTGTGTCCCTTAAAGCCAAAGGCCTTCTAACAAGTAGGGAAAGGTCGCTTATTCCCAATGTGGTGAGCTATTCCACGCTAGTTGTTCGTATGCTGTTTAAGATACTCTCAGTGATTTATTCTTTGATTACTCCATTTCTCATTGCACTAGCTGCTTCTTGAGAAATTTCCATTCCCCTCCTCTTTCTACCCTTGACCAATCTGGACTTGCATGTTCCTTGAAGGTCCATCCATCATCTTCTGGGTCTGCCATGTGTTCTTTTTCCTATCCGGGGGTTCCACATGGAGATCTTGTAGATCCGTCTATTATCCTGCACATTTGCGACGCGACCGCCCCATTGCCATTTACTTATGGTAGCTATTTGTGCAATGTCTGTTGTCCGAGATAACTGATTTATTAATACTATAGATGTTTTGTCCTTCAAAGTTATTTCTAGGACCTTGCGTGGCATTTTTCTTTGGCATTTTTTAATTTTGTTCTTTTATTTTTCTGTTATTGATCATATCTGGCACCCATATTGTAATACGGGGTATATACAGGTTTCGAGTGTCTGGAATCTGATTTTCTTAGTTAGTGTTTGGTCTAACAATATAAACTTAAGGACCCAAAATGCTCTCCAAGTTAATGAGATCCTTCTTTGTACTTCTTTTTCCATTTTATCATGGAAGGAAATCTGTTGTCCTAGGTATGTACATTTGCTCACATATGTGAGGATTGTTCCATCTTTTTTTATCGGGGTTCAGGCCCGCTTGAAATTAACAGCGTCTTCAGTTTGTTTAGTGCTTTCGGTGTTTTGGCGAATAAGATCACTTCGTCGGCAAATCTTAGATTTGTTAGTGCACTGCCGTTTATGTTGATTCCGAAATTATTATGCCGGTTCATTTTCCTGAATATATGCTCCATTACACAAGTGAAGAGTTATTATGTTTTTTTTCAATGCTCTCGTGGCTTATCTGACATTTATTTTGTAATTGAGTTAATGTTGTCGGCCATAGCTAACTTATCATTTGTGTTATGTTTATTATACAATGCTAGAGAGCGTGACAGGGATCATTCTTTTAATATACATTATTACAAGGTGCAAATGGTAGTACTTTCATTAGTTGGTCACCACGAATTTATGAAGTATGAAAGGAAAACACCTCCTGAGATGCGCTGCATTGCGCCCTAACAAAATATAAAGTTTAATGGTTCGAAACTGTTGAATAGTTAATAATCGATTACGATTATCATCACTGTTTTAGCATTATTAGTAGTACAGTTTAACTATTATCGATATAAGATTAGAGTATTCTTATTATTACCATGCCAAATCTACACAAAGGACGAAATTTTCCTAGCGAGGTTACAAAATAAAATAACTTGTGATCACTAGCAGAAAAGTGCGGAGGTTGTGAAATAATGAACAGCGGAAGCCCTATCCTTATAAAGATTTACAATACAAGATATAACTTTCTTAGATTTTGCTATTTTTACCTATATATCCTGAGTGAATGGCGACATATGGATTCACCATGTCCAAAATGATTGCAGGATCCTTTGAAAATAATGACTATTGGATGTTATGATTATGAAGCTGTAATTTTGGTTTATGATGTATCTCATCATAAAAGAGTAAATGGAGCTTACTATTCTAATTATATCAAAGAACCTCTGCGAAGCATTCGCTTTCAATCAAGAGTTGATAACCAAAGAGCTTCAGATCGATCTGAGAGATATACGAGGGTAGGCCCAGCCTCGCCGATAAGGATTATCGCCTTCACAATACCTTTATCTAGGGTCATACCGCATATTCCAACGAATAAATCATTATGGAATAAAATCAAGAATCTCACTTCCAAACACCCTGTTGTCGTGCTATACAAAATTTGAAAATATAAGTTTGACTTTTAAAAATTAAAACTCAATTTATTTACAAGAAACACGACATCTTTCTTAAATGGCGAGAGTTACAAAAAGTTTTATGGTTTTACTTTCTTCTGCAAACCAATGACTTTTGGCATTTTATCTCTTTTGAATACAGTCATCAAATAAGTTCGGTTTACGTGATGGGAAATAAATCCTGCGTATAGCCAGTTTTAACATTTTTCCTTGTTGCAGTAAGTATGTGATGCTTTTCTTTTAATGTCTTGACTGGTGTCACCCAATTTTTTTTCCCTCCTCAAGTCCTATCTGGTTGTCACAAAATTTTTACACTTTTACATTGAACGCTTGTCGCAGAAGAAGTCAAGTAGCAAAACTACGATAAATGCATCTGTGGCTTAGTTGGGCTTTTATTTTAAATATGTTCCACTATGTTGCCATTACAATTCGAATGCTTTAGTATATTAATAATCCTGTAGCCAGCGCATGCGCACAACTTAACTGACAACAAGTAATAGAACCTTAATCCGAAAAGATAAACAAAAGTTGCATGACCTAGCTGTCAAATCTCATTTTAAACTCCCTTGTTTCAATCTTCATACTACTGGGTGAGCAGTGCTTGACGCAACCGCGGGACCTGCCTGCAGAGCTATGTCGCTATGTCGCCGGAGGCGGGAAGTGTGTTTTCCCTTCGCTGCGCGGGGCTTTAATGTGATTTGAAGTCTTGCACAAATAGCACGTGTTTGTTAAGCGACGCAGTACAGTGGTTTGAGTGAAAGTGTATCAAGTGAAATGGGGCAATACAAGTATTCTCATTACAGGAAATTCATGACGTGTTACAAGATTGATAACAAGAGTTATCACTAACAACACATGTCCCCTTCGTTCCCCCGATTTAACCCCCTGCGATTTTTATCTCCGTGTGGCATTAAAAGAGAAAGTGTACAAAACAAATCCACACACTTTAGTTGAACTTAAAACTAACATTCGTCAAGAAATTGCTGCCATTTCTCAGAGAGAATTGCAGAGTGTAATGAGCAATTTCCTTGCAGGTGTCACAAATGCTTGAACAACGAAGGGAGGCAGAGGCAGTTTCAGCATCTCCTTGCTTAATATAAGTGTGTAATTTATTTTTCTTTTTAAGTGTTTATGCTAGAAATAACTTACGGGATAAACCGTACTACATTTACTGCGGACTTCCTTTCACCCGCGCCGCCGACGCAGTAATCAGCCTCGCCAGCCGGCCGCAAGCCGCGAAACCGGTTGCATGAAGGATCGTTCACCCCGTATTAAGCACCATATATCGCTGAGATTTTACTGGAAATTAAGAAATTGAATTTGTTGCCCATGTTTTGCGTGAAATAGTCGATTTAGCCCGGGACTGCAGCGTATGGTTTGAAAATTGAACCACGCATAACATGTTTGGAACATCGATATAATCATGCAAATGGATACAGAGAGAATTATTAGTGCTTTTGTCATTTTAAATTGCAATGCATTCAAAAAAGGGGATAGTAATCCAATTGTATGCGTGTGTATTGGAACGGGTTGGAAAAATGAGCAACAGAGTATGGGAGCTTAGCTCCGACCGCTAGTGGAATATTACAGCTATCAGTTGTTAGCGCTAATGCCAGTAACTACTGGAGCACAAAACGAGCAATAATAGCGGCAAATGAAACGCCTAATCCAGACAGCTGGATTCAGGTTCTTGCAAATGCCATTTCGTCATGTTCATAATAGATTTACATATAGCGGAATTGCACAGATTAGAAAAGTCATTTATTATATCTAATCACTCATAACATTCTGATTCAGTTTGTTTCCCGATATGATATACTGTATGTATTTAATTCTAGTAAATTTTCTGTCCTCTTAAATTCATAGTAATTAAGATAGTATGAATAGAAACTTTAGACATTTCCTCTGCTATGTAGCCCGTCAGTTGGTTTCCCTTGCTCTTTTTCTGTACTAAATGCAATATCAAATATTTATTGTCCATATTAAAACAAAATAATTGTCTGAGCATGCGAAAAAAGATTTCCCCCATGCTCTGATGATAAACAAAATAACTACCCAATCTACATTGCGCTGATTTTACGCCTACTATCTTTAAGATGGCAGTTATAAATATATTTCGTATTTGTGTTTCATCTATGCATATTTCTTTTATATTGAATATAAAGGCTGGCGTAATGGAATTATTTTCATAGATTAGATTGTTTATTTAAACTACTAATGCTATGGACATCAGATCTTCTCTTTCTCACTACCAGTATACTTACAGTAATATTATACTGGGTGAACAATCCTTCACGCAACCGGCGAGGCTGGCTGCTGTATCGGCGGTGTACTACTTGCGCAAGATTTAAACTAACACTAAAGTCGAAGCCAGTACAGATCACCTGGGGCTTTTTCTAGGTGGATGTCAATTCTCAGCAGTACCTACCGCTCGTGGCTTTACCTGCTTCCATGGACTTAGGCTATTCAAGAATTTACCAGGAACAGCGTTTTGTACATTAAGGTGGGGAGTCATGCCAACGGCACGTGGTGTTTCCTGGCGATCACCCGTCCAAGTACTGCCCACGTCCGATGCTGCTGAACCCCTGTGGTCATCCAGGGTCTCAGCATGGTTGCCGTTGGCGAGGATTCGAAGCGCAGATTGTACAGAACAAGAATCGAAAGCTACTTTGTGTTTGGGCCAAGGTGTATTTGGTGGTCGTAATCGAGTTGGGCGGTTGCCCTCTCCGAAGTTGGCTAACCTGGGGTCTCGCGTAGCGGAGAGGAAATAAACTCCCCGCCACCGCCGATATAGCACTGCTGGCCGGTACCGCGGTTGCGTGAAGCATTGCTAGTCTCTATTAAAAAATTAAAACTTTAATTAAACAGTTATAAATAAATCCACTACAAAATAAATTTGAGTAACTAACGATTAACAAAAGCACAAACTATTACAATAAATAGAATGAAAATGCAAGAACGATTTTATACATAATAGAAAACGTATAAACAGACACATAAGACAAATCAAGTAATCAAGTAGAAAAGTACTACATTAAAAATAAGCCACAAGCACATTTCAAATAATAGAATATTAACAGTAATATCTTTTAGTTTTAAATTGTGAAACTGTATCTCAGCCCCTGTTGTTACAGGATAAAGAATTTCGAAGACAATAAAAGAAACTGTGAAAGAGAAGAATGTAAAATAGATCGATATTGAAGAGTGGTGTTGTGATATGGCATGGAGTCTATGATATGAAGATAGTTTAAGAAAACCACGTGCCAGATAATTGGGGGTGATTATGTGAATGATCTGATGAAGTAAGGTGAGGCAGTTTGTTAAGATGGCTTCAAATTTGAAATGACATGTTTAAATCGACGAATTTTGCAAATGTAAACACGAAAACGTTGAAACTTCTGGGTGAGGTCGGCATTGGGGTTAGTGAAAAAGAAGACGCAGTAATCGAAGTAAGGCATCAAAAACTTTTGAACAAAGAATCTTTTTCAGGGGAAATAAAAAATGTTTATCCTATGCCTGTCTCCAACCTCTCGGTCCGGTCCGGTCATAAGCCGACGAGCAGCCCAGTACAAAGAAGAACGATAAAATAATCACCAAAGGCATTGTCAATAACATGCAAAGAAAAACAGCTGAGAACAGCGGGGCAAATGCTGAAATATTTTTCAGTCGCAAAGAGAGCATGCATCTGTTTCAGTTACTCCAATTCTACACAGGTGACTCTGAAATACCATTAACTTATGAAAAAATAATGACTTATACATAATTCTTTTGTTTAATGTACCTCTTTAAAAGACGATTTTTTGACGAACAAAATAATTTAAAGAAGAAATGCATTTAGTTGGTGGTCCAGGTAAATCCCGCCCCTCATGTGCTTTATAGCACTTGGCAAATGTAGGAGCCAAGACCGTTTTCTATACTTTGATATTTGTTTTTTTTTTCCCACGCTTTCCTCAGTCTTAATAAATGGCAAATGCCGAGTAGGTACCCCAAACTTAGGTCTGAAAAGCTTTCTTTCTTTAAATAGTTAAAATCGGAAGTTAAAAGATCAGGATATATGTCGCCATTACTCATAGATTGTGATAAGTTATTATTATTATTATTATTATTATTATTATTATTATTATTATTATTATTATTATTATTATTATTATTGAGCCTCAACATGGAAATCGTTTGTTGCAAAGACTGGTCTACCAGCGGGTGCTTTATATTCACAATTCTTCTTTCCTTGACGGAATGATTCCATCCATCTTGCAAGCGCTCGACATAGTAGGATACCTCTCCCATTAACTAAAGCACCGAGCTTCATGTTTTCCTCTTGAAACTTGCATTTTTATGAAGCACCCGTGTTCATATCCACTGGACATTTTTAAGGCGTACAACTTAGTACAAATCATAAACAGTTCGCGTATTTACAAAAGAGGGTTATTTAGAGACTTTCAAAATTGAATATTTATGAAAAAATTGCCACTCTACAGCATTGTTGCCTTTACTTTTCAAATGCTCTATGTATATCGGTCGTAGCATGGGGTCTGACTCCCTGAGACAGGTTGAGCAACAACAGGTAAAACGCTCCTTTCAACGTCGGAAGAACAGACAGATAATGGTTCTCAAGTGTTCTTCCGCTTGTACACAGCAAGAATGTTGTCACTCTTCTAAGTTCAACTTAAAGTCATATTCATTTAGAAATAAATTGCAATAATTCGCTCTTTGAACCGGACCATCTAGGAAGCCATGAATACGTGTATGTTCTCTAAATTTATTAGCCTTATTGCATTTCTTGCCGAAGATGGAAAAACATTTGTCTGTATTTCAAGTTTAGTTAATATTTTTGTGGCGTGAGCTCAAGACTAACTCCAATTTCACCTTTAAACTGTTCTTCTTCGCCAAAGTGTTTTGTCCAACACTTTTCCTGTGGTTTCAATTTTATTCAATAGACTTCTTGAAGGAGGCACTGCATTGGGAAATGTTCTGATAAACTATCTTCGAGCACAACGAGCAGAACTGTTTTTAAAGAAACTTTTATGAAGAAAACGTCTTTCTTCGCATATTGTTCATATGCTGCGCCAAAACAATTCTACTACAAGTAGTGTGTACTGTGCTTGCGTCCCCGTCTCATGCGACGCGAGTCAAGTGTTCTTGGTAATTCTAGGGTTACGATGACTTCAATGCCAAGGACAATAAAGAAAATGTAGTGACATTTCTACTGGAGTATGTGCCACAGAAGCGGAAACCAAAAAGCCCAGAAGGCGCCGGGTTTAATCAGATTGTGAAACAGTGGTATATCTGGATGCTGTCAACAGCAATGAATAAAATTGTAGGAACATAGAGGAACGTAGGCTTTCGTGGCCGGAGTCGCGGATATTACTAAAGGTATTTTCCGGGCTGTTATGCGATAACCTGCTGGAGCTCGAAGTTCCAGACGTTTCGTCCACAACTGTGGCGTACATCTTCAGTGGACGAAGTCTTCTTGCAGAAGGTATCACTGCGTCCTAGCTTCAGCAGACTGCGGCATAACAGCCCGGAAGATAGCTCTAGTGATTTTCCAAGTGCTTTAAAAGAGTGTACAGT
Source organism: Metallyticus violacea (assembly GCA_030762175.1). NCBI lineage: Eukaryota > Metazoa > Arthropoda > Insecta > Mantodea > Metallyticidae > Metallyticus > Metallyticus violacea. Next base: position 16,144,901 of record CM060841.1, read on the forward strand.
GTTTCAATGTTTTGAAAAACTGTGAGAGATTTTTTTTTAAACCAGTTACGTTTAATGTAAAAAATTTCAACGTGACACACGATAAAGAACATTCAACTTTGAAAGAATGAAAGTGACTCAAAAATGCTTGAAGAAAACATTTAATTACATATTTGATTGCAGCTGCACTAAAATAGGTATTCAGTTTTCTTCTGTATGACACCTGACTATGAACATCACTTGGACAATCGAGAAATGTTTATACATGCTACTGTCAATTTTCTCTGCGAACGCGCCCAAAAGACCAAAGCATATGTTCCCATCCTCCTTGCGATGCAATGCTGGAGTCCAGATGCAAATTCCCCTTCTCGTTTAAACGAGCTTTAAGAGATGTTATTGAGGCAACTTCAAAAGGACTGCACATACAAAGAGCGCTGACTGAGAGACTTGTTCTCCCTATGTGTGAGGATGACAGGCAACGCTTCTCTCTGCCAGTATTGGCGTTTTGTTCAGGGCAGCCTGTCCACCTCGCTAGTGGTTCAGTTGTCAATGGTAATTCGCAAAATAGAACTAATCACACCAGCTTCTTTCTCCCCTAGAAGAAAGAGAGGGGAAAGAAAGAAAAATAAAAAGAGAGAAAGTAAGAAAGAGAAAGGAAAAGGAAAAGGAGAGAAGAAAAAAAAAGAAAAGGTAGAAATGGAGAAAGAGACAAAGGAAGACAACCTAAGAAAGGAGAGAGAGAAACAAATCTCTGTGAACTAACAGAGCACGTAACAGCCCTTGACCGTACTTCATCTTTACACGTGCCAAGTACCAAAAACAGTTGAGGCTTTTAACTGAAAGTTACAGCCATAATACTCCACTTCTACCTTTACTGAACTGCAGCTGTAATTACAGACTGAACCGCTAGCAGTGACCGAGGTTGTTAAGGCCCGAACTCATGAGCGTAAGGTCTCCGGTTCGATTTCCGCCATGACTTAAGTATTTTTTCCAGGTTTTCTTCAGTCCTCATAAACGGTAAATGTCCGGAAGGTACCCTAAACTTGCGTATGGGATTCTTCCTTCCCTATAAAAATCCTTTCCATATTTTTCATTTTATTTCATGTGTCAGTCAGTGTTCATCAAATGTGGTTCCTCTGCAGTAAAAACGGTCAACTGTGAGATACTGCACGTTTAACTTTCTGCTATCATTTGGCTGGGTTACTGACTGTTGGGGTTGCTATAAGAACACAATTGCAGGTGGCCACTCAATTTCAGCCTGTTAAAAATTGTGATTTGTTGCTCTACAGTACACTAATAACACTGGGCAACAAAAAAATATTTTTTGAATGTTTCGAGCACTTCATGAGGCAATTCCTACTAATTTTGAGTTGAGAAAAAGCAAATATGACAATGAAAAATTTTCATTAGCTCTAGTTTCTATGATATACACAAGGTGGAAGTATTACATATTAACGGATTGAGAGAAAAGGATACATTTTAATTACATACATGCTAACAACAATGAAAGTGCATTTGATTTTTTTTAACTGGTAATTACATGCTAAGAGTTCTAAATTGCTGGAAAAATACTTCGCAGATAGTCGTGTCTGAAGAGAATCATGTGGTGGCCTATTGACTTCGTCGTCTTTTAGCTTGCCTCTTTGATGGAGTTCCGCAGAATCCCTATACAAAGACCAACAGTAATCCGCAAGCATTACTTCATTCCAACGGCCCTGATATCTTTGTTCCATAACAGAAATGTCCTGATGGAATCTCTCCCCATGTGCTCCACAACTAGGAGGGAAAAAGTCTAGGTGGGAGTGGAGAAAATGGATCTGAAGGGACATGTTGCATCCAAGGTTACGGTATTTTTGCAGGAGCACTGTCACCAAATGCTTGTAGTTGTCATCTCTTTTGTTGCCTAAAATCCACGAACAACACCCTTGAAGGCTTCCCAAGCTTCCTTTTCTTTCCCCTCCAAAACTTGGTCAAATGCAGGATCCTTTACAAGTTCTCTTATTTGTGGTCCGACAAAAATGCCTTCCTTAACTTTTGCATCACTTAATTTCGAAAATTTCTCTCTGATGTACTTAAAGGCCCGTCCTTCTCGGTTCATAGCTTTGACAAAGTTTTTCATCAAACCCAGCTTGATATGCAGGGGTGGAAGAAGAACGTCTTTTGGGCCCACAAGAGGCTTGGCAGTCTTTACAAGAGGCGTCAGATTGCGTTTCTGTGAGGAAAATGTTATTTCACCACAAATATAACAAAAGTTATTCATCATATTTACACATTTTCGTGGCATTTTTACAAATTTTACACTAAAAAAGCACTCGCGAACCAGAAATTTTGCATTAATTTGAGTAGAAACTACATGTAATTCACAGTCACAGCAACAGTATCTATGTTTATGACTTACAAACAGCTGAAGAGCATTTGTGTTTTGTTATTTGACAGGTGTGCCAACTCCCAAAAAAATTTCCCCAATTTTAAAATCTTCACTCTAAAAAATGAAATGTCACTTTATCTTCAAAACAAGAGCTAATCTATCATTTTTATGGTGATTTTTGAATTCAGCAGATGGAAATACATGTAAATTCACTATTTTTAAGCCCGAAACATTTTCATTGTTGCCCAGTGTAATTATCGCATATGCATAGTAGACCAGATATATCCTTGTAAGCGCGTTTTATTTTTTCCAATTTATTCTGAAGGAACGATTCCTTGATTTACTACAACAGCTGAAGGGGTTACTGCACTTCTATGGAAATGACCAAGATCCTCAGTGGAGACTTTTCAATGAGGCATCGAAGAGGAGCCTCAAAGGTGTAATGGAAATGCATGTGGATTCATACCTGTGCCTATTCAATTCAAACGAAAGAAAATTTCCAGAACTTTAAGATTCTGTTAATAATTATTCAGTATAACGAAATTGCTAATATCTGGTGATTTCAAAGTCATGGGAAAGCTTAAATGAAAACGCCTTACTTTCTATGCCTGACAAAGGAAAGTCATGGGAGAGTGACAGTTTGACCAGAGCGGAGAAATATTGTGCCTGGGACATCATAAACTCTTACTTGATATGAAAATCTGACGTGATAGATATAAAAGAATCAGCATAAAAATGTATTTAAGAACAACTATTTTTAAGAAATCCGTGAGAAATTTAAAAAAAAAAAAATGCAGATCTCTTTAATCGATGAAATAATGATCGATTATCCGTTATTATTATCCCCTTTATCTTCTCTATTTATTCTGCTGTTCAAAGTCCACTTTAGAAGTGATCGTAACACAAGAGGATGGAACTGTGGTCAGTTGCTGTTTACTTGCTCCTTTCGGGAGCATGTAGATACATGTTGCGTACTTGAATAACCACATGGCAAACAGAACATACTTATGGGGAACTGTGCAAGTGATGGGGCAACTTTAAACAAACACAAACGACTAACCGTAGACACATTACAACAATATTGGCTTGCTGCGAGTTAAGTACGTGGGCTTGGCACGCCTGTTCTGAAATTTCTTAATCACAATAATTATTTTTCTATTCTGAACGTAACACTGTGAAAAGTTACATATGTCGGTCCTGGTGGTGTAGTGGTTACCAAACTTGCCTCCTAAATCCAAGATCGCTGGTTCGGACCCGCCAGGACCGATGGATTTTTTTCAGGGCGTAAAAATCCTAAGTATGGCTTCCTTCGGAAGGGAAGTAAAGCCGTGGGTCCCGTGTCGTACATTTGCGGCACGAAGAAGAACCTCAAGCCTGAAAGAGAGGCCTCTGAGCAAAATTTGTCGGCCGTTTCACGCCCTGAGGGACGCTGATGACCTGAGTTGTGAAAGAGCGTCCATCAATAAATCATTCAAAAAAAAAAAAGTTACATATATATTAAACCGCCAGGGGTAGTCGAGGTCGTTGAGGCGCAGACTCGTGAGCGAGAGGTCTGGGTTCGAATCCCGCCAGGACCGTCCTCCCTAACTGTTTTTTTTTCTCCAGGTTTTCCTTAGTCCTCATAAATGGCAAATGCCGGGGAGGTACCCTAAACTTAGGCCTAGTACGTTTCCTTCCTTAAAAATAAATCCTTTCTCAATATATCATTTCATCTCATGTATCAATGTATCATCAGTGTTGTCAGTGTTCACCGCCTGTTGTGCCTCAGTAGTGAAAACTGGTTTTAACACTGTGTATATATATAAACACTAAATATCACTTCATACGAATACATAAATAAATTATATTTCTTTTTTGGAATATAAAATTTTATCGTATGGTGATTGATAATATATTTTTGAAATATTTAAGAGGCTACTGTGATGAAATACCGACTCTTTATAATCAAACTTTATTCTGAAGACCTTATGAGAATATAAATTATCCCAACACCCATAGCATTTTCTTTACTTAAATTATTTTTAATTTTATCTTGTAAAATTTTAAAATAGTAAATTGCTTATTATTTGTTTTTCGTAAACAGATTTTCTGTAAATATTTAATACAATGTTTATATCCCCTGATATATTTTTTACATACTTAGTCAACATTACAATACTTTTTGTTAAAAAAAAACTGCATTAAATGTGTGATGAAAACCCCGGGAAAAAAAAACAACAAAAATTTATGAAAAAGCAGCGCTTACCTATGTAGGGGTTTTAACTCGCATGCCACCACGCAAGCAAGTCGCAACTAAGAATTTTTGTTACTATGCATGTAGCAATAAACCTTCATGAAACACAAGACGACAATCGAAAATATTTAATTATTTGATGAAATTTAGCACAGGCAAAAGAAAAAACATAAACATAAAAATGATCATGTCTAAAATTCCGAGGTCTAGACTTATAACTCAGCGACACTCCAGGACAACCTTGGCGTTGCCTTGGGCAGAAGTCAGCACTTGGTATTGCGGACCTTTCAAGTAACATAGCTATAAGCGCTATTAGGTGGAAAAGTATTGGAATAACTGGCAAGTTTACAACTCTCAAGAGACTGACAACCCAGAACGCCCCGTTGGATGTTAAAACGAGCCCCCCCCCCTTTTTTTGGAATAGAAGTGATAGAAGTTATTTTCTTGCTTATTGTTCAATGAATGAGTCATGACATTGCCAAATTTCACAGGTAGCTGCAAATAGATTCGAATTATTTTTCGACCAACTGCCTTTCTTTTAAACGGAGCTTTTCCCCTGTCGATGTGACGAGACATAGGTTGAGAATGTTGAGGTTATGACAATCTAGAGAATCCACATATGACGTTAAAGCATGCACTGCTACCAGAGCATCAAATCTTAACGATTAATTTTTGCGTCATGTTTCTTTTAAACAACAATTGTATTGCATTATTATCTGAGCAACAGCTACAAACATAATTAAAAACGTTTTCATAGAGCATAATTCCATTCCAATGTCTGGCCATTATGCTTAAATAAGAAACAGTTTCTAGCGCGTCGCAAATTGACCCAAGGCAACTGCACATTAATCCGCATCCATCAGGAGTGCAAAGACACCAGCTGGTGGTTGTAGCAGACACTGTAATGAAGATGTTTCCGCAGTGTCTTGCCGCAGTGGGGAGGGGGGGGGGTCATCACTTCTACAGCACATAGGGGTGCACAACTATGTCCATAAAACCAGTCGAGCAACCATCCACAAAACCTTCTGAGAATATAAATTGTGAAATGCCAAACAAATATCCATCCTATTTTCGTATAATCGCTGATTTACTTGTTAGCAAGGAGAAAGTGCAGAAAGTATAAAATTTTCCTTTTAATGTTTTAAGTAACACAGAAAATCCATCAAAATTTGTTTTCTGGTTGCCGAACTCGCTATTTAAAGTTGTAATGGCTAACTGATAAGTTATTTGTTTTCATTAAGTTCTTAAATCCACTACTTTGAGCATTTATTTGGAAGTTAGAAAATAAAATTAAACAACTATATAAATGTCGGGGTTATTTGAATCTTGCAAAAACAAATAAAAGAAGGACAAAAGCCATTTTAACAAAATTAATAGAATTTACTCTCGGCCCAACCTGCTTTGAAAGTGTGTATTCATTTTTTGGCACCCTCGGTATGTCTGTAAACTTTAAAGGAAAGTCTGATTTAGCTGATGTAGTACATAAATAGCATACGAGGTCTAGCCCGGAAATTGTACAACAGCTTAACATTAAAAAATAGTTGCGGCATGTCGCCCCCGTTCCCTTCAACACACTTTTTGCTTCCATTCTGCGTTATCCAGTTGCACGCTTTGAAATCTCTTCCTTTTTAAGGGCGATAAGCAGAAGTCGTACGAACCCAGGGAAACAAATGTGAGCTCTGGAAAGCTGACAGAATCTGGGTGATGCGGCCTTTCTGGGGATAAAAAATTACACCAGAGATAAATGGGTAGGCGCGTTCGTCAACACAGTAACGTAGAACAACACAAGCTGGCATACTTTCGATTGTCCTGTAGCAAAAACAGCAAGGCAACTCTGGACAGGCTCTTAAGTTGTATCAAGTCCATGGGATCGGCTCTGCAGAAACTCAAAACGGCTTGATATTACCTGAGAGACGTTGTAATTGTTGATAAGTTCTTTAGTAACGAATTTCTTGATGAGTTTTCCATATGATGTCTTTCTAGCATTTACAGAAATGCTCATATCATTTAACAACAATACTATTCATCAATACTGATTGAAGAATAATCCATTAAGTGTGAATACTGAGATTAAAATATAGAAAAAACGATATAGATAACAACAGAAGATATATAACAAAATGCCGATCTACACCGTAAGTTAAATTAATGGGATTTGCCTGCAATACGTTGATATATATTGCAATTCTATTCTTAGACATCACATTCTCCTTCTTATAATGTATCACGTGCTATCCATCTGGGTCAACAGTTGATAATGCCCCAACAGTGTACTTATTCAAGAAGAAACTACTTGCATATCCTTGCAGCAGAAAACGGCCAATGCAACCCCATACCTTCCATAAAACAAAGAGTGTTCAATATGTCCCAAGACAATTTTAACTTAATGGCTGTATAAAGTTTCCTAAAGTACTAATTCTGAAGTATTTCCTAACAGCCGTTCAGAAAATGTGAGAACTTTTGGGCATATACGGACGAAATATTTGTTCGTTATTGCACTCCGAAATAAAAGGTCAATGCAACGCCAAAGCATCTCTCTTCTCTCATTCCAAAGAAATTTCAATTGCTAAATCATTTAGGATGCTACGATATTCAATGCGTTAGAATCAAGTGCTACTAATTCAATAGAAATTAAGTTGCAAAATGAACCTCCTAGAATTTCTTCTACAGCAGAGCAGAAAGGTATTAAAAATTCATCGTTCTTTACACATACTCTTGTTGAAGCAGGTACGCATGCTACTTTGAATTCCAGCATAAACAGTTATGAAACCGCCACGGGTGACCGAGGTCGTTAAGGTGCGGACTCGTGAGCGGGAGGTCTGGGGTTCGAATCCCGCCAGGACCGTCCTCCCTGATTGAGGTTTTTTCCAGGTTTTCCTCAGTTCTCATGATGGCAAATGCCGGGGAGGTATCCTAAACTTAGGCCTGGAACGTTTCCTTCCTTAAAAAGTCCTTTCCCAATATATCATTTTATTTCATATATCATCAGTGTTCATCGCCTATGGTACCTCAGTAGCACAAACGGACGCTAAACACTACTAAAAAAAAGTTACGGAGTGTTTTATATTATCCATTTTGTTGTAGTAAAGTGAACTGATTATGTGTAATTATAACATCTTTAAAGTCATAAAGATATTTAATATCTTTTCTATACTTGTTAATGGTCGTTAATCTTTTTTGATATTTTTGCCACATGGTACCATGTCCCAGATACGAATTTTCTCTCTATTGTTGTTTTTGAACGTTATTTACTAGGAAGTACATAACTAACTCTTCAACAGAACTATTATTACGATGCAACGGACCAAGGCCTCGTTTGTACTCACTTGTTGCAGAGACAGAACGCAGATGGCCAATAACAGCACCAGTCGTAAATCTAATATTCGCATTGCTCGCGACTGGGAATGCTCAACTGCGAATGTTGTTGGGGAATTGAACTGTGACTGACAACAGACCACTTCTGCCAACATTGTCCTCGTACGTCACGTCCAGCATGGAGTGTCTCTAACTATAAGGGTCTGAATGCCATTTGCAATAGTGCAAAGCATTTATTGACGTTTTGTCAATAGCATTCTACCTTGAATGCAAACGGGTTGAGTGCTTCAGTGGCGTCAATCAACTCAATTAGCTTGTACTTTACCGTTACATAAACAGAAAACAATTTAAGTGCACCGTTTCTTATATGCATACACAATTTATATGGGGAAAAATTATGCACATGCAAAAACTGAGACTTTCAGACCAGTATCCATTTAAATAAAACATGGCTATTGACCATGGTGTAATTAAACCCACCAAGGACATGCTACCAGCAATTATGCACTATGTTTTACCTTGATCATTGATGCAGATGTTTTTACAAGTATAAAAGAGGTTCAGTCTGGAGGCGTTAATCACTTCAATGTTGACAAGAGACATTTATCTGTAGTTTCTCAGAAGTAAATTGCACTGTTTCGCATAATATGCTCCACCTCAGTGTAGTCATTATCTGAATGACCTCTCACAAAGAGGGAAATGCAATGAATTGGCGGCTTGATTTAAACCCAATGCATCTTTATCTCTGGGAAAATATACAGTCTATATTTACGCAACCCCTGTTTCTAGCTTTTACGTTCTTCCAAAATGGATTTGAACAAATGCAACACTTCAGAAACTTTTAAGTGTGTATCGAAACAGGGAATGCTTGAATTGGCAGGTCACTTTGAGCAACTGTTGCAGTAGGTTTGTTGTTAATAATCCATAACTATGAAATTAAACGTTTTCAAATTTATATTTGTATGCATTTTTTAGGAATATGTATCACATCAATATAGGAGCAATCTGTATAAGCTATAACATACTTTAAAATACTGCACGAAAGCATACGAAAGTTTCCAACATAAAGGGGTAACGCTGCTTGAATTCTTAAAAGGTATGTCATCTTTCCTATAAATATATCAAATATTGAAAGAACGTACATCATTTATAAAAGTTGTATAGGTATTCAGGAATGCTGAATTATTATAACAAGCATCTATATTAAGCTAAAGGATAACGTAGAGATTATCTGTACATTATGAGCATCACAATATTTTTAATGGCGATAGTTGCACCTATATTTTTATCATGAACAAGATTTGATTTGATAATCGATTATCGACGAAAGTGTGCTCATGCGAGTTATGGCTACAAGTGGGACCACAAAAGATAGCCGCAGAATTAATTTTCAGCAGCAAAAGAACACGTTTGAAGTTTGTTTATGAATATAATGATAACATTAATTCATTAAAGAGAATGTGTAGCAATAAAATCATTTCAATTACAGTTTATAAGGAAAGTGAAAAAGAAACAGTAAAGATTAACCGCTTTCAGACTGGGAGTACAACCTTCACTCAGTGAAACTACAATACTATTTTGTATCCAAACTGTAAAAAATACCAATATGACTCCAACACTTCTACTAAGAAGACTAGATAGTCTGTCTGCAGTCTTTGCCTACAAAGTCAGGAAAAAGAATAATTTATCGAACCTGCAATTACAAAGTGCACCGTATTGTACGTCCTACAGTGATGCACGATCTTCTAAAATTTACTTAACTATTAGACGGAGTAGCTTTAGATAGACCATCATTGCAGGAAATTTCCAGTAGAACCATGGTGCCAAAGGAAGTTTTTGAATGGTTATGAATATTATGTTTTTATAATGTGACACAAATTAACCTGTCTTTCATTTCTTGCACAGTGATTCAAAGGCGTTTTTCGTAAACCATATAGATATTTTATTATCTAATTCTTCACAATGATTACTCTATGCACGTTTATCTACATTTGCAGATTTCGAGAGGTTCTAAATACACATACCAGGGTAGGTTCATAAGTTCTCGGCCTAATCATTTTCTATACATGATAAAGACAAAAACTATATTTCAATTTTCACTTCTCACATCTTTAAATTGACATTTCAACCCCCTCTGAAAATAGAAGTCTTGTCTGCAAAATGAGTATAAACAGCACCCATCACTTCTTCGTCACACTTAAATTTCCTTCCTCGAAGGCTCTTCTTGAGTTCTGAGAAGAGGAAATAGTCACTGGGAGCTAGATCTGGGCTATAGGGTGGATCGTCGATCTCCTTGAAGCCACCTTTCTTCACAGCTTCCTTTGCAACAAGAGCTGTGTGCACAGGCGCGTTGAAGTGAAGAAGGCGCAAACCACCACTAAGCTTTCCTCGCCTTTTCTCTTTGATGGAAGCACGTAGTCTGTGCAGTAGATCAGCATAGTACTCCACATTTACTGTGGTGTTCCTCTCCTTGAAGTCAATGAAGAGTATTCTTTCACAGTGCCAAAAGATTATGGCCATGATCTTCTTGCTTGACTGACCTTGGCTTTTACAGGCGATGCTTCGCCAGGTTCACGCCAATCCATTGATTCTCTTTTGGACAAGGGATCATAGTAGAGGACCTAGTCTCAATTCCTGTAATAATGGATTGCAGAACTTCTTTGTCGTTGCCACGGCAGAGCTCCAAAAATGCCTGACAACAGATGACTCGTTGCTGGTTTTGGACTGAGGAAAGAAGTCTAGGCACCCATCTTGCACTAACCTTATTTATGTTTAAATGTTCATGAATAATTCGAAGGACTGTTGTTTTAAAAAGGTCCAAACTTGCTGCTATTTCTGTAACTTTGAGTCGCCGGTCTTGCATAATTTCTCCTTCCACAAGAGCGATGTTTTCAGGAGTGGGCCAACCTGCACGCTCTTCGTCTTCTGCTTCTTCTTCTATTCGAAAAAGTTTAAAGTTTAGTCCATTCTTTTACGGAAGAATATGAGGGAGTTGCTTCCCCATATACACCGTCCAATCGCTGTTTAATTTCATTTGGAGTAAGTCCTTCTTTTGTGAAGAACTTAATAACAGGTCGAAACTCCATTTTGAACATGACACGATCTTCGACACATAGTCTTCTTTACGCAACTACATCTGAACAACTGAACACAGCGGTGCGAAGGTTACAGCTGCAATTATTTATTTAACAGTTAAGGTATGACACCAGATAAGGGTTTTGTGAAGGCGATAATCCTTATCGGCGAGGTAGGAAACTCATGGACCTACCCTAGTGTGGATAAGAAAGTCTTTTCCAATTTTACTAGGTATCATTATGAGTTCTATATGATAAATATGCAATAAATGCGAAGTTTGGTAAAACACAAAATAAGATTAACATATCAACCTTTATTTAACGAGCATATAATCAACATCGAAGGTTGATGAAGCTATAGTGTAGTTCGAAGATTTTCTGCAATGGAACTGAAGAAAAAAAGGAATGTATTTAAGTGAAAATATCAGCTCACGTCCTCTGTGTAAAGATAAATAATTTCCCGGTAAGTTTATCCGGGATATTGAGATCCTGTTTCTTTTCTAATTTAATCAAAAATGTGATTAATAATATGCCTGAAGTAGGTTTGCAAAGCGGTGCATTAAAATACAATGATTGCTTTAGTTTTTAAAATATGTCATTTAAAAACCTATTCTTGCCAAACAGATTTTTATGATAGCAAACTGTTTTACGATGGACTTGTGAATTTAATAAACAAGTTTCAGGGAAAAAAGGCTAAAGATTGATGACAGTTTTGCATTACCTAATAGTTGCATCGTTAAACTGTAACAACCAGCTCAGTATTACGGCATGTCAAAATCACCTTTCTGAGTTATTGCAAACAAAATTCATCTCTTTGGCTCCAGACCCTCCAAACCTTCTTTCACTTCTATGGCGGATGCTCCATAAGCATTTTCAGCCATTGTACACTCTCACTTGTTTTATTCCGACAGAATGAGAACGCCGGACTCTTAGTTGAGAGGATCAGAGGCTTGAGAAGAAATGGAATTCTCAGATCACGAAAAAGCATGCGATACGCCACTGGAAGGCTGCGAGAGTATCTGGCACCAAGCAAACAGCTTTACTTGTGGCTTACAACTGGCGTGTTGGTTGTTACAGAAAGCAAAAGTGATTCTTATTCCTCTCTACAGACGTTAAAATCAGAATGAAACGACAAAGTTCATTAATTATGATGCTAAAAAAATAACAAGACACGAAGTTTGTAAAGCCAAAGGATATGATTAGCCGCTGTTTCGATTAATGAAGCGACTAACATTAACTGCAAAATAACAACAAGAAATTTCGACTAATTCTAACACCTACCACAAAAGTTTGCGTAAGCAAATTGTATAATTGTATAATTTTAAACCAAACATTAACTGCAACTTAAATTTCTAAAAAATAAGATATGCTGCTCTTAAAAGATAACCACAGCTCAATGATTACAAGCACTTTGGCTCTTAAACTGACCAGACAATAGAACATGTTCTTGCTACAATCGGGAATGGACCCAAATTTATGCCTGGGCCACAGAATTAGATTTGACGAAACTGACAAATAAGTTATTTGTTCTAAATGTAGGAAAACAAAACTTGAGAAATATATCCTTGGATATAAACACTAAGAAAAAGAGGAAATCTAAACCCGTGACAGAAAGCATTAATATATATATAAGAAAAAGAAAAATAAAGTAACACTATTAACAATGTAACAAACTTCTTGCTATTGAAGAACTCAACAAGGTCGAAATATAGCAATTTCAAGTGTAACTTTATGTAAGAGAGAGAGAGAGAGAGAGAGAGAGAGTGAGTGAGTGAGTGTGTGTGGGGGGGGGGCGCTAAGATTGCAACGGCTAAAGAGCCCATACAGCCGATAAATATTGAGACAACGATGTTTCCTCGCCTTTACATTTATTAACAAAAATAACGGCGACTGAGTTGTGAAGCTATGCAATGCCCCACTGCATCAACTGAGCATGCCCACAACCAGATTGTTCTCCTTGTATAAATTTTTACGTTGAACTCCTTTACATGAGAGTGTGGGTTCAAAGTCTCCTCTCGAAACGTACTATTTGCACAGTTAAGAACTTTCTAATTTCAAGAACATTTGCGAGTCACATTTATCTACAACATACATCGGAATCATTGCACCAAACACCTCTTTAAATAGAGGATCTTAAGTGCTTCGAATAAGTGCACTTGGACTGACTCCAACAAAAATTATTTGGAAATTAGTTTTCTTGATACCTCCTCCGCCCCCCCCAACACCCACACCCACACCCACACCCCCCCCCCCCACACACACACACCGCATTTCTGTTTTATAGGATTTTCATACAAATGATTTCTTTTTAATATGTTGTGAATTCCGGCATTCAACAGTATCAATACATATGAGGGATAAATCAAAGTCATGGCAACTACTAACAAGGAACAAATCTAAGATATGCGATTGAAAGTGTATGAAATGTACTTTCGAATGAAGCACCAGATGGTGCTGCGTGTCTCAGCAGCCCTGAAGTTCGGTTGATGAGCGGTAGTGGTCAGGAATGAATGTATTCAGCGCCTTCCCCACCGCTAGCAACGAACCGTTGATGTACTTGGAGACTACTTCGAAGGTTGCTAAACACAGTGGATTACCTGGGAGACCGAATTTGCAACCCTGTGCAACTTTGGCTCATGCCATAATAAACCATTGCCTGTGTTCTATTTCTTTCCTATGAGGGCCGCCTACACCCAGCTTTCCGTTGGTGGCACCACTCGACCTGTATATGCCATATACATACTTTCAATCGTACATCTTAGATTTTTTTGTGTGTGGTCTCTAGTTCGCGGGGAGGGGGGAAGAAAGTTTTGCCAATACTTGATTTCAACCTTAAGTTGGTAACAACAACACATTTTGTCACCTTCTATTGAATGCTGTTCAATGATCAGTTCTGAAAATGACCCCCTATAGCGTCTAACAATAGTGGATAACATTGTAATATAAGCTAGGTAGATACCCTAGCTGGGCTTAAGAGTATGCTCCGGCTGCCTCTAACGGCATCAAACAGAAACCCCCAGGTACCGATTAAATAGCTGGCTAAGTGAATACAAGTCCCCCCCCCCCCCGTGGCTTCCCATGGTCACATAGGTGAGTCCTGGGATTGATATTTACACTCCAGGAAATTTTCGCTTTCCTATTTCCTTTTCCTTTTATTTCACAGGTTCAAAGTGAGCTGGTGCCTTGTGGTGCGGTGGTGGGTTGCTTTCTATAAAGCTCCTGTCCTGGCGTCTGGCGAGGCCTGCATGGGATCTCTTCGGACTCCTTTCGAGGGGACCGGAGTTGGACTCTCGCTGGGGACCGCTGGCGTATGGACTTTCTCTGCCTCATTCCTTCCTTCCAGGTCCTATCCTATCCTAAGTGAATAGAGGCCGATCTGAACATGGCAGAGAACAGAAGGGAAAATAAACTGCAACTTTAGGTAATTCAAAGGTAAACTTGCATTGAGTCGGCATAGATTACTATAGACATATCCAAAGGACAGATGGCAGAGTGACTACTTTACTAACTAGGTAATGAGGATTATGTTGGCGATGGAAAAATTGGAATGAGTGGCAAGAAAAACCGAGGTACACATTGGAAACTCGACTGATACACTTCCAAAGTTCGGTCACCGGAATCAAACTACCTTCTCGCCTTCAACCATGGCGTCGCCTTAAAGGCAAAAATTAACATGTTATGATTAGTACGGAAAAACATTGCATTAATTTAACGAGTATTTTACTAAAAAAAAGCATACAGCGTGTAAGAGAACTGCAGCACTTAATCAACGATAGCGATTACCGCTGTAAGAATCTTCATAGAGATAGTTTTTCCGCTCTATTTCACGATAAATTGCTGCATATACTCAAAAACTTCCGAGAACCCAAAGAGCAGTACAAGGAAGATAAACAGTGCCACTATACCAGGCTGCGAAGGTATATCTGGCGTGCAGTTTCAATGTAAATGTTTGGTTACAGCAGCGGGGCTAATTTTGGAACTAAAAGTCTCCACCTCCTTGTGGCTGTGGAGTTCCTTGAGCTCAGCAAAACCTTAATGTGGAAGACAAACAGTTGGGAGCAAGGAGACAACTTGAGGCATCGTGCTTTTACTTCAAAGTAAACAACACGACAGCCTGAGACTGTTTGCTCAGTCACAATGAGCAAAGGTAACCGTGGTGTGTAGCATTATGACCAACTAATGAAAATGAAAGGTCCTAACTCCGAACCGAGCTTCTCACGAGTGTATTCAAATGGAGCAACTTCTTGATTGGGAGCACAGAGGGGTTAATTTTATATTCAGTTTTAAAGGATGCTCTAACATAAATCAGCATTCGACTCTGGTAACAGTTGATTCATTTAATGGCTCTTTAAATTAGCTATATTGTTACCAGTAATGAAGGTGCTGTAGAATAATAAATTATTTATAAATTTATTTAATGAAATAAATTTAGATAAATAAGAAGGCTGCCTCTAATGATCCGTTTTATTTATTGTATATTTAACCAGGCCTTAAAATAATGACTGGAATGTTTTAATATGAACTTAATAAAGCTTGTGTTCAGATAATTAAGACTGCATTAAACGAAAGTCTCCAGAAATTACTACATAAATTACGGGAAACGATATATTAAAAACCAATATATTAAGTAATAATCATGAACATTGAACATTGTTACTAAATTTGGAGAATTTAGGTTGTGAAAATGGTAATTCAGAAGAATTTGATCTTCAATATTTTAATCATATACAATAGAGCGTCGATTA
The DNA here is from genome assembly GCA_030762175.1 of Metallyticus violacea. Classification (NCBI taxonomy): domain Eukaryota; kingdom Metazoa; phylum Arthropoda; class Insecta; order Mantodea; family Metallyticidae; genus Metallyticus; species Metallyticus violacea. The sequence continues at coordinate 16,160,615 of CM060841.1, forward strand.
AGCGAAATTGGAACCAAATAAAGTTTGAATAACCGAATCCATATCCAACAGAGCATAACATTTAAATATTTTAAAGTAATATTACAACTAAAAAGTATATTTGCTTCGCTGACCAGTTTCCTTTTTCTCAACCACCCTCGGAGTCAAGTATGGACACAAATTGTAAAATATTTCTTGGTTTCGTTTGATATCAGAGATATGGCTTTTCGTACGTTATACCTGTACTTTTGCCAGTAGAGCTAGCCTTTTTGTATGCAGACGATATAGTACTGGTGTTTTACACGATTTAAGCCCTACAGAGAGTAATAGACAGACTTTGAACCTACTGTGAACAACGGTTACTCGCCATTAATGTGAATAAGATAAAAAAAAAACAATGATTTTTCAAGAATGGGTCAGTTAGTAGTACAGCGGAGACAAGGACGTACGGGGGGCAGACGCTGGACAACGTGAAGACTGTCGCAGACTTGGGCATTATTTTTACGATGAATGGAAGGTGGACGAAGCATAAAACAGTAGTAGAAACTCTCCCAGAGCCCCAGACAAGCCTCTAGACGTACTGGAAACTGCTTATGGGGCACTAACAATATCTACAATGACACATGGGGCAGAAATTTGGGCATAGGAACAAACTGAGAACTGAATTCATTGAGAAATTTTTTTCTGAAAGGAATTTTGGGGCTAGGGAGGGGCACAGCGAACAGCGGAATTAAGAGGGAACCTGCAGCGAGATCATAGAGTGTAAAATCAGAGTAGTGAAGTACTGGTCGAAAACTATTCATGGAAAGTAAAGTTTAATTAGGACATTGTGCTATTCATGAATAGCTGGGTATGGGAGGGAACACGACATGTACAACCAAATTAAGAAAGGGACTAGAAACAATAAGACTGGGCTCCGATTGGACGGCGGGTCAGGGGAATACAAAGAGCGTATGGAGAAGGTTTAGAAATCATTTGAGGGATATGGATATGCAGCAGATAGCTGAAAGTACAATTGGAGCTAAAATCTGAATGGGGTATGGGGCAGTACATCAAAACTGGGATTAAACGCACTAGACACGTGGCTCAGACTAGGGGCATGGCGGATGGTTAAGATCACTGAAGAATATGAGCGGAGAATATGCCCTATCTGTGAGGAGGGGGAATCATGGACAGATATTCTGGCTGAATGTAACGGTACGATGGAGGGAAAATTATCTCTCCTTTACAGGATCGAACAGCTTAAGATGGTCATGCTGACAGGCAAGGAAGAAGAGAGATTAGGTAAATTTCTGAGGAAAATGAGACAGTTCATTACTGAAAAGGTTGATTAACGAGAAGAGAATTAGAGGAAAACAAATGAATTGCATACAGTTGTGTATAATTCATAATGGGATTTATTTTTATTTTAATATTTTAAAAATTATTCATCTGGTATTTTTTTAATTTTATGCTATTATTGTTAAACGGAGTGTATTATAAAAGCACATACAGTTATTGGAATGAAGTTGTTTTGTAATGTAACGTATTTAATTGGCGCCACTGGACTGGTGATAACTACCGCTACTACTACCACTACCCCCACTACCACTATCCTACTATCTTTACCATTACCATCACCACCACTACTACAGCTACTACTATTACTTGAAAATATTTACTCTCTGCTTATTTTTACACGGATTAAATTTTGGTATTTTGTACCCAATGTTAACGCATTACTATTTTGTTCAATAGAAGACCCTATCTGCAGCACACTACACAAAGCACAGGTGCTTTAAGACCCCCCCCCCCAAAAGACACAAGAGAGACAATTAAGTTTCTCCAAATGTACACGTTTATTAAAGGTATAAGCACAAAGGGCAGTAGCTCATGTGTGAAGAATGTAATCATTTAAGCCCGATAAACAGTTCGCGGAAATGAAGGCTTGATGTACTATCATAACTATGAGAGATTAAGAGATTGTGATAGCTGTTAAACTATGTAGCAGTATTAACAGGATTACTGACAGCAACATGAAACTTGAGCGCAGATTTAAACGAAATCTCGCAGTGGATATTTGGTATTTCGAATGGCATTCTACTGTATGTAGATCGATACAAACAAAGTCTAAAGAGAAACGGTCTTGCAATTTAAAAGGTTTTAGCGGTGCCGCCCTTACTGTATGAAGCAGAATGAACATACGAAAGCAGCAATGAGTGATCTGTTGTCAGGCGTTTTGGAGCTCTGCCGTGGCAAAGAGAGAGAAGTTCTGCAAACCATTGTTACAGGAGATGAAACTATGATCCTACTCTATGATACCTTCCCCAAAAGAGAATCAATTGAGTGGCATAAACCTGGCGAAGCACCGTCTCTAAAGGCCAAGGTCACTCAATCCAAGAAGATCATGGTCACATATTTTGGGACTGTGAAGGAATACTCTTCATTGACTTCATGGAGAGGAATGCCGCAATAAATGGGGAGTACTATGCTGGCCTACTGCACAGACTACGTGCTTCTATCAAAGAGAAAAGGCGAGGAAAGCTGAGTGGTGGTGTGCTCCTTCTTCACGACAACGCGCCTGCCTATGCACACAGCTCTTGTTGCAAAGGAAGCTGTGAAGAAATGTGGCCTCAAGGAGATCGACCCTACACCCTACAGCCGAAATCTAGCTTCCAGTATCTATTTTCTCTTCTCAAAACTCAAGAAGGACCTTCGAGGAAGGAAATTTAAATGTGGCGAAGAAGTGGTGGATTCTGTTTATGCCCATTTTACATACAAGACTTATGACTATTTGGGGGGGGGATTGAAATGTTATTCAAAGATGTGAGAAGTGTATTGCAATAAAGGGTAACTATACTGAAAATTGAAATATAGTTTTTGTCTTTATCATACCTAGACAATGGTTAGGCCGGAAACTTATGGACCTATCCTCGTATGTTCAAGAGCTAAGGCGGAAAAAATAATTAATTATACAGTAATAGTGACAAACTTACAGAATGATATTATTGCTTCTGTTTTACCTACATTTACACGTTTATCGTTAGAGCCTTACAACTGGCTCCTTCTAGTTTTTCGTCCGTTTAGAGTATGGATGATATATCACACACCCATTTTATCCCCGGCAGCCAAAGCCTGTGCACAGTGCTTAGCCTCGACGGTTGCTATAGCGACCATAGCCTCTTTTTCACATCACAGCTTGTTCCGTCGTCAGTATCATTTTACTGCTTTTTGAAACTATCTTCTTCATTTCAGATCATAATTGTACACTAACTTAGGAATCTTTAAGTCTTTTGATTATTCCAGTGGGGATCTACTGAGAGGTTCAGTAGCAAGTAAAACTAAACAGATGATGAATTGGTTTATGTAAGCTATTATTGATTAGCTCTATATGTTGAAGCCAACCGTAAGTAGCATTTGTTACGGACGAAACCACGGCTGGGAAGGTGTTCGTTCCTCCATTGCCCCAGTATATCTCATTCCATGAAAGCTGCAAACAAGGCTTCATGATGCTTAGTAAGCAGTAAATGATTCACTAAACAAAAGCTCTATATTTGTTTAAGGTAAGCTTGAAGCTGTCCCTGGCCCCCCATCAATTACAAGGTAATTGAGATAATTAATATACATAATTGTAAATCGGCAATTTTGTGATTTCTTACAGGTATGTTTATGTCTTCTGTATTTAAGAAGCTTCGATGACTAAATCCATGTATGTAGAATTAATACTGTATAGTGCTCAGGAATGAGCATGACCGCCACGGGTGGTCGAGGTCGTTAAGGCGCGACATTGTGAGCGGGAGGTCTGGGTTTCGAATCCCGTCAGGACCGTCCTGCACGACTGAGGGTTTTTTTTCAGGTTTTCCTCATTCCTCATAACTGGCAAATGCCGGGGAGGTACCCTAAACTTAGGCCTGGAACGATTCCTTCCTTAAAAAACCCTTTCGCAATTTATCATTTCATCTCATGTATCATCAGTGTTCACCGCCTGTGGTACCTCTGTAGTAAAAACGGGCGTTAAACACCAATAAAAATACTGAGCATAATGTGTATAATGTTTAATTTCAGCTGAATTTAATGAATAATATGTAATATTTTAGGGTAAAAAACCCGTCTCTCTTTGGGCACAGTAAGAACTGACAAAGTCAGACAATCCAAGCTAATGCCTTCTGAAATGCGGAGTGCTGGGGATATTAGGCCCCCGGCATAAAAGCATGCCGCTCGGTGAGCGGCAGGGCTAGCAAAAGTTCAATGACAGTAACGGGTAAAATCCATTCGAAGTTGAATTATTGACGATTCGCGGAGCGTGTGCTCTACCAAAAACTGTTTAGCAAATAGGAATAGGGTTCCATGACGTAAGCACTGACATGGTGAAAACAAACTGGCGCGAATATCTCGCGTCGCTTTTAGGGGAGAGCGTCAGTTTTTCTTGAGTATAAAGCGGACGTCTCAGAAATCTTAGGGCCGAGATACCTGCTACTGCGTCACCCGAGTAGTTAGAGGAAGAACGACCTACGTCCGACGTACTAGCTCCGGCATCGACGAGGCTCTACAACCAATCAGCATGCGAGCTACATATATTGCACAACTGTGTCACATTAAATATTATTGCATTAGTGATTTCTCTATATTAGGCATTCTTTGGCAAACGCAACCAAATTTACGTGTTTGCCAAGCTAACTTTGGCAGTAAGACAGCAGTTCATTCGTCTACTTAAGTTTGAGAGAATAAAACCAACATCAGCAAACAAATACCAAGGTGTCATTTATCGTCATTTTTCACGTCAAAATCCCAATCACTCAGTCCGGCTAGCTTACAGCAGCCAAAATTCAGCGGAAATCCCTCGAGAGAGGGATTATGGAAAAGGAGTTGGTGCTCTGCAGCAGCTGTGACGAAATCTGAGATCGGCAGGCTTAAATTTATTTAAAAACAGCTGTATTACAGCCCAATTCCCACCCTCCACTATTAATCCTATTTCAAAATGGCGCCGAAACGTGGGGCTTGATATAACAAACGTCAGCACATAAGCTTTTATATGCCCCCACCCATAAAACTTCTTCAAATTGGTGCCCAATGTGGGGAATACTACAACAAATCACCATCAACATTCCGTTGAATAAACAATTTGACTTCAAGCTATCGTGTTATCACTTTTCTTGAGCATCCATGAAGACAATTATAGCTTTGGAGATAACCTAGCTTCACCACAATGAAACATCCGAGAGCATTTGTTCCTATCCTTGAGGTGCCTATTTTTCGATCCTCTAACTACTCGAAGTAAATGCTAGGTGCTTTATTGCTAATGATTCATGGGATCTTAAGTGTGACTTATATCTTCAACAGTTCCGAAAAGCGTTCGATATATTTCGCTGGATTTTAAAATGTCCATCTCGATCTATTGCCGATATATTGAAAACATAAAACAGGTAAAAACTTGCCTCTCTCAGATTTTAATGCCTGTTATGACTAGAGCCCATCTTTTATATAATTACATATTTTAATGCTATACATTTAGGAACAAAGAAAAAGCAAAGGTTTGCGAGATACACAAATACTTTCCATTAAAACGAGTTTACATACTTGGAAATATTATGTATGTTATGTTATTTTACATGTTTTAGCATTATTGTTTAGCTCAATGTCGTATATTCAAAGCGAAATTAGAGGAGTTCGTGGTTGTCACTAATGACTCCTTTCGAATTTTTTCTTACTTGTTCTCAAAATGCATCAGCATTTGTAACAGTTAATTGCTAACCGTTACACCAGTCGTATTTTCATAATGGCCCAAGTTGAAAGTATGGATCTATAGTGAAGTGCTTCCATAACAGATTACAAAAACAAAGTTTCCCCAAAGCTGTGACAAAGTATCGGATGTAGTAGGCTACAAATTAACTTGAGCATATTTACAAAGCAATCTGGCAATTACAAATAATTAAGACAAATGTTAAAAAAAAGGATACTAATTACACAAGTAGCACAGGTAGCCTACATTATCTAATATAGATATATATGCATTGCAATAGTGCAGCAAATATATCGTGGCGCAAACTTCAAGAAGTCGAATGCAATACGATGAATAAACTATGTGAAAAGCATTACTTGGATTGTCGTTAAGTCGAACTCTTAGAAAAATGTCACAGCTTATACAGGTGATTCGTAAAAATGAATGAGACGACAGAGACTAACGCCGTTTCACCGCGAATCTAACCATGAACAAAGTGGATTCCGAAACGGCACCCAAACTGTATTTTATTTATTGTAAAACTTTAGAATAAAAAATATTTCAACAATTGCACGATATATTAATGATGAATTTAAGGGGCAATGCTCAGATGGCGTTAAAGAAGAGGATGCTATTTTGCACACACATGCAGTCAAATCAAATAATGCATTATATCGCAACTTTGTGCATATTACTTGTCTGGCTCACATACTGCAACGAATGACACAGACAGATCGGAGACAAAATTCAGTAGATATTGCTCTAATCAGTTCCATACTTAATGTTAATTGTCATTTCAGTATACCGACAATATCAAGAGACTGAAGATTTTAGGTAGTGCCTCTTCAAGAAGCCATAGGAATAATGGAAAAGGTTAGTGCTGTACCAGATATGTAGGTACACATGTATGTCCGCGGATACTTAAATCTTCTTTGTGACGGTTCCTCACAAAACCCCCGAAAATGTTGTTGCTAGACGATTTCTCTATATAATTGCGCACCGGTGACATCTTGCGATGTCAAGTGATCTTTCTTTGTGTATAAAGCCTTGTTAGAGAAAATACAGCGTATGATTACAGAATATTTGGGAAAGTACAGATGAACACTAATTCAGCGGAGGGGTTGTTGTTGATTTGGTTTATTTACGGACGCTCTTTAACATTTCAGATCATCAGCGTCACATTCAATTTAGGGCGTGAAACGGCCGATAAATTTTTGCTCAGAGGCCTCTTCTTTCAGGCTTGAGGTTCTTTATCGTGCCGTAAATGTACGACACGGGACCCACGGCTTTACTTCCCTTCCGAAGGAAGCCATACTTAGGATAATTTTACGCTCGAAAAAATCCATCCATCCTGGTCGGGTTTGAACACGCTCAGCAGCGGAGGGGAAATAAACTCTCCGCCACCGCCGACAACCGGTCCCGCGGTTGCGTCATGCATTGCTCACCCTCTATTTGATAATTCACAGCGCATCCACCTCCATTTAACTTAAAGGCTTAAAAGGCGGACATTTGTCTTTCAGTACTTATGCATTTATTCTGAAGTTCTAAACTTAATTGCAATTTAATATTTGTAGCAAAAATGTATAATTGATTACTGATTATTTTGAAATTACAGGTACAGGTAAGGCTAGCTGTAACTTAAAGGAAATTAAAATTTTATATTACATATAATTTCTTCACTACATATCTATCAACATATTTAAACGACTTTTGCGACATATTTATGATTATATTTCTCAATTTGATGAAGTTTGGGCTCTACTTATGACTGCACCTACTCCTTCTAACGTTTTTCTCCTCGTTAAGTCATCATATTAGGCACATCTTTTGCCTTTTGTAAGAAGTATTGGGCAGTTTAGTCACCTTTGGCTTCAAGAATCGCAATACCTATTATCCTGCGCTAATTAATACATACGAGCTCCGGACCTGTTTAAGAGGGTAAGGTACATTCTGCAATGCCAGGTTCTATAGCGGTCAAGAGATGTCATTGAATTTCAACAAGAAGGAAGATGAAGTTAGCAGTGGCTGACCACTAACGAAATCGAAATCGAAAAAGTACGAGGTATGTAGCGAATTTTTACTGAAGTGTTATATATGAGCGGCTTTGTTGAAGGTATGAAACTAAAACACGCTCGATTGAACGTCTCAAAGGAGCACTTGAAAGGTTTCGAGGATTTTTAGGTTTATTATAATATGGATCCATCACTATACTCCAGAGACCAAAGAACAATTTAGGGCATGAAGACACAATCAAAAACGCCAAATATGGTTTCATAGGCTGGAAAGGACATCTGCTTTGCCTTGGGATGCCGTAACGTAAAAAGTTCATGTAGTGATGTTCGTATTGCTACCTCATTTGCCTTAATATCCGGATTTGGCAATTTCCGACTAACATCTGCGCCCGAATTTTAAAAAATGGCTCGAAGGTCAGACACTTTTATTGGACCGTGTTATCATTGCTGCGGTGAACAGCTATTTTTTACTTTTAATTATATAAAAATGGTTTACCTGCTTTTTACTTTAATGACGCTACAGCGGGGGACAACGTGGGCCCATAAGACATATTTGAAGATTAGACGCTCTATACGAGCCAGAGAAGGCGGAGAGGATTCGCCAAACTACTACGTTGGCCTTGAATATCACGGTACTGTCATTGCTACATTAAAAGTGAAAGCAATACGTGTCTAATCCTAGAGCAAGTCTGCTAAGAGTACTAAATGAAAAATAATAGACCTAACTACTCTATTTCACCATGAGTATTTATTTATGATTTGTATGTCAGTGCTGAGTCCGCTGCTGTTCTTGAAGATAAATTCCCAGGTGATCGAGTTCCAAGTCGTAATGTGATTCAAGAATTAGTAGAATCCAATATTCTATCCTTAAGCGAACTAATGGATAAAATGTGTCAAGAGATTAATTTAATTTTTCAAAGATAATTAAGAAGAATGCGTAACAGGTAATTTCAAAAGCGTATGCCAGAAATGTGTGGAAAATGAGGGCAGGCAGTCCCAGAATCTTCTTGCGTGACGTCTTCAGTTTCTCTGACTCTTATGTGGACCGGCTGACGATGAATGATGGTTTATAAGAGGATGCAGTTCTTGCAGCCGCGTCGGTCTTTAGATAATTGGATGACGCGATATGTAGCTCTGTAAGTGTCTGGCGTAATATTGGAATACACTTGATTAATAAAATATGCTCTTATGTGGTACTAGTAATAAGTTAATAACAAACTGGTTATGATACGTTTTAACTGCGAATGTCTTTTTCAAATACGAAAATATGCTTTATTTCTATTTTGTTGAAGAGTGTCTTACATTATACTAAGCAACAATATTCTATAGCTTTTATCGCGATAGAAACTTGCTTCAGACACTTTTATCACATCCTTTAATTTGGTGAAATTAAGGAATTACTGAGAAGCTAGCAAACGAGAAACCAACTTAGCACTCCCCTGGTGTTTTCGGTGGTATTGAATAATTTATTAACCATGCTTCGCTCCTTTATCACGAACGTTATACTACATCTAACTTCTTGTCTTTCATTAAGACCATGCAAGAAAAGCAAAGCATACTTATGGATCAACTATTCAATTTCTTACAGCAGACAAGCATTAAGAAAAGTAAGGGTTCCGGAAATTAGTTAAATTATGTGTATGACGTATGCTCGTAATGTGAGATACAAGGCGCTGGGACCATTGTGAAGACAAGTGATGGCCCGGTTTGTATAGCTAATAAAATGACTAATAGACTATTGTGTCAGTAGCAGTCCATGTGTGTCCGTTAATAGAGTTTGGAACATAGCGCATGTGTCATGTTAGTATTAACCGCTGCCATTATATTCATCATCTCCTTTCACAAGAACAGAGGGGCGCAGGAGCAGGATGGTGAACTTAAGCTGTAAACGAAATGACGGCGTATAGTGACGGATGGAAGAAGTATTCGCAAACAGACGCTCATACCTCCGCAGGTTATAATAGATGTTTCAAGCCTGCTATTTTTAAAACTTTCTGTGCGTGCTGATTAAAAAAATCAATACTACTAACTCGAGTGGGAATGAAATGTCGCCATTTGTCATTTGTCCCTTATAATTCAAGTAATGGCAGCTTGTGACATAAAATGTTGGTGCAGTCCTACCTCCTCAAAAGGAGTTTAATTTAAAGATAATATTGAGTATCTATAACACATTTTAGGTATAAAAATATACTGATATATAATATAAAAGAAAAAGAAAAAAGTAACACTATTAACAATGTAACAAATTAACAGTAATAATAAAAGTAGAAAAGGATAAAACTCTTAGAAAAAGTCACACCTGAAATTGCTATATTTCGAACTACTGCGAGTTCTTCAATGGCAAGAAGCTAGTAGCAATTATATAGCAATTTCAAGTGTGACTTTTTCTCAGTGTTTTATCCTTATCTACTTTTATTATTACTGTTAATCTGATATATGTATATGTATATATATCCACTCTTGGAGTTAATCACCATTTTCACTCACTTGGGCAAAGAGTCAACGAGTTTCTTACATATTTATCTTATTTGGGGGTCATTAAACACATTTTCATCTCATATTTTCTTTGGTCGTGCAGTATTTTCCTCTTCGGTTTCCTGACAATCGCCCAAAGATTCTCTATAGGGTTGAGATCCGGTGAATTTCCAGGCCAGTCCAAACAATGAACACTATTTTTCGTCATGAAGTGTTTCACATTCTTCTGCGCATGGTATGGGGCAACGTGTTGTTGGAAAATCACCTTTTCAATGTTCAGTTCCTCACCAATCTCTTCAGTTTTGAGGCGGCTCTTTTCTCTAAAATTGAGATGTACTTGGCGCAGCTCATCATTCCGTCAATAGGAATCAAACATTTAGTGCCTGTGAATGCAAAACAACAGCCCCAAAACATCTTCTTTGTGGAAACTTTACCGTCTGTTGGTGTGCTACGGAGAAATTTCTTTCCATCGTTTCTCCTTAATTGCAAGCCCTGCACTTCAAAACGACTTGCATCAGAAAATAGAACCCTTCTCCAATCTTCTTGTGCCCAATTCGAATATTTTATAGCCCAAGTAATTTTTTTTTTTTTTTTTTTTTTTTTTTCCCTTCATAGGAGACGTCAATAGCTGTTTTCTGACCGGTCTTCGAGCTTTATTTCCAGCTTCTAGAAATCGCACTTATGCATTATTTTTTCAAATAAAAACTGTTATTTTCCGGATTGATTTTGTCGGTCCTGGTGGTGTAGTGGTAACCAAACCTGCCTCCTAAAACCCAAGATCGCGAGTTCAGTCCCGGCCAGGACCGATGAATTTTTTTCGGGTGTAAAAATCCTAAGTATGGCTTCCTCCGGAAGGGAAGTAAAGCCGTGGGTCCCGTGTCAAGCTCAAGCCTGAAAGAAGAGGCCTCTGAGCAAAATTTATCGGTCGTTTCACGCCCTGAATTGAATGGAACGCTGATGACCTGAGACGTTATATAGTGCCCGTAAATAAGCCAAAATCAAATTAGGATTAATTTTGATGCTTTTGATTAGATTGGCATCCTCTTTCCTGACGCTTTTCGTTTTCGGCCAAACCGTCCTTTCCTTTGAAGTGAAACAGACGCAATATCACTTTACTTCTAATTATATTAAAAATAGCACCCAAACTTACATTACATTCAGTTACTATCAGTCTTTGAGACATATTACTAAACTTATGAAGGGTTAAAACCTTACTTCTTTTCTTAGGTGAGGTTCCATATGAATAAAAGTATAATTACTAAATAAAATGTTAAAACAGCTAGAAACAAAGCAAATTTCTTAACTTCTTATATAATAAAAGCAATAAATACAATTAACTATCTCAACAATGGGTATCAACAATGCAGTGTAGAATTGAAGGGAAACAGTTATTAGCACTGAGTAACTTACAAAACTACATTTATCTGCTTATTCACATTAATTTGCACACGACTATATTATTGCAGTTCATTCTCAGCACGTGACAAGAGCCAAGCCCGAAATATCGTGTGGTTTTAGTGTTTAGTTTTACGGTTTTTAGTGTGAACTTTTTATATTGCATTCTGAGTGTTTTTTATGAATTGTATATATATTAAATGTTTCAGACTTTTATTACACAACAAAGGGTTGATAAATGAAAAACTGAAATATATCAATATAAAACACAACCTCAGAGATACTATAGCATGTGAGTAATAGGAAAATGTATTTTTAAAAACGTATATTAACTTACATAAGATTCACTGTTTGTACTTCAATTTATGTCAATGCACTAATGCACTGGAATGGCGAAGCATCAAACTGTAGCACCACAACAATTGCTTCACTATAGACGGAGCTAAATTCAATATCAATTAAAAGTAATACAATAACAATACAAAAAGTTTCTTTTTGTCGCTACTAACTATAAACAAGTAGGTAGCAAATTATTATACCAGAAAACGTAAACGCATTCTCAAAATGCTCACCAACTCAAGCGTCCTTCTGACCTGCTATGGAAGCGGGGCAGCTAATCGACGACATAGATTTCTCCTCGTCCTTGATGCTGCCCACTGTCGGATTCTCAATATTGGCTGTATTCGCTATCTCGGATCATAAATCAAGCGTCTACCGTTGCCATGGCAACAGCTATGAAACATGTGGCAAGTGCAGCCAAATTCTTTTGACGGGTTTCCGTTATATCGGAGTACAAGTGTAAAATGGTGCCAAAGCAGAGCTCTGTTAGCAATAAATTCCTATGTCAGCACTCAGAAATGGTCTAAATTTTAGTTAAAACTGGAAAACCCTGAAATTAATAATTACGTTACAGGAAAAAGATAACAGTACAATTATTTTAACAGTATATTAATTATCGTATGTTGTGATTAAGAGACAAGGCACTCAAACGCGACAAAGCCCAAAATAACCATATGAGTCGCTGGAAGGTATTCTGTTCCATTTGAACCGTACTCGGTGTTATTAGCCATTTCCAAGGATTAAAGATCTGAATTTCTGAAAATGTGTCATTAATATCAGTTTCCTCATTTCCACCCACAGCAGGCCCAATGTCTATCACCTTCATGTCTTTCTAGTGCACATTTTATGGGTTTAGGAAACAACTGTGAGACTGGCGGATAGAGGTAGAAAAGAGCAGGAAGAATGGGAAAATTCCTTGAGCTTATCTGGCTTGTACGTTCTTCCAATATATTTCTCTTCAATGGTTAACGTATATGTAAGCTAATATTACGTCAAGCATCGCCTACTTTAGTTTCAATAACCAGTTTCAAAATCCTCCACGTTATAATTAAGGCACACGTTTACCTCACAGTTAAAACTATATGCTACACATTATGTATACAAATTATCTGTGTTTGGGTCCTATTAAATATAGTATTGTGATGCATATAAGTCATACCTTCGCCATCATTGTAAATGCATCGGCATGTTTATTACATTATAACAATTACAGATTTTTTCCCTTTTCAATCTTAATAGTTTTTATCGACATATCCGAGTCAAATAGAAAACATTCGCACTCGTGGCCGGGACTCGAACCACGGATCGACTTGCCATGCTATAATACAATTGGAGTGCTTTTTTTAAGTGTTTAACGCCCCGTTTTTACTACTGAGGCACCACAGGCGATGTACACTGATGATACATGAGATGAAATGATATATTGGGAAAAGTTTTTTTTAAGGAAGGAAACGATCTAGGCCTAAGTTTAACGTAGCTCCCCGGAATTTACGAGGATTGAGGGAAACCTGGAAAAAACCTCAGTCAGGGAGGGTGGTCCTGGTGGGATTCGAACCCCCAGACGTCCGGCTCACGATTCCCAGCAGGACTGCCCTCCCTGACTAAGGTTTTTTCCAGGTTTACCTAAATCGTCATAAATGGCAACTGTCGGCGAGGCACCCTAAACTTAGGCCTGGAACATTTCATTCCTTAAAATAAATCCTTTCCCAATTTATCATTTCATCTCATTTGTCATCAGTATCCACCGCCTGTGATACCTCAGTAGTAAAAACGGACGTTAAACACCATAAAAAAAAAAAGCTCTTTAAGTTTATCGCGTTGCAGAAAATCTATTCTTAAAGGGTAAATGGAAACATGGCTCAGGCCTCAAAGTTATTACGGATAACTTATTGAAATGTGAGAGACTAGAGCGTTGGCAAGCCGAAGATCCGTGTTTCGAATCCCTGCCGTAATTTCGACTAACTCTTAGCTAGTTAGTTGGTTTATTTCAGACGCTCTTTAACAACACCAGCGTCCCATTCAATCCAGGGCGTGAAACGGCCGATCAATTTTGCTCAGAGGCTTCTTCTTTCAGGCTTGAGGTTCTTTTATATATCGTAAATATACGACACGCGCCTACAGCTTTACTTCCCTTGCGAAGGATGCCATACTTAGGATTTTACACACGAAAAAATCCAACTGAACCCGCGATCTTGGGTCCACGAGGCGACCCATCTGACTCTGATTTCAAATAAGATCGAGTTCTGCTTATAGATCACTATACTTCCTCCTGCATCAGTTTTAATCCAATGTAAACATGGCCTGAAACGGACTTATATTATGCTCAATATCTACAATCAGTTGTTGTATGGGTGGTTAACTCTGACACAAGGTAGGGAAAAAGCTGAAGTAATTCTGTCAAGCCATACGTTTATATCTACAGCCACATTATTGAAAGCTGCAGCCAATTTCTTAAATTTGTATCTGACAGCCTTGAAATATAAAACGTAATGTAAGTTCCCTTTCTCGTAGTGTACACACTAAAAGTGTACCCTTGGTGTGAAAACGGTAGATCTAATCTCTTTCTTGCTACATTTTTCATTTAAAAATTAAACTGAGTAACGGCGGACGCTTGAAAGTTGCCCTAAGGTGACATTACGTTATGACGCTTTCTTTCAGTTCCCTGGGTAAACGCGTGTCTTAGCAGAAGAAAAAAGATATCCGGCATTTTAATATGAGGCAGGATTACAGAAATAATGACGAGATGAAAGGATTTTTCACGAGTTTGAAGATGTAATTAACTTTGCAAATAATCCTGGAGCTTAAGTTGGCAGGCACCACGCTTTAAATCCTTGACGCCCTGTGGTCTTGTTGCTAGTAAATCACTTTATGACGAGATATGAGGTATACCTCTTTTCTTTTCTCCTTTTCATTCTTCTGCATACGTTGATAATAATACCATGATGCGCCAGGCTTCCATTCGGAAAGATCACTCCGAATACATTTTTCTTCCCAAAAGATTAAGTCATATTTTTTAATCTCATCTTGTTTTAGGTCTGCAAACATCCCTCTTAAGTACGGGTTTATTAAAAATATTTTCTTCGGGTAACGGTTTCTAGACCGCCTCCGTTTGTAATTATTAATTCATTAGTTCAAACTGTCTCAGTAAGCTTTTTTATCGAAGTTTTTCTCTGTATTGTATTGTAGCGTTCCCTCCCCAACCGTGCATTACGGAGACAGACATCTTATAGTACTGAGAGGACCTTAAGATTTTAGCTAAAGTTAGCATTAACAAATATATCTTTTCATCCTTTTATTTATCAATATATTAATACAATCATCATCCATGTAAGGAGCCATTTCATAACCAGCGTCTACGCGTCCTGGGTCTTCGGTATTCTTCGTGCGACTTTCTCTAGCAACTTCCCTCAAGCAACTGCTTCGAGCCACAGCTCTCAGCCAACTACTGTCTACTCACTCTCCCCTCCCCTCTCTTATTACCTTTACTGGAGATTGCTAACCACGTCAATACGTCAATATTGTTTGATGTGGCAGAGGATACTTCGGAACATCAGCCTTTGTGCCTACGTCCCCAATGGAGACACCTTGCGGAAAGCGATGAGATGAAGAACACACTGGAGGGCCAGGATCCAGGGACTGTGACCGGCGAACATAGGCGCCGCCCCTAACGCATTTCCAGAAAGAACACTCCGACGCCAGTGGAACTCCTACCCTCAGAAGGTTCGCTTCCATACCAGAACTTTTACAAAGCGCAAGCAGCCATCACACCTCGCCCTGGCACTTTCGACCAACGGAATGAAATGGAAAATTCGTGAAAAGTTAAGAATCCAAGATTTATCATTTGGTGACAATATTTAATGCGTGTAGAACTCAGTGATCCACGAAAAAGTCTAAAGTAAAGAAGGTAGTTGAACCTGGTACCTCCCGAATGCAATCTCAAGCTTTACTGTACCACCTGAGTCACTCCAATAATTTCCTTGTCCTCAGAAGGTGAATTTTAAGTACTTTTTATGTTTTAGCATATGCATAACCCAACAAACACGATTTCATAAAATTGTTTTTACTTTGAAAAAAAAAAAACTTAACATTTGTTTATACATTCTAATTTTATCTTTAAATTTTTAAATTCTTCAGAAAATTCACCAACATTTGTGAAAACTCAGCTTCTTTCAGTACCTAATCATGTATTGCATTCTTCCCATTCACTTGCTGCCATTGTTAGCACTCAACTGCAAAGAACAGCAACCATGTCTCACATGAGTCTCTTCTGGCATTGGTTTCTGAGACAGATGTCTGAGCTTCGATATCTGATTTTTTTACGTCGTATACAGTTGTATTCTGAGTTGGATTTTCTGAAACGCACTTTTGCATTATTTAAAAGGTTACTAAAACATCTTAGTTTCAATTTATAAAGTAGTGGGACAAATTTAGCTTCGCCTAGGAAGAACATTTGATAAATAAAATCACAGATATTCTGGTAGGGCTGATCATATCCCAATCACAGAAAACCTATAACAATGCTGCAGTGCTGCTGCATTACAGACGTTCACTTAGCTTCCTGCATTATTTTCCTTAACAAAGTCGGTCTTTGACAATATCAAAAGATGGTGTAAGAAATGAATGTTAAAAGTTTCAAATGCTTTACAATTAAAGGGAAAATCGTGATATACCAGCACTATAATAAGGAAACGAGTAAATTTATTTATTATGTGGCCATTAATGAAAGTCAACTAATGGAAAATATATGCAAATTACTAACTTGCAAGTGTTTCTTCGTGCCAGTATTACGTCAACTACGCAATTTTTGGAATTTCCAAAGAAATGCATTTTGTTAATGCTTAAAAAATGAAAACTGCTTTGTTGGCATACTTTATATATTCTTGTATAAAATACACGCACACTTAACAAACGCGACAGTGAAATCATGTGACATAAGAATGGTATCAGATATTTTTGAAGTTCGTTACTTGGGGGATAAATGAAATTCCTAAGACTAGAAGGAAAGTAACAATCTATTCCAGCAAATATAAAGCTGTAAAATGTAGCTCCTGCCAGCGCCGTTTTCATAGTGCAAAAACACACTCATTGACAGATGGTACAACTCTTGCCGGAAAACACGCAGAAAATGTTTTGTATTCACAGTTAAAATAGTGTGCTGTATGGTTGAAAAGTTGGAACATTTTAATACATAGGGTAGGTCCATACGTTTCCCGCCTAACCATTTTCTAGGTATGATAAAGTCCAAAACTATATTTCACTTTTCAATATAGTTATTTTTTATTGCAATACTCTTGTCACATCTTTGAACTAACATTTCAATCCTCACCTCAAAAATAGTCAGAAGTCTTGTCTGCAAAATGGGCATAAACAGCATCCATCACTTATTCGTCACACTTAAATTTCCTTCCTCGAAGGCCCTTCTTGAGTTTTGAGAAGATGAAATAATCACTGGGAGCTAGATCTGGGCTGTAGGATGGATGGTCGATCTCCTTGAAGCCACATTTCTTCACAGCTTTCTATGCAACAAGAGCTGTGTGCATAGGCAGGTGCGTTGTCGTGAAGCAGGCACACACCACCACTCAGCTTTCCTCACCTCTTCTCTTTGATGGAAGGTCGTAGTCTGTGCAGTAGGTCAGCATAGTATTCCCCGTTTACTGTGGTGTTCCTCTCCTTGAAGTCAATGAAGAGTATTCTTTCACAGTCCCAAAAGATTGTGGCCATTATCTGCTTTGTTGACTGAGTGACCTTGGACTTTAGAGGCGGTGCTTCTCCAGGTTTTCGCCACTCACTCCTTTGATTCTCCTTTGGACAAGGGATCATAGCAGAGGACAATTTTTTTTTTTTTAATCTTTTGTAACAATGGTTTGCAGAAAAACTCTCACTAGTCAAAACAGCAGAGCTCAAAAATGTCTTGACAATAGATGACTTGTTGCTGCTTTGGGACTGAATGAATTAATTAATGAACGGTGTTTAACGCCCGTTTTTGCTATGGAGGTACCACAGGCGATGGACACTAATGATACATGAGATGAAATGATATATTGGGAAAGAATTTATTTTTAAAGATGGAATCGTTCTAGGCCTGAGGTGCCTCTCCGGCATTTGCCATTTATGAGGACTGAGGAAAACCCGGAATAAACCTCAGTCAGGGAGGACGGTCCTGGTGGGATTCGAACCCCAGACCTCCCGCTCACAAGTCCGCGCCTTAACGACCTCGGCCACCCATGGCGGTTTTTTGGGACTAAGGAAAGAAGTCTAGGCGCCCACCCATCTTCCACCAACCTTATTCAAGTTTAAATGTTCATGAATAATTCGAAGGACTGTTGTTTTAGAAAGGCCCAACCTTGCTGCTATTTCTGTAACTTTCAGCCGCTGGTCTTCCATAATGTCTTCTTCCTCAAGAGCGATGTTTTCAGGAGTGACCACCTGCAAGGGCCGACCTGCAAGCTCTTCGTCTTCAATGCTTTCTCGACTCATTCGAAAAATTTTGGCTCATTCTTTTATGGTAAAATATGAGGGGGGATGCTTCCTCATATACACCGTCCAATCGCTGTTTAATTTCATTATTCTATTGTGAATAACTTAAGAACAGCTCGATACTACCTATTGAACATGTGACAATCTTCTACATATAGTCTTCTTTATGCAGCTACATCTGAACTGAACACAGCGGAGCGGAAGTTACATCTGCAATTGTATACTTAACAAATAAGATATGACATCAGATAAAGCTTTTGTGAAGGCGATAATCCTTTTTGGCGAGGTAGGAAACTTACGCACCTGCCCTCCTCAAGTATCATAATATATCAAATTTACTGCTATTCTTTCACTTTTGAAGTCAAATTATAATTATGGGAATTTCATATTCGTCAAATTTTCTTCACTCTTTTCGGCTCTCTATTCATAGCATTGTGAACCTCAAGAAGTATTTGCTTAATTTAAACTCAACAGAGCTAAAAGGAATTAATTTACGTCACGTGTTGTTATTTTACTCACTAAAAGTTCATTTGCGTTAAGCAATATGAGTAAAACCGTAAAATATTTTTTCACTTTCCTCTTCAACTTCATAAATGTGGATAATCCTTACAGAAATAGATAAAAGCAAAGCAGTGACAACTGTCCAAATTTTGTTCCCAAGATGAAAAAGGCAAGTACCCCGGGATACAGCGCCATCTGCTTGATCCCGCTTCGCAAATAATAGTAGGACCTCTGCCTGTGTCAACACAAGCGGTGACCATCCTGCAGTGGCAGATGTTCCAATCCCCTTTCTGCCTACTTAGTTCGCCTGTCTCTCACAGTCACGAATCTCAACTTCCACTAACTTTTCCAAAATATACTTTCAAAGCAATTATATCTCTACGTTCTTTCATTTTTTTTAATCTTCTCCGTTATTCATTTCCCTCTCCTCTTCCTCTCGTCAGTCCGTTCTGAATTCGGAGCATCTCAGCAAAATGTACCACAAAAAACAACACTTTCTTTCTGGGGTTAAACCTTTCCAATTCAGAGAGAATCTCATAACAAACTGCAAAGATGACTTGTGTAGCTCGCAATTCAGAATATTTCGCCATATTTAATATGTTCGATACTTCACACTGACTGGCAAAATCGTTATAAAACAATAATGAAAGCGATTTTATTTCTGCAGTAAAGGCTCTTCTAACGCCATTATATCATTTTTTTTGTTTCTTTCTTTAAACATAAATAATAAAAATACTCTACTATCACACGTTTCTTTTATGTGAACATTATATAATTGATGCAAAAACACAAATTAAAAAAACATAACGTTAGATCAATATTAGCCCTGTGGTGATAATTAGTTCTTACATACTTAAATAAACTTCAGGATACCAAGTGCTTCCTATTATCAACAGCATTTGTTTGGAAAGTTTGAACATCCTAGCCTATTAACAATTCAAGTTAAAATTACTTTTAAACTGATTGTCAACATCAATGAAAACGATTGAATCCTATTTTTAGTTCGTCTCGCCAATGCTAAAAGGCAAAAGACACAATAAAAATAGAATACCCTGGCAATCTTTGGTGAGCACGTTTATAATAAATTCACAATTAACAATGCATACGAAGGCTAGAAAGAACGTTGTGGCAACCCTGTAGCCAAGCTGCTAATGAACATGTTCTCAGCACGTCTAGAGGAAGGGCATAGCTGTTCAACACACTCCGCTGCGTGTAGACAGAAGAAAGCGTAGTTGGTGTGTCAAGTGTGGTGTTAATTTGTACCCTAAAGCGATATTCACTACACGTGAGCAGTACGCGTGGTTTAAAATTGAGGTGACATGTGGAGAGCCTTGCCACATTGCACGGTTGTACGTTGGGTGTCAATCTTTCATCTCGGAGGATATAGTGTGAAAGATGCACAATACGCAGGCGCATTATGTTGCTTTGATTCAATAAATGATGAAGTTGGATCGGAAATGGACAGCAAGGGGGTTAGCAGCAGAAGTCGGAAAAAGTCATACTAAGTGTTGTAGGGTAGGGCACATAAATAAAAATGACTTAGTCTCGGGTGTCCAGCATCTTTCAAAGTGCAGCGATGGGGAAGAAAAATGTGGCAGGGGATTGCATTGAAGGAATGTAAAGGTCCTCAGGTTTACGCTTATGAATATATAGCCATAATTTTTCTTTCCTCCCTTATGTTATTGTAAAACTATTTTAGAACAATAAGACTTGGGATGAGATTTCAAATAGCAACAGGCTGATTTACAATTTGCAGTATCGTTGTACTTTGATATTATTGTCATCAGTTAAAGAGTTGTCTTTGCCAAGTAGTTCAATAAAAAAATGACGTAGATGTTCAAGCAAAGTATGGACGAATTCGAAGCCACGCTTTTACACTTTCTTGCTCATGAGGAAAGATAAAGCAATGGCACAGCGTAACTGTAAAGGTGGCATTAATAGCTTTCAGCGGGTAGCAAAATATCCCTTAATTTATGATTTTGAACATTTTTTAAAATTAAGTATTTTTATTTTTCTGACATTGACATCGTAGCCTGAGAGAAAAACTGTTACATGGCGATAGGTAATGATATTACGGCATCCAGAAAGTAAGTCCCAATCGCGCCTAGAGATGGCACCGCTAGTCGGATAGGAATGCGCATGCGCAGGAGTAGAGAGGAAGTATGTGGTAATAATGCAGTAAAATTTCAGCCTTGTGACGGCCGTGGTTACCGCGCTGTGCTAGGAGAAAATGGGTGCTCTGATATTGTCTCCCCCCAACTGCGAAGTTCGTGCAGTCATCCGAGGTTTGCACGCTCAAAAGCAAAGTCCAGCAGAGATCCATCGCCAATTGTGTCAAGCTTCCGGGAGACAATTTCGTGCACAAAGGAGCGAGACATCTGGGGAATTGACAAGAGAGTTCTGAAATTGTGAAGCGCCGGTTCTGCTCAATTGCTTGCCGCACACTTTCCAACACTTCTGCCGTCACCAGGGACGGTCGGCCACTAGGGTCGTCGTCGTGAATATTGGGTTCGTCCTTCAGTGAACTGCCTGCACCATCGTCTTACCATAATGTCGTGTCCATACACTCGACACAATTGGCGATGGATCTCTGCTTTGCTTTTGAGCGTGCAAACCTCGGATGACTGCACGAACCTCGCAGTTGGCGGGAGACAATATCAGAGCAGCCATTTTCTCCTAGCACAGCGCGGTAACCACAGCCATCACAAGGCTGAAACTTTACTGCATTATTCCCACATACTTCCTCTCTACTCCTGCGCATGCGCATTCCTATCCGACAAGTGGTTCCATCTCCAGGCGCGATTGGGACTTACTTTCTGGATGGTCCTCGTATCTACAAAGTATGAACTCAGGAACTACAGTCTCTTGAACCTGTATCTGCACATATTACAAAGTATGAACTCAGGAACTACAGTCTCTTGAACCTGTATCTGCACATATTACAAAAACAGTACACGCTGCACTGGTTGGGTCACTATTTTTCTTCGCCGTGCATTCATGTATTTGTAACAATTTAATAAGCGCCCATTCCGAAATAGTGTAATGCCCAGACAAAGAGAAAGCGTTCTTTTTATTTGAAAAGGTATCTTTGTTGCGCAGCTTAACCAAAACAAGATGCCAAACGCGTTTTTGCTGCAGAAACTTCATTACTGATTAGCGGTTAAACATTTTACAGAAGCATTTACTGCAAGTTTAACCGATTATCAAATAAAGAAGATAGATTGCTTTCTTTGAAGCCTGAACTTTTAATTCTCAACTTAATTTCATATCATAAACATATATGTGATACTCAAAGCAAGAGATTGGTGATAAAGAAACACTCTTGAGCCAGTGTTATGAAAGGTTCAATATGGTACAGATCGGTGATGGTTCCAGTAGCATAGCGTGACCTGCACGTGTGCTTTAGAAACAAAAGGTTGTGGTTATTTCGAGTGGTTGTTAAATAGCCTTTCATGGAAGTTTCTGCTTAGAGTGCTACCCGAGGGCTCATACTCACATTTGTCCAGGTCTATTCAACAGGGGTCTGCCTCAATGAGATGTGTTTCCACTCTATAACAAGGGAAGCACTTGCAATAATTATTGTGGGGGAATCTTTAGGCAAATGCATAATGAAAGCTTTTGAGCTCAGGAGTTCATGAAAAAGAAACAAAATTGCAAAAGAAAATAGTTATAGACCACAAACAATTATTGCAAGTCCCTCTCTCGTGAACACTATTACATTTTTTACTTCGAATTTCACATGTGTTCCATTAATGAAATCCCCTACAGCAAGCTATAGGCAGATTTGTAATATTAATACGGACGTTGACATAGAAAACAATAAAACTTTGTCAACATTACATGATGCGTCATGGTCAATACAGGACCCCGCTATGACCTATTTCCAATAATCCAGCAAAATATTCCCCGGTTAATTTATTTATTTATTTATTCTGGTAGAGCTAAGGCCATTAGGCCTTCTCTTCCGCTCTACCAATCTAATAATAATTACTTGAAGTTTTAGCGACAGTATTACAATCACAACATTGACAGTAAAGTTGACAATATTCTACACATATAAACCAATGTAAAACATTATATATATATATATATATATATATATATATATATGTATTCTGATACATAAATATTGATAACGAAAAATGGAAAAATTTAGCTTAAGAAGGGAAAAATAAGATAAGAAAATGATAATAATATACAATAAGCACCAGCAATAACAATTTATACATATATCAACCTACGTAAATGCTGAAAGTGGAAATAAAGATACAAGCAAAACATAAAATTAAACCCTGACAGTATTATGAAGGAGATGGGAACATTTACGATAGTAATAAAATAATAGAATGAATAATTCTACAGCAGGGTAAAGGAAATAAATACATGCATTGTAACAAAAGGGATATGAATGTAGGGTAATCGATTATTTCTGATGATATTAAACAATTTCTTATGAAATGCTCCTAAAGTTCGGCAGTCTCTGACATCCCGTGGCAATGCATTCCAGAGATGATCAGTAAAGTGATGTTCGGTACAATGTAATGATAGCACGTGCTGGGGTTCAGAACGTGTGTTAAGATTATGAGAGGAAGACAGATTTGGAAAACGAGAAGATAAATAAGATGGAGAAGGTGTACAGATAATTTAGAAAAGTAGCGTGAGACAATGAATGTTTCTTCGGTCTTTCAGGCGGAACCAAGACAGCATATCGAGGGAGTGTGTTATATGATCGAACAGACGCACATCGCAGATGTAACGTATGCACATAGGTTAGGTTACAGTTTAAGTCTGTGAGCAGAAAATTCGCGAACTTACTTCCTGCAGAATACAGCAACATGAATTTTCCAACAGAGATTACTGTCTATAATAACTCCAAGGTTTACGCAGAATCAGTGAAGGGAATTGATGTTTTATTGATATTAATGGGAGGAATATTGCATTGTCTATGGCACTTAGCAATCGCTGGTGTCCCATGACTAAAGCCTGCGATTTTAAGGGATTAAGACCAAGGCGGCCCAGAGTACGCGTCCATGAATGAACTGAGTGTAGATCTTGGTTAATGTTGGTCTTTCTGTGAAGCTATTTGAGTTATGACCCGGCAAAGCACGGCTGCCTACTTGGAGAAGCCATTCGTCCTGACCGTATAGTGCAAGTGCAGGTAGTCAGGTTGAGGGAGACATTGTCAGCTAGAGGTTGTACCTTCGTGTGCTACTTCGGATCTTCATCGAGTGCTAATTGCTTCCTTAGTTATGCAACTTGATACCGTCCTTGGTCCCCCATCAATTGTGAGAAATTATTAGAATATATGTAAAGTTTTATTTCGGCTAGCTGTAAGTGAAGGGTTCTGTATATGTCACGAAAAGCAGGAATTCTCGCTCGGACAGCACAGGAACCACTCTGGTAGACAATAGAGTAAATGCTTTCTTTTGTTCATTAGAACGGGGTTGCTTGCCCCCGGGCAGGTATGTCGGCAAAGAAGAACGCTGTTAACACCTGTGCTACCGTTAAAGTACATTGAACTCTAACGTATGGCAGCAGTTGAAATTGAACGGTAAGCGAATCATCAAGTTGTTACGTTCAGATAATCTGAGTAACCAATAATATGAGAGTTGCATGAAGTCACCGATAGCCTATATGAATATCTAAATCCACATTGGCGGGAAAAGAGAGATTCCCTGTATCATGTGGTCAAGCGAGTTTTATTGAGTATTTAAGGATATGAACTCGCCTTTTTGTGTAGGAATTTAGTCTTGAGAACTCGCACTGGAACATCAATGTTCGAGTTTCACTTCAGTTTAGCAATCGGAAAACTACTGTTTGTCAGGTATTATAGCTCCGCGTGTCTGCCAACTGTCTCATTATTACGATCCGAAGAGAAACACCCTGGTACGCACTTGTTGGTTGAATAAACGACGTCAACTCGCAGATAACAAGGCGTTCTTTCTCATCAACACATCGCCTTTAATTCCCCTCACTCACCCGGCACTATGAAGTTCCGAAAACCAGCAACACCCTGTAGATCGACAAGAAGAGTTATTCAGTGGTGAGCTGTATCTGCATATAACCATACTTCCATTACAATTTTTCCCGCCACTTATAACTCCATCAAACTTTGGCCACCAACGTGGCATACTCAAAGAATTTGAAACCAACACCTCCCATGCCTAGCCACCTTTCAATTTACCCACTTCACACTTCACATTATATAGTCTCGAAGAACGTATTTCTATGTACAGTCATATTGAAAACGGATTCTTGCAGAGGAGTGATGCAGTTATCATTGCCTACGTGTTTTAATTAGAGAAACTGGTTCCCAACTGGTGAAAGATAGTATCTCAAATAAAAGAAACGCCAAGTTCTTACGGGGAAGAAAAATGAGAAAAAATACAGGAATTTTCTACGCAGGTACCGGCAATGTATTGCCGCTGAGGGGCATCATTATAGAATATAGACTGGTGCTTATTATTGTCAGCTTTAAATCAATGCATTAACATTTTATATCTTCAGTAAAAAATAAATATTAAAATAATTATACTGGCTTTAGGCGGCGATTCATTTCTTATTTTTTTTTACTTCTTAATACTACTGCCTGTGTAAGAAGCAGGCACCAAAAATGAGAAGAAAGTGCACGAATGTTAATGTTAAAGCTAAGTTGAAACTGAAAGAGGAAGCGTCGCAAAACTACGTGTATTTCAGCTTCAAAGCGGTAACACTGCCATCTGAGGTCACGTCTGTCTGATATCAGCTATAAATATTGATATGACCAGTTAATTGCTGGAATGAATTTTTATCCGGGATTTTTTCTTACCATAAAAATATATGTGATAATTATAGAGAAATCTCGCTTATAGATGCGGCGTATGGTAATATAATATAGCTCAAATTACAATCTTTAGGAAAAAATACACTTCAAAAGGAAAGTGCGGATTTCCCAAAGGCAGTTAGTGCATCGATGTAATTTTTACTGTAAAAAATAATGGCAAATCTTTAGAAATTCAATTCACCACTATATGTCTATTTTTATTCTGTAAAAGCATACGACGCCATAAACAAAGCTGTGGAAAATACTGGAATAAAATAAAATAACAAATAAGTTTATTAATTCCATTGAATACGACCATACAGAAATAAATATTAATACATACACAAATTAAAGACAATTTCATTGAAGTACAAAAGTAAATAATGGTCTTCGGTAAGGATGTGGTCTTTCTCCCCTTTTGTTTGGTCTATTTTAGAGGTCTCAGAACCAAAGGGTCAGTCCTGAGTAGAAATAAGCAAATAAAGCATTATATTCGCCGATTATTTTTAATGGTGTTTAGTCGGTCCTGGTGGTATAGTGGTTACATTACTTGCCTCCTGAACCCAAGATCGCGGGTTCGATCCCGGCCAGGACCTATGGGTTTTTTTTCGGGCGTAAAAATCCTAAGTATGGCTTCCTTCGGAAGGGAAGTAAAGGGCCCTGTATCGTACATTTACGGCACGATAAAAAACCTCAAGCCTGAAAAAAGAGGCGTCTGAGCAAAATTTGTCGGCCGTTTCACGCCCTGAATAGAATGGGACGCAGATGACCTGAGATGTTAAAGAGCGTCTGTAAATAAATAAACAAATAATGGTGTTTAAAGCCCGTTTTTATTACTGAAGCACCATAGGCGGCGGACACCGATGATAAATGAAATGAAATATTGGAAAGGAAATTTTTAAGGAAGGAATGTTCCAGGCCTCCTTGGCTTGGCATTTGCCATTTAAAAGGACTGAGGAAAACCTGGAAAAAACCTGCCAGGGAGCACAGTCCTGGCGGAATTGAATCCTAGACCTCCCGCTCACGAGTCCGCGCCTTAAATTGGTCACCCGTGGCGGTTCATATTCGCCGATGATCAGGTGATGTTGGCTAGCAGTGATAATGATCCGCAGATGTAACAAAACTTAACAATGCACTTAGGATTGTGGTATGAAGTTTTCACATAGTACATCAAAGGTGATGGTAATGGAAGAACAGCATATGCGGAGGGCGAAAATAGTAATCGACATTCAAAACAAAGAACAAATATTCACTTTTTGGGAAGTATCATTATCAATTATAAAATGAATATAAACATTGAAGAAAATATAACAAAACAAACTGAATCAAAGGGGGGGAAAAGTTCTGTAAACGTATATCAAATCAAGTAAAAATGAGATTTGTAATGTTTTATTATATGGCTGAGAAACCTGCATATACAAACAATATTCCTCAAATGAGTTAAAAATGTCTTATTATTACACAAAATAAAAAATAGTGATATAAAAAACGGAGAAGAAATTAAGATTTGTCAAGAATGGCAAAAACATTTCAAGAGAATGCCCTTAGACTGATCACCAAGACAAGCTTATTATTCTGTGAGCGAACTATATCTGGCTTCACCGATAACGTCGGTCCTGGTGGTCTAGTGGTAATCTACTTGCCTCTTAGACCCAAGACCGCGGGTTCAATCCCGGCCTGAGTCCATGAATTTTTCGGGCGTAAAAATCTTAAGTATGTCTTCTTTCGGATGGGAAATAAAGTCGTAAGTCCCGATTTACGGCACGTAAAATAACCTTAAACCTGAAATAAGAGGCCTCTGAGCAAAATTTATCGGTAGTTTCACGTCCTGAATTAAATAGAATGCTGATGACTTTTTGTGTGTGTTTCAGGCCATTGCTGTCCTAGAAAGTGAAGGAGATTCTGAAACTGATACACTGAACAAGTCCTTAACTCTGACTTTAGCATTCAAAGCCTAATTGCCAACTAGTGGGCTTACCGACTCAACATAAAGGAAGAATGCAATTAACTGTGGACTCAATTGCGCAAGATTTAATATATTTCATTTTTGCTCTAAAGACAGTAGTTAAAAAACGGTTAAAATGTTCGAGTTTTTTCCTACTTTCTAAATAGTCTAAATGAAAAGCTTAGAAATTATCAAGTGAAGTCAATAATGCCACATGTCATTAACAGCTCAGTATGGAAATAATAAATACTTGGTGAATGCGTTTTGTTATGACTGTGAAATGTAACTTCATATTCTGTAATGAAAGCGCTTTTAACGAACTCTATAATGACGCCGTATCCAATGTTTGAAGTTATCACGCATCACTGCCAAAATATATGTCGCAGTTGTGATGCCAATATAGACAACAGCAATATTCGGAAAGTTGTTGGTTTTGAATACACGCCACATACTAATTTGTATATCATCTGAAAAGAGATCCCCCCCCCCACGCGATAGATTGGCAGCGCGTGGGTTACGTAGCATTGCAGTATTAGCTTGTTGCAAACCTCGCGTCTAATTTTTGAGCAGCTATAGATACAACATTAAAGCTACGAAAACATGTAATCAAAAGTGATTAAAAAAAAAAGGTTCGCATTAATTCTTTCTCTTTCTTTCGCGCCTTGCGGCTACCAAAACCGTACTTTGTCATAACATTATTATTCCAAATGTCATTTCAAAACCAGAGATGCTTTTAAATGTTTAACTTAACTAACTTCAAATGTAATATAATCGCCTACAGCGTGAAAAGCGAGGAGCAGGAATGTTTTCATCTTTTACACAAAAACCGTTATCATTTCTGGAGGAAGGATAACTTTGTAAATTGCGAGCAAAACATACATTAGAATATACATTATCAATAGTAAACATGGTATTCTGGTTTCATGCTTTACATTTAAAAACAAAAAACTAATAATAATAATAATAATAATAATAATAATAATAATAATAATAATAATAATAAATAAAAAGTACGCACACAATTAATCAGAAACTGAAGAGAGAAGAACACAAGAGTAGGGACTTCTGAATACTTTGGGGGGGGGGATTGAAATGTTAATTCAAAGATGTGAGAAGCATATTGCAATAAAGGATAGCTATATTGAAAAGTGAAATACAGTTTTTGTGCTTATCATACCTAATGTTTAGGCCGGAAACTTATGAACCTACCCTGGTAAAATTACCCAGAAAGTATAAAACATATGCTTAAGAAATTAAGGAAACAGGCAGCTTAAAGACTTCTGGTCAAACCACAGAACTATGGGACAGAATGAAATTCACTTTCACGTCCATTACCTCATTCTAATTGGAAAAGCAAGCACGAACCTCGTGAATCTTGTATACAACTTCCAGAGCAATATAAAGGATTCTCTCTGCAATGGAGTTTAGTGGGAACGAATTGTTGAAATCACAACATAAAGTCAATACAACGGACCCGGCGAGGAAAGGGACGGGACGGACGTAAAGCCTTAGTAATCCGATCAATCAAATACCCGATTAAGTAGAGTCTCCCCACACGTGTTTTGTTAAACCGATACAAGCAATAACGGACTATAATGTGTTGATGTACTGGATTTACGCTTCTCCTCTCACATGCCTTGTATGGCATTCACGTCTGTCAAGCATTTTTGCACAAAATCTTTCTGTAATATCAAGATTTTCAATCGCCATTTAAGTGAACACTATGTGCTTATCTGAATGATTTTAAAACTCCTTTAAACTTACATAAATGGTTTACTTTACATCAGTACAGTATGAAACGGAAAAATATCCGATTTAAGCCTTTAAATACTCTTTGATAGCAGTTGTTTAATTATGTTATTTTAATAAGTTGATTTTCACATGTGTGTGTATTACATAAACGCTATAATGCTCAATATAAAGCCACAATCATTAATAGTAATAGTTATTTAGATCTGTTAATTTAAGAAATGCATTTACGTATGTTATTACATAAGATAAAGGCTATAATATTTAATATGAAACTCAAAGCATTAATTGATAATATGTTTTAATTATATTCATTTAATAAGTTCTTTTGCACATGTTTTTATATTACGTAAAGGATATAATGCTCAATATAAAGTCACAAACTAGCTATTTAGTTATGCTAATTTAAGAAATTCATTTACGTTTGTTATTACGTAAGATAAAGCTCATAATATTAGATTTAAAGTTCAAAACATTCATTAATAATATGCTTTTAATTACATAAATTTAATAAGTTCGTTCGCACATGTTTTAATGTTAAGTAAAGTCTTTAATTTTCAATTTAAATAACAAATATTCGCTGGTAATATGTTTCAAACTGTATAAACCTAGTTAGCTTATTTGTATAGATTTCATGTATCAGATAAGGGCTATTACAATGTATGTCTTAATGTTGGTTTGTCGGCCTTTATGACAATACTCAATAATATAAATGTAACGGTTCAAACAATGACACACACACACACAGAGCCAAGAATATGAACAGATTAAAACCACAGATAAGAAAATTGTAATAGTAAGTGAATCAACCAATGGCAAGCGTAACAACAATAATGTGTACCAAGAATGAAACACGAGACAGACAGCTTTATTGCAACTAAATAGAAATGAACGAATTTCATTCGCTTAGTATGCGTATATTGAAAATATAATGCATTGTAATGTATAGTATTATTACAATCCTATTGTAATAAGTGACACTTTATATCTCAAAAATTGGTAGTTATGTGTTGATTCCGTAGAGAGAAATTGTGTTTTAAATATCATTAGCAAAAATCGTGGTTCGAACTCCGTATAGTGAAGCAGCATTTTAACATTGCGTAAAGATAAGTGACGATTAACATTTCGTGGAAGAAACTACAAATTATTATTTGTGGTGAATGATAGAAGTACGAGTTTGAATTAATGTTCAAATAGGAAAATATTATACGAGTTACAACAGGACAAAAAGCACAGTTTTTTGGAGAGAAATATACATTAGAACACGTCTGTCTCGTATTCAGTCTGCATATAATAATATTCTTAGAGCATACCGTTATCAGAAAAGTGTACTGTTGGTGATAATAACAAAACATTAATAAACTCTGTAGATTTCTATTAATTGTGACTTTGTTATACTTAAAATAACACTCCTTTCATCTCAGAAGTATCAATCTGAAAAATCTAGCTATAATAACAAACTGAACTAGCCGAGCATATTGTAGTGGTAGTTACGTCTACGACGAGACATAAATTTGGCACCCAACATTTGACTACATTGACGTCCCTATATATTCCACCACAAGCTGTAAGTTAAAACTTGTGAAGAGAAATGCAATAAAATGACAGTGGTCTAAGAAAATAGAACTTATATATGGTTGCTAAAATATTATTTTAATAAAAGCTGTGGAAACGTTGTAGATAATGTAAAGAACAAGTAATGAAACAGCTAACAAATATCACAAGGCAACAGATGTTAAACTGTGCCAGAAGGTTAAACGAATGATGAACACCAAATTCCATATTAAAAACAGTTTAGCCATCTCTTCCGCCAATGTAAAATGTATACTAGCAACTCCCTGTTATATTTAGCCAACAGATTCCGGTCACTCTTCTTGATAACTTCCCGTTTATATAACACCATGTTAAAAAAAAAAAAAAAAGGCTTAAAAGATCTCTTGCTAATACCTAAATGAATTCGTTTAAATTAAGCGCCCCTTGCGGCATCATCGCCTCGCCTTAACAAGCAGCAGGCATGGATGCAATTTCCGTTCTGACCTTCCTGCAAGGGATTGACCGCTTGCTCCGGAAATTCCGGGTGGAGTCCCAGGTTCAAGAGGCTGCACAGCCTGCAAGGGCTTATAAAGGCATTCTGCAAGATTTATTAGCTGTACTAAATCATGACTTGCCAGTTGACTGGTTCCTCATGCAGGTCCCGGTGCCAATTTCAGGAATTCAGATATAATAAAGCACCCTTTTGTTTCTTTCTTATGGTACTCTAGAGAGGCAATAGCCGGGAAAGGCACGAATGAAACTTATACATCTTATATACACAGTCACTTTTCGTTTCATTTTTTTAACTCACCAAATTAAAAGTTTAACTTTTAGGACACAATTTGGGAAGAACCTCGAAAAAAATAAAAGCACAGCGATCTTTTGTGCAAAAAATTAAACAACTACTCCAGAGAAAATACGATAACACAGAACATTTCCTTAAAACTATTCCTATTCTGTAGATTCAACTCATTAAAATGCATTGAGTTAAATGTGAATATCAGAAAACAAAATTGATTTCTTACCTAAAACAGATAGCTACTGAAACTTTCAGAGTTTGCAAATACTGAATGATTACATATTTATGCTGAGAGCTTACTTGCAGATTCAACCAATAATGACATATAAATCACTCTTACAGTACAGCGTCCATGAAATCCTGCTTCATGTTTATGAAACAAATGCAATAGGCATCGGAATTAGTAAGCACTTAAAGTTATGTACACCGCTGACCATAACTCCAGAGTCTACGTGTCGATCGGAGAAATTTGCACCCTCATAAACGTCATATTCACAAACGACTGGTACAGTGTAATGGGCTCTTTGCCTGTAAACGTACTTGTCACCATCATAAGCATCTGGAAAGAGAACATTGTGATAGAATAGCGGTGGCCGAGAGGTTTAGAAGACCTTTGCTCTTCTGTGTAAGCTCCAGGTTTCAAACAATATTTTTGTTTCATTTTTTATTGTTGGTTTTATAAGTGTATATGCAGAACATCGTGTTATCTGAATATCATATTATACTTTAACGTATCAGAATTTTATGGAATTACCTATGCCCACACAAAAACGTAATCACAAATTAATGTATTCTTTACAAATGACTAAATAAATACATGAACAGAAACGCTTATCTTCTAAAGTGAAAACACAAATTAATATCGGCCGAGAGGCTACAACATCCCAAGTTCTTGAATTTGGGCCCTTAAGCCATCTTTTGTCCTTCGTGCATGTGCAGGTATGTAGCACATTGCATTTAGATTGAACAAACACTGAAGAAAATAATATAATATTGTTATAACATATATAATGTGTTAACGTTAAAGCTTACTGAGTATGGAAAACAGTATTACGAAACTAATTTGTCATAATATGTTATAAAGGTTTGTTAAAAAAAAGTACTTCATGCCGGAAGGAGATCCTACACTCTAAGCCACGGCATCACTGCACACTCTGCCACAGAGGTAACGGGACACACATTTATCCTCACAGCTCGAGGAAACCTGGAGCTCCAGCCCCGAGCGGCAGCGGAGAAAGCCGAACCACAGATGTGACCATGACAGTGACAGTGACCACAGATATAGATAGATAACAAGGCCTTCAAGTCAATGGCATTTTAAGTCAGATGGTTAGAGCATCATGCTATAAATGTGGAGGTACTCGATACGAAGGCTCACGTTCTGAAGGCTTCTCTCTCTCTCCCCCCTTCTGGAGGTAAACATTTGCCACCATTACAATGATTTACTATCTAGCATAGTACCACGTGCACAATCCGCATAAATTTATATTTACGAAATCTTATTTCTGCTGAGTCAAAGGTGATTTACCACAATTTCAATGATTTACCCGCCTCTTTGGTAGCATACAATCCCCTATAAATTTATATTTACGAAAAGGAGGCGAGCATAGGCCGTCAGACCGTAGCTGCTGCAGGAAACCATTGGGTCCACCGTTTTCTACGATTTACTCAAGGTTAGGTTAAGGTTAGTAAGTATGTATATGAATTAATTGCAAATTCCAATAAGACAATAGGAGGTAAAATGTGAAAAGCTCAGTTTTGTAATAACGATTAACACATTTAGTCAGAAAATAACGGAGGATAACGCAGAGGTTACGTTATGTTTATAAAATAATAATAATAATAATAATAATAATAATAATAATAATAATAATAACATACAATGTTACAAGCGGATGCCTTTTTTATTTTGTTGTGGCCCCGCTTCTTCCACTGCAGTTCGGGACTGAGGAGTTCGGCTCTCTCCGCTGTCGTTCGGGAGTGGAGCCCCAGGCTTCTGCAGCTGTACGGATAAGTGGAACACACACACTAGTCAGCATCTGCATGCCTATATAACACAAATGCTGCTGTGGCTATAAAGTTTTGCTGTTAGGGGGTAGAACGTTGAATTGAAAATTATATATGTATGTATGTATGTATGTATATATATATATATATATATATATATATATATATTAGTGTATGCGATAATCTTTAAAATAATAACTTTAGCAAATCAACTGTTGCCTGATAATTCAGAGCTAAATGAAGAGACAGTTTATAGGAAAAAACTTTCTAGATAACCTAATAATTGGTTAAGCAGAGTGCAGTACTTGGAAGGCATGTGAAGGAAGTCTATGCTTGCGCACAGAAATGAGGGGAACAAATAAATAAATAAAAGTGTCATCATGCTTGAATGCAATAAAACGGTTTTATTTCTCTTTTCATTATGAACATTCACTCATTATTCGCTTTTTTACACTTGATTAGAACTATACATCCATTGTGCTGTACATAGTAAGCACTGAGGATGTGTTATACATTTTTTCTCTATTTTGAATGGTAATTTTTTGGTTAATCAATGTCCTTTATCAACCTTCTTTATAATATGAAATATGTGCGATTTTTGGAGATATTGCAATTGGCATTCTGTCTTGTTGTACGGTAGAAGCATCTGGACAGTGCATGTACACAACTTCTCGTATAGTGCAAGCTGCACACGGTTCTTGAGTTTTCGAAATCTCTACTATTATACAGGAAAGTTGTGACTATTTTCTTCTCTGACTACGTTTGTCAACTTATAAACTTGTACTCAGTTTGAAGAATGAATAAATGAATGTATGATTGAATTTATTTAATAATAATAATAATAATAATAATAATAATAATAATAATAATAATAATAATAAACACCTTTCTCTTCTATTGAAAGCTGAAATAGAATATTCGGGTCTGCTGAAGAACGACTCTACTCCCAAAGATTGACGCCAGTGGAACCCCTTCCCTCTTTAGAAGAAAAGGGTCAATATCTAGCCTATCACCAAATACAATGTTGGTCCTGGTGGTGTACTGGTAACCGTACTTGCCTTCTAAACCCAAGATCCCGGCCAGGACCGATGGATTTTTTCGGGAGTAAAAATCCTAAGTGTGGCTTCCTTCGGCAGGGAAGTACAGTCGTGGGTCCCGTTGAATAGTATTTAACGCCCGTTTTTACTACTCAGGCACCACAGGCGGTGAACACTGGTGATACATGAAATGATATATTGGGAAAGGATTTTTTAAGGAAGGAAACGTTCCAGGCCTAAGTTTAGGGCACTCCCCGGAATTTGCCAGTTATGAGGACTGAGGAAAATCTGAAAACCCAGTCAGGGAGGACGGTCCTGGTGGGATTCGATCCCCAGACCTTTCGCTCATGAGTTCGCGCCTTAACAACCTCGGCCACCCGTGGCGGTACCGTGGGCCCCATGTCGTACTTTACAGCACGAAAAAGAACTTTAAAGCCTGAAAGAAGAGGCCTCTGAGCAAAATTTGTCGGATGTTTCTCGCCCTGAATAGAATGAGACGCTGAAGACCTGGCATTGTTAAAGAGTTTTAAAAAAATGCAATGTCATATTTATTAATTACATATCTTTCTGTGTACATTTTATCTCAATTTTGTTGCTTTTTTTGTTATTGACGCAATATCTACACTACAGCAAGTGGATTCATCTTCATTGTTAAAGCCGTCACATCTAAATAACTTTTCCTTAATTTGTTGCCTCACTTCCCATTTCTCTATATTTCCTCTCTGAACTAAAATGAATTATCTTATTCCCTCTGTTGAAAGTTTTCTCCACTTCTCCAAAAGCGATTTCTCTCTCAATAATGTACTTTGTTTATATTCTAACAAACTCTTCATGTCTCAATATTGATTCTCCCGCCTACTCCCTTCAACTTGGCAGCTCATATTTTGACGCATGCAAATAGTTCTCCATCATCTTTATTACAACACTTAATATCTTCAATTCTAAGTCTTATTTCATTCCATAAACCTGATCTGTTTTAATTCTCTTATCTTTTATACTTCTCTTATACCAATCTTTTCCAAATATCCTCTGTTTTATTCTTCTATATTTTAATTTCCTTCCCACTATTTCGCATTTATTCCCCATTTGTTTTACGTAAGCTATCCATTGGGTGAAGCTCTTGACACGCAGATCCAAACTCCTGTGAATCAAATCGGCATTTACAGCTTCAAGTGAACTTTTTGCACCTAACGATACAGAGAGAAATTAAACTAT
The DNA here is from genome assembly GCA_030762175.1 of Metallyticus violacea. NCBI lineage: Eukaryota > Metazoa > Arthropoda > Insecta > Mantodea > Metallyticidae > Metallyticus > Metallyticus violacea. The sequence continues at coordinate 16,196,578 of CM060841.1, forward strand.
TTAAATAAATACATCTGAAGTATTTTCACAGTATTTTATACAGATTTTAATAAACGGAAAGCATATTCACTTATGTTGGAATATTGCTTACGTTTAGATCTGGGTTTTGAAAGGGTTTCATTTAGCCTGGCTTTGTGATAACGTACAGGGAAGCATTTTAAAAATGTCTGAGTAAGAAAATCGCGCAAGCTGCCGTTTTACATATCGCATATTAGGAGACTTGTAAATTTATGTTTGGGATAATAAGCCTTCAAATGCCATTAGGGCTTGCAATTACTATAAATGAGATATGGCGAACTTTCACTGTTTCCTGCGAAATATGCCTCGGCAAGCATACTGTGACCGCAACGGGTAGCCGAGGTGGTTAAGGCGCAGACTCGTGAGCGGGAGGTCTGGTGTTCGATTTCCACCAGGACTGTTCTTTCTAACTGGGTTTTTCCCCCAGGTTTTCCTCAGTCCTCATAAATGACAAATGCCGGGAGGTACTCTAAACAAAGGCCTGGTACGTTTCCTTCCTTAAAAAAAATCCTTTCCCAATATACCATCTCATATATCACCAGTGTACACAGCCTGTGATGCCTCAGTAGTAAAAACGGGCACTAAACACCATTAAAAAAAATAAAAACATACTGTGACATCAAGCTCTCGTACATTTTCTTAGTAATTATCGGTTCCTTGGATACACCTTTTTTTCTTTAATTTTGCTTGAAACATTTTAAAGACTTCCCCCCATATATCATATCAGTTGCTGAACAGAAAAAGAGAAAGAAACGATGGGCATTCAAAAACCCCAATAATGCTGATTTTTCTCACTTTTCCTTCAAATATTCGGAAAATCCAAAATTTTGTTCCAAAAACTTTTCGGACTATTATGTCGTAAAGAGGTTTCTGAAGGCTCCGGGGCATGTTACTGATGTCCAAGTGTGTGTTTGCTGTAGGAAGGTCGAGGACATTTCTCAGGCCCACCCGCACTTCTTCTCAAATTCAATGCTAAGTCTAAAACCACATGTGTCACACCAGCCGTTTAAGGACCAGATTTTTCCCAACCTTGAGCAGCAACAAACTGAGAGAAGAGAAAAAAGGAACGCCTAGAGACCAACGGAGCAGACATGCTTGCGAACTGTCATGCACCGTAGAGTTAAGTGAGGGGTATCGTATGTCGAAACCTTTCTTTTATTTTCACGCTATAGAATTTGGGGATTGTGTTTCTCCCCGCTCCCGTTTCTTTAGAGGCGTTGCTGTGGAAATGTGTCAGAGTGGACATGTGCGACCAACTTTGGAAACAATTAATGTGAGAAATGTTGAGTAAGATTATCATTACGTAGCAAGCACGACAAGCCTTTAGATCAAACGCACAACAACTTAGGCTCTATCTTTACACACTTTCTTTGTCCATCCTTATAGCAAAATGTTCTTTCCCCAGGGTGCTGAGAAATAACTACGGGCTTTAATTTTTCTCTATCCCGATGATTGAAATTTCTTATAGCTGTAGGCCGCTATGTCATACGTTAGTGAAAATCATTCAGTGTAAAATTTTCTCGTATACTGTTTTCATAAGTACAATATTTTTTACGTAAATCACAGGATGTGAACAAATAATAATAATAACAACAACAATATCCATTTCTAAAAGTCTGCTGTGTTGACTCATCGTACAGAGAAATATAAATCACCTGGCCTGATATATTATATTACAGCATTTTGTGCCGGTTTTGTGTTCAAATGTGCACCTCAATACATTTCTCCTCTCTTCTGCCATGTTTTTGGGTCTTGAGGCTTATGCTAAGCCTGTTCTGATTGGCTGATACGCCTCTCGAGTAACGAAAGCGTATGGCAGCTGGGACTTCCTATGCACCGACCCGAGATTCACATACTCCTAAATTCGTAGTAAATTACTTTATACGAACTATTAGAAAGTGAAGCTTTAGGTTCATGTTACAAGGGAGCATTTTGAACCTGTCCAACATGTTACTTACACTACACTTTCTTTATATCGTCCTTCATGTTACCAAGACATTTTTCGCAACTTCTTTAAATGCAGTTGATGCTTTTTATTGTGTTCTATTTATAGTACTGGTGAAATTGTGGACATTAAAAATTCCTTCTTTGATTTTAGCTTGCGATAATTTCGTACGTTAAGTGGTGAAAGCAAGGCATTCTTTCAGAATTCGCTAATACGTAAGTACAGAGGAGGATGAAACTGTGCGCCTTTGTTGTCGAAGAATTTTACGCAACAATGGAAGTAATCTCCTGACCGTTTCAGTTTTTCCCGACGTGTGGACATGTTTGGAACATTTTCTATTTTAATTTAATCCAAAAATAAAAACATTAGTCAGATCTAAGGGCACAGAAAACCACACATTTTTAGCAATGATAAACACCTGTGCATGAACACTTCCTTAATTTAATTCGTAGAATATTAGTTTTATATAATTAGCAAACGATTAGTAATTATTCTTTTTAAGTGTGTTTATTTCATACATTATTAAGGGAACGATCTTTTTGTATATCAGAATTGCAAACAGACTTTATTGGTTAAAATCGGTAGTAAAATGTTAAATTAGGGCACTGATGTCAGAAAAGTACCATATTAACAATGGCACAATTAAATTGTTTTAATTGATAAATGCTGTTATTAATTTAACATTATGTTACGATAATATTAAGGAAACAATTTACGTATTACTAATACAGAATCAACAATTCATCCCCATTACAGAATATATAATGATAAAGCTTCCATATTTGTAAACCACAAGTAAAACGTTTAAACTTACCTAGAATAACAAGAGAGAGTGAACTTAAAAATTATTAGGAGATGTGAATGCGCTAAAAGCTAGTATCCCACCCACCAATCCGACTTTTATAGCTGAAATCGGGCCAGAAGGAGAAAATGGAGGTGTAGTGTGCTGACATTACGGTTATACCAACAGCAATAAATGCACTATATAGCAGCGCACAGCAGGAATAAAGCGTAAAGCGGGAAAAACGGAAATTCTTAAACAATTCTTATACACTAACCTAACATTAGTTAAACTACAGTGAATACTAGAAACTGGACAACCCAGTAGCTTAATGCTTGTCGCTGCGGCCTCTCGGCTTCTTCTCGCCTCCTGTTCGATAGCAATGGCAAAATTTATATAACTGTTGCCAACTCTAAAAAATTAACGAACCGCTAAAATATTAATAGGGCCGCGCTAGTGGGAAAAATGGAAGACAATGCCGGTGTGAAATTGTGTTATATTAATAACGTACCGTCTAAGGGCTGGTGCTGAGATCACGGTCTCCAAATTGTTCACATTGTGTTCTAATAATGTTTCCACTCTGCTGTTATTTTAATTAAGTTTAAAAGTGATTCCACCGTGCGGAAGTTTGACATATATAATTACAGAAATAATAAAAAATTAATAAATTAATATTAACTACCGGATTTGATAATACTGAACTGTTCTGAAACATATGTCAATGCTAACACTTCTGAAGTATCTTAATATTTATGTTCACCCAATTAGTGAATTTGTCATATTTCTTTTGAAAAGATTTTCTCGGATTAATAGAAATTCAGTCTTTTCAGCTTGGGTTAAAACTTCTTGCTGCAAATCCATCTTCGCCAACAGCGATAACAATAGACAAACGAACTCAATAATCTCCATGATACAAAGATGTCGTAAGTATAATAAAAGAAGTCTCTGACTTAAGAGTAACTAATTAGAAATCGACATTGATATCTGTTATTTTATTAACATCCTTTTGCAATTCTGATATACAAATCTAACTTCTCCTTTGCTCGTTTGTTAAACATTTATTCGAGTATTGAAGTGTAACTTAGACTAACATCATAATATTTGTTCAGTACATTACTTTTATTGAAAGGGGCATGTGTTCAGCAACAAGTGGTGCGCTGGGTTATAGCGGAAATATCACATAATATTTTTTTAATAGTTTAATGCTCGTTTTAACGATTGTATCACAGGCGGTGGACACTGATGATACATGAGATGAAATAATATATTGGGAAAGAATTTTTTTATGGAAGGAAATGTTCCAGGGTACCTACCCGGCAGTGGCCATTTATGGAGAATGAGGAAAACCTGGAAAAAAAAAAAAAAATCTGAGTCGGGAAGGGCGGTCCTGGTGGGAATAGAACCCCAGACTTACCGTTCACGATTCTGCAATTCATAACATTCAAAGCCACACTTCAACAATGACACTAACAAGACTTAAGATTACAAACACCTAGGCTATTAGAAATAACAATAAAAAATAGGCAAATTGCAGAATGCCACAGTCTAAGGCTATTAACATACCATACGGAGCAACAAATCTCGTTAAGCATTAAAGAGATTATTTAACCAAGCATTACATTTCTATGCATGTACTGCCCATTCACGACATAATTCATTTTATTATCAAATCAGCACACAGAGAGACGAAACGTATTTCACAAACTAAATCAGCAATTGGGGAACATATGTACACCCGTTTTATTCCCCTCACAACTGTGTGTTCCGCGCGATTCTAGAAACGAACAAGCTGTACTATTCTGAATTTCAGAAAAGCCTCTTAACTTATCTGCACGAGGAAAGCTCGTTTAAGCATATGTTTTCATTTGGAAGTGAAAATATACGCTCAGTCACAGTTCTCTTTCCGAGCTCCTTACCACGAATTCCATTTTCATTCTAAGTATTATTTGGAAGGAGGATTTGAATATAATGGAGTTTCTAGGCAAGCCTTAAGCTTTCATTGATTTTACTAGTTTGGGTGTTATGAAATCTACGAATATCACCTGCGGGGTGATGGAATGCATTTACAATATTTTCTTCTGTAATAATACATTGCTGAACAATTTTATTTTCGCAACAAGTTACTTAACGCTAAATTTTATCCTTTCACACTAAGCTTTGGGAGGCATAGTCCTAGCAGCCAGGAAACACTTGAGGACATGCCTAGGATGAGTCATTTTTATCAGTTTTTTTTTCTCTCCATGTAAAATTTTACGTATGATCACCACAGTGATCGAGTGCTTCCTGCGCGGCGGGCCGGGTTTCATTCCCGATTGGGTCAGTTTTCTGAATGAAGTTTTTTATAAGGGGATTTCCCTCAGGTTTTAAGCCAAATGCCTGGATTATTAGGTCACCATAATCATCCAACATCCCATTGGCAGCTATTCTTGGGATAACGTACCTTCCAGGCATCCCAACCTCAGAAGGCGGCTACATTCTCGCCAGGCACAGCGAGCATTCCACAAGTCAAACGAAAAGGTTTTATTGAATTGAGTAAAACCTACAATTCTGTGATATGTAAATGAAAGATTGTATTATTATTATTGTTGCCGAATAAATGTTAATCTTAAATTTTAACTAAAATCGAAACATTATTAATTCATGCTCATTTATTTTGTATAAAAATCTACGGAAATCAGTTTTCTAATGTCCGTGAAAGCTGTACATTGGTTTTGGACTTTTAAATGCTATTTTATGCATGAAAATTGATAAATAACAAATTTAAGCGTTAAAAAATGCAAAGTACTAACGTTATCAAATTCTGATTGCAGATGCTGAAAGAATAAAATATATTGTACATCCCCCCTCTATTTATAAACTACTTCTTGCCGATTAAAGATATTACTCGCCTAGGCTCGCAAAAAGACATTCAAGTTCAAAAATAGTGACTGTAAAATTAGGGATTAAAAGTAAGGAGCTGTTATGAGATTAAATAATCATTATGATCCAACCTTCATCTTTATACGTAACAAAATGCTTCATTATTACCATGCTGTCAAGTATAAAACAATTTAAAAAGCTGATCCTTGGACATAATCAACTACATTCCGGGTCTAAGTGCATAAAAGTGGTTTATGCAAAATCATATTAAAGGTGTAAAATTCAAGATCATGCTTTTAATTGTTATACCAAAGAAGGAACGCGTTATTTTAAATAGTTATTCGTATTTTGTTGGATTATAGAATGCCCTATACTTTATATATTCATTTACGTAATATTACTTAGAATTTTACCGATGATTACGTTTATGGGAAAGGCAGTTAATAGACGTGAATATCAATCACGTTTACCTCAAATGCTTGTCTGAACTCAAGCAGAAGTACCATAGATGTAAATAAAACGCAGTGAAACCTGCATCTATAGATAACACACTAACTATATCCAAAAGCGTTTAAAAAGCTGACATTTTCCAGTTTTTAAAATCTTCAATGAGGCATTCATTCATGCCTAGTTTATAAACTGAACACTCGCTAATCCAAAAAACCAACATCAATCTTTCGCTCTCGTCCTGGGGATATAAGAGAACAAGATAAACTATGACTCAGCTTAGTGTCGAAAATTTCTTGAAATTCTAAATAAAACACTCTGCAAGTTTGCTGATTCCAGCACGGTAACTCCCACAATCTATATCCGGGTCTCTGAAACTTTGCACTTGACAGTTAGGGTCAGTTCATGTAATGTTGGCTATGCTGAGGTTGCAATGCTACAATTTTGGTCCTAGTAGTGTAGTGGTACCCATACTTGCCTTCTAAACCCAAGATCGCGGGCTCAAACCCGGCCAGGATCGATGGATTTTTTCGGGCGTAAAAATCCTAAGTATGGCTTCCTTCGGAAGGGAAGTAAAGCCGTGGGTCCCATGTCGTACATTTACGGCACGAAAAAGAACCTCAAGCCTGAAAGAAGAAGCCTCTGAGCAAAATTTGCCGGCCGTTTCACGCCCTGAATTGAATGGGACGCTCATGACCTGAGATGCGCCCGAACGCCCGTAAATAAACCAAATCAAATAAAGCGACGTTGCAACAGCCACTACTGTTTAACGGCTGATATTGTAAAGTTTTCAATGTCACCTCGTAAACGTATAACCAGGCACGTAATAATGAGCTACTTCGTTCCAGAAATATTCATAAACCATTATTTAAGCTGCTGCATAGAATGTAGGATAATAAAGAAAAAGCTTTCGAGAGTGAGAGATATGCCCTGTATATATTTGTCCATAATAAAGTAGGAAAAAGCTCCGCGCCGTTACAATATGTGCCATTTCTAACAGCATTCATTGTCCGTGTAGAACCTTGACGCGAAGGATTAGCACTCTGTGAATTACTCTTCAAATAGCCTCTTTGGGATATTTTCAAATTGTTACAACACAATCAATCACAATAACCCAATTCAAACTCGTGATAGAAATCAGCTGCATACACAATAAGTAAAATGACAGCTTCTACGTCCCGACTCTCTGACCGATAATGCTGCTTTGTAATTGGTTCAGAAGTTGCTACGGGTAGCATTTCACATTTACTACTGTGTATGATTACCAACTGAAAAGGTACGAGGGTAAGTCCATAAGTTTCCGGCCTAAACTTTTTCTAGGTATGATAAAGACAAAAACTATATTTCAATATAGTTAGCCTTGCAATACACTTCTCATATCTTTGAATGAACATTTCATTCCACCCCACCCCTAAATAGTCAGAGCCTTGTCTTTTAAATGGCCATAAACGGCAACCATCACTTCTTCGTTTTGAGAAGAGGAAATTGTCACTGGGAGCTAGATCTGGGCTCTAGGATGGTGTTCCATCTCCTTGAAGCCACATTTCTTCACAGCTTCCTTTGTAACAAGAGCTGTGTGCACAGGCGCGTTGTCGTGAAGAAGGCGCGCACCACCACTCAGCTTTCCTCGCCTTTTCTCTTTGATGGAAGCACGTAGTCTGTGCAGTAGGCCAGCATAGTACTCCCCGTTTACTGTGGTGTTCCTCTCCTTAAAGTGAATGAAGAGTATTCCTTCACAGTTTCAAAAGATTGTGGTCATGATCTTCTTGGTTGGCTGAGTGACCTTGGCCTTTAGAAGTAGTGCTTCGTCAGGTTTACGCCACTCGTTCCCTTGATTCTCTTTTGGAGGAGGAATCATAGTAGAGAACGATTGTTTCATCTCCTGTAACAATGGTTTGCACAACTTCTCTCTCGTTGTGACGGCAGAACTTCAAAAATGCCTGGCAACAGACGACTCGTTGCTGTTTTTGAACTGAGGAAAGAAGTCTAGTCACCCATCTTGCACTAACCTTATTCATGTATATTGAAATGTTCATGAATAATTCGAAGGACTGTTGTTTTAGAAAAGCCCAACCTTGCTGCTATTTCTGTAACTTCGAGCCGCCGGTCTTCCATAATTTCTCCTTCCACAAGAGCGAAGTTTTCAGGAGTGAGCACCTCCAAGGGCCGATCTGCACGCTCTTCGTATTCAATGCTTTCTCGACCCATTCGAAAAAGTTTTACTCCATTTTTTTACGGTAGACTATGAGGGGGATGCTTCCCTACACACCATCCAATCGCTGTTTAATTTCATTTGGAGTAACTCCTTCTTTTGTGAAGAACTTAATAATAGCTGTATACACCATTATGAATATGTCACAATCTTCTACACATAGCCTTCTTTATGCAACTATATCTAAACAAATTAACACGTCGAAGCGGAAGTTATAGCTGCAATTATTTACTTAACAAATAAGATATGACATCAGATAAGGGTTTTGTGAAAGCGTTAATCCCCGTAAACTTATGGACCTACCCTCGTATTCAATAATTAGTAAAACCTTGCTTCCTTACTGCCCTTTTATTAATTTTTAAATGGAATAAGAGGTGACAATAGGGATAGAGGGGAGCGCTAGTGTTGCGACAGCTATCGTATGTTGGCAAACTCGATTACATACTGGTAGTTGCGCGATCCTTTACTAGAAGTGGTAACAACCCGGGTGTGGTTTGTTCTCACCCAAGAAGATAATCAGATTAGTATGCCTGCAGACTGCATGGACGTTTAAAGTGAGTTTCCCGAATCTTATGCAGCTCGAATAGGTTGTTGTATATTGTAATATGTAGACCAAATATGATACAAGATTTCAAAAGAAATTTTGACATGTGTTTTTTAACATATTTTTCGTACAATCATAACAAACATTTAAATTTGAAATACATACTCACTAAAAGTAGCAGAAAGTAGTAAATTCCTTCTCAGCAGTTACGTACCTGTAATCAAACAAAGGAAACTAAATGAATGTCGGTAATAGGACAGAGGAATCTTCATTTTGTTTCTTTATATTTTGTTGTATAATTCAAAGTGATTCTCAAATGCAAGAATAAATTTTTTATTACTTTTTTCCTGGTGTCTAGATTGTCAGATAGAGAAAATATGTCAAGAATAAAAGAGCATCTGGATATTTAATTTTCCGGCGGTGAATAAACTGCTTTACAATTATTCTCCTTCACATGCTTTATACTGTAAACTTCTGTTACAGTTTTGTAACTCAGTGAGTACATAAAGAGGATACTTTCGATACTTCAGTCTTGCTCACGACTGGCCGTTTGCGTCTACGTCCCAATGGGGGTACCACGGGAGAAAGGTATAAAATAAGGAGGACACCGGGCGGTGACTGCGCGGACGCTCTTGGGGATACCCAATGTGTTTCAAGGTAGAATACCCCGAGTTGTGCGATCCCCTCATAAGGCCCGATTCTACTCCAGACGCCGAGACAGAAATGTTTCCTAAACGCAAGCCGCCATTACACCCCGCCAGCCCACCTGGCCCTGGCACTTTCGACCCTGTAACAGAATCAACGGAATGAAATGATGTAAAATGGGAGAGTGAAACGTTTGCTTAAATGAGCACGGGAAATCAAGAGAGAATTCAAAGGTCAGAATGGCAGGCCCAACGGAAATTGAACCCGGGACCTCCTGAATACTGGTCACAAGCGTTACCGCCTGTGCCACTCCGGTCGGTATTATCATTGAGTACTGCAAAGGGAAGTTTTATACAAGAAATATCTTTAATGTTCTTCCTCCCCCCCTCTCACAGATGTTAGTAAAAGAGATGCCCCGTATTGGAACTATATCTATCTTACTATTCAATTAATTAATATTTATTTATTGCCACTTTAGCTACAGAGCATATTTGAATTACATAATTAAAAGCATCAATAATGAGTTAACTACACTATTTCATAAGTTATTTAACGACGTATTTCTCCATTTATATGAAGTTATTATTTGGAATACCTTCACACTTATGACATTTTGTGTTGCTAGGCATTGGCAGTATTAAAACATACTGTAAGGAAAAATGGCACATTTGCGCCCGTACTGCGTTTGTTACATAATTGGCAACAGGTTTCTTCCTGTAGGTATGCCGTTTTCGACCCAAAGATTTGGTATGAAGGCTTTTAGAGCTGGATTTTTTGACTTGTTGCACCGTGGTTTCCGGAAACCCATTCATAGCCAAAAATTGTTCATCTTTGTGAATAATTCTGTAATTTATGGTTCAATTATTAACTTTGCTTTACATGTCTCCCTGACTTTCAAGAGTTTTCATGTGTTTTTACAAGATAGGTGAATGGTCTGGCATCTCTGAGCATTCCCGCAAAGTTTTTGAAACATAAAGATAAAACATTATTATTGTTATGTATTATTATTATTGTTGTTATGTATTATTATTATCATCACCATTGACTTAGCTATGATGGACCGCCATAATTCTGTTAGATGAGCACTCAAGAACGATTTAATGAATAAATGGAATACAAGTATGCCAATGGTGAGAAAAATATACACTCAGAGACTACGTTCTGTCAATTAATGATAGAATCTCTTGCAAGTATTTACCTATGGCGTTTGTTAAGAAAATCTTATATGCAGATTAAGGCTTTATATAAAAGGATTCCAGTTTAGCCATTTTACATTGTACCAATTATTTTTAAAGAGAAGAACACGTTTTTTTGGGCATACTATGTTTGAACCCCTTTTAAGAGCAAGAAACAAGAGATGAATATGAACAGACTATTTAACGGTATTATATGTTTACTAGAGGAAGATTCAAATGTGAATTAATTATACGAATTCATTTATAAATAATATGAGCTTTTCTACGTTTATTTATATATTGTTTTTCTTAACTAATAGCATAACATAATATCAATTTATATACGTTTATTATTTTACTGACGCTTACTATTTTATTTTATTTAAAACATATTATTAGTATTTAATTTTCCTTGATTGCTGTAAAAAATAGATTTAAAAATACAGAAAATGATGCAATTGTTTAATTTCGTAACTTGCAAAGAAAGACTTGTTATTTTCTAGGGCCTTGGCGTACCCCAGTGACTGCTGCGTCCTCTACATTTGTCTTGCGACATCATTGATAGAGGGCAGTAATGAAGGGAGAATGTGATTTGCATGTAAGCACCCCGCCGCGCTGGTCACCTACTATGTGGCTTTTAACAATACCACCATTGGCCTTCATGAATGCAACGATTTTAGGTAGGTATTTATTTGTTGACATGTTCCGATTTCCTATTACATTTCGTTTCGTTTGGATTTCGAGATTTATCGAAAGAGACTGACATTGACTTCATTGTGGGCTATTCTTTAAACTTTTATATGATTCTTTTGTTTTATAAGCATCTCGAACAAATAAAGCGTTCAAGTATGCACAAACGTTAAAATGAGAGTAGATCAGAATTAATTAATAATAGCACCAGCAAAATTTATATAACGGAATATGAAAACGTAGAGAAAAAATAATAATAATTCAGTTCTGGCTGCTTATTTTACCCATGAACAGACTTATTCAGTTTAATTTTAGTTGTGTCCTAAAGCATAAGGTTAATAAATTAATTGATATATTTATGGATTAGATTGAATATTCTTAGAAACAAGGCAGTATGCTTTCCTTAGCAGAAAGGAAACCGTTATAAATCATAGAACTGAGGTTAGGCACAGACGTTTTTCGACGCCCTCATGCGACATTAGTAGGCCATAACAAGTACGTAAGAGTGACTTAATATGTGTTTCAAGAAATAACCTAATTAAGAGCAGGTAGGGCACGTAGTCCCTCTTTCCTGAAGCGTAGCATTTGAATTACAAAAGATCGTCGTCAATATCAAACTACTGATCTACTAGATATGTAACTCCTTAGATTGGTATTCTCAATATTCTATTCATTTTGCTTTCATAAGTTCTGCTTTATTACAGTCAAGTGCTCGGGACCAAGGCTACTTTGATTTGTTAAAACGTTGCTTTATAGGGTGGGTTTGCACGTGTCAAAATGCTGCATAACTGCATTAAAAACAATATTTGTGTTCACATGACACTTAAAGAAGACACTTCCAACATTTTCATTAATAGGTTGCTCACATTTAATTTCCATCGTTAAAATTTATTTTGGCAAACATATTGCATAGCGGCAGGAAGAATGTCTGTCTTATGATGAATAAAAGAGTTGGGATTCCTAGTCCTTTTGCCTCGAGATTAGCAGTGGGTTGGTGCAACGTGGTACACGTGCTAGTACATTTCCATTAATGTAACAAAACAAATTTTGCACAATTACGCATGATGAGGCACATATAATGTAAATATCGGGGGTGCAAAACATGTATGCACACTTTCACAATAAATATCTATTTAATATATTTCAAAGTTGAACCGAAAAACAACAGTAATGTGTAGTATGATGTTCTGTAAACAGATGTGACTCACATACATTATGATAACGTTGCTACGTGACAGGTAAATCAGCAATGATCAAATGGAGCCAATATTATCGTATGATGTTCTGTAAACAGATGTGACACACGTTACGTTATGCTAGCGTTGCTACAACAAAATGGAGGTAAGATTATCGTTTGAATAGCGGAAAGCAATTTTGAAGTGATATTGGAAAACCAAGAATGTTATTGAAGTTCAAAGGCAACACGTGTGGAGACGTGTGAAGACGTGAGTATAGAACAGAACCGCCAACGCGAGTAACAATTGCAGCATTTAAGACAAATTTGACACTCATGGTACCGTATACGATGTTCACAAGGGCAGATCTGCGAGACCTCGCACAGCATCAAGCCCCGCGAACTGGATACAAGACATTGTCCAAGACACTGGAAGGACGAAGAGATCCGATTGAGTTTCCACCGCGTTCTCCGGATCTAACTCCGTTGTACTTCTACCTATGTAGTATTCTTACGGATGTTGTATACCGTAGAAAACCAGCTATACTGACAGCACTTCGGGAAGAAATTGAAAAGGCATGTGCTGCAATCGCTGAGGACACTTTCGCAAACGTTGTTCAATCAGTAGTTCAACGTACTCAGAAGTGTATCGACGCCGATGGAGGGCATTTTGAGCAACTGTTGTAACTGTAAAAGTGTAAGACGATTAGTGGTCATCATTTTCTGTTTGTGTGAAAACAGTTTAGTTATGTTACCGCAATTTTTATCTTTGTTTGAAGTGTGTATACATTTTGGCGTCCTCTGTATATTAATATCAGGTTACATGGTGCTGCACACCAAGTGCAAAAGTTTGGCAAAGTAATTAAAACAAAACATGTAACATTTATAACGTCAATAATTTTACAAACTAATAATCCTTTCCCAATATATAATTTCATCTCATGTATCATCAATGTCCACCGCCTGTGGTGCCTCAGTAATCGTTAAACACTATTAAAAAAAACGCTAGTTGTTCGTCTGCTGTTTAAGACACACTGACTGATTTTTTCTTTGGTTACTCCATTTCACTGCACTAGTTGCTTCTCCAGAGATTTCCATTTTTCTCTTCCTCTTGCTACTCTTGACCTGCATGTTCCTTGAAGAGGGCTGTTCATCTTCTTCTGGGTTTGCCTCGTGTCCTTTTTCATATCCGGAGTCCCACATGGAGATCTTGTAGGTCCACCTGTTGTGCTGCATTCTTCCGACGTGATCGCCCCATTTCCAGTTGCTTCTGGTAGTAAAGTGTCTGTTGTCTCAGATAACTATTTATTAATACTAAATATTTTGTCCTTCAAAGTTATTCCCAAAATTTTGCGTTGAATTTTTCTTTGGCATATTTGAATTTTGTTCTTTAGTTTTTCTGTTATTGACCATGTCTGGCACCGATATAGTAATACAGGTTATACACCGGTTTCGAGCGTCTGGAATCTGAATTTCTTAGTTAGTGTTTGGTCTAACAATATAAACTTAGGACCCAAAATGCTCTCCAAGCTAATGAGGTCCTTCATTGTATTTCTTTTTCTATTTTATCATGGAAGGAAGTCTGTTGTTCAGCTATGTATATTCACTGACATATGTGAGGACTGTTCCATCTGTTTTATTGGGGTTTCAAGTCAGGGTGTCTTCAGTTTGTTTAGTGACAGCCCTGCATTTTTGCTATGCTCACATAATTGTTCCAGCATAGTTTGTGGTGCTTTTGGTGTTTTGGCGAATAAGACCACATTGTCGGCTTATCTTAGATTTGTTATTCGACTGCCGTTTATGTTGATTCCGAAAAATTCGGAAATTCGGAGGTTAGGTACCTAAACGCAAATAGACCCATGTGCAGATAGATTTATGTCATGTATTTGGCCAACAATTATTGAAATAAATACACTTATTAATATACTACTAATTAAAAATTAGCCTTATTAGGGTCTACGTTTTAAATCCATAATTTGTATTGGTAATGAGGGGAGGTGGATTGAGACAAATACATTTAAAATGTTGGAGACTGCCAACAAGTGCATATAGAGAAATGGGTGTCTATTTTCGCGATACAAATGTATGTACGATGGAATAACACATGCGACTCGCCATTCGATCCCTCTCTTCCTGCCAAAACGCTTCCCACGGGTCATGTGGTTCTCTTCTGAAATGATAGGGAAGCCCGCGCGCTACTGGTGTGGTTAGCGGGCCATCCGTGGCGAAGCGTCAATACCCATATCGGCTCCCTACTTTTTTATGATTCATCTTTGCTGCTACACTATGAAAGCGTATTCCGACTTGTACTGCTGAGCGGTTAGCAAGAATATAACGCTTATTAAATATATTTTGTAAACATGTAAATAATGACATTGAGTATTAGGGAAAGTTAGTGCTCAGTATTAATTTTTTTTTATTTTGAAATTTGCCTATATGATATGGAAAACGTATATGCATGTAGTCAGAGGTGTTCCTATTGGCATTTTTTGCTTAGTAAGCGATTTCCTTTTTGGGTTTCAAGGAAAACTTTCCGTAATAATTTCACTTCAATACATCAAATTCCCTGACTTAGTGTTCTGTATAGAAAATATAATATAGAATAAAATACTGATTAACCCTTTTGAGCGTTAATGCTCAGTTCCACAGTCTTTTACAAAGACAAACCAGAAAAATGATATTAGTAATGCAACGCATTCTAAAAAACACTGTTTGAAACCGTTGAATACACCAGGCGATAGGAGCCTCGAGAAGCGAGAAAATATGCTGCACTGCTGTTCTAATACGTTTATTAAATGATATACCATTGCATAATGTAGTTTATTATTTATAAAGAATTTGAAATTAAGATAAAATATGCAAATAAACAAACGAAAGATTTTAGACAGATAAATGTCTTACATGAACAAAGTAGAACATTCTGATGGAATGTAGCGAAAGGGTACTGTAAAAGAAAAATATCAGCATCTCTCCGAATTGACAAGTTCACTTTGAGAACACCGCTAAAGGCTGTAAGTAAAAATTCAATTGAACTAAATATACGAACGTAGGAGGGTAGTAGGTTCATAAGATTCGGCTAACCATTTTCTAGGTAAGTTAAAGACAACAAATATATTTCACTTTTCAGTATAGTTATCCTTTATTACAATATACTTCTCACCTCTTTGTATTAACATTTCGATCCCCCCATAAAATATTCTGAAGCCTTGTCTGCAAAATGGGCATAAATAACATTCATCACTTCTTCGTTGAACTTAAATTTCCTTCCTCGAAGTTCTTCCTTCTTCTTGAGTTTTGAGAAGAGGAAATAAGTCTCTGGTAGCTAGATCTGAGCTGTAGGGTGGATGGTCGATCTCCTTGAAGCCGCATTTCTTCACAGCTTCCTTTGCAACAAGAGCTGTGTGCACAGGCAGGCACGTTGTCATGAAGAAGGCGCACACTACCATTCAGCTTTCCTCGCCTTTTCTCTTTGATGGAAGCACGTAGTCTGTTGGGTAGGCCAACATAGTACTCCCCATTTACTATGGTGTTCCTCTCCTTGAAGTCAATGAAGAGTTTTCCTTCACAGTCCCAAAAGCTTGTGGCCATGATCTTCTTGGTTGACTGAGTGACCTTGACCTTTAGAGGCGGTGCTTCGCCAGGTTAAACTATTTCATTGATTATCTTTTGGACAAGGGATCATAGTAGAGGATCATAATTTCATCTCATGTAACAATAGTTTGCACAACTTTTCTCGTTGCCACAGCAGAGCTCCAAAAATCCCTTACAACAGACTTGTTGCTGCTTTTGGACTGAGGAAATAAGTATTAGCACCCATTTTGCACTAACCTTATTCATGTTCATGAATAATTCGAAGGACTGTTGTTCTAGAAAGGCCCAACCTTGCTGCTATTTCTGTAACTTTGAGTCGCCGGTCTTCCATAATTTCTCCTTCCACAAAAGCGATGTTTTCAGGAGTAAGCACCGCTATGGGCCGACCTGCACGCTCTTCGTCTTCAGTGTTTTCTCGATTCATTCGAAAAAGTTTGGCCCATTCTTTTTCGGTAAAATATGAGGGGAATGCTTCCCCATATACACCGTCCAATAGCTGTTTAATTTCATCTGGAGTAAGTCCTTCTTTTGTGAAGAAATGAATAACAACTCGATACTCCATTTTGAACATATCACAATCTTCTACACATAGCCTTCTTTTTATAACAATATCTGAACAACTGAACACAATGGAGCGCAAGTTATAGCTGCAATTATTTACTTAACAGATAAGGTATTACACCAGAAAAGGGTTTTGTGAAGGCGATACTCCTTATTGGCGAGACCAGAAACTTATGGACGTATTCTTGTACGTTCTGTGCGTATCCTCTCAAAGCGTAAAAGTAAGGTGTTTACATTACTGTAAAGTACACATTCATTTTCATTCAGGGCACTATCCCCACTTCACTCGGCTTAAAAAAGACAATATTTAATATGCAGGAGGAAAAAACAATCTCTTCTTATGTCCTACTTGGAAACGGAATGATGGGATTCAATAAAGCTTTCGACATGGAGAAGAATGTGATTTCAACAGTTCCAAATAACAAACCGAAACTTATTTCACCTACAGGAAAACCGCATATGGCTAAAATTGTATATGTGGTGAAAGGTCTATTTTGCTGTTTGCCAGCTTCGGGATTTACATTGCTGTTATCTTCCAGTAACCATATAGTTGCAGGAATTATGTTCCAACGAGACCTTCATTTGCCCGGGATGAACATTGGTTAGGCGCGATAATTACTATGAGGAGGCTTGTTCATCATATGAGGACAATGAAGTGCTACTACACTGCGATTATTTGAGTTAAGGGCCGCATGAGCCTGGCTGCTTATTAGGAAGCACAGCCAATGCAATCGGGGGAAAAAAAATGAAACAGAATCCCTGCGCAGAGAGTTAGTTTTATTTTGGCATTTACATTTTTGTAGAACGTATAAAATTATACTATATTTAAAACCGATAATGATAAGCATTAACCTGTGTTTCGTACAAAAGATGTTGAAAATTATGCCCCTCAGTAGCAATACATTACCGGTACTTGCTTAGGTAATTCCTGTGTTCATCTAACTTTTCTTCAGTAAGAACATGGCGGTGTCTTGTCATTGGGAGATCCTGTCTATCTAATTTTTAACAAGTTGGCAAACAGATTCTCTACCTGGAACACGATTGCCAGGTCAGTTCTTTGCAAATTACCTTACCACTTCTTTGCAAGGCGATGTATCACACATAAAACCCTTTCTTTGAGACATTATTTATGTAGAGGCATGACTAACGAAGAACAATTAGCACCGAGTACTCGCGAACGCACAACCACTCTCTGACAAAGCCTCCCTCTACTAACTACCATTTATTGCACAGCTTCAGAAAACAGAACCTTTGAAAGTAAACCATAGTTTACTATATGCTTGTTAAGCTTGATAAATTATTTTTTACTGCAGTCAGGAAATTGCGATTCTGTCACTACGATTATTAAATGTTTATATTTGCCAAGACACCATTGGCTACCGCAAAACCTCTGCTTTTGCTTTTGCTTTTTGCTTTTGTACAGCACAGGATCCACATCGAACTATTAATATTTCTAGATGGGATATAGCAAAGCAATATTTATTAAACGACATAAACAAAAGGCTCTATCTGATAGTAGCACTAGCTTACAAGCGAATTGGAGTGATTTTTCTCCAGCGAAACTTAAAAGGCGTGTATTTTTATTGGATTTTGTGCCATTGCTGCAAGTTAATTCATCTTTCCGTTACTTTCTAGTTCATTGGTGCTGTCACGTGGTCATGGTCGAGGCATATTTCAAGTATGTGCCGATTGGTTAACCCATGTCTTATATTGAATGGACCATGAGCTACTAAGTTTATTCCATGACAAGTGTGCGGATTCTCTTCTGAGCTTTCATAACGACTACACGTAGCTTAAAAGTTCCGGGATGGGGTTCATTTCGACTTTTCACTATAAATTGCTAAGAGCTTGGTTGCCTAGCATGATGCACACTTTGTATTAATTATGTTAGGTTTATTTTAAGAGAAATATAATGGCGTAATTTTAAAATATAAAGTAGTAAACAGGTTTTCTCTCGAGGAACTTTGCTACTTGACTGTATTGTATTTACTAGGCGTTAATTTTTCAAGAAATGTGTTTCAGATAACTGTTTGAAATTTTGGCAAGTTGTCTTCCTTCTTGGTAACTTTATTGTATGTAAAATTTTGCCAATAAAATGCGTATGTAAATTTTACCAGCCCAATTTGCCATGTTTCTTTGTGCCCCATTTCATAAAACTGTTTAGTTTAAAGCACCTCACATTTCAGAAATGCTTACAAGCTCAATTAAAAGTCAATCACTATTTAATTATTCTATGTTTTATGACATTTATTATGTATAGTTTTAGGAATTAATTTAGGCGCAGTTTACACACTTAGCATGTTTCAAGTTGGCTCCTTTAATAAAGTAATTGTTTATATTAAGAGGGAGTGAAATTATTTTTTTATTTTTCTTAAATGTAATTAAATGCTTTCTCCTGTTTTAACGAGCCACAGATCCTCAGGGACCCTAATACTATAATAGCACGCCGTCTACATGTAGCTTAAATAATTACTTTGCAGATAAAGTCTGGTGGCATATAACACAGTGCCAACTAGTGCACGGTGTTTCAAATTATACCCCAACAAAATCATTATGCATAACAAAAGTAGGGTGCAGATTGGTTATTAAAGTAATAATTAAAATACACTTGCCTCGTGCGTCGGTTTGCAAGTGCGAAGGCGTTGCAGAAAGTGGTTGCTACGGCGTGGTCAGTAAATTAAAATAACAAGTTACCATGTCACAGAGCGGCAGTTTAAATACTAAACTATAAAAGTTATACAGAGTGGATTATGTGGTAAGATTAACCATTTCATGTGCGTATACAAATGTGCAGCGGATGTATTGTGCCCGAGTTATCTGTTCATCTACTGACATTAACTTGACAGTTCTTAAAATGATATATCTTCTTTGTGTATTTTTGTGCGCTGAAATAAAAAATTGTGTTAAAATGTGCCATCTCTTAGATATTTTAAACATATCAACGTACATTAAGTAGTGTACATAATACTATAAAGTTGGGCATGCCATTTGATCAACAGGCTCGATATACCAACTTCCCATGCTTCCTCTGTTTTTTTTTTTTTTTTTTTGAGTAGTGTTTAACGCCCGTTTTCACTACTGAGGCACCACAGGCGGTGGACACTGGTGATATATGAGATGAAATGATAAATTGGGAAAGGATATTTTTTTTTTTAAGGAAGGAAGCGTTCCAGGCCTAAGTTTAGGTACCTCCCCGGCATTTGCCAGTTATGAAGACTGAGGAAAACCTGGAAAAAACCCAGTAGGGAGGACGGTCCTGGCGGGATTCGAACCGCAGACCTCCCGCTCACGAGTCCGTGCCTTAACGACCTCGGCCACCCGTGGCGGTGCTTCCTCTGTGAATGGTACAGCAGAGCATGAAGTCTACACTGGGAAAGAAAGCACTGAGCACTAAGTGCGTCTCTTAAACCAGAGAAAGAACATTTTACACTCAAGTTTTGTTTACACAAATACAATACTTCTGCCACCTCTTAATATCAAACTGGGCATCGTGAAACAATTTATTAAAACTTTGCCCAAATAAATGGAAATTGCTTCAAATATCTGTGCAAAAACGTGCACTCAAATGCACATTTGTAAGCCTGGATATAAGGAAACTGGTGATATATGAACAATATACACATGGACCTTTTGGTGCAGCGAGAGCAGAACAAGGACAGCGTTTCCATCAGGACATTAAGAAAATACAAAAAAAAAAAAAAAATAACAAGATAGATGAAATGTCAACATGATTTACGATTTCTGCTGGATACTACGACGAAAATTCCCGAAACTTCATACAATAAAAGGAACAAAATACATAGCTTCATTGACAAGAGGTAAAGGAAATAGAAGGCTTTACAACTAGTACAATTCATTTTTACTTGGAATTTGTTACTACTTAATTGTTTTGTAAAAACATCCCTAATTTTTTGGACAAAATATTTTATCTTATTGCATTTCACAAAATAATAATAATAATAATAATAATAATAATAATAATAATAATAATAATGATATCACAAAAACTTATTCTCATATGGCGAAAAGTGACAATGTACATTGTGGGTAAGTAATATGTGATAGAGGAAAATAGAAATCAGTTTCGGTTCAGCACTCCAAATGCTATAAATTCACTATACATTTCCAAAAAAAGTTTTTACGAACCTCAATTTTGCATACCTGTGCTATCACTCTCTATATTCATCTAAACTGTACAGAAGCTTTCAATGAAGAATGCAATCTTCTATTATTTTTAAGGATGTTTTACTTCTATTTCAAACAAATAGAATTGTTTGTAAATTCTTTGGCTATACACTGCTATTTTTCAAAATATATGGCTTTGCGCCACCTGGATGCCACGGCGGTACCATTCTGCAGGTGTTCTCTAAGTTATCTTCCCATACTGCGGTTATGACTTTCTCAGATCTCCCTTGGATAGCATCTTTAACCGACCTTAAAAACGGAAACCAGAATCCAAGATCCGGCTGTAGGTCTTCTCAGGTGCGTAGACTCCTGTTGTGGGGACGAAGGTGCTTCTACCGCTGAACCGTTATAACACTGTCATTCACGGATCGTCCAGATTAAGAATGACTGCAGTGTAAGGCCACTCTTCTGCTGATGATGACAGTATTTCGTCCAATAACTCCAATACTTTTTATTTTCTGTCCATACACATTTTTAAACGTCTTTGAATATTGGTGTTGGTCTCATTTCCCGCCAAAAGAAATTGAATTTCTGCTCCTTGCTTATAATGCACATTACTTACAGATTTCATTTTGAACAATAATTGCACCACTGCACTTGGCGTTACAAGCAGGGCTGAAGGCACTAGGTGTATCCTACTGCTAGTGGAATGACAGAATCTCCGAGCGGATGGCCAATCCCCAGCGACGGCAGAGTTCACTACATGCACTTGTGTCTCATGTTGAATGTTTTTTTTTATTTGTTAAAAATAATGTAACCTGTGTATTTCCCTGTGAAAAATGAATTATTAGTACGCGGGTAAAATATTAGTCTTGACGGGCTACTTTTCGTAAATATAAATTGATAGGGGCGGGTAAATATTGTAATGAGGACATTGTTAGGCGGGTGAAATATTATAACAGTGGAAAATGTACTCTGATTCCAATTCGCTACTAACTCATATATACATACACACTAACCCTAACGCTAACCTCGGATAAATCCTAGAAACCGTGGACCCAGTGGTTTGCTGCGGCTCGCTACGGCCTGACGGCCTACACTCGCCGTCTTTTCGTAAATATAAATTGATAGGGGCAAATAAATCACTGTAATACTGGCAAATCTCCTTTGATTTCAGTAGAAAAAAAATTGGTCAACATCAACTCATAGGTCATTCTGGGCGTGATACTATGTTATCGAGTAAATCATTGTAATTGTGCAAAATCTACTTAACCAGCAGGAAAAAAATAGCATCGGGATGGTTGGATTAGAAACCACTATCATCACAACTATACCATGACGCCCTAACCTCCTGATTTATCGTGCCACTGCTTGTGAACCCTTGTCTATCACTAACTGTGCCGTCACTACCTTCGGCTCTCTCCGCTGTCATACGGAGATTCCATGATTCCACTGCAGCAGAAGATTTCTAGTGCTTTCAGCCCTACTTGTCACGACAAATCATTTTTGCCAACTAGTGGAAGAAAATAAAACGATAGCGTGCAATGGTTAAAAGATCGAGGTGCGATCCAAAACTTCTGGGCTAGATATACATGTTTTAGAAATGTAAACACTCATTTCCTTTCAAGCCACGCCATTCATTTGCTTGGAGAAGTTCATTTAAGTAGTGCATACCGTGGTGCTCAAAAGTAGAATACAAAGCAGCGATTAAAGAAGGACTTTTTCGAAGCAACAATGTCTTGATGGTGTGTATGGAGAAGCTTCCACTTCATATTCCACAGGAAGGAGTAATCAAAATTATTTCGTTTTGGCAGAAGGGGCCTTGAAGTTGATCTATGTGTATGTAGGCTGGCGGATGTGTTGACACGTCTCTGCCGAGGAGGAACTTTTGAGTGAGACAAAAAGAAATAGCTGTAAGGTTGGGGCTTTCTAAATCAGATGTACTGTCATCAACATTGGCATGTGCATAACGTCAGAGCAAGAAAGGTACCCAAGTTTTCTTTCAGCAGTTCAAATGCGCTTGGAATGTTGTTAGAAGTTTTCCAACCTCGTACTACAAATAAAACGTATTTTTCTGAGAAAAAATATTGCTTTATATATTGAACGTTATACTTGAAGGCATTATTAGCTAGGGATAGCATTTATTAAATTGGGACTCAATTTTGTATTTATAAAAATTATTAAGGTTATAATTAGGTAACAAATGCCATAAATCACCCCACAGTTGTATCTGCCTCCTGTAAGATAGAGTTTAAAAGCATGCATTGTCATCTAGCAGAAAACTAAGTTGTTAAGGAGCTATTTAACGTGCCGTAAATCTCGAGCCGAGAGCATTAAACCAAATCGACGTTGTTATTTTAGACATCTCTACACCTTAAATATGTAACTGCTATTAAATAATTGCACTCCCCTTTGTTCCGCCCAATACTGCTTATGTCAGTTAAAAGGTTTAACATAGCCGAAAGTTGTTGGTGTAGTTTACAAAGTCATAGCAGCATTCAAGGCTAGAACCAAGCACAAAACAAGAACGCTGGCTTGTGTTATTAGCTCACTTCTTAATTTAAATATCTTAATTTTAAAACTGACGCTAAGCTGATTATGAATGCGCTGAAATTTTAATTAAATAAGTTTCCTTTGCCTGTGTCATATGACAGTTAAATGCAGGAGAAGAATGAGATGAATATAAAAAAGGATTTTTATAACAAGGATCGATATGGTTGAAAGTAAAAACTTGACGCGTTATTTACATCTCGCTTGCTTCCAAAAACCGCAGTGACTGCGACGGAGGAACGTTTCTTTCTTTACAATGAAGCACTCTTAAGTACGATTATGTTCCACGTTTTGTTCAGTCAATGGCAGACGAAAGCGCCATTTCATACGGTGCCTTCGCGAAAACACTTTCGACACTTCGTTCATTGTACCTCTAATCCGTCCCCATTCAGAAAGTCTTTCCAGGGCTTCAACACGTCAATATTTACTGAAATACGCTGCATCTTTTCAAGGCATTCTCATCCCCAATCCGTTCGCTTTCCTACTCTTTTACCTGATAAATATTTCCCGCCTTCCACCTTCGCACTCGCTGAAGCACACGATGATGCATTCAACGAAAATACGCTTTCTCAGCAGCAAGTAAAGAATACAGTGCAACCCTTCTCTTTTCAGAGTTAACGCTATTCATCTCGCTCAAGCACAGCTCTGATGGAAAACTGTAGGACAAACTCGGCTAATTTTCCAGTATCAAGAACCAAACGACATTTTAAAAATATTATGTAGGTACCTAAAGTGCCAGTTCTCCATAAAAATGCAGACTGCAACATTTCTGTTAACAAACAACACTAAGGCATTTATTTGATATACTATCAAACATGAAAGGTATGTTGGTGCCCCCATTTCCATGTGCTCATTGCCTTTTTCTTTGCGTGCTGCTGCAAGAAGAGTCGTGATATCATTGCAGTCAGTGCCTTTGCATAACACAATGAGGCACATATTCCTTTTTGTTTTACACCTGAAACAGTCTAAGTATTGCGACAATGTGTATCTTTTTTTTTTTTTAAGTAGTGCTGGAGTGGGCACTGGTGATACATGAAATGATATGTTGGGAAAGGAATTTCATTTGAGAAAGAAGCATTCCTAGGGTTCCTATCAGACTTTCGCATTAATGAGGAATGAGAAAAACCTCAGGCATGGAGTACGGTCCTGATGGGAATATAACCCAGATCTACCGCTCACGAGATGGAATGAAATGAAGGAATGCTACAGCATTATGATTTCCTGACGTGGTAAGCATGTCTGCCTGCAAATTCGAAGGCATAATAAACAAAAAGATAAAGGTTGCCTGCTTTGTCCCTTAAGAGCAAAAATCTCCTAACAAGTAGGGAAAGCTCGCTTTTTCCTAACGTGGTTAGCTATTCCTCGTTAGTTGTTCGTATGCTGTTTAACACACCCTTTGGTTACTTCATTTCTCACTGTACTGGTTGCTTCTCGAGAGATTTCCATTTTTCTCTTCCTCTTGCTACTTTTGACCTGCATGTTCCTTGAAGAGGTCTGCTCATCTTCTTCTGGGTCTGCCATGTGTCCTTTTTCCTATCCGGGGGTCTCACATAGAGACCTTGTAGGTCCATCTATTGTCCTGCATTCTTGCGACGTAACCGCTCTATTGCCATTTTTTACTGGTAGCTTTTTGAGCGATGTCTGTTGTCTGAGATAACTGATTTATTAATGCTATAGGATCTGGTTCAAATCCCGTTAAGTTACTTGCCTGGGTGAGGTTTTTGCCGGAAAATTTTTCTTACCATGAAAAGGCGAATGCCAGGTAACTTTAAGCATTGTGGGCTCCGGGCTAATTTTTGCTCTCATTTGATCAAACATTCATTCATTATCTCTTTAGATTATCTTGTTATTAGAGTAGAGAGCTGCTAGAATGAAATTAGGTTATCGGGATATCTCCGGAAATGTCCATCACCAATGCCACTCAAGAGAGAACCGCAGTCTACAGCCGTGGCTGTAGTGAGTTGAGCCCTTCGAACTACCGTAATGGAGAAGACAATACCCTTTTAAACCAGCACGCATCTAAAGCTGTGGAACAATTCCTTGTATTATTTTAATGCTGCAATACGTCTAAATGTAGAAGAAAAATACTTAAAAACTACACAAAGCTGTATTTAATGAAGCAAAAAGTATATACGTAACAAAATATGCTGAACAGCACTGAGTAGTTATGCAGTACATCTGAGCACAAATAAACAGGATTATTGCTTTTTGCCAGCATTATTACTCTTTATTTATTTAATTTTTATATGCTATGCAGGAATTCACTGACATACTTTTTACTAACTTACCGAATAATTTTGTAACGCCTCCCCTTTTGGCGATCAATCACGACTTCAACACTCTAATTTTTCTTAAAGATAGGGAATTAATGGCCTGGAGCAAAGCACTAAAAAACTGAAATTTCTTCAAATGAAGACATGTTTTATGTCGTTAGCAAAATTTGAATTATGTCAACCTCTGCTATGTCAATGGTTCTCAGTCTTTTCAAATCCGAGACCCCATCTTGCAGATTTTAAACATAAAAATTAAATTAGTACACTCTAATCATTGATGAAAAGGTAAATTCTGTATTCATGACGTACACAGTATAAAAAAACATTCCTGTCAAAAAATGTTTTATATTCACCGAACAAATAAGCTCAAGTGCCGTTCACTATAGTCATAATTAGAGCGTGCATCAAGTCTACCGCACTTGAACTACAGAGGAAAATGGAGCGATGAACAACTTGAATGTTCCATCCTAAAGTTCAGCTTATTTACGCCTTAATGCTATCCCCAAGAGTAGTTATATCTGAGTTTCAAAAATGTAATTTTAATTTCAGAACCACATCTTATATTTTGACATACTCTGATCAGAGATAGATATTTTTCTGGAATGCCTTGATTTTACCATAAACTTCGAATATAATGATTGTTGGGCCTTGATTGGACAAATTGAGTTCATTTACTTTAGAAAACATGTCTTCCATATAAGCCATAATGACCAATCAAGTTATGTAAAAACAAAGTCATAAACTCATTCTTACAGTTACAATAATTAAAAAATAGTCAAACTTGTTGTCTAAGCTAGACAAGAATCTTACAAGGACATTACCCCTCGAACGCCAGTGCACTTCTGTATAAAGCACGAGGTGCTTTTATTTCACTATCACTTTCGTCGCAGAGCACAGAAAAAAGTCTCGCATTTAATGGGGCGAGCTTTTAAGGAGTATATCGCAAGTAATATCACGAGAAGGTCTGAGATTGCCGATAAATTCAGGAAAGTAGTGGAAAGCTCATACCCTCAAGTGATATTTATTAGAAATATTTCACGAACAAAATAAGAATTTAAATATAATTCCCGTAAACTTTTACAAAATTGTAATAATTGTATATTTGTACTTAACCTTTTCAAGCAATCTTGCGACAGAAGAATGTCGACTGTCAGTAATGCCAATATAGAAGAGCAAAATACGGGTTTAGGGCTATTTCACGAATAGAATAAGAATAAAAGTGTTATATATATTTGAAATTCACACACAAAATATCAACACTTGTATAAAATATTATACTTATGAATATCCGTGAGATTGAAATGGACAAAAGTCGCCTATTACAATCGCTATCGTTCGATTTTCTAATACTAACTGAGAAACAAAATAGCATACAGTGACTATTTTTATTTGTATTCTGTGATTTGGAATTCTTAATGATAAGCCAAAATTTGCACATTTGACGCATCACCAAAACGCTTTGAAGAACCCTCTGTTTTGCGTCATGATTGTCAATTGTCCATGCTTTTGTTGCTATCAATAGCTCCCCACCGTCTCTAGAAAAAGTGGTCAGTTCAAGAATTATATAGTGGAGATATAGGGTTGATTACATTTACCACAAGACAAAATGCATGTCGGCTGATAAAACGGATTTAATAATTTTTTTCGATAATTTTACTGCGTAATCCGGCTGTGATTGGTCAAAATTCAAAATTTTGTTTCGTTTCATTGGTCCATTTTAAAATGATGTCACATGAGTGAAATAGTCATTTTAACTGTGGTGTTAATGTTTTCATAACACTCGGTATGATCTTAGCAATCAATATTTCCCTGTGAATAAAGCAGCGTACTCAAATCACATCTGGTGCCACATTGCGAACACATCGCTCGACAACCATGTTGTGCTTAATCACGTACAAATTAAGAATTTGGGAAATACATTCTGCCGTTGTATACATGGATAAGTTAGCTGTAATTCATACCTAATGAAACAAATGAGATCAGATGTATTAATGATGTCCGTTGATTCATCAATTTGTAATGCAAAGATATCTACCGTCATTTGTTCTCATGATCAATTGATTTTCTCCGCCACAAGCATTTCATTGATATGATGATGCACTGTATTGTTAGATTTGGAAATTACATTTAACTTCTTGGCTTCTTTTTCACCGAACATAACTTTTAACAATGTTTTCTCAACCGCAGGAAAGGATTATTTCTTCACCCCATGATGTTTTCCTGCTTTAACAACACGCTTTTGAATTCATACCCTGCTTTAGATACAACAGACTTTTTCCATTTAAATCGCATTAATGTGCGTGCGAAACAATATTTTCGCTTTTGGTTTTAGCATCTGGATATTTTGTTTTTAAGTGCCTTCGTAATGTATTTGGTTTCATTGAAGCATAAGAGAGAACTTCGTAACATATTACACACTGGCTTGGGTTCGTGTTTAGCCCGACCCCAAATTGTTCGCATCATATTTACGCTGATATTGCTTCCGTTCCGTATTTCTTTCTAATGTTGCCGATTTAAGCCCTGCGTCGTTCAAGTATTAAGACTTAAATACACTTAATCTTGAACGAAGGTGGCTGAAGACTTGAGTATGAATAATGGTGAAATGTGTATATTGTTATCGGCTGATATTATTGAAGGTCGGAAAGAGACTGGACCCGAAGAAATTACTTTGACATCTGTTCTGGCGACAATAACGCTATTCACAAATTTAATTGTTGGCAGAACCTACGACTTCCTTGTCAGCTCTTTGCAGTAGCCGCAAGACGTGCCAAATTTCAGTCATCAAAGCGGCCCTATAATAATTCAGTTTTGTTAAGTTGCAAAAACGGCAAATAATTTTAAACTAGTTCTTAACAAAATTATTTTTAAATTTAGGCATTAGTACTGAATTTGAATTGGTTGATTACCAGCTATAAATACAGTAAGAAATAATTATAATATTTATTGTTGCTGTTTTAAATGCACTATTGCGTTCCCACCAGACAAGAACAATCGATTTTGTCCGTGAATGCTGTATTAATTATTGAATCAAGGCTATTCAAATAATTATAACATTTATTGTTGTTGTTTTAAATTCATTATTTAAAATGCATTTATATAGCTTAAGTAATGTTAAGTTATAAACGATATTAATTTTGCTGGTTAATCAGACATTGATTTTGGTTGATGGTACGCGTTTTTCTTTCTGTCATTTCGAAAACAGTTAACCGCCACGGGAGGCCGAGGTCACCAGACAAGGACTAAGTGAGCCGAATATGTCCATGAATGCTGTGTTCATTATTGAATGAAGACTATTCTTGTGTTATATTTGAAATTTTGGGTAATAATACTGAAATGAAAATACAGACACAGAAATAGATTTATAATGCATTTGAATTGCAATCTTTTTGTGTGTGTGTGTGTGTGTGTGTGTGTGTGTGTGTTTGTGGAGCCTTTGGCATAACGGGGAACTTCGTTACTCACCGAACCATCCCTCAGGACCCACCAGTGGTTCGGGACTCATAGTTTGAGAAACACTGGGACTAGGGTGACATGGACCAGTTGACGGAATAAGTGGCAAAGGAAATATGCTTTGTCCTTGAAACACTCAACTTCCGTTGTTCTGGGCTGCATCGCAAATTTTTTCACCAGTAAAATGTTGCGTGCTGCCCATTTAAAACATCACTAATCAAAAGTAACTTAAACAATTAAAGTTATTATAATTGCAATATTTCAAGGTAACAGATGTAATATTAAGACATGGAAATCAAGGAAGCTGCATGTTTTATTTTAATATACTGCTGCCATGGTATCATCGTGAACCACCGGAAAGCTAAAAGATGCCTCAATAGTAATACGGATAATTGCACGCGAGCGCCTTCAGCCAATATACGACCTCGTTGATACCTTAGTCACCAATTAGAATGGAACTTAATCCTGGTACTGAAAAACTATAACTGAGTTTTTTTTTCTACGTTAATTTTTTTAATTCCTGTAATCTGTGCTGTTATTTTAACTTCAAATATTTATTGTTTTTAATTATTCAATTACACATATCTTCGTAGTTCTTCTTGGAAGAAATCAAATAACAATGCATTCTATCACCTCTGCTTCGATTCGACTGTCTCTCTGCTCAAATTAAGTTCCCATCACAACATAAAATATAGCATAATTGATGCAAAAATATTAAGTAGTAAATGGTATTTGTTCTAATCGTGTTCAGTTGTATTTTATTTACTTTAGATCTCCACGTGGTTCTGCTTGGAATAAAAACTAATATGTTCGATCGCATCGTTCTCGCATTGCAATTATCTTGCCGAATCCCACTCTTGTTCATAATTTTTCTTAGGCAATTTAATTGAGCTTTCAAACTCATGCTTGTGGTCATTGACAACAAACATTCGTTAATTTCCATTAAATTATATAAGAAAAATTCTCAGCACTCGTGATAATACTCAGGATAAACTCTCCCGCAAAAGTAAACTGGCATTCGATACAACTCCACGTGGAGTTGGTCCACTGTTTTATATATATATATATATCCAATATTGCTACTGGCTGAAGCCAAATTGAATACATATTTACTATGTGTCGGTCCTGGTGGTGTAGTGGTAACCATACTTGCCTTCTAAACCCAAGATCGCGGGCTCAAACCCGGCCAGGATCGATGGATTTTTTCGGGCGTAAAAATCCTAAGTATGGCTTCCTTCGGAAGGGAAGTAAAGCTGCGAGTCCCGTGTCATACATTTACGGCACGAAAAAGAACCTCAGGCCTGAAAGAAGAGGCCTCTGAGCAAAATTTGTCGGCCGTTTCACGCTCTGAATTGAATGGGACGCTGATGACCTGAGATGTTAAAGAGCGTCCGTAAATAAACAAATAAAAAAACTGTGCATTTTTTCTCTTGTAATCTATACTCTCAAGGATATTTTAAACTTTCTTTGTTAGCCTTTCTTAAAAGCTAACATTTTAAAACAGATATGCAATAATAAGCACTTCACACAACAATACAATTATCTTTTTCAAAGGCTTGACTGCAATCGACGATTATTTTGCATGAAAATGTACAGAGGATAGCATCAACAATTTGTAGTAATGTATTTTTACTAGCAACTTCTCTAATTTGGAATCAGCTGATTTACTTGTTGGAAGACCCCAAACTGAAAAATTCTTCGTTGAACGGCAATACCAAAGCTTTATGCATTATCGAGAGGACTGACTTTAAAAACGAATTTATTCTGTTAAATAAGACCGTAATATTAACTAATTACAGTTCAAGTACAGTAATCATCAATGGAACTTAACCAAATGAAGCACTCAAATCCCACGAAGATACTGTACCTATACGAGCGAGAGCGCGTGATTTGTGGCTATACTGATGTGCAACCAGCTTAATACTGCGTCTCTGCCAAGTACTCCGGTCTACATTTGACTGGATATGAGCAAATGTCACATCGTAAAGTACCTATAACGTTTATCCGGGCCAATGTCTGTAGATTGAAGTGTCAGAGATCATTCGTTCCCACTCACACATTACTTACGGTCAAGTTTTATTTCTAGTGCATAATAACTTGTACATATTTATTCTGCACTCTGTGTATCACACATACATTAATGAATATAATGCCTGAAGTTGCAGCTGTAATTACCGTGAGTATTTATTTATTTATTTCACTTATGGATGTTCTCAAACATCTCTAATCACTAACGTCTCATTCATTTAGGGCGTGAAACGGCCGATAATTTTGCTCAGATGTCTCTTCTTTCAACTTTGAGGTTCTTTTACATGCAACAAATCTAACTACGACTTTACTTTTACACTTAGAATGTTTATGTCCTAAAAAGTCCATCGACCTGGCTGTGTTTGAACCCGCGACCTTGGGTCTACGAGGAAAGTATGGTTACCACTAGACCACCCATCGACCTGGCTGGGTTTGAACCCGCGACCTTGTGTCTACGAGGAAAGTATGGTTACCACTAGACCACCAGGACGGTAATTACCTTGAGGCACATTTAAACTTTTCCATTCGCAAGACGGCTAGTTATCGGCGCGACCCCTGGTGCTGTGAACTCGCGACTCCACAAGTCTTCACCTTTTTAAAACTCGTTTTACAGATGTCCATTTTGTACGACACACAATCTTCTTCATCTTACAAAAACTGCCATTTACACTAAAGGTGAACTAAATTTAGCAATGTTGTTGCTTGTTTCGTAGATTTTTTAAAGGAATTTCTGTCTGCTCTGCTAGACGTTTCAGGGTTTGTTAAGGACTACGATTCAAGGAAGCTCCTATTTCATCAAGTGTACCTTCTGTGAGCATACAACGTCTTCGTTTCATAACGAACCTGTTTGAATATAAAACTACTCATTAAATCTCTTATCATTGCTTCTAATGAATCTGAGTGCTTAGAAAATGTATATCTAAATATTTGTCTTGGTGTATCATACGATCTCTTGCACTTTATTTACACGTTTACGCAGTGAATACCTTACAACAAAAACTAACCCGAGTGAGCCGTGAGTAATGCCTGATTGACCTACTGATGGAGACAGCTAGCAAATACGTCAGAGCTGAAAGGAGAGAAATAGTGATGGAGGGGGGGGGGGTTGCACCAAAAGGAAGGTTTATAAATGTAACTCACATATCATGAAATAACCGGAGGAATAGCGTTTTACTTTTTCCGTTGTGCAAGGCCAAATTATCACCTTTCACGTTGAGGGTGCTCATAAAGTCGTTTTAAGAGCAGGTTTCGTTTAAATTTTGTGATCGATGAAATAATTGAAGAATCAAATAATTGGAACGTACTGCTAGAATGATGTATTTCGTCAATCTTGCGAAAGATTTTGGGTTTTGTGGGATAGAACAACGTGAATGGGGAAAATGGAAGTGTGGAAAGTGCAGTGAACCTTCTTTATGTGCGGTTATCAGAGAATAATACTGCTGTTGACTGACTGCACTAGTCACAATAAAAAAAAAAAAAAAAAAAAAAAAAGCGCGAATGCTCTGCATGAAACAAGTATTTTAAATAACATTTTAGCAACACAACTTGTGTAATCTTGGTTCACGAGCAACAGGCCTAATATTGCTGGCATTCTCAGGTGGCAATTTACTTACTAACTGCGTCCTGTACACATTCTAAATATATAAATAAACAAGAAATGTACTTTCACTTGGGAGATCAGGGGTCTGGCAACTGTAACGGCCAAGGCAGTCAGTTAGTTTCACAAGTAGATCCAGTTCAAATTTCACAGGACTAAGCCACCCCTTAAGACCGCTTTCCTTGCTGTTTTCAGAGAGAGAGGACAAACTCTGGGGATTAAAATAGCAAAGCTAACCACAGCAAGGAATAATAATAATTGTCCCGTGCGAGATAATAGCCTAGCGCATTTAGGGCTCTGTGGAAAGTACTCTGGGATGTCCAAGTCTAACAAAACAGGAGTATAAACCACGCATCCAAGGTTTTCTGTGCTTTATATGAGCAACACATGTAACCGTTTTAATCTTAAGGAAGCTATAAAACGAAAAACAAGTACTAAGTAATTTTTGAGTTTTTATGAATATTTACAATTTATGAGTAATTTTATATATTTTATTGGATTGTTTCATTTTAAACGCTTTAATTAAATTGCTGGATTGCAACAAGTATTTCCTTGCTAATCACATAATGAAAAACGTGAAATGATTTAGGGTGTGTAATCTTATTTTCTAAAGGGTCAGCATGCAATATATAATATCCTTATGTTTTAATTAAACTACTCAGCTACCAAGTGGGCATATTTAAAAGGAGTGTTTGAAGTATGAAGAGCGAAGTGTGGATAATAAGTGTTGAGAGAAGCGTAATACGGAAAGGAATGTCTTGTGCATGGATTTTAAAGGGTATTTAGAGCAAGGTTGAAGATGTAGATAAGCATTTATATTAGTCATGATTGGAGGAGAACACATGTTTAAATGTTTCCTTTATTTTATATTCAGTTAAAAATTGAATGAGAAAGATTAAGCTGAAGGAGTATTAACAACTTCACATCATTACTATTAACACTACAATTAATATCAATGGTAATATCACAATTATTGCTACTATTATTATCCCTGTGACTTTTAACATTATTATTATTCCTATTATCATTGATAATGTATATGTTTTTTTAAATGATATGTAACAATCATGAGCGATGTAAGTAGTGTATGGGTATCCCGGATAGAGAAGTTGGAATAATGATATTTCTACCACCAGGTGCGCTAGTGCCGCTTTTAATTCTGCGAATTAACGTTAATCCAACAGCTTATTCCAGGAACACTTCCATTTATTTTTTAGAAACATACATATAATTACACAATATATACATGATACAAAGGGCTGTAAAGTAAAAATGGCTGCCTGTTAAGGTTATGTGCGCTTAAAATGTGAGATAAATGGGGTTGTGAGGGAACCGTTGGTGGAAGTGGTGGAGGAAATACTTGGTGGTAAAACTGTGAACTAAGCTGGATTAAGGAACACGGTGGTTTTGGTGGCAAAACTGTGAACTACACGTTTGCAACATGCACATGTTTTATTCACCACTATTTTTATCACAATGGTAAAAGACTCGTGCAAAAAAATGTTTTCCCGCACAAATTTGATTTTAAAATATGTAGTGTCGTGGTAAAAGTCACACCATTGTCATTGTTTCGTCGTTGCTGATTTTGGTTCGATCCTCGAAGGGTGTGGTGAGTAGCATGTGGTGTTCCTTGGCTGCAGGAATGGACAACGAAATCGCTGTCGGGCGACTGACGTCACAGCGAGACCTAGTGGAGTACTTTCGAAGGCAAGCATCTAGGTGTTGTTGACGGCCCTAGTTAAGATTTCGGTGGAGATGAAGTTGATGTCCCCGATTTGTCAAAAGGATTCTGTTGGTCATCTTAATGCAATTATGAACCAGCACGGCGCCTACAAGCGTAAATGGTACTAACGACGTAATTTTCTCTCACTAAATAAAAAGAAACATATCGGGCGATGTAACCTGTACTAAGTGTCACCAGAGGGGCGCACAGTCGTTTGATAATTATGTGAGATTCTACCGTGTCATTGCGATTTCAATGGGAATAATCATTTGATTAAGGAAAATTATTACTCTAAAGTCATGTCGGTGTGTAAATATGAGGCTTAGAAAAACTCCTCACCAGTGCGGGGAAAATTTTATAGTACTAGTAAGATTCACGTGGATGCTAAAAATGAGTGCTATATTCAGCCGTACAATTCGCCAAATTTACAAAATAATTTCATATTCATAGATTTCGAGTGTACACAGAACGCTCCTTAATCGCTAAAGCGGACGTATATGATCATATACCGAACCTGTATCAATACTGCAGTTTGTGCAGTAGTACTTTTTTTTTTTTACGATCGAGGCACCACAGGAGATGAGCACTGATGATACACGAGATGAAATGATAAATTGGGAAAGAATTTTTTAAGGAAAGAAATATTTCAGGCCTAAGTTTAGGGCACTTCTCCGACATTTGCCATTTATGAGGACTGAGGAAAACCTTGAAAAAACCTCAGTCAGGGAGGACGGTCCTGGCGGTATTCGAACCCAGATTTCCCGTTCACAAGTCCGCGCCTTAAGTATCTCGGCCTCCCGTGGCGGCATTTTTGGGGGTGGCTACTCACAATGTATAACAAATCATCACACGAAGAAACTTATATTCCTGTGTAACAAGCTAGGGACACGTTTTCCTCATACAGTGACTCAGTGTCAATAAAACAACCAAACACCCTGCTACTTCTAAACGGGACAGGAGTAGTAAATGTTACTGGATGCAGGCAAGTGCTCTCCGAATTTTTTTGAGTAGTGTTTAACGCCCGTTTTTACTACTGAGGCACCACAGGCGGTGGACACCGATGATACATGAAATGAAATGATAAATTGGGAAAGGATGCTTTTTTTTAAGGAAGGAAGCGTTCCAGGCCTAAGTTTAGGTACCTCCCCGGCATTTGCCAGTTATGAAGACTGAGGAAAACCTGAAAAAAAATACAGTCAGGGAGGACGGTCCTGGCGGGATTCGAACCGCAGGCCTCCCGCTCACGAGTCCGTGCCTTAACGACCTCGGCCACCCGTGGCGGTTCTCCGAAATTGAATTGAGACGGCAAGTACACGGCCGCAATTATTATCAATATATGTCGAGCGCTATTTTCTGCTATCAAGACAAGCTCTTTCCAGTGCTGCCCACAGGAAACTTGTATCACTTACTCGTAGTTTCTTCAAATTCCGAATATTAAATAGCGATCGCTAATATCTGCAGGCATTCTCCTTCCAATGATGTGTCCCCTAGACAAACATTTGGACAGCTGCTTGTCAGATTGCATCGCAGAAGAACTGCAGTAGTACGCGGCATAAATGATTCCTGCCTCAAAAAAATAAATAATTAAAAAAGCGACAAGATACAAACGCTGCTTTTAGGTATTTTATCTCTTGCTTCACGCTACACATAGATGCGAATGTAAGTGGTCCTGCAAGCAAAACTCGTTGTTTTAAATGAGTTTTTAACAAGGAACGCAGCTGCGGTTTTACGACTCCAATCTCAACCGCGACATTCTTATTAACGCTAAGGCTAAGAGGAAGATTTTAACATTCAAATTATCTTATATTAAAACAAACATGGAACTATGGGAAAAGCACTGGCGTCAATTTACAATTGGGCCAGAAGGAGTTAAATGTCAAGACATTAAAAAGACCTTGTACTTGTTACATAAAATAATTTAATAAAATTTTAATGTGCAGATGCACTTTTGCTACTATTTGAAATCTCTGCAGACTTAAAAACGACCCTTATCAGTGGTACAAAAAGTGTTTCCCATCGTTTTCAGCAAAAATTACCTTTGTCATCTGACACAGATTGTTCTTACGTTAAATGTTTTCAGCACTGAATTACTTAAGACACTTTTTGTTTTCTCAACAACAGAGTAATACTGGAGCTCTGTCTTCTGGTGGTGATACTGAGGCTAAAACAATTGAAAAAGTATAGAACTTACATATATCCATTTCTTCATACCTATATAGGAATAAGGAGCAGTTATTAAGGCATACGGATTATCCGTATATGGCCATCTGTACTAAAGAACTTACAGATCAAGCAGTCAAAAATAGATGACTTGAAAAACGAATACACTAATACTTCAAATATACATGTTGAACACATTTATGGATAAGGTAACAGCAGTGGAGAAGAACAGCATTAATATACAGAGGGTGTCAAAAAAGTACACACACTTTCACAGTGGTTATCTATTAAGTATATTTTAAAATTCGACCGAAAAACAACAGTAATATGTAGCATGATGTTCTGTAAACAAATATGATTCACATTATGGTAGCGTTGCTACAACAAAATGGAGCCAAGATTATCGTTTGAACAGCGGAAAGCGATTTTGAAGTGGTATTGGAAAACTGAGAATGTTGTTAAAGTTCAAAGGCAATGGAGACGTGTGTACAGAACAAAACCGCCGTTGGACTTCTACCTATGGGGAACTCTTAAGGATGTTGCATACCGTAGAAAACCAGCTACACTGGCAGCACTTTGGGAAGAGACTGAAACGGTATGTGCTGCAGTCGCTGATGACACTTTCGCAAACGTTGCTTAATAAGTAGTTCAACGTACTCAAAAGTGTATCGACGCCGATGGTGGGTATTTTGAGCAACTGTTGTAACTATAAAAGTGTAAGATGATTAGTGCTCATCATTTTCTGTTTGTGTGAATTCAGTTTTGTTATGTTAACACAGTTTTTCTGCACTTGAAGTGTGTATACATTTTTGGCATCCTTCATATATGTGTTGTTAATTTATTAATTTTGTGACACAATAGGTTTCATTGCATAAAATGTAAGAAATTTAATTTCTAATATTTTAATACAAAATTAGCCTGATTTCAACAACTATTTACCGGTCTGTTAACGCATGACAACTTAATATGTTTGTCACCTATATTCTGAAGCAAAGCCCCACTTTTTTATTTTAATGGAACACTTACGTGGGAATTATAAAATTTCACAAGGCAATGGCAGTTCCAATGTGGAAGTGAAACGTGGACTATGACTAAAAGAAGTACAGTAAGGCTACAAGATGCGGAAACTAGGTTTCTGAGAATGTAA
This sequence comes from Metallyticus violacea, assembly GCA_030762175.1. NCBI lineage: Eukaryota > Metazoa > Arthropoda > Insecta > Mantodea > Metallyticidae > Metallyticus > Metallyticus violacea. The sequence continues at coordinate 16,234,273 of CM060841.1, forward strand.
GTAGGATAAGAAAACAGCTGCCTGGTGAAGAAACTCTTGGTTACAGCACATGCAACGTGAGAATAACAATCCCATCCCAAAACAAATAATGTAATATAGAAGAGGACTACCAAGTATTAGATCGTCCAAAGAAGCGATGGCGAGACGTAACAGGCTGTAATGCCTAAATACATGAACATAAGAAGAATTTCCCATGGAAATTCCCAATGTTTGGCAAGAGCTGCTTTTGTAATAATACCTTGATATACAAATCTCTTTAAATAAATAAAATAACGTGTCATCTGTAACCGATGCCTGATTTGTAACAACGTGGTTCTTATGCAAATGTGTATTTTCTTTTATCGTATGTGATACCGTCCTTGGTAAGCTATTGATGAGAAGGGATTGATAATATATGCATTATTTCATTTCAGTTAAATGTAAGTAAGGGTCTTGTAAGTGTGGAAATGTCACGAAAACCAGGAATTCTCGCTCGGACGGCAAAGAGACCGTTTTTGCAGACAATGGAGTAAACCCTTTCTTTGTATTCTGGGGATAGCAAAGCTACTCCCCTCTACAGGAGGCACGCTAGTGCATGCATTGCTGTGACACCTGCAGCTTATTATAGGTTATTGACTTGTAACGGACCTGGCTGCCGAAATCGAACTGAAGACGAATCACGGAGCAGATACCGTCAGAAAACTGGACTAGCCTGTAGTGTGAAACCCCGTGATGTCACTAATAGCCTATAAGAATTTCTAAACAGATAGTGGCGCGAAAATATAGCTTCTCCTTATCAGGTGGTCAAGCAAGTCTTACAGAGTATTTAAGGACCGGCCGCGCACATGAAATGACCCATTTTGGGAATTTGTCTTGGGAATTCGCACTCTTCTCATCTTGGCTCCCGCGCTTCACTTCTGCTTGGCACTTCTTCGGCGCTTCTTCTTAGCAATCAGAGCAAGAGCGGCCAAAGTACATCGCCTCCCACATCATTTCACCGAGACTCCACCCTTGATCCTCATTCCAGAACATTCTTTGTACATAAAACTACTATTTGTCAAGTATTATAGTTCTGCGCATCTGCCAAATGTTTCATTACTGCGGTCCGACGAGAAACGCCCTCGTACGCACTTGTTGGTATAACAAACGACGGCAACTGGCAGATAACACGGTGTTCTTTCTCATCAAGCACATCACCTTTAATTCCCCTCACTCAACCCGGCACTATCAAGTCCCAAATACGAGCAACATCCCTGAGAACGACACGAGGAGCAATTTGGTGGTGATGAGCATCTACTTCAGGTCCACTAACAATAATTTCATACCCCTTCCCCCCGCCACCTAAACCCTTACATATTTGGCAACCAACATGGGGCATACTCAAAGCATTTAATACAACTCCCATCACAAAGCCCCTTCATATGAGCTTGCATGTAACTGATGCTTCAGTGACAGTTACATGACTAGCGGTTCATTGTATAAACATTTTAAAAATATTTTTGTTCTCTCTTTCTTTTGGTCTGCTATAAGCTCCTTTTTCAAAATTAAAGTTCATTTTTAAAATTCATCATTTATGCAAATCTTCAATTATATGCTAATGCATGTTTAATAGTAACAGTTCATTCTTTATTTACCTACTTGTAGGCATAGTTAAGATAAACACAAATTCACACAAAACAAAATAAATGGAAAAAAAAACCTCATACTTTACACTCTTGATAATTTTCAGCAGACATCACATGTAGATTTATTAGTTTAACACTCTCCTCGAAAGCAATCACGTTTCTTCAGAAACATTGATTGCCACTTTTTGCATACAATTTTTTCCTTATTTTCCACCAAAATTACTTTTAATGACAAGGAGTATCTAGGGATACATTTTTATTCTGCTTCATGTATAGCTTCAATATTTATGGAAAAGCAAATTTCTTCCTTACGAATCCATACAACACCAAAACAACTTACGCTGGTTCTTCAAAATTACTTCTTCTTAAGAACACTAGTTTTAAAGTGTAATACAGAAGTAATTTAATTGTTTACCTTCCTAAATATACGGATGATAGAGAACACAAAATATAAACTGTTATAATTTAATACTATCCCATCAGATGATCGATTCCCGAAGTGCAGCTGCGTCATAATGAAATGTGACACGAAAAACTACAACACTATAGGCCCTTAGTAGTACTGCCATCATTGATTCAAGGCCCAGGCGATTTCAAGTCAGGTCACTACGTGACTTGTCCCTCCGGCAAAAACAGACTGAAATGGACGGCATGTGCATTCAGATGCGTTGTATAGTATGTATTAATTAGCTCCCCATTAAGTATTAGGTTAGGTACATTAGTTTCCGGCCTAGTCTATAAAGAGTATAGCCTTCACAAAACCCTTATCAGGTGCCATACCTTATCTGTTATAATTGCAGCTGTAACTTCCGCTCCATTGTGTTCAAATGTTTAGATATAGTTGTATAAAGAAGGCTATGTGTACAAGATTGTGACAAGCTCAAAATGGTGTATCGAGCTATTATTAAGTTCTTCATAAAAGAAGAACTTACTCCTAATGAAATTAAACAGCGATTGGACGGTGTACATGGGGGATGCTCATATTCTACCGAGAAAGCATTGAAGACGAAGAGCGTGCAGTTCGACCCTTGCTGGTGCTCACTCCTGAAAACATCACTCTTGTGGAAGGAGAAGTTATGGAAGACCGGCGGCTCAAAGTTACAGAATTAGCAGCAAGGTTGGGTCTTTCTAAAATAACCGTCCTCCGAATTAGTCATGAACATTTAAACACGAATAAGATTAGTGCAAGATTGGTATCTAAACTTCTTTCCTCAGTCCAAAAGCAGCAACGAGTCATCTGTTGTCAGGCATTTTTGGAGCTCTGCCGTGGCAACGAGAGAAAAGGTCTGCAAATCATTGTTACAGGAGATGAAACTATAGTCCTGTACTATGATCCAATCAATGTAATGGCGTAAACCTGGGGAAGCACCGCCTTTAAAGTCCAAGGTCACTCAGTCAACCAAGAAGACCATGGACACAAACTTTTGGGACGGTGAAATAATACTCTTCATTGACTTCAAGGAAAGGAACACCACAGTAAATGGGGAGTACTATGCTAACCTACTGCACAGATTACGTGCTTCCATCAAAGAGAAAAGGCGAGGAAAGCTGAGTGGTGGTGTGCGCCTTCTTCGCGACAACGCACCCGTGCAGCTCTTGTTGCAAAGGAAGATGTGAAGAAACGTGGCTTCAAAGAGATCGACCAACCACCCTACATCCCTGATCTAGCTCCGAGTGACTATTTCCTCTTCTCAAAACTCAAGAAGGGCCTTCGAGGAAGGAAATTTAAGTATGACGAAGAAGTGATGGATGCTGTTTATGCCGTTTTTGCAGATAAGACTTCTGACTATTTTTGGGGGGTGGTAGGGGTTGAAATGTTAATTCAAAGATTTGAGAAGTGTATTGCAATAAAGGGTAACTATATTGAAAAGTAAAATATAGTTTTTTTTATCATACCTAGAAAATGGTTAAGCCGGACAATTATGGACCTACCCTCGTAAGTTTGTGACAAAACAAGGCGGGAAATATTGTCCAAGGGAGAATTTAAACTTAAAGTTCAAACATAAATGATCTACATAATGGGGTTGAATGCACGCTACTGTTAACATGGCAGGCAAATACCAAAGACTTTAAAGTGGCAGTTAGATCATTTTAACCCTCTAGAGAAACTTCGTAGCTGCATTGGAACTCCCCGTGAGTTGCCGAACAAGGGTTTTTCAGTCCCTCTGAAATAAATCTGTATTGCAGTTGTAAACCTGCGGCAAAATGCACTCGCATCTGAAGCTACTGAGAGGAACTGCGGTAAAGGTTTGTTCCGCGGGCGACAACCAAAGCGATGTCAAGGCGAGGAGGGAGAGATGAAGGGGAGACTTATCTGATTGGGTCCCGGGGGAATACAGCGAAGCCATTTAGGTAAGAGGAAAGTGTTGAGCATTAAGCCTCACCTACCCCTTCTATCCCTGTTACTCACTTCATCAAAGATAGCTAGTTCTCCTCCGGCACTAAAATGGCTGGCTAAAATCCTAAGAGTACTCAAAAGAACGATTCTGCATCTTCTGTGTTAGTGAAGAGGCCAAATGTAAGAACTAATGTTGCACCTTGGGTGAGTAAGATATTTTTAATGTAAATATCATACTCAACACTTACGAGTCTCTACTTAAGCAGTTTTCTTGACACTTTGCATGTCAGTCCTGGTGGTGTAGTGGTAACCATACTTGCCTTCTAAACCCAAGATTGCGGAATCGATCCCAGCCAGGATGGATGGATTTTTTTCAGGCGTAAAAATCCTAAGTATGGCTTACTTCGGAAGGGAAGTAAAGCCGTGGGTCCCGTGTCGTACATTTACGGCACGATAAAAAACCTCAAGCCTGAAAGAGAGGCCTCTGTGTAAAATTTGTCGGCCGTTTCACGCCCTGAATAGAATGGAACGCTAATGATGTTAAAGAGCGTCCGTAAATAAACTTAATAAAAAAAATTGACATTTTGCTTAAAGGTTAACCTTGGGTTTAGTATTACAACTAAAGGATATAGCATCTGCGTCTGAAGGAGAGAAGCCGGACTACTAAAAAAAGCATTAAATATTTTAAACAAAAGTAAAAATATATGCATAGCTTATACTAGCTAAGGGCGCATTAATGTGGAGCGTTTTAATAGGTCATTAATAACATTTGAGGATTTCGGCTATGGATTTTGCTGATAAGATGAATCGTCTAGATTGGGGGATCACTCATTTGCCTTCCATACAGTGGTGAAAGTTGATGCAGTTTGCTGTGACCTGCTTTCTTAAATCGATCAACATTTTATATTTGGCAAAACAGTGGTCGATACTGATGCAAAGAAAGGTAAGCCTTTAAGTAATGTACATGTCCTTCTAGTAACTCTGGAGAGTCAGTTAATGTATAATTTAGAATATGTACACCCTAACAATAATAATAAAAGCAACGGCCATAGCCATTCGCTAACACTGACTTCACAATATATCTTTCAATGCAGCTCTCTGTTCATATTTAAGTAATGCCATAAACAGAAAATGCTTGTGTTTGGCCTTTGTGCTCTGTTAGTTGAGCGAAAAAAAGCAGGTGTCCAGTAATAAGAACTGCATAGGTTCAAATCCTCAAAATGTTTCAATTTTTAATTGATTAGTTTTTGCAAGTAAGATTAATGTTCAATATATACAATAATATATAACGTAAATGAACCATCTTCGTGCTCAAAAATAAATGTTACCTTAATGCTCTAAAATTAAAATAAAATACACATTCCCTTTATTTCTTTTAAAAGCAATTATTCATTTCCTGCTTATTTTGAAAACAAGATAACTCTTAACACTGTGTATGTGAACATAAATACCTTAGGACTCAAATAAATCTTTGCAATTGGAAGCTATATTATTATGATTATGTACAATAAACATTATTTTTACTTGCAGAAATTAAACTACTTTTAATCGCTCGACTATCACATGTTTGCCATGGGAAACTCTATTTGCCTGGTGATCAGAGAATGAAGCTAAAGGTTGTAAGATCCGCAGTGAAACTTACCGTTACACGCAGGGCTGAAAGCACTAAAGCACTACGACAGTAGAGTTCCCACGCAGTTGTGTCTCATGTAGAATATATATATATATATATATATATATATATTGTTTTAAAAATAATGTAATCTGTATGTTACCCTATGAAAAATGAATGATTAGTGCATTGATACGCGGGTAAAATATTAGGCTTGACGGCCTACGCTCGCCTCCTTTTCGTAAATATAAATTGATAGGGGGGTATACCACTGTAATGAGGGCTTTATTAGGGGGGTGAAATATTCTAATAGTGGGAAAAGTGCTCTTATTCCAATTCGCAACTAATTCGTACACACACACACACTAACCCAAACGCTAACCTCGGGTAAATCCTAGAAATCGGTGGACCCTGTGGTTTGCTGCGGCTCGCTACGGCCTCACGGCCTACTCTGACCTTCTTTTCGTAAATATAAATTGATAGGGGTGGATAAATCACTGTAATGCTGGCAAATATGCTTTTATTGCAGCAGGGAAAAAATGGTTAACATTAATTTATAGGTAATTCTGTGCATGATACATGTTACCGAGTAAATCATTGTAATTGTGCCAAATCTCCCTTATGCAGCAGAGGGGAAAAAAAAAGCATTGGGATGGTAGAGTTCGAAACCACTATCTTCACAACTACAACATGACGCTCTTACCGCCTGATCTAACGTGCCACTGCTTGCGAACCGTTATATAGCTACAACTGTGCAAGCTACTAACTTCGGCTCTCTTCGCTGTCGCTCGGGACTGGTCACTCACTCGAAGATTCCATGATTCCACTATAGAAGGAGATTCCATAGGACTCCTAGCGCTTTCAGCCCTGTTTTAACCACTAATCGCAGTGAATCGAGCGTTGAGTCGAAAATAACTTAAGACAAATTAATGCTTTGAGAGTCTAGTTTTTATTATTTTATTTGATTTTTCCTTAGGGTGTAAAATACGATTTGTGATGGCTTCTAATGGCAGACTTCACATTGCCCAAGCCAGCGGGCATGCATCTCATTTATGGGGAGGCACGATGCAACAGCCGAACATTTCAAGAATATATATACTCCGCTCATTCTTAGAACGGATCCTAATGTAAACATTACTCACACAAAAATAGTGCAGTCTACATACACGTAAAAATGGGAAACAAACTGTAATTATACATGTGATACTTTAATGTTTTATATTCTCAAAAATCCACGGCCTACAAACAGTATTATTCATTCATATCAGAATAAAAAAAAAACATTGTTCCGTTAAATAAAGCAAAAATGACACATCCGTGAAAAATCGATTTCAATAGTTATTAAACAAAAAAGAGGCAGGATTTTATGTGATGGTAAGAAAACAATATCTATAAAAGTGGTTAACAAGTATTTCACACTTGCGATAAGAAGTGTATTGAGCTTGTTGGGACAGCAGAAGGAAATACTTTTGTAAATGAACGGCCTTTGCGATACTATTGCCGATCGACTAGTAATCACACAGGTGAATCGCAGTGAGAATGATAAACGAGGATTATTAGCCAATTTCCATGTTTACTTTTTCAATTGTTAAATTATTATTATTAATGTTATTATTATAACCATTATCGTCGTCATCATTAATGAATAATGCCGTTTAGAACCAAATTGTTTTTGGCGGATGGATACAATTTTTATGTTTACATTGGGATCCAACCTAAGAATGAATAGGAGGTTGGTATCTTATGTCTTCTTCAAACATTTCACGAACGACTCCGCTGAGAATACTGCTACAGTCAATTGAATGGAAGACAATATCAACAACGTGGGTAAACGAAATAATGCTTAGTGAATGTAGCTCGATTTTTGAATACAATCCCCTAGTGGGAAAGTAGTGGAAATGAAGATTTTTACACATATAAATTGTTTCTCTTGTCCTACTCAATCATACCTCAAACGTTATTTGAAACACTCTGTATATGGAGCGCAAAGGTGAACATTAGATAGATAGACAAAAGCAAAATAAATTATAAGTCAAAGAGAAGAAAGCTTTGAGAAGGGCTGCTTACAGAGCCTTTAAGGGTGCGATGAAAGTTAACGATATTACTGAAGAGATTGAAGAAATAAACTAAAAGGGAACATCTGTGTGGGCGGAAAAGAAGGAGAAATAGCAGCCAGGAACAAAATGACAATTAAGGAACTGATGGAATAAAAAGCCAGGGGAAAAAGTGGACGGAGAAATAAACTTCCTTACTTGATCATTTCATAGAGAGAGCAATATTGTAAAAGTATTTATAAACATAAATATTCATCAAGGAAACTAATACTTTAAACGAAACTATTATTTAATGTCACACACAAAGCTCTTAAAAACAGCTTCAGAATATAAAAGTGATCACAAGCAAAAGCTACTAAAAATTTGTAACAAAATAATTACAACAGTGATTCTCTATACAAGTGGACGAAATCATATCTGTACTATGGAGAGCTGTAGAAAGACAGGCAGGTTCATTATTATTATTATTATTATTATTATTATTATTATTATTATTATTATTATTCTCTTTCCTATCTTGAGAATTTTCTGGCATTGCTGGCATTCAGGGAATAACACAAGTGAACGTTATGACTGTATTATTGTGATAAAGACACTTCTGTTCGTAAGTGGAGTATGCGTTGGAGTTTTGGAAACAATTTCTTTTAAGTATTTGCTATCAATTTCACAATTTTGTAATTGCAAAACGCGTGTAGTCTCCTATTCAAAAACTAGTAGTCTAATTTTTAGATAAGGTATAGCATTTTTAAGAAATTTAGGGTGAATTTCCAGAATATCTTCCAAAGCTACGTTCTTGTTACTGGTAGACTAAGAAAGTTCTGTTTTTGAAATAACTCCGCAGGATGGGAATGTTCCAGTGGGGAAATGTCCACTGTCATAGATATATTTATAAGTTCTTTTTCCGCGGTATAATATGAAATAATAAAAAAAATACACATAATTTCTCAGTTCTGGAATGGAAAATTTGTATAGCATGTTCAAGCCCAGCTTCCTTATAATTCTGAGGCTCTACAAACATACACATACATGTGCACGAGCAAATGTACTGCGTGAGGTTAGTAGTAGTACCCGCCGTTCCGTCTGGGATCATGGGCGCCGTGTTTCAATTACCAAGGTAAATTTCAAGTACACGAAGCATAGGGACAGTTGGCAAGTTTATCACCTACAACACTATGTAAAAGGGAACTAAGCTCTTTTTTGAACATGAAACTACTAAAAATTTCGTCCAGAAAACTTTTTTCCGGTATGGAGTTCTTTAACGTGCTGTAAATCTGTGACACGGGACTCGCTGCTTAAAGCCGCTCTCGAGAACTTGCGTTCGGTATCTGAAAAATATATCAATCTCGGCCGCGAACCTTTGATCCTGAGATGAATGCGCTACCCCCAGAAAATGTGGGGTTAAATAAACTTCTTGAATATAATGATAAATTAGTATCAAATCATATAAAAACTTATATTCAGATTGTACCTATGCAGCAGCAATGGTGTTACCCTAAGTATGGCTTCCTTCGGAAGAAAATTAAAGCCGTGGGTCCCGTGTCGTACATTTACAGCACGAAAAAGAACCTCAAGCCTGAAAGAGAGGCCTCTGAGCAAAATTTGTCGACCGTTTCGCGCCCTGAGTTGAATGGGACGCTGATGACCTGAGCTGTTAAAGAGGGTCCGTAAATAAATCATTAAAAAAAATGGTGTTACGCCACGGATGTCGCAGATCGCTAAGGCACGAACTCGTGAGTCAGAGGTCTGGGGTTTGAATTCCCGTCAGAATTATCCTCCTTAAGGAAGATTTTCTCCAGGTTTTTATCGGTCTTCACAAATGGCAAATGCCGGGGAGGTAACCTTAGATTAAACCTGGAACGATACCTTCCTTTAAAAAATACCCTTTTCCCAATTTATCATTTCATCTCATATATCATCAGTGTCTACCGCCTATGATGCCTCAGTAGTAAAAGAGCGAATTTAAAAAATAGGTACTTTTCTTAAATACTTTTAATTTGTACTGTAATTCATTTGACGCTGCTTTCTCAGGCAGTTAGTTATAAACTCTCACAATCATTAAAAACAGGACTGCCCGTACAATTTCAGCACAAGATATTCTTTTCGCTTTTTTTTTTGCTTCATATCTTAGAAAATTCTATATGTTGTCGTATCCATTTTATTCCTGGCCTTCTCATGCTGTTTCTTCCTGTGAATTTGTCCTTATTTTTTCTAGTATATTTTTATTTCTGAACGATTTTAGTGTGCCTTTTCATTGCTCATAAAAACTATGATTATATTCTACATTTTTATTTCTTTGTTATTGTTCGCAATCCGCTCTCGTAACAGCAGTACAGGCATAGTTTTATAAAAATTCAATTCGGTTTCTTTGTTTTGTTTCATAGTTTATATTATTGCTCCGCAAATATTGCAAATTAGTTCAACTTTTGTTCAATATCTCGACTACACGCAATTGTGAGATCGGAAACAAGATAATTGTAATGTTTACCCACTCTGAAGGTTTATTATTTACCACTATTTCCAAATAAAGCCTTTGTGGGCTAATGTTTTCATTTCTTAGCATGTCTGCTGTCTCTATATATCCTTTAGATTGTAAGGTTTCAAATCACATTTATTACAGAGTTCCGATCTACTCATAATAACAGCAATGATATTTGTTGAAAAAAATGTATACTATGCACAGGTATATGTGTATATTTTATTATATATGCACAGTAGAAGGGAGCTATGCCACGTGATTTAATGCTATAATTGAAACATTTTCTATTGTCACTTTGGTGGTTGACATGTTTGGCCGAAAACATTTAATTTCTGCGTTATCTTTCATATATTGTAATATATTAATGTGTTGAAATTCATACATTCCGAAATAATAACCAATAGACAAACATAAGAGAAGAAATTATGTCCTTGCTCTTTTTTCATAGCTTTAAGCGTTTCGATGTGAATTCACTTGCGAATCATGTGGGTTTGCAAAATTTTACTTGGCATCACTGAGTTGAATATAGTGTTGTTAACAACGGTTGAAAAAAGTGAGATATCCTAGTTAGGAACTTGTTTTCACAATATTGTATTCTAAATTTATAAATTAAGTAGACATGGTTAACTATGTAAAATATTTCTTTTCTGATAAAGTTATTGGGATAGAGAAAAATATAGCAAGACCTTTCGTTTCTATTACCAGCTTTGTTTACGGCTCTGAGTTCCCTTCTACTCTATTATATACAGAGTGACTCAATGAAAGGATACAAGTTAATGGATCGATATAACTAAATAGTAACTCTCGAGGAAAGCATCATCATTGTAGCTTCATGGCAACACTTCAGTGGGCCCCATTATGAGTTTACGGGTGGTGAAGATAATTTTCAGAATTGCAAATGGAATGATGGTATAATTTGGATAATTTTATTGACATCTATGATTATTTACGTGCTTTGACAGTAATTATAGGATAATTTTCGTTGTTTTAACACATTCGAAAACTTTTTCTAGTTGTACACATACATGTTGATGTCGTTATTAAACGCCATTCCTTTTATACAGAGTGAATGATCCTTCACGTTAACGGTTTCGCGGTCGGCTATCCGGGTGACAGGAAGTGCACAGTACGGTTTGTCGCCTAAGTAATTTCTAACATACATAACATAAACACTTAAAAAGAAAAGTAAATAACTCACGTATATTAAGCAAGGAGATGCTGGAACTGTCTCCCTTCGTTGTTCAAGCATTTCTGACACCTATTTAGGAAATTGCTCATTACACTCTACAGTTCCCTCTGAGAAATGGCTGCATTTTCTTGACGAATGTTTTACTTTCATCTAAAGTGTGTAGATTTGTTTTGTACACTTTCTCTTTTAATGCCCCACAGAGATAAAAATCGCAGGGGGTTAAATCGGGAGAATGAGGGGGCCATATGTTGTTATTGATAACTCTATCTTGAAACACGTCATGAATTTCCTGTAATGAGAATACTCTTAGAGGAATACAATACTTGTATTGCCCCATTTCTCTTGATACACTTTCACTCAATACACTGCATTGCGTCGCCTAACAAACACGTGCTACTTGCGCAAGATTTCAACTTACACTAAAGCCTTCCGCAGCGGAGGGGAAATATATTCCCTGCCTCCGCCGACATAGCGCTGCCGGCCGGTCCCGCGGTTGCGTCAAGCATTGCTCACCCAGTAGAATTACCTGCATTACCAATCACCCATCGATAGTAGATCTACTATTTTTGAAACCTATTTGTTCTTTTTTTATTATTTTTTCCAGATGCTTTTTACTGTACTATTTAGAATTTTAGTATAGTTCTTATAGGCAGAATTCAAAAGGCTTGTTCCTCAATAATTATTACATAAGGGCTATGCCCCGTTTAAAAATAAAACATTTCTTGGGGCACTTATTTTTTCCAGCCATTATCAAATATGTGGAGATTTAAACCACAAAAGCAGTTCGACATATTTTCATAACAGAATGTTAATGCCGTCCATATATGTTGCTTTGCTGCGTTTAAAGTTTCTGCCAATTCAACCGTATCTCCATCATCTAGGCCTCTGGTATCTTTAGTACATGGATGAATTTGTGATATTATGCCCGTATCAAAATTGTTTGTAATGCCCTGTCCATCGTTCTTCATCTAAATTATCCATGCATTAAATACTTTTTTCTTCATTATTTAACGTTTTCATCGCTTTGTTAGCAACAGTTTTCTTGGCACATACATACTTGCCAAATGATCTGTTTTGCTTATACTGATCACTATAATTTCCGTGATAGTGCTAACATATATTCTTATGCATCTTGCTTATTTCTTTAATGCCAATTTTATTTCCTTTATCCAAATTCTTAAACTCTTACATTTTCTTTTCTAAAACTACTTCTACTATCATTATCAAATCCTTTCTTCAGACTTTTACATTTTTTCCTAGACTTTCTTTTGTTTCCACAATTTGCATTGCTTAAAAAATAACCTCGACTGCTATTTTATTATATGCTAAAGAGGCAAGATCTACAAATTTTTGGATATATTGTCATAATTTTGATTAGAGGATATTTCCTCCCAAATTATTGCAGGTACTTGTTCCCCTTAACACTGCAGAAAGCCTCCTGCCATATTCAGCGATAGTTGACATTACTTTTAAGTAAGAATAAATATTGCTGTTAATAAAGAAATATTTTGTTCTGTGAACGTATGTAAACGAAATCAAAGTATGTTAAAGTTTATTAAAAACTATATTAATAAACACTAGGCATTCTAAGCCTTTGCAATTTCAAATTATTTTTAAAAACTGTAAATAATTTAACAGAAAATTGTGTTCGAAATGATTCACACTACGGTAGGAAGTATACATTTTAATATTGGTCTTTACGTTTCCATTTCTATAGTTAAACGGTTTTGCTTCTAGTATAATACAACTGCTGTATGTTGCGCCCAATAACAGCAAAACTCTAACACAAAGGAACACAACGCTTTAAATGAACAAAGCAACATTATTAAAAAATAATAAACAATCAATGCATAACCCTCTGCCACAAATATGCTTTAACTGACACTCGTTAATTAATTTCATAAACAACTGTTTACTGAAGCATCCTCTTTGAGATATCACAGCAAACACCAATTACTAAACCAAATAAAAATACCAACCCCTATAAGCAAACACAGTAAAATCGAAGGTCCAAGTACTGAGAGTTTTTGCTGATTAATACGAAAGAGAGACTCTCTAAGGAATCTGCATCATTTATCATTTTTCAGAGAACACTATATTAAACATAAACGTTCACAGAATCAACTTTGTGACTTTCCGTTCTGTTTTACGAAATGATAACATAGCACGATTTGAATACCGAAAAGTGTGTATATTTTCGCTTTGAATGTCTGTTATAAATGTACAAAAAGTGAATAGCAAACTATTAATATTAACAGCATGTAAGAGTAAAAGTCAATAAAGCATTATATCGAACTATTCAATTATCTGATGACTGACGCGGTGGCGGGCATTGCATTGTCGATAAGCCATCACTCACGGCAAAACGGGCTACAGAAGAGTTAGGGTGGACAAGAGCCCGTAGAAACACTAGTGGCCGTCTAATTAATTTTAATCCTCCTTACAAAATTATGTCGCGCAAGAAGTTGCTGATAGTAAGTTATTTTTTATTTTTCTTTATTATTATTACTATTTATTTGCAGACCCTTTTTCGTTCTATCTCCCTCTATTTCTTTCAGAAAGACAATGCCCAGTTAAAAAAATCTCTGGAAAAACATTAAATTCAGCAAGAAGGTAGACTTTTTCCTAGAAAAAATAAATATTATGATGCTTCACCTGTTAATAAACATGTGGGCAATAACCAAGAACTGGATTACTGCAGCTATTTAAATACAGAACTGCAGGATGTGATAGAAACTTCACATATACTGCGGCACACTGTAGACTGACTCACACGATATAAATCTGCACAAACCAAATGTAAATATAAATAAATAGTACAGTTTTAACATTACAAAATATTAAAGTTATACATAGAATCATCTGAAAAGACGTTGCATAGAGCCTAACAGCAATAAGAGATTGGTAAGCTTGTATTGGTCACATAATGCTCACAAACAGCGCGTTATCATTAACAGAGAGCTAAATTCAATGACCACTTCCATCACTTACCAACATATAGAGTGATCTATCATTGTACGAACACTAACCTTTTTAAGAGAACTTTTGCGTCGCACATTCCTTGGCACTGTCTGTAGTTCCACCACCTACAATTTGAAAGTTTACTGCCAAACTGCATTCTTTTAAAATTATTACTTAGCCATGAAGTTAAAAAGTCAATTCCTATCGAAACATCAATCTTAAAGATTAACGACTCATTAATTTATGTAAATAGGTTTATTTCGCTAAGAATAAATAAAATCGTTTCATCACCCGGCGTCCTTGAGCAAAATGACCAAATGACCTTGCCGAGTAGCTAATTTTGTGGATATTAAGCCTTATAAAGATAAAACGTAAATAAATAAACAAAATTCTGATAATGTATTAAATGCTTTTCTAATCTATTCATTTTTGTAAATTACTAATTATTCTTTCGTTCCAATTTACTTCGCTCCGTGCTTCTTGTATATTGATAAACGAGATTTCTACTTGAAAAAAATGCGAATCAGTTGGACGGGTAGCTCAGAAAGTAAGGCACTGACTACAAACTGGACTATCTGGGCTTCGATCCCCACGAGCAACATTAGAGGTCTTTCTCAGCTCTGTCTGCCTAAACCGGTTCATGCCTTTTTTTGTATGAAAGTTTAGAACTAGTCACCAATCATCTCTTGTGTCTTGCATATCCAGGGGACAACTCTAAAACTGCTACATCCGCATTAACTGCGATATTACTTTCTGAGGAGTATGAAAATTGCATCAGACATGAAACATAAAGCTTACGAGAGAGTTAAGAAAATGCAACTAACACAGAAGAAGATGGAAAGTGTAAATGAATGGTAATTATAAATTTGTTATTTAGTTGGAAAACAGAAAAATTTACCCAGAGAAAACGCCTTAATAACCATATAATAAAATGTCCGACGAAAGCTAAAGAGATGAAAAAACAATATATAAAGTTTTACATTTGTTAACTAGTTAGATTACTAAACAAGCTGAAGATGTTAATTTCAAACGAACCTCAAATCCTAATAAAAATAGATGAAACAGTCCGCACATATGTGAGCGAATATACGTAGCTAGGGCAACAGATTTCCTTCCGTGATAAAGATCTCATTAACCTGGAGAGCATTTTGGGCTGTTATTGTTAGACCAAACACTAAATAACTAAGAAAATCAGATTCCAGACGCTCGAAACCTGTGTATACCCTGTATTACTATATCGGTGCCAGACATGGTATCTAACAGAAAAACAAAAGAACAAAATTCAAATAGGCCAAAGAAAATACTGCGCAAGATCCTAGGAATAGCATCGTTGGACAAAATACCTACAGTATTAATAAATCAGTTACCTCAGACAACAGACATCGCACAAATAGCTACCAGAAGCAAATGGCAATGGAGCGGTTACGTTGCAAGAATGCAAGACAATAAATGAACCTACATGATTTCCATGTGGGACCCCCGGATAGGAAATAGAACACAAGGTAAACCCAGAAGAAGATGGACTGATCTCTTCAAGGAACATGCAGGTCCCGATTGTTCAAGAGTAGCAAGGGGCAGAGAAAAAAGGAAATCTCTTGGGAAGCAACTAGTGCAGTGAGAAATGGAGTAACCAAAGAGTGTCTTAAACAGCATACGAACAACTAGCATGAATAACTCACCACGTTAGGAAAAAGCGAGCTTTCCCTACTTGTTAGGAGGTCTTTGCCTTTATCTGTTCATTAATTAGAAGACATTTGTTTAAAAACATAACACTTACTCGTAAATTGTAAGAATTTCAGTGTACATATTAGCTAATACAAATGTTTAACCTGTAAGGCAATTTTTATGTAAATAATATGTTTCATAAGGAGATTGAAACTACCTCGCACTCACTAGTATGTGATGATATATAATTGAAATACAGCGATTTTTTAAAACATTACTTCATTCAAAGCGAAAGAAGGCATGAACAGTATACATAAAAACATCAAGTTATAAAGTAATTGTAATTGCAAGCGATGAAAAAAGCACAAGCTTCGCTTTGATCTACTAGTGACAAAGTGTGATGGAAGGAAAATAAGCAGATGCGTTGATTAAAAACCGCAGAGAATATTCAACGTCCCTCCTCCGATATTCTGAAACGTTTTTGCGATATGTGAAAGAAAAACACATTACTCATTTCCTATGTGAAGTTATCATTCACAAGCTGCAATAATTTCAAACTTAAAAGAAGGAGTAATCATTTGCCAAACATATAATAAAGCATCTGCATCCAGTCTAATAGTTTATAACTATGCAGAACCTGATTGATGTTTCGAGCATAAACAGTGAAAAGAATTTAAACCTAAAAGAGGAAATAATAGCATTCAAGTATTTTTATATAAATATAGGGAAGTATAGAATACTTACAGTAGAAAGTTTATGGATATTTGTAGTGGTTGTCATGAAGCAAAACAACACCACGAGAAAAGTTCCTGTCATTGTATCTTTAGAGAGATTTGATACGCGCAAAACGATTTCGTGTTCTTAAAAAACAGCTTACAAAAGAAATATAAGGCTAAGTTATTTATAGATTTAGACGATGTAATGCTGCAGCTCCTTCTGTTATTATCATTAATGCAATTCAAATTAAACTTCGACTTTTATCTTTCTCTTTTAGCAGTTTAAGCCACCGTTTGTCACTTTTTTTTCAAAACATATTTAAATGAAAGTTTAAGCTGTAGACTCACGCTTATACTGGGTGATGAAATTCATCCTAAATTTAACGCGAGTCAGTTTGAATGGATGAGGCAACAGCTGGTCAGGGTATGTGACCTTGAAGAGTATCGGCCACGAGAGTACGAAACTGTGCAGTCTAGGGAGTGATTAAAGAACAACAACTACAGCATTTTGTAAATAAATTGACTTATAACTACGACGTGGCCTCCGGTCCCCACAGCGAAATCTCCAAACTAGATCAACTATTTTTCTGCTCCGCAATATTATCGTTATTTCAAATGAATGTGGTAAAGTCAGAATAAATTTGATTGTACATATATTTTGAATGTAATGGTTTTTTTTTTTTTTTTTTTTTTTTTTTTTTTTTTTTTTTTCCCGTTAACCCACTAATCACAAACTGTTCCTATTCTTACCACATTGACATTATTACTATCCGGGACACAAGAATCCCGAAGAATCAAGGCCAAGTCTTTGCCAGTGAGAGTTCCCAAGGTGATAAAGATTAGCTATTGTGCTCCTTAAGAGCAAAGGTCTCCTAACAAGTACGGAAAGCTCGCTTTTTCCCAACGTGGTGAGCTATTCCACGCTAGTTGTTCGTATGTTGTTTAACACACTCTGACTGATTTGTTCTTTGGTTACTCCATTTCTCACTGCACTAGTTAAGACTACCTTAATTTCTCCTTTCTGCATTTGATTCTCAGCTTCCCATAAGGCAAGGTCGCTGTGCGAGACGCTCGGTTCATTTGAAAGATTTAAATATTACATAGTCAATACATCACCTCATTAGAAAACGTTTCCAATAATCCAGCAAGATATAATTTATGTTTACATTCCACTCCCCATTACCCACTTTCTGTAACTAACTCATAAAACTTTCACCTAAATCTCACGGGGGGGGGGGTATAAATAAATACAATTCCTATATTCGAAAATAGCTACCTTTCATTGTGTATCAACTTAAATAATTTCATAGTCCATCCAAGATGATACCCACATTGTGCATGTAAACATAACTTTGTGTACACCTTTGTTTCCTT
This sequence comes from Metallyticus violacea, assembly GCA_030762175.1. Lineage (NCBI taxonomy): Eukaryota > Metazoa > Arthropoda > Insecta > Mantodea > Metallyticidae > Metallyticus > Metallyticus violacea. The sequence continues at coordinate 16,252,262 of CM060841.1, forward strand.
GTAAACAAACTGTGATTATTGTATTTGTTAACAGGAAGGATATCTTACCAAGTTTTAGGAAATATGTTAACTTGGCATTTCGTGTATTTCGATTGAACATGTAAGTTTTAGATCTTTCAGATGGATTATGTTTTGATTGTTCTCCCTGTGTCAAAGTACCATGACCTTTCCCCTACTTATCGGATACGTCTACCTAAATCACTTAAGCGGCGACCGACACCAAGCCACTTCGCTGATGAGCTATATGGGCATAGTGCGCGGTGAACGATCCTTAACGCAACCAGTTCCACGGCGTGGGTCGGCCGGCGAGGCCCGCTGCTGTGTCGGCGTGCGAGTGACAGGAAGTCCGCAGTAAATATAGTACGGTTTGTCGCCTAAGTTATTTCTTACATAACATAAACACCTAAAAAGAAAAATAACTATTCACGTATATTAAGCAAGGAGACGCTGGAAATCATTAGAAAAATCCTCTTGAAATAATCTTCTTACAGCACGCGCTTATTCTGTACGCACGTATGAATCATACACGAACACTCTTTGGGGAATAGAATACTTGTATTGCCCCATTTCACTTGATACACTTTCACTCATTACACTGTATTGCAACGCCTAACAAACACGAGCTACTTGAACAAGATTTCAACTTACACTAAAGCCTCGCGCAGCAGGGAAAACTATACTTCCCGCCTTTGCCGACATAGCGCTCCGGTCGGTCCCGCGGTTGCGTCAAGCATTGCTCAGCCAGTATAACTCGGATTTCGTTCGGCGTGGTCAAGTGGTAAAGGTTTTTCTAACAATTTACCGTATTAATTAAAATTGTTCCTGTTAGTTTATTTAGCTTGTTTAGAAAAGGTCAATATTGTATAAAGTTAAGCCGACTTTTTTTTCGTCTTAGCTGGTACTACAGCCCATGGAGGGCCTGGGAATTATTATACCAAGAAAAATAGTTACTATTCTTTCCCTACATAGGACAGAAAAATAGGTTGTAGGCCTATCGTGTACATATAGCAGGAAACTAAGATATTGCTTGGATGAGAAAAGATCATATCTCCTTTTTTCTTTGACATGCCGAAAACCCACGGCCTAAAGTCCCTCCAGGAGAAGTTATGCTCTAAATTTTAACGTTCTGAAAAAAATCAACCGTCCTTAACAGAGATACACCCCGCAAACCATGGGGTCTAAAGGCGAGCGCTCTCTTGAGGCCACTTCTAGCAAACTTATAAACGCTAATGCTTGCCTTACCTTTTTATTAATGACATGTGATGTGTTTAGTTTTGAGTAGTTTTAAGGTGCCGCTTTATTAATATCTCTTTTACATATACAAAAGTATAATAGAACCTTGAAAATTACCCAAATGAACTATCCATATCGGAACTAGTCTAACTTTTCTATTTTACCATACACGGCACTATAGTCGAATGCTGATCCAAAATGGGGGAAAAAAAAAAAAAAAAAAAAAAAAAAGCGTGCGAGATTAGTATTTCTGTAAATGTTTCTGTACTAGATGACAGCATTAATCCAGTGGCAATTGGTGACAATCTACATGACACAATCGATGTTTACAATAGCAAAACAGCAGTTGCTAGATGGGCTGCGCTTCTGAGTGTACAACGACAGTGCTATTTTTATGAGCAAAATATATGGAATCAAAGAATATTCATAAAGAAATGCTTTCCATCTACTGTAAGCAAAGCCTGTCACATCAAGCTATTTACAAGTGGATGCAGAAGTTCTCTGAAGAACGGACAAGTATCAAAGACGAACACAGCGTCGGCCGGTCAGCTGAGATTGCCACAGACGCAAATTTGCAAAGAGATTTAATCCGAGCAGGAAGATGAACTATATACACTATAGCCGCTGCTATTGGTTCTTTGGCATACCTAATAATGGACGGCAGGTTATGTTTTCACAAATGCAAAGAATGGTTGCTGCATTTCAGGCTCAAGGACAAATCGTAAATGTCGACTTTCACCGATCATTCTCAGGAAACTTCGTGAGGGTCATTCAACCCAAGGACTAGAACTCAACTTAGTTGTGTTGCTCCTGCATGACAATGCGCGTCCTCATACTGCCAACACGATAAATAAGACGCTGCGAAATTTCAAGTAGGAAGCAAGCATTCTGCTTGCTCCAATCGATTTCCATTTGTTTAAAGTATCATCTTTCGGGTAAGCATTTTCCCGACGGTGAGGATGTAGAAAGGTAAAGGCCTGGTTCCGACAGTATGTTCAAAGATTTCAGGGTCTTGTGAACGACGTGACAAGTGCCTGGATATACAGGGCGTTATGTTGAGAAATAAAAGTAGTTTTAAAATCAGTATTCTTAATTGTTTAATTTCTACATCCATCTGTAGCTTACTTAATGACAAATCCTCATATATGCCACAAGTAGATACTTTTAACAAAAGCGGAGTCTATAACAATATACGGTGTTGTAAATACACACTCGCTCTTCTTAACCACTAACCCTTAATAGTAGGAATAAAAAATATAAATGTAACTTTATTCACGACATGAATGCTGCCATTGGTGGCCGAGGTCGTTAAGGCATGAACTCATGAGCGGAAGGTCTGGGTTCGAATCCCGCCAGGACCGTCCTCCCTGATTGAGATTTTTCTCAGTTCTCGTAAATGGCAAATGCCGGGGAGGTACCCAAAACTTACGCCTGGAACATTCCCTTCCTTAAAAAAAAGCCTTTGCTAATTAATATGTCATCTCATGTATCGTCAGTGTCACCACCTGTGGTGCCTCAGTTGTAAAAACGAACTTTAAACACTATTAAAAAGAAACGACATGAAAGCTATATATATATTAAATGTACAAAAATCTTAGTGCTCTTTTATCTACCACTACCATATACACAGACAAATAATAAAAAGGGAACCCAATACTTCAGTAACATTTTCTATACCATGATTACCTATGGTGTGTGTCCTATATGTTTCCACTGTTGTGTATCGTTTATCATCCTTGTGACAATAGACCATGCCACTGCTCTCCAGCTACACTGTGGAGAAGTGTTTCGATGTTTTCATGAAGTTTATCTAGACTACCAGGAATGGGCATGAAATGCTGTTCCTTCGGTAACCGTACAAAAACGCACCACAAATAAATAAATGCATACATAAATAAAGTAATATAACTAAATAAATTAATTAAAAATCAGGACTTCGTACAGATTATTTAAAAATCAGAGAACAGCTGTTGTAGTAGGCGCCCTTTTCCTTTACCAGTATGGGAGTTCGCTCCATATTGCTGAAATACTTGTACACATCACAGTTCATAAGTGTCCATCCAAATTCTCCTGAATAACTTGCTCCTTGTTTCCATGTGCAACTCATGAATTAGGGACTATGGTGGCGTGGGAATCTAGGTACAATGTCATTTTCTCCGGATGTAATAGTCTCTGTACATAGTTATGCGGTTTTAACCGGCCGAGGAAACCATTTGTCAGACAATCAGGATCTTGAAACAAGTGCACAATATTGGACTCTTGCTATGAGCTTCAGCTCATCACAGCATTTTATGAACATTATTTTTGCAAACATATTCGGTTAACTATTCCCCCTCAGCTTGTATTACGGTTTACAGACATAAAAGTGTGGTGAAAGTTACAGGAAGACGAAGGAGTGTGGGTGGGCCACGTCTCGTGATAAGTGTTCCTGTTTCTAAATCGGGAGCCGGGGAGTCTCCTCCCACAGTCTTCCGCCACCCAAACACTATCTTCTCAATTGTTCCTTCTCTCTTGCTTGAATTAATGGAAAGCTCTATTCTTTGCTAGCCCAACAACTTCTATTTGCATACGCCAAGAACCCAGAGCTCTAGACCTCAGTCTGATGTATCATATTCATGAGTCTGTTTTCTCCTTTTCTCCTTTTTCTCGAGAAAACTGTAAGAATGTGAATAGCTGATTTTTTTCCCCCTCTTCTTATCCTTCAGACTGTTATTTGCGTTTTTATTATACCAGAAGGCTCCAGTACAAGTAATTTAAAAAGAAAGTCCTTGCATTAAGGGAAATCAAAATGGATGGGATCCCATTGTAGAGCATTAACGAAGAAAATTGTCTCTACGTTTTACTTATGAACGATCATTTGTTCTTCCATAAAGCATTAATAATTTTATCGCACAGGGAATTTGGAATTTTTAATCGCTAATCTTACTTTTTTTTTTTTTTTTTTTTGAGTAGTGTTTAACGCCCGTTTTTACTACTGAGGCACCACAGACGGTGGACACTGATGATACATGAAATGAAATGATATATTGGGAAAGGATATATATTTTTTTTTAAGGAAGGAAGCGTTCCAGGCCTAAGTTTTAGGTACCTCCCCGGCATTTGCCAGTTATGAAGACTGAGGAAAATCTGGAAAAAACCCCAGTCAGGGAGGACGTACCTGGAGGAATTCCAACCGCAGACCTCCCGCTCACGAGTCCGTGCCTTAACGACCTCGGCCACCCGTGGCGGTGATCTTACGTTTCGCTGTAAATGCTTTCCTTAATACATATATACCCCACAATTGAATAAAAGTGTAACCATATATAACAACGCAATAGAACATTCATCTTATCTGGCGTGTTTCGACCATACTTGCCTTGTAAACCCAAGATCGCGGGTTCGAACCCGGTCAGGATCGATGGATTTTTTTCGGGCGTAAAAATCCCAAATATGTCTTCCTTCGGAAGGGAAGTAAAGCCGTGGGTCCCGTGTGTACATTTACGGCACGATAAAGAACCTCAAGCCTGAAAGAGAGGCCTCTGAGCAAAATATGTCGGCCGTTTCACGCCCTGAATTGAATTGGACGCTAATGACCTGAGATGTTAAAGAGCGTTCGTAAATAAACCAAATCAACAAAAAATCGCGTGTTTCGTCATAATACGTCATTTTATAAAACAAAAATATCAGAAATAAAACCATATTTATGCTCCTAGATGCCAATAAGAACCTTTTCATAATACATTTTAATAACGTTCATGAAAATTAATCTACCAACAGATTACGCACATGATGCAATGGACTAAATAATGTCATCCCAAATCATTTGTTACATCCAAAAACTATTGCAAACATATTTGTTGAACAGGTACTACATCTGTAATAGTTTTCCCTTTAATCAGTTTCTAATCAGTGCAGTTTAACTCTCCTAACCATTTTTTCAAGAAATTCGCAATTTTTTTCCTTGATCTTACGTAGAATTTTGAACATCCATTTTATCTATTTAATGTTTTATTCTTTCCAGTTAAGAATGTCTTGCAGATTTGCTTAAAAACAAATTTCTGTAGACAATGTTTTATTTATATGTCCTTGATTAAGTGCTAAAGTCCTACGCTTGGCTACTTTGGAGACAAGTTTAAGTATTTATCAATCGCAGAACTTTTGCATTGAACGGAGAAATTGGTCAGTCAAAACAGCGTCTACTTCTAGGTTTTCATTTATGCAGCAGAGCGTTGAGTTTAGATACTGTCTTTCTGTGCTCTTTAGTACATAGCCGCCAAGGAATACTCCATGCACAGCTACACTGTTGTGCATTTGATTGGAGCTTCTCGGTATTTAAAGGGAAGTCCAGTTATAAGGCTATGGAAGTACTGGAGTATATTGCAATCTGTTTATCATACAATATTAAATTCAATATTAATTCTACAGCATTTAGTAAAAACCGAATAAGAACCCGAAGTAAACTTTTTACAAGGGATCTAGATAAAGTTCAAAGCTAGCCCTAAAATTAGCAAATAGTCATGCAACTAGACTTACCCGCATTTACCAATTACTACAATTATGTATCGCAGGAGATCTAATTTCTTACCTCGTATTACATTACCAAATAAAGACAGCCGCAATAAAAGTAATTCGTCATGCTAATTTTGAACTGGTCTCATACCCAACATACTTAACCCAATTGCTTTCTGGTGTTTTTATTTCTTTGCAAAACTGAAAGAAAATATACAATTTTTGAATTTTTGAGAACGATATTATGGTGGCAGTTTAGCAATTCTGAAAACAAGACCAGGTTTTTAAAAAGGTGTTGTAAACAGGTGGATGAAGTACCTTCAAATTGTAAAATAAAGTTGTTTTATATGTTAGAGTCTATTGTATACTGCACACTGAGAGAAGATTTTATTTATTTATAAACAATTTCCCAAAGTAATATTGGGCTTTGGGACATTCATTACAAACAACTGACTACTGAGATACAGATTTGCCCTAGTAATCGGGAAGTTTTTCAACAGTAAGGTCTTGCAAGAGAGTTATGGCTTAGGAACAACGAAGCTTTTCAAACGCTGACGGCCAGAGATGCCTGCTGCATTGCCCGTGACATCAGGCGAGACAATGTTTTAATCAAGCAACAAATTGGGAAATTGATCTCGGTGTTTCCGGAGCGCTAAATCTACCAGGAAATAATCCATGCTTGCTACGATATCCATGAGCTTCCGACCACCTAGGCATATTATCTGCATTAAACAATGGAGGGATACGGTGCCTAAAACAAACGCCACACAGTGTGCACACAAATTTGCCACTAGTCAGTTAGCTGTTGAAAATGTATAAATGTTGAAAGTCAATAGACGTTACACAGAAGATAGAAAAGTTTCACTTTAATTAAAGAATTAATACTCAAGCAGAATACATACAGGAAAGGAATATTTTTTTTTTGAATGATTTATTTATGGACGCTCTTTAACAGCTCAGGTCATCAGCGTCCCATTCAACTCAGGGCGTGAAACGGAACACAAATTTTGCTCAGAGGCCTCTCTTTCAGGCTTGAGGTTCTTTTCCGTGCCGTAAATGTATGACACGGGACCCACGGCTTTACTTCCCTTCCGAAGGAAGCCATACTTAGGATTTTTACGCCCCGAAAAAATTCATCGGTCCTGGCCGGGTTCGAACCCGCGATCTTGGGTTTAGGAGGCAAGTATAGTAACCACTACACCACCAGGACCGACATATATACAGGAAAGGAATATATACAAGTTTCATTCGTTTCACTGCAAACTTCATTAGGTGGTAATAAATCACAAAATTAAACCTATTTTGAGAATGATCTGTAGATACTCAGATAGGATTTTAGCAACGTTAGTGTTCCTTGGTTCCTCCACTGCTATACTCGCCTAGACACAAAGGAGGGAAGGGCACTATTCCGATATATAGGTACACTTTTTATTTAATGAATTACTGTATTGCTTATTTTCCAAATGTTCTGCGCGTAGTTACATGTTATCCCTATATCAGAGAGGCCCCAGTTTCTGTTATCCAAACACGGAAACACGAATCTTTCTCATCTGATTCTATATATACCGAAGATGTACCTAAATATTTTCTATTCCTTAAGAGGCGACTCTAAGTTAGGCTTCTAAGTTAACCATCAATTATACAGAGATTAATATACAGAAATGTAGAAATAGATCTTTCGCACGAGCTGTGTGTAGGACATTAATGGGAAAGAAAGAATCAGACTTGAATAATTCGGGTTATGGCGCGGTTTCGAACCACGTTTGGGTGACAAGAGTTCGTGTGATTCAGTGTTTGGAGGAGGACACGGTAGCTCAGTTGGTTAAAGTGACGGCACGGAAGGCTGAAGATCCAAGGTTGGAATACCGGATGAGACCAAAATACTTTAATTCTGATTCTTCCTTTTAAATGTCCTTTCCTTTTAATGTCCAACGCCGGCTAGTGTGAACATTTTTTTTCAATATCGATATAGTTTGAAAGCTCATTTATAAAATGAATGCATCAAGACAGAATACCAGAATTAGCAATGCAATATAAACCCAAAAGGAAAATAAATATAGAAAGCGTGAAAGTGTTCTAACAATTGCCATAGCTTAACAGTCTAATCCTTGCATCAAAAGATGTACCAAATGAAAGTGAGATGATGTAGTATAAAGATTCAAAAAAGAAGTCATGAAGTTCTGGCCCCAAAGGCATTAATAAAACTGAGAAGCTATATATTAATTACGACACAACTTGTCAATGTTTCGACCTTGAATGAGAAGGAACGGCGCCAGTCGCCCGAGCAATTACTGCCTACCCGTCAATCTCATAACCACTGCTGGACACTAACATCTCAGGTCATCAGCGTCCCAATCAATTCAGGGCGTGAAACGGCCGACAAATTTTGCTCAGAGGCCTCTCTTTCAGGCTTGAGGTTCTTTATCGTGCCGTAAATGTACGACACGGGACCCACGGCTTTACTTCCCTTCCGAAGGAAGCCATACTTAGAATTTTAGCGCCCGAAAAAAATCCATCAGTCCCGGCAAGTATGGTTACCACTACACCACCAGTCTCATAACAAAATGCATTTAAAGACAATACCAAGTTACTAAGCATTTGGTAGTCGATTTCGGATATTCTTTTATTCATGGTTTGCTTTGAGTAAACAGCATGTCCCCCCCCCCCCCCCCGTATACTTCATTTTCTTTCCTTTCTTCAAGTTTTGCACAGATATTCGAACCCAGACAAGCGGTCTACGGAAAAAGCAATTTCTTGACATGACAGTTAAGAAATATATAGCTATTTTCAATACAGCAAGCTACATCTGCGGAAGCAGAAAATTACATGTATGCGCCTAACTCTATTACTTTTCCGTGTTCATCTTGTTGCAGTACATTAATTGAAGATGGAACAGTTGATGCTCAGGAGCAGAAACGAATACCAAGAGAAAGTAGAGTGTGGTGCGGAAGGTTACTGCCCTCGTTGGATCAATCTGCGCTCTCCACGTTAGTAATTGCAGCATTGTGTCTTGCAGAGCACAAAAACAATTGTTCAGAGTCTCGGGAGCCATTAATCACTTCACACGCCTTTTCCATCTACACACACTCAACCTGCATTCTTCCTGTTAATCGTCCTGAAAGTTGTATAAACTGCTGTTGCTACAGTCTGAACAATTCTTCACGCGGCGAGGCTGGCTGCTGTGCCGGCGATGTGCTACTTGCGCAAGATTTCAACTCACTCTGAAGCCTGGCGCAGCGGAGGGGAAATATACTCCCCGCCTCCGCTGTCACAGCGCTGCCGGTCGATCCCGCGGTTGCAGCAAGCATTGCTCACCCTCTAGAATATCAAATTCATTTCTCTTTATCACACAAACACATGATCATATTAAAGCTGTAAATTAAGCGAGAAGTAAACACAGATTCTGGCAGTGATAATAGTTACAACGTATTAAATACACATTTCTTTCGATATTAAGAACACTGCTTGTCACAGGAGCGGCTTTTGTTTTGCACTACTCCCTGAAAGTCAAGATTACTCTAATCGAAGACATTCCGAAAGTCAAGAATCCATCAGCATCTTAGAGAACAGGGTAGTTTCGTATGAGACAAGGGAGCAGGAAGGCTTGTACACACTATGGCTGGAGTTGAGGATGTGGTGTTGGAAGCAGTTACAAGTCTCTCAAGGAACTTCAACGAGAAGATTTTTCACACAAATGCCTGTACTTACATCGCAATTCACTGTATCCTTACCGCCTCCAAAGAGCTCAATATCTCAGCGATCCGAACTTTGGTCCTGCAGTGGATGCAACAACAGGCTGTAGTCAAACCTCTTTTTGCAGCTAACATTTTATTTACCAACGAGGCGAGATCACACGCGATGGTATTATTAATTATCATAATAAACATTTTCGGCGCGAAGTAAATCTAAACGCTGTTCATGAGTCACCACATTAGCAACATTTCTCATTGTATGTGTGCTTAGGGGTATTAGTTGATTATCTTCTTCCAAGAAAACTCAATTTACGGAGGTACCTTCGGTTTCTGCGACGGAATTTTTCAGAATTGCTTGAGGATGTTCCCCTTGAGCAACGCCGGAGTATGTGATACTGCATGATGGGGCACCGGCACGTTTTGCTGCTACTGTAAGAAGATATCTAACGCGGAGATATGGCCCAAAAGGATAGGTCGAGGAGGGTCTATATCTAGGCCTCCATGATCATCTGATTTCAATTCTTTGGAGTTTTCTGTCTGAGGTCAGCTCAAAAGTGTATTGTACAGCACTCCCATTGATACGGTTGAAGTATTGGAGCAGAGAATTGTACATGCTTGTCAAGAATTCCGAGATGATCCGGGGTGTGTTTGAAAGAATTCGAAAGTCATTACAGAGACGAGTGCAGTATTGCATCCAAATACAAGGACAACAATTCGAAGACCTCCTTTAACAGATAAGGGTGTACAGTACATAACATGTAACTGTATTTCTAACAAGCTATGAGTGAATTTTGATCCAATTTGGAATGAAAATTAAACAAAAAGTATACTTTTCAAATTCATTTGTACTAACTAGGACGATATGTTTCTTAATGGAGTCAGTGGCGGCTTGTAAACACACAATTGCAATTATCTAGCACATGGCTCGTTTGTGTACCCATGTTTACTGGAAGTTTTTTGCTTCGATTATCGAATACTTTCAACCGTTTCAATTTGCGCTATTGCTTTTGATACTACTTGCGTATATATAAACATATAAACATTTCTAGTACTTAGAAAGTAGGATCGGTGGAGATTTGAAGACATTTTGAAAAAATGTTCATGGGTAAAACCGCCATAGTTACATTCCTTCGGAATTCACTATAAGTCCATAATACTAGCAAAACCTAACGGAGAGTGGAAGATCAGGTACAATGTCTGTACAAAATAAACTGGAAATACATTAAGATGGTAAGTTACCAAGCGTGGAAAAAAATCGCAGCGTCCAACTGATTTAGCTTCCCTTTCTGCAAGCATATACCGTATTTATACGAATCTAATGCGCGATCAAATGAAATGGGCACCCCAAATTCGATCATTAAAACCATAAAAATAAATTTTGGCATGTTGTTGTCCAGTATATTAGAGATGAGTCCGTTCGCTTCATAAAACGATCAGATTATAGAATTTATAATTGGGTTATTGTTACATCTTGGAGCACATAGAACAAAATCCATCGCTCGCGCTGTTGCCAGGGCAGGTGGCGTAGGTCAAAGAAGAAAAAGTTATTTCGTATGTTGTCATTAGCCACAGATTGCCCAGTTCTTCCTCCTTTCATGTACGGATTCCAAAACTTTTTCTTCAAATGTCAGCAATTTCTTCCTTTGCGAGGACCAGTGAATTTCTTTCTACTAGCTTTAGTATCAAATAATGTCAATTTTTGTTGCCGCCACAAGAGAGTGTTTCTCTCAGCTACATGGAACCATCTTCCTGTTACTATTTTTTTGTGCTTACAGAATTACTCTACGCTTGAAAGCAGCACCATAAGATGTTCTTCTCTGTTTACCCTTCATTTGTGATTACCTACCATCTACCTAATAATAAAACGCTCTATGCAATAATAGGCCAACAATACATGTAACGAAGTCAAAAATTGCAGCAGTGCAGTATGACGTAATAAACTATAAATTGGAATGAGATTACCGGCGAACTATGGAACGGATTTGCACTCGAATCTAATGCGCATCACAATTTTAATACACTTGGACAAAAGGTGCGCATTAGATTTGCGTAAATACAGCATTTCTGCAACAAACCATGGGTTCAAAGAAATTGAAGTAAATGCTGTTTGTTTACATTTTCAAAGGCTGTAATCCGATTATTAATTTTTAATGGAAAAACAGCTAACGAATAAAGTTTTTATACTATAAATTGCAAATAGCAGAAAAAGAAAACTGTACATATATTGATATAAAAAGTATGTTACTCAATAAGGGGAATTGATGAAAGTCAGTTATTTGGGAAAATGCAAGCTTTCAAATGTATTGTTTTCCTGCCTTTTTATGTTATAAATCGAAAATTTATTGATTTCATTCCTGATAGTCTCTCGGAATTTAACAAGTATGTGCAATCTGTTCCTGTACATTCTGTCCTTAAGAAGCCCGGAAATGTTAGGTCAGATGAACTTGAAGAGAGGACACATGCGAGGGTAGGTCCATAAGTTTCCGGGCTAACCATTTTCTAGCTATGATAAAGACAAAAACTATATTTCACATTTCAATACAGTTATCCTTTATTGCAATACACTTCTCACATCTTGGAATTAACATTTCAACTCCCTCCCCCCCCCCCCCCCAAATAGTCAGAAGTCTTGTCTGCAAAATGGCCATAAACAGCATCCACCACTTCTTCGTCACACTTAAATTCCCTTCCTCGAGGGTCTTCTTGAGTTTTAAGAAGAGGAAATAGTCACTGGGAGCTAGATCTGGGCTGTAGGATGTAGGGTCGATCTCCTTAAGGCCAGGTCATCCGGATACAAATGTGCCTTCCTACTTAATAATGCACCTGTTAATGGTGTAAAACGAACTCATTGATCTCTCCATTCCAGTTTTGCTTAGCAGCACGTTGGCTCGGACGAGCAGATCAAGGTCCGAGCACATTTCGCTGACTCCGAAGACTAAACGCAGCATAGAGAATAATTTAGATGAAACAATGATAATTATACTAGCCTGTGAATAAGAAAATGATAAGTTATTATTCATATCTATGTATTTTGGTTGTGAGGGATCCAAAGAGGTCAAAAAAACGCCAAATGGGTAAATAAACATTAGCAACACTCTGGAGAGCGCGCACATATACCCATGCATATTTCATAAGATGTTTTTCGCTTACTATAAGTAATTTGCGTAAATGCGCCTTAAAATATAATTAAAAAAAACTAATATGTTATTCGCAAAACAAATTTCAAAGTCAATCAAAATGCTGATTAACGGAAGTTTCCTTGCCTTCCCCTTGCTCCGTTGCTAGGAGGTGCAGCGATACAACTCGACTCCTTTACTTCTAACATTTTCTCCATATATACGCACCACAACTCACAAAATCCTATTTGCAGTCAACTCTAATTTGTTTTGGTAATGTCTTTTCTTCAATGCTTCGCTTCATCGGAAACAATTTTGAATTCGACTCTAGGGAAGAAAATTGTCAAATCTATCTTGGAATGGCAGTGTAACGGGGGAGGCCTCTTCCTCGTTGAGCATTTAGCATGCTTTTGAGCGCAGTCCGAACGTTTCATCTCGGCCTGTGTTATATAGCGAAACATCACAATGTGCTTTATACGCACAAGTTTATAATTATTATTATTATTATTATTATTATTATTATTATTATTGTTGTTGTTGTTGTTGTTGTTGTACGAGGTAATTCTGTAGAAACAGCTTTAAAACGCCAGACAAGTCTATGCTGCATCTCCCAAACCCCTCACAATTTTTTTTCTAGGCACCATTCATTCCCTGGTCCACAATCGAATGGATGGAGAACACAAGTTAATTGAAGAAAAGTTACTGCTGTTTTATCTTTTCCTCTTAAGCGACTTTCGGCAGCAAGGTTTTCGAAACGTAAGTCGCTTTGACGAATCCTTGCAGGGCGAAACGGCTTGGATGCCTCTGCATATGTAGAATTTAGTATATAGATATACATAGATTCTATATCAAAATTGAAATACCAAATTTATGCCTGGACAAGGAAGCATCGTTTTATGATTAAAAAAAAAAAAAAAAAAAAAAGCAAGCGTTAGTCCCGATCTGTTCTCAGAAGTCACATGTTTAAGCTTAGAATTTAACCTACTTTCCCTCTAGCATCAAAGTACAAAAGTACGTATTAGGTTGCTTACTTTTGTTAGGCGAGGTTCAACTGTTACTTTAACAGCTGACTTACCGTCTTAGTTCTGAACTAACAGAAGTATCTACCTAGTACAGTGTGTAAATAAAATTCACTTTCCAAAGTTTAAAAAAGTGATAGTTTCCACAAGGAAGAACACAGACATATTCTATAAATGTTTCATGTTCGTTAATACCAGAAAATATAAATCTAGCAAATAATGCAACGGTATACTTTTGCACTGTATCTCAGAATGTTTTAAAGTTATTAATATGGCATTTTTGTGAGACACTAAAAAACTTAACCAAAGTTGCTCTGTAAATTTTATTTGTCTAATGCACATAAAAAGCTTTTTTAAAATGTTTGAACAAAAATAAATTCTTGTTAAAAACCGAAAACACCGTAACAAACAATGCATTTTCCTTATAAACTATTGGTAGAATTGGAATGAATTTGTTTTTTACATAACTACAGACAACATGCTATCCAGGAAATTAAATAATTTATCTATGCTAGTTGCTTGAAAATACTTTTTAATTTAAAATTTTGAAAATTATAGAAATATTTTTCACTTCTTACTAATATTGGTTTTTATCAACTCATAGTGACATTTAAATACTTCTAGTTACCACATGTCACGTTTGCATGCATTATAAGAGTGAAAATTTTCAACAAGATTGATCAAGTCAATCCTGAGAAAAATGCACATTTATGTCAAAAGTTTGTTATAGGAAAATAATTTTAAAAAAATTATGTGGATTAGGGAATTAAAATCTACAGAGCATCTTTGGTTAAGTTTTCTTAATATCTCACAAAAACTTCATATTGATAGGTTCAAAATTTTCTGAGATACAGTGCCAAATGTATACTGCTGCTTTATTTGCTACATTTACATTTCCTGGTTACCTTAAATGGCTTTACTAGAATGCCGCTTGTTTTTCTTCGCTGCCAATTTTGTCATCCACGCTTATGCAGCTATTTAAGATTCTCTGAGCGTCTCGGGATATTCGTGAATAAATTTACAATTGTCAATTGTATTACATCTCACCTACAATAATTCAATGTTTCATAAGTATGTTACATATAACTATCACAAAAACATTTTAGCTCATGAAACCTTTTGGAAAGGTGAGAGACGTAACTGCAGGAGCTAATTACAGTGCGATCCATTTAAACCTTACCATCTTCTTGAGTTATAATTTTTCTTTTAAAGTTCTATAAACTTGAAGTGGAATATAATAATCTCAGAGGCTCAGGAAGAATCCCTGTCGTCGACTCTTGTCCAGTAACTTATGTAGCGGTGTTCCCTTTGGCAGCATGTTTTTGAGCTGAAAAAGTAGTCGAAGACATTCCTTGGGTCATACACAATGCACATTACGAAGAGAAATTGATGTAAGCCAACTGGACCCTTAGAAAAAGTGGAAAACACAAGTCTGCAATGCCTCAAGGCTTGTATTTATGATGTTCGAGAACGTTTACTTAATTCAGCAATCGTTGCCAGGAGAGAGGCTACTCATGTCAAGAGAACACACAAAGTGCACGCAGAAGCGAAAAGTCCATTGGCTCCAGGCAGTTCTTACTGTGAGCTCGGACATTATCCCCTAACATTGTTTATGGACGAAACATGGTCCCACCTATCAAGCTATATCACCATGCAAAAAGCAGATATTACGCTGCTGAAAATCCCTATATTATCCACGAAACACTCACTGTGGTCTGATAAGGTTAGGTTCTGCTGCACGGGTCTGCTTTCAGAATTGTTAGTTCCCGACGGAACGAAGCAAAATACCTTTAAACAACTCGAAGACGTCGAGATAATGGAAGGCTACTTCCAACAAGATGGTGCAACATGTCATACATCATTATAGTGAGTTCTGTCGTTGACTACTTAATCTCAAAGAATACGAGGGTAGGCCCATAAGTTTCCTGCTTGGCGGATCCGGATTGTCGCCTTCACAAAACCCTTATCTGGTGTCAGGTCTTATCTGTTAAGTAAATAATTGCAGTTTGTAACTTCAACTCAGCCGTGTTCAGTTGTTCAGATATAGTTGCATAAAGAAGGCTATGTGTAGAAGATTGTAACTTGATCAAAATGGAGTTACGCGCTGTTATTAAGTTCTTCACAAAAGAAGGATTTAATTCAAATGAAATTAAACAGCGATTGGACGGTGTATATGAGCAAGCATCCCTCTCATATTCTACCTTAAAAGAATGGGCCACATCTTTTCGAATGGGTAGAAAATGCATTGAAGACGTAGATCGTGCAGGTCGGGCCTTGGAGGTGCTCACTCCTGAAAACATCGCTCTTGTGGAAGGAGAAACTATGGAAGACTGGCGGCTCAAATTTACAGAAATAGCAACAAGGTTGGGCCTTTCTAAAACAACAGTACTTAGAATTATTCATGAACATTTAAACACGAATAAGGTTAGTGCAAGATGGGTGCCTAGACTTCTTTCCTCAGTCCAAAAGCAGCAACGAGTCATCTGTTGTCAGGCATTTTTGGAGCTCTGCCGTGGCAACAAGAGAGAATTTCTGCAAACCATTGTTACTGGAGATGAAACTATCGTCTTCTACTATGATCCCTTGTCCAAAAGGGAATCAATGGAGTGGCGTAAACCTGGCGAAGCACCGCCTCTAAAGGCCAAGGTCACACAGTCAACCATCTTTTGGGACTGTGAAGGAATAATCTTCATTAACTTCAAGGAGAGGAACTCCACAGTAAATG
This sequence comes from Metallyticus violacea, assembly GCA_030762175.1. NCBI lineage: Eukaryota > Metazoa > Arthropoda > Insecta > Mantodea > Metallyticidae > Metallyticus > Metallyticus violacea. The sequence continues at coordinate 16,268,535 of CM060841.1, forward strand.
GAAAGTACTATGCTGGCCTACTGCACAGACTACGTGCTTTCATCAAAGAGAAAAGGCAAGGAAAGCCGAGTGGTGATGTGCGCCTTCTTCAAGACAACGCACCTGTGTACACAGTTCTTGTTGCAAAGGAAGCTGTGAAGAAATATGGCTTCAAGAAAATCGACCATCACCCTACAGCCCAGATATAGCTCCCAGTGACTATTTCCTCTTCTTAAAACTCAAGAAGTAGCCTCGAGGAAGGAAATTTAAGGGTGACGAAGAAGCGGTGGATGCTGTTTATGCCCATTTTTCAGACAAGACTTCTGACTATTGGGGGGGGGGGAGATTAAAATGTTAATTCAAAGATTTAAGAAGTGTATTGCAATAAAGGATAACTATATTGAAAAATGAAATATAGTTTTTGTCTTTATCATACCTAGAAAATGGTTAGGCCGGAAACTTATGGACCTACCCTCGCGTGTGCCCTCTCTTTAAGTTCATCTGACCTAACATTTCCGAACTTCTTAAGGACAGAATGTACAGGAACAGATTGCGAGAGACTATCAGGAATGAAATCAATAAATTAGCAAGGATACACTTCGGAGAAGTTTGTAGAATATGGTGCGACGGGTACATTGTATGCAGGTTTAAGACATTGGCAATACTTACTGATTCCACAGTTTCTCTGCTGGGTCAGAAGTTATAAATTATAAAAATGGTAAAGGTTTGTATGAATCACTCTGTTTAAAAATGTCATTGAATAATGATGGAAAGTTTTGAAACTGGAAGAACTATTGATTAAGATTAATAAAAGTATAGTACTAATGGAATTAATGTTGTAGCTATTCATCTTCTGGGTGGATTTCGATGTGGCAACCTTGCACTTTTCTTCTCATCCATTTGTTTAGTAGCCTACTTCTCTTAAACATTTCCACATAGAGTAAATTCTGCTCTGTAAAGATATAACAAATGTAACTTATAAGTAAAGCATACTTTCAGTTAATACTCACCAGCATGAAAAATTAAAAATCTCCGTGTCTGCCTACAACGTTAACGTCTTATCTGCAAAAAAAGAAACTAAAATTAGCACTATTCATAAATGCAAAAAGTATATTGTTGAAATCAGAAAAAAAACGGATACTGTAAAAGCATATATCAATGAACACTAACCATAAACTTTTTATATTAATCTTTGCGAGTGTACACTTTCTGCAGTTAATAAACTGAACAAGGTGAATATTAATCGTGCATAAGGGGGGGGGAAGGAAGAAAAAGGTTATAATAACTATATTTTTCGTTACTATAAATGTCAAACAGTAGTGTGATTAAAAAGAAACAACAACGAAAAATATTTTATGGCCTTGGAAATTACACAATCTTCGGTTCCTTAGGAGTAATGCTGTAAAATTCAGAAACTATGTTTCACACGCAATAAAGCAATTGAAGAAATGGTTTAAAGTTAATTGGCTAAAACTTAAGGTAAACAATAGAGATATAAAGCAGTTTAAAGCTCCAAATCGCACGCTATCTTAGAATAAAATAAATACATTTATATTGGCACACAGACTCCAGCAAAACTATTCACTTTAAATAATAAGGAAAGGATATTTATCCTACATATTTAAAGGGCTTAACAAAGGCTAATTTACTGTTCATACATACACAGGTAACAAGCATGCAAATAACAAATATGATTTACTAAGCTATCTCAATATGTGATAGTTTTCGGAATAGTTGCTTTCGGTTAGAGTAGGGCTGAAAATTTTGTCTGCAAAATAAATAAATAAGATTACCCATTTATTTTAGAGATTCTTCAAACATTTAACAATACTAAGATTCTCATATATATATATATATATATATATGCTGGAACTATTAATTTATGTATATACCAACCCTGACTAGTAAAATAATCAACAACCTTATGAAAGTAATTCCAGTATTACTCAATTTGTCATTACTAAGTTCTTAAAAGAATAAACATACCTTTTATGAGATGGTCTTAATTTAGTTGTTTTATTTTTTTCTCCTTTTTGTTTATATATAGTCTCTAAGACTGTTTGTATTAAAATGTGAATTTTTTACACATTAACTTCAATATATATTCAGAGAGTGTATCGATATCATATTTAAGCAATTTGAGATAGCCAATGTATGGCCTACAACTAAACATAACGCAGTTTTATGGTGTTAAACATTTTTTGCATTGATGTTAAAGCCAAGTAGGGTGAAAATTTGGTTTAGAATATCTTTAAAAATACCTAGCGAGCATATAAATATCGCGTTTCCTCAGCTCGTTATTGACAGTCCGACCATGAACATTTATTAACTGTCTTCTTGCATTAAGCAGCCTACTCTTTAACTATTTGTGTGACGTAATGCATAACGGAAAAGCTGATGTTCCGCAGGCCGTGGGTTCAATTCTTCATATGCTATTAATTTTCTTTTTATTTAATACGAAGTGCTGAGATACGCATACTAAAGAATTATGAGTGAAATTTACTTAATACTTTCTTATTTTATTTTCTTTCTCAACAATGAATGTATTACCAACATACAACGGCTAATAAGTTTACTACTAACTTAGTCCCTAAAACTGAACGTAGCTTACACATATTTAACTACTTTCTTGCATTGTGTAGCCTACTCTAGAGGGAATTCTTTAACTCCTTGTATGACCAAATGCATAACGCAAAAGTTGATGTTTTAAATATGAAGTGTTGCGATAAGTATACTATAGAATTGGGAATGGAATTTAGATAATATTTGAATATACGACACTCGACTCATTACGATTACCCATAATTCTACCTTTGATAAGCAAGGGTTATAATTATAATTAGTATGTTAAGCTTTAAGTGTATAAATTGAAACACCAACTTAAATGTGTATTATTAGGCCACTCAGAAAATAAAATTAAAAAAGAGTGATAAACAGACTCGAACTCGAAAACAAATGACCATCTCTTACTCGAAATCTAATGTCATAACCATGGAGTCAGAGTGATACGTTCAGAAACCTCCCTTTGTTATCGTGTGTTATGCTTTCAGGGGCATTTTTATTAGCCAGTTGAGTACTGGCGCTTTAGAAACAGCCATAGTTTTGAAATTTGAACAAATACGTTATACGTTTTCGATCCCAAATTGCTTATATACGACATCTATACACTCTGTAAGACTATTTCGGTGTATTTCTTTAACAACTTGTACATATCTTCAATATACATACATTGAAGTTAAAGTGCAAACATTTCATATTTGTATGCAAGTAGTCTTAGAGGAAATTGTCCCTAAAATTTAAAAAAAAATATCATTTAGAATGCTTACCATTCTGGTCCCCCCCCCCCCGTTTCTTTCCCTCCATAGTTTAATGCATTCCAGCACCAAATTCAGGATAATTTGAGTTTTATTCAAGATTCGACTTTCTTTTTACTCGAGTTTCTCATTTGGGTAATTTTCAGCATATTTTGCACCTCTATTTCAGTTTTCTCACTTACAACTTTCTATCGTTTGAAGAAATAACTACTGTACTTGCCTACCTTACATACTTTGAATGAAATAACTGTATCTTAAAGACTCCTAATCCAGGCGTATCTGACCCTACTAACCGTTCTCCCCTATTGCAGTTAAAAAAAAAAAAAAGTACAGCATGTTATACTAAGGACAAAGGGTTATGTCCACACTTTAAAAGCCCTCAAAACTTCAAGATTTCATTAAAATCTCTTATAAAAACTAAGTGCTTACTAGTCATACACAAACGTTATATAAAATGTTAAAAAGATCGCTTTGTTGTCGTTTTTATGAAGCCCTCCTTCTATTGAGGAATAAAAAGAAGCCAATATTTTCTATAAAAACTACTGGATGATGAAAATGATGTGTGGTCCTACCTTGTCATTAGGGAGGGTACAACAGTTCATGGCATTCATCGGACAAATGTTTGGCCACTTTTAAAGATTTTGGCAGTCTGGCCTAAAGCATCGCCACTAAATGCTTATTTGAAAATAGTGTGTGTTTTTGCAGCGCCTTTCCCCAAACTTAGGCGTTGGCAAGATTACATTAAACATTCAAAATCTTTAAATTATGAACAGAGCATTCTGAACTTTTGAACACATGTTGAAAACGTGTATATATTGCTACACATTATGTTAAATTCATTTTTATTCATAGCAGTAATATTATTTTACCCAGCGAGATGGTTCAGGCGGTAACGCTTGGGAGATCTTGAGTTGACATTTCTTGGCCTTGGACTTTTGGTGGTTTTCCTCTGGTGGCTTGCGTGATTGCTGAGAAGCACTTTTTCTTTCCGCAAAATGCCCGCTCTCCCATTTTACTGCATTTAATTCCGTTGTTGCAAGGTCGAAAGTGTCGGAATGAAGTGGGTTGGTGCGGTGTGACGGTGGCTTGCGCTTGCTACATTTGGTATGAAAGCGGCCCTTATGAGAGCCTTAGAGAAGGGGCACAATCAACCTGGAAATCATGTTAAGGAATTCGTGCCTCACCGCTCCTGAAGCCTGGCCGCCTGCTGTTTCCTTCACCTCATCCCTTTCTCCCGGAAGTACCCAAAGTGGGGGCAGGCATGAACGGCCAGCCTTTGAGCAAAGCTGGTATTGAAATGTTGCTACCAATCTAATCCAATACCATTTTCAAATATTTGACACAAAAAAAAGACAAAATGAATGTTGTAAATACAAATTTTAAAAAATATATATTCGGTGAAAAATACACCATGTACAGCTTCTTAGGTGCTGCAAAGTGAGATAATTTTTTTCTAAGAACATGAAGCCTAAACGCAACGCTAGAGCCTAATAAAGGTTTTCCCAACTATGGTTATATTATAGGTGATATAAAACTTAAACCTTCATAAAACACGCAATCTGAACAAACGTTTACTATAAGTTCAGTATAATCTTGTCCGAAACATCAGCATGGGAATATCAGTTATTTGAAAGTATGTATTTATCTTCTGCATTTCGCGAGAGAAGAAAAATAAAACCCGCAGCTATAAGGCCTTGTTTCTTATTTTTTCTCTATGAATATTCTTTTTCTTTATTTATATGCAGACAGCATATTTAACGATCACATTCAAGTCTACTTAGACTGGCATATTTGACTCATAGCGAGAATGAACTGCGCGTTTCATTAAATATCGTCTCAAGTATTCCGCTCGTGCAGGAAAAGAGACAAATAGCACAACCCCTCTTACAGCCATTTCCTTTTATAAATTGCCCCCTTGCTAGCTGCGCGCCAACACACCTACCAAAACACGATTCCAGGAGTACAGCCTAATGTAGAACACGATGTTTTATGGGCCGCGAGCAGTCTCCAAGTAGTAAAACTGCCTCGATAACGCACGCAATTGAACATCAAATGTTACGCACGCTGTTATATAATTGCGTCACATAAACATGGGCGTAACAAACTGCGGTGCCACCGCGATATTTTTATGCACAGATGCAAAAACTTCCTACATACCCCTATTCTTACAGTCCTATGAAGAAAACATCGCGTACCTTCGTTTCATTTCGTGTAAACAACGATTTTCAACAGTTTAAGACACTAACTATAATGTATAAAATTACTAGGACAATCTCAGCAGATGATTGGTCATCCCATAATGGGATTGTATACAGAGACACTGTATATCGCAACGCATTTTCAAAATGCATGAGTTCACCTGCTAATGTTTGGAGCGGAGAATATCCGATATAAGGCCCTAAACACTCATTGGTAGCAGTTGTTTAAATATATTAATTTAATCAGTTCATCTTCATATGTTTTATACTAGGTAAAGGCTATAATGTTCAATATAATGTCACAAACATTTAATGGTAATAGTTATGTTAATTTAAGACGTTCATTTGCGTATGTTATTACGTTAGATAAAGGTTTTAATATTAGATTTAAAGCTCCAAGCATTGATTGATAATATGTTTTTAATCATATAAATTTAATAGGTTTAATTATGCAGTTTATATATTAGGTAAAGACTTTAATTTTGAATTAAAATAACAAATATTCGTTGGTAGTAAGTTTTAAATCGTATACATCTAGTAAGATCATTTGTATAGATTTCATGTATCCCAGATAAGGGCTATTACAATGTGTGTCTTAATGTTTGTTTGTTGGTCTTTATGACAATACTCAATAATATAAATGTAACGGTTCAAAGGATCACACACACACACATAGCCAAGAATATGAATAGATTAACCACAGATAAAGAAAATTGTAATATTAAGAAAATCAACCAATGGCAAGAGTAACAACATTAATAATGTGTACCAAGAATGAACACGAGACACGCAGCTTTGTTGAAATTCAATAGAAATGAACGAATTTTATGCCTTTATTCACTTATGTTGAAAATAATGCATTCTAATGAACAGTATTGTTACAATCCATTGTACCGCCTGTGGTGCCTCAGTAGTGAAAACGGACGTTAAACACTACTCAAAAAAAAAAAAAAAAAAAAAAAAAAAAAAAAACAATCCATTGTAATAAGTGGCGGTTTATATTTCAAAATATTTAGTTAGTTATGCTTTATATTTCGTAGGGAGAGGACGTGCTTTGTATTCCGTGAAATCCTGGTTTGTACTCCGTAAAGAAAAGTTGCAATTTATATTTCGTGAGAGGAAGCCACAAACTATCAGTCGTTGTGAATACTAGTTCGAATTAGTATCCGTATAGGAATATATTATATGATTTATACCAGGGCAAATATAAAATAAGGTGTGTTAAATATCTATTGGTAATAGAGAATTTGCGTGGAGTATGGAATAAGATCAAACATATTACCGTCGGTATTAACAACCATGATAGGAACATTGTCACTAAAGCACATTTGTTGGAAGAGAAATATAAATATAAATATAAATTCCGTCATGTCTGTCTCGTATTCAGTCTATATCTAATAATATTCTCAGAGCTCGTTTTATCAAAAAGCAAACAGTTGTGTGTTAATAACAAGACATTAATAACTTCCGTAGATTACTATCCAGGATGACTTTGATATACTCAAACACACACTCCTTTCACTGCAGAAGTATCAATCTGAATATTTCCAGCTACAATAACAAACTGTGAGCTTGCCGTGCATATCGTAGCGGAACGTCGATCGACACACGACCCCATTGGCGCCCAACGTCGACATTACATACCTACATTTAAATGCCATTACGTGTTACAGCTAAATGGTTTTTTTAATGGTGTTAACGCCCGTTTTAATTACTGAGCCATCACAGACAGTGGAACATGAGATGACATGATAAATTGGGAGAGGATATTTAAAAGATTTTTTTTAAAGGAAGGAAGCGTCCCAGGCCTAAGTTAGAGGGTACCTTCATAGCATTTTCCATTTATAAGAACTGAGGAAAACCTGAAAAAAAAACTCAACCAGGGAGGATGGTCTTGGTGGAAATCCTGCAGCGTGGCAACCTGAAGACTGAGTAATAAGTTACAAACTAGAAAGTGACAAATTTTTATTAATATCCAATACAAATGGTGTAAGAAACTAATTTATAATGTTACACATTGTTGTATTCGTAAAAAATCCCGAAATTAGCTTGGCTCGTTTTTTAAACATTTACTCCTGCAATAAAATATAACAAAAATTATTAAACATAATAATATATATACTATTATCAAATACATTTTTATAATTCGGTCCCTGAGGCAGAGAGTTATTAAGCAGGCGGACTGACCCCCTTTCAATTAAACAAAGTGCTATATGACTCAGCTAAAACTTAAAAGTAATTTTTTAACTTTGATGAGTTAGTTCATGTATACAGTACAATAATTGTATATTATGCTCGTATTAGGAAGTAAAAAAAAAAAAAATTGGAAATAAACTGGTGAATAAACAACGCTAAAATACGAGTCACTTGGCGATTCATTTTTGTTCCAGTGCAACTGACAGGCAATGGGATATAAAGCCGAAATCGATAGTTTAAGTTCAACTGAGATTGGGATACAGCAGTGACTGCGATGTTTCCGTATCACATGCTTGTTCATCATGTTCACTTATGGAATATATCCTGGCCTTGGACACTTGCTATGCGTGGGTTAAGTTATATCCATGGAATGAGTTACTAGGCGCGCCTACAGTGATGTTTGTACCACTTGGTGAGAAGAAATGGAACTAGGTGAATAAAAAGCAAAGTATACAGAGTAAATAAAGCATTCAAAGAACTGCAGATACCAGGTACCTCATGCCATAATCGCCATATGTATATTCGCTTTGGGTGTTGGTTGGACAATCGCATAACCCAACGAAGAGTCATTAAGGAAGTTATCCTATGAAAACCTGATTCAGGTGGTTATGCGGTTATTGCAAATGCATTCGTATATAATTACAAAGGTTGCAAATGATAATCTTATATTTATATAAATATTTTTGGTGTTTGTTTAATGAATTTATGGTTTATAATGTAATAAAAATGTTGCTTAGGATTTGGATTTGGAAATTTAAAGCAGAGAAAGGTGGCTGTTTGCAATAGGATCATTCTCTTACTAGCTGTTTCATCATATGTAAATTAAATACGTCAATGAATTACGAGGGTAGATCTATCTATAAGTTTCCGACATTGTCGGCTTCACAAATCTTATTTAGTGGCCTATTTTATCTGTTAAGTAAATAATTGTACCTGTACTTCCGCTCCGCTGTGTTCATTTGTTCAGACATAGTTGCACAAAGAAGGCTATATGTAGAAGATTGTGATATATTCAAAATAGAGTATGGAGCTGTTATTAAGTTATTTACAAAAGCAGCAATTACTCCAAATGAAATTAAACATCATTTGGATGATGTATATGGGGAAGCAGCCCCCTCATAGTCTACCGTAAAACAATGGGCCAAACTTTTTTCAAATGGATCGAGAAAACATTGAAGACAAAGAGCGTGCAGTTGGGCCCTTGGAGGTGCTTACTACTGAAACATCGCTCTTTTGGAAGGAGAAATTATGGAAGACCGGCGGCTTAAAGTTACAGAAATAGCAGCAAGACTGGGCCTTTCTAAAATAACAGCCTTTCGAATTACTCATGAACATTTAAACATGAATAAGGTTAGTGCAAGGTGGGTTCCTAGATTTCTTTCCTCAGTCCAAAAGCAGCAACGAGTCATCTGTTGTCAGGAATTTTTGGAGCTCTGCCGTGGCAACGAGAGAGAAGTTTTGCAGATCATTGTGAAGGAGATGAAACTATGGTACTCTACTATATCCATTGTCCAAAAGATAATCAATGGAGTGGCGTAAACCTGGCGATGCACCGCCTCTAAAGGCCAAGGTCACTCAGTTAACCAAGAAGATCATGGCCACAATATTTTGGGACTGTGAAGGAATGCTCTTCATTGACTTCAAGGAGAGGAACACCATAGTAAATGGGGAGTACTATGCTGGCCTACTGCACAGACTACGTGCTTCCATCAAAGAGAAAAGGAGAGGAAAGCTGAGTGGTGGTGTGCGCCTTCTTCACGACAACTCGCCTGTGCACACAGCTCTTGATGCAAAGGAAGCTGTGAAGAAATGTAGCGTCAAGGAGACCGAACATCCACCCTACAGTCAGATTTAGCTCCCAGTGACTTTTCCTCTTCTCAAAACTCAAGAAGGACCTGCGAGGAAGGATATTTATAGCGTGACGAAGAAGCGATGGATGCTGTTTATGTCCATTTTGCAGACAAGACTGCTATTTGGGGGGGGGGAGATTGAAATGTTAATTCAAAGATGTGAGAAGTGTATTACAATAAATATTGAAAAGTGAAATATAGTTTTTGTCTTTATCATACCTAGAAAATGGTTAGGCCGGAAACTTATGGACTTAACCTTCGTATTTGTTTTGTGCGACAATGCTGGATAAGTGAGAATTCCTAGATGCCTCAGTTAGATGTATTGCTAAAGCTGACAGATGTTTCAAATTTTCAAATTCATAGAGACATTGAGCCCAATTTAGTTTACTGGCGCTTTGACCTGTATTGAGCTTATCACGATACTTGTTAAATAGTAATGTGAAATTTGAATTAATTACAATTCATTTTCCCTCGGAAAGATGGGCGTAGTCCCTATCTGCAACATACATTTCGTTTTCATTGTTTCTAACGAGGGTACATGATAAGGAAATACCTAGAAACCGGTATTTACTTTTGTGACTATTAAAATTCACGAGAAAGATCCGAAAATATTGGCCATGCCGGGAATCAAACGAGGTGCCTTCCCAGTACAGTTTTAGGCCGTTATACCTTAGCCAACTAGCTTGCTGTTTTAATTTTTATAGCTATACAAAACTCTGAGCTGACAATACTGCAAAAGAAAGTATGGCTAAAGTATTTTAAAATTTGCCATGATGTGAAAAATGCTCTGAAAATGGACACATATTTTTTGAGAGAGAAAATTAAAATGTGCTTCAGAAAGTCACTGTGAATGCATAGGTTAATCAGGTAAAATGCTAAAAACGGTCATTAACACTATAAATGTGAGCTACACAAAGGCATGTAGAAGAACCGTTGAGAGAGATGGCACATTTCGGAATGCACTTTATAACTTCAGTAAGTGACAGTATAATTTTCATGTACTAGAACGTGTTCTATCTGATTGCAATAATTAATTGTTCTTTATAATGAATTATTTAAATAATGTTTTTTCTTGTAAGACAAATTGAGCAATTAGATGATTCGTTAGAAGCGTCATTAGGGCTTTGTGTGTTTTACGAAATTTTTGTGTAATTCTGTTGTAATTTAGTTGCACAGCAAACCAGTAAAGCATTGAGTTTTTTTTTATTATTTGTTTTGTTTACGGACGCTTTTTAACATCTGAAGTCATCAGCGTCCAACTCGATTCAGGGCGTGAAACGGCCGACAAATTTTGCTCAGAGGTCTCTTCTTTCAGACTTGAGGTTCTTTATCGTGCTGTAAATGTACGACATGGGACCCACGGCTTTACTTCCCTTCCGAAGGAAGCCATACTTAGCATTTTTACAAAACACCTCGATCCTGGCCGGGTTTGAACTCGCAATCTTGGGTTTGGGAGGCAAGTATGGTTATCACTACATCGTCAGGACCGACAGTAAAGCATTAATGATTATACTCTTTTCTCCAATGTATCAGAAAAACAATTTCATTTACATTACATCAAATGAATCTAAACACTGTTCTTTTTAACCAACTTTCACTATGAAACCGTTGCATCTTAAAGGCAAAATTCCGGGATATAAGTTTTCTATTATTAAATTAATTTATAAAAAAAGTAAAAAGTAACTGCATACTAGTAAATCTAAATCAGCGTGTTGTTACATAAAGCAAGCATCATAAGATGTACTAATATGTATCTTTTTTCTGCCTTTATAATATGTTGGTGTTTGTTAAATGTATTAATGTTACCATAATTTACGCACCACACACAAAACTGTTTATAGTTTCACGACCCTTGATATTTACCATCTGGAGGTCATGACAGCTAAGATACGAGACTGCGTAAGCCCGACGTCTGCAAACATCAGTATAATATTAACATTCCTAGTGAGTTTGCAAGGTTACTTTCATTGTGCGACATGGCGGTTGCAATGCTCAACGTTACCTGCGGGCTGGCGTCTGAAATCTCCGCGGTGCCGCACTGAATCCCTTGGGGTACGGGAGGAAATGAAAAAAGGCAGGAAGTACTGGGGAGGAGATAAGGGTACCTGCCTCTGGGTGAGGAGGTTAGTTCCGTTCACACTTCTCTCTCCGCAGTTTATGTACGTGTGTATGTATGTACGCGTACAAATTAGGAGTCCCCTGCAGGCCTGCCTGGGCGAGGCGTCTGTATGTGTGCGGATAGAGCGTTCCTCTGAAAAGAAGCGAGTGTAGTTCTTGTTAGACTTTTTCCTCTCACTCTCCCCTTTATTCCCAGTCTTAATAAGAGACGCAAACACACCGTAAAATGGGATAACAATGGAAAGTTGTTCGAACTTATGACTCAATCCCCAGTCATAATATAAAATAAGGCTGATAATTATAGCTTTAAGGCTATATATGGATTTCCCAATCATACAAGGATATATTCATACATATTAACATCATTTCCTGGTATGTTATAGCAAATAACTATATATATATTCTCTCATTTCGCTTTCATTTTTTTTCTCTTAACAATACGTTTTTGGTCCTTTCGTTTTAAATGTGGTATGTGGTATTTCCAAGAATATTTTTCTTTCGAACTAAGACGATAACTTCTATCTTTAAACGATTATACTTTCATCTATTTCTGCACCCGCTAGCCTCTCCTCGTTTTTATTTCCCTGCGCATTACACACGTGTTAGGGTTTGCTACGGAGCGCACTGAGGCCAACGTTGGGCCTATTGCACACATGCAGCCTAACCATTGTTTAGGTATTATAAAGAAAAAACTATATTTCACTTTTTAATATAGTTACCCTTTGTTGCAGCATACACTTCTCAAAAAATTTAATTAACATTTCTATCCCCCCAAAAAATAATCAGAGTTATTGCCTGCAAAATGAGCATAAACAGTAATCACTTCTTCGTCGCACTTAAATTTCCTTCCTCGAAGGTTCTTCTTGAATTTTGAAAAGGGGAAATAGTCACTGGGAGCTAGAACCGGGCTTTAGGGTGGATGGTCGATCTCCTTGAAGTCACATTTCTTCACAGCTTCCTTTGCAACAAGAGCTGTGTGCACAGGCGCGTTGTCGTGAAGAAGGCGCACACCGCCACTCAGTTTTCCTCTCCTTTTCTCTTTGATGGAAGCACGTAGTCTGTGCAGTAGACCAGCACAGTACTCTCCACTTACTGTGGTGTTCCTCTCCTTGAAGTCAGGCTCAAAAGATTGTGGCCATGATCTTCTTGTTTGCCTGAGTGACCTTGGCCTTTAGAAGAAGTTATTCGCCAGGTTTACGCCACCCCATTGATTCTCTTTTGGACAAGGCATCATAGTAGAGGACCATAGTTTCATCTCCTGTAACAATGGTTCGCAGAATTTCTCTCTCGTTGCCACGGCAGAACTCCAAAAATGCCTGACAACAGATGACTCGTTGCTGCTTTTGGGCCGAGGAAAGAAGTCTAGGCCCCCATCTTGCACTAACCTTATTCATGTTTAAATGTTCATGAATAATTCGAAGGACTGTTCTTTTAGAAAGGCCAATCCTGCTGCTATTTCTGTAACTCTGAGCCGCCGGTCTTTTATAATTTCTCCTTCCACATGAGAGATGTTTTCATGAGTGAGCACCTTCAAGGGCCGACCTGCACGCTCTTCGTCTTTCTCTGAGATGGAGGTTACACCTGGCGATGAGGATTGGATTGGATTGGATTGTATTGCTGCGAGAGTGTAGAAATGCAATCCAGGCCAGGGTCGATGGATTTTTTCGGCCGTGATAATCCGAAGTGTAGCTTCCTTAGGAAGGGAAATTAAGTCGTTGGTCCATCTGAAAGAAGAGGCCTTGGAGCAAAAAAATGTATCGGCCGTTTCACGCCTTGAACTGAATTGCCTGAAGCTGATTACCTGAGATGTTAAAGAGCTACCATAAAAAAAAAAAAAAAAAAAAAAAAAAAAAAGCCTTCCCACTACAGCTACAGTATATCCCTTAATTCTAATTTTGTAATTTCAGATCTAGAGCTTTAGAGCTCTAGAATCTTTCCTACAAGCTTATAAATTATATCTGATAAGGACTGAAACCTAATAGAGATGTTCTTTGTCTTTCCAGAGTTCACACTTTAGTAAGATGTGTCTTGCAGCGTCATCATGCTGTTCATATATTTTCATTATAGTGTCCCATCGTAAATAGGTTTTTGTGGAATGGGCAATATCCAGTGATCATGCCTATAGCATTTCCGGTTGCTTCCTACTTCCTACTCAACAAGCCTTCATCCACGATGCTATCGGATATTTTAATAAAACGTTTACTAAGTTCTTGACCGGAGGTTTTCCATCTTGTCTGATGTCCTTTCTTAGTTCATTGCTAAACTGCGGTACCACTAAGGTGCCATCGACGTACCCCGAGGTTCCCCCAGGAATCCCCTTCCCAGACAGAACTCATCAGACGCTAGGATAGGAATTTTTCTCTGAACGCAAGCCACCGACACACTGATAGGCATCAACGCGCCTCGCCTGACATTTCCGACCCGTAATTGAAGACGTGGAAAAAAACAAACAAACAAACAAACAAACAAATAAAAGGAAATAAGAGAGTGAAACTTTTGTGCAATGTAAATATCCATCCCAGCATTTGCCTAAGTGGCCAGGGGAAACCACATGTTCGACTCCAAAAGATTTTAACCAGAGACCTCCCGAATGTAAGTCCGAAGCGTTACCGCCTGAGCTACCCCACTCAGTTTTCATACATGTAATATTGTGTTAATTAATTTTTGGTTTTGCTCTCAAATATCTTCTACGAAAGAATACGTGTTAAAGAATATACCAGAATATGCTTCAACCTTAATGGCTACAGAGACTAATTTGATCTTTAAAGCAGGAATGTACAGGGCTGTTAAAATGAAAAAATATTCACATGAAATGATACACCTCTTTGTTTAAATCCATATAAATTTCAAAACCTCATTTATTAGATATATGGCAGGCTCTGTAAGCATAAATGAAATGTTGTTCGGATAACACAAATAAAAAATGTTTTGTAGGATTTTTTTTTCTCTTTTATTTGATTTATTTATGGACGCTCTTTAATATCTCAGGTGATCAGTGTCCATTCAATTCAGGGCGTGAAACGGACGACAAATTTTGCTCAGAGGCCTCTTCTTTCAGGCTTGGGGTTCTTTATCGTGCCGTAAATGTACGACACGGGACCCACGGCTTTACTTACCTTCCGAAGGAAGCCATACTTAGAATTTTTACGCCCGAAAAAAATCCATCGGCCCGTTATCTTGGGTTTAAGAGGCAAGTATGGTTATCACTACACCACCAGGACCGACTAGTAGGTCACTTTCAGTTCGCACCCCATAAACATGGCAACAGCAAGAGCTGATTTAGAGCAAAGTCCAAAGCGATCAGTTCTTATGGCATCCCCAAGCCCTTAAAATATCGAACAGAAGACTATGTTCTTATGACAATGGGTTTTTGTTTCTGCCGCTTTCTGTATAAATAAAATGAACGATTTCAAAGTGCTACAAATCAAGGAAGTTATAACTCTATGCTTTAAAACAATCTAATAATTCTGTCTTTTTTGTACACCGGAAAATATCAGTTCACTAAAACTTACGCTTCCTCTATCTGTTAATGAAGAAAATCACGAACGGGGAACAACAAATATATATGAAGAACATTAATGGAAAATGTGCGAACTTGTATGATATGGGAGTTAGAAGTCTTTTCTGGGTGAGGGAATGTAACTCCTTGCAAAATAAAAATCGCTCTTAAGACGCGGGTTCATTGGCAATTTATAAATTAGATGCTGGTTTAAAATAAAGTATATTATCTTATGATTTCCTTACCTTAATACAGTCAATACGTTTTGTTTCACTACTTTTTAAATAGCAGATTCTGCAAGATTTGTGAGCGGTTTAAACTCATACATTTCGCACTAGTCTTTAGCTTTTTCATGTTACTCTAAAACATTCAATTTTTACATACTTTTAGTAAAGATTGTCAAAATAGCAATTTATGATACAAGTACCTAAAATGTAATTTTTTATGAATGTGAAGATAAGAGTTCACAAAAAATGACTTACAGTACTCTGATTCATACAATAGTTTTTTTCTAGCACAGCATAAAATTTACTTTAAAAAGTATTTCAAGAATGGAGAGGTTATAAGATCACAATTTTATGACATCCATTTGTACCAAACAATAATAATCAACAAAGTAAAACTCGCCTTAAGCACTAACATTGAGCGAATTGCTACTTCGAGCACTGTCGTGGAAAAAAGTAATTGTGCCTCGTCAATTTTAAAGTTATTATTTAATACTTCTTCTTTTCTTAGATGGCATTTCTTTGTTTTTGTCTCTCTATGCAACCCTTGTAAACTCATGGGTTTTTAGACATACAATGGTATAATATTTAATTCATTACATTTGAGTCACTCAGCAAAGAACAAATAATAGTATTATAAACAAAATAAGAATAATTAAATATTTACTTTCTTATTTTAATTCGCGCGGCAATTTACGCGCTACTGAAATAACGCGTTTAAATTAAATTACTTGTTCATTAACCTCATTTACGACACAGTAAGTAGTAATAAACCTTTCCCATACATTTCTTCGTGTACTTCGATGCTTCTCTATCTTTCACCACTTCACAGATTAAGAGCGTTTTTTGCTCCTGCCTCATATCTCTTTCTACTTTCTTTCTTTTCTTTTTTCAGTGCTCCAATCTCTCCCTCCCCAGGAGGACGACATTCATAAGCCAACATTGGTATGCTGGTATTACGTGGTGTTTGTAAATGGCTTTCCATTTATTCCTGTAAAAGGTTATTTTCTTGTTCACTGAAAATGTGTGCTGAGCTCAATTCTTGTGCCTTCGTTTTCTCTCAAACACATCTTTATGCGTCCTTTCATTCATTCCTGACTTCCCCTGCCCCATTACAAAAGTTCTATAAAAAAGTAACATGAAGTTTTTAGGGAATTCTTAACGCTTCTGTCCTTACAATTTAATTCCAATACATCATTCATAAATGTGCACCAAATTTCTACAACACTAAAATATATATATATATATATATATATATATATATATATATATATATATATATAATATAAATGAAAAATAATGTAACACTATGAACAATGTAACTAAATTAACAATAATTAGAAAAGCAGAAAAGGATAAAACATTAAGAAAAAGTGACAGATATACAATCGCTATATTTCGAAATGCTAGAGTTCTTCTATGGAGTGCATACATTCACTACTTATACAATATATACATTTATTGCTAGCGTGCGAAAAAATGCGAAGAATTTTACGAAATATAAAATCTACATCACAAAACAATTAAAAACATTTTTTTAAAAAAATATATATTAACTTATTCAAACTGAAAGAATAACATTAAATTTAGCGTGTTTTCAATTGTACATATATATTAAAAGTTTACAATATTTCAATAGAACCATACAGTACACACTCTATATGACAATAAATTAAAAGCATTTTCTCCACTTTTTCTAGCAAGAGATTACATCATCAGTGAGAATGTTTTAGTACATCACATGATATGACAGGAACAAACTTATATCGTGTTACCTTTTACAGTTTTATGTTTGCTGGAATAGATTTTTATTAGATATATTATGAGGACGGTAAACATAGTGAGAGAGTGGGGGAAAGAGATCTTTTATACATTCGTATTACAATATTTATGAACAGAAATAATATGCACTAACTTTTAGGGAAAAGAAGAGTCAAATGATAACTTTTTTTTTTTTGGTCCGTCCTGGTGGACCGATGAATTTTGTTCGGGTGTAAAATTCCTAAGTATGGCTTCCATCGGAAGGGAAGTAAAGCAGTGGGTCCCATGTCGTACATTTACGGCACAATAAAGAACCTCAAGCCTGAAAGAAGAGACCTCTGAGCAAAATTTGTCGGCCGTTTCACGTCCTGAACTGAATGAGACGCTGATGACTTCAGGTGTTAAAGAGCGTCCGTAAATAAATCGGGAAGGGGGAACCTTTTCGTAAGCATTTACTTTTGGAATTTGTTTTATTAACGTCTTCATGCTTCTAATATTAAAACAGCTCACAAAAGCCTGCAACTTTGCAGTAACATTGCAACAAGATTTTTTTTACCTACTGTTCAACAAAAATAAAATACTTTTGACACAGATTGCTGTATAGCTTCACTAATCCCGCAATTCCAACCGGAAGAGAAGAATTACTGAAAAGATGGGACAGAAATCTTCATCAAAATATCGAAATAACGGGAAAAATCTTCTACAATTCTTATATCGTAAATATGTTATGGATTTCAAATCATTTCAATTTCCGCAGCTCTTTTTTAGCTTGAAGTTTACTTGATTTTCAGTAAAACGTTTGCTTTATTTACTTCCCTTGGAGGAAAAAAAAAAATAGTTCTTGAATGTCACGCTGTTCTCTTAATATCAGCAGCTGTCACAAACTCAAGGTTAATGAGCACTTCTATATGACTATTGAGGGAAAGTAAATGCTGGGGCGCTTTATCAGAAAACGTTTTAAGCTCAGTATCACAGAACCTTGACCTGGAATACCGCACATTTTGTTGTGCTCGCTGTAAAACACAACAGGGAGCATCCATCAACAGAAAGGGACCCGTTTTTCCAGCTTCCATAAAACAAAAAGAAAGGATATGATTAACATAGTCACTGCTTCACGTGTCAATTTAAAATATAAGAATCGTTTGGCACTTTTTATTTTTATACGAACTCTTGTTTGTGGAAAAATCCAAATGATCATGTTCGACAACCCAACAAAACTGAAATAGGTTTTGGGTTTTAGAATCCTCCAGAGTTCCGAGACCCTTAATTCTCTTATATTCATCTAAAATGAAGGCATTTTGGGGGGGAGGGTGTTTAACGTCCGTCTTTACTACTGACGCACCACAGGCGGTGGACACTGGTGATACATGAGATGAAATTACATACTGGGAAAGGATGTTTAAAGGAAACGTGCCAGGCCTAAGTTTAGGGTATCTTCCCGGAATTTGCCTTTTATGAAGACTCAGGAAAAAGTGAAAAAAACCCTCAATCGGGGGGGGGGGGGGCGGTTCTGGCAAGTTTCGAACCCAGATCTCCAGCTCACGAGCCCGTGCCTTAACCACCTCGGTCACCCGTGGCAAAAAACGCATTCTCGAAAGTTTCAATGTTAACTGCACAATACTCTACTGCTCCAGCCACGTGTTCCATTTATTATTGATTGGTTTCACCCTTTCCCCATTTCATGGAAAATAGCAGAATCCAGTGTTGGAAAACTGATGACAGTAAAATAAATTTATATTTTATTTCATGACGAGAATCATTTTAAACCATGGAAAATAGTTCATATGAAACACTGAATTATGTACAGATATGTGCATTTCCTTCAAATAAGTTTTAAAAATGTAATATACCCGGAAATAAGTATGGACAGAGAATTATGTTTTAAATCGCTCTAAAGGGTTCTTAAAGGTACACATATAACATTTTAATACCTACAAATGATAAACAAACCTGTACCTATGTACATAAAATCCTACCTAATTTTAAGTACACAAAGCAACCATCTGATATCTGTCACTCCGTTACTCTTTTCTAAAAATGACAAAACAATAAACAGAATGCAACGACTCGAAAATTGCACTGTACTATATGAAGTTTATCCTTTGAATGAAAGTGTGTGTTTTGTGCATATTTTAATGAAAAAATAAATATGTTATTAATTTTCTCTAACACGTACAAATTTTTTAAACGCTACGTTTAGTGTTTTCCCAATTGGTTTAACATAGCGTATATTTTAGATGTTACACAATCGTCTGTAGTTAATTATTATGAACATAGTCTAGCAGATTGACGTTTTTTTCGCATTTTTCGAAACTTAGTCTGAAAGCAGTGCTGCCCCTTATTGAGTTCAATCCCTGTCAGAGCCGATGGAACATTTCGAGCCTAAAAACCCTTAGTATGATTTCCTTCGATGGGAAGTAAAGTTGTGGGTCATGTTCCGTAGACTTAGGCAGGCCTGAAAGTAGCAGCCTTTGAGCAAAATGTATGGCTGTTTCACGCCCTGAATTGAATGGGACGCTGATGACCTGAGATGTTAAATAAACGAAATTAACAACTGACATAATGGAAACATTTGTATATTCCGTTCATAAGAAGGAAACATATATATCTTCAAAGCCAGATGTGTTATAGGACCACAGATTAGAACTGTTGCGAAGGATACATTTTTTAAAAGAAACCGGGAAGAATTGCATGGGTTGTTTCTAGTATGCAATAAGAAAGCCAAAAGTAATGAAAACATTGTTAATGAAATGGTGCGGTGCTATCAAGTCCATGGGTTGTAACAAGCTACCAAAATTGCATTTACTGGACTCTCGCTTCAACTTCTTTCCAAAAAGCCTTGGTGCTGTAAGCTACCAACATGGGAGACGGTTTCAACAAGAAATTCCTGCCTTCGGAAAAAGCTTCAGTGGAAAGTGGAGTGTTAATATGTTAGGTGAATATTGCTGCTCTGTCATAACAGAAACTCCGAGTGCTATTGTTTATAAGCGAAAACGACCACAAACACATTTTAATTTGTGAGTTTTTGAAATTTGTTAACAATATTGTGTGGTACTTTAACTAATTAATTGAACTGCAGTTTTTTAAAAATATGCATATTAAGGGTATTTAGGTTCGCAATGAACTCAGCACACGTGATATACCTAGTATAAATAAGAGTTTTATCTAAAGAAACCCCCCCCCAATAAAGTTTAAATTTGTTGTAGTATTGTGCTATGAATTAGAAATGTCTCGTAGGGGTAACAAACATTCCTCTGGATGGTTAAAATATGATACAATTGAGATCGATGGATTTTTCTGTACGTATAGATTCGGAGCGCTAGTTCTGCGGAGGGACTTAACGCTGTGGCATGCTGAAGAATTGCATACCTAGCAATTAAATAAGAAAATCACGTTAGAATAAACTCTTCATATGTTACCAGATTGAACTCAAGGTGTTGCACTGATCACCTATCCTTCGTGACATCTGTAGGTAGTAGGGGTAACTAAATTCGAATAGATGTACAGAGACCAGAGAAGAAGAAGAAAAAGAAAATAAATTCCTTATTTTGCCATTTAACTATCAAAGGATTTTGTGTACTACAAAAAGGAAATGAAAAAATAAGCGATTTAAATAAAACCTAAAAATCCGGCGTGTTATATGCGGCAGACATGTTCCTATGATGCTAAATGTTAGGAAATGCGTCTACAGCTTAAAAAGTTGTGATGTTCAAATCTTTACCCCATGTTACACATATGAAAACAGCAACGTGCATCACAATTCCAATGAAACAACCTAGATCTTACAAATCACATTTCTTCATTAACTACAACTAGACAAGATTCAGATATTTACTGTATGACTTTATATTTTATTAAATGTTACTTTGACTATATTAGTAGATTGTGGGCTGAATACTATAGGTGAAAGCCTGTTAGAATGGATGAAATGAATTAATGATGGCAAATGAGCTGGTCGTCTCTGGCTTTTATCTTCTCAAGGTAAGGAAAAACTCCCCCCCCCCAAAAAAAAAAAAACTTGTCCAGACAGGTTGACCTATCCGGGATTCGAAGCCAGAACCTCCGAATTAGTAGTCACAAACACTACCACCGGACCTTAGGGGCGGTCAATTCATTATTGTTTTGTTTTCTCATTGAACGACTGTTTATCAGTTCAAGTTGCATTTGTTCACATGTTAGTGTTCTCTTTCTCTGTGTAAAGAGAGTTACTGCAATTTAAGCTATGAGTAGCAATAATTTTATTACTGATTAGTTTAATGTCTTCATTTACTACTTTAAATCACCGTTTGGTGCTTTTTGAATTGATTACCATTATTGGAAGAGGGAGGGTCGGTCCTGGTGGTGTAGTGGTTACCATACTTGCCTCCTGCACCCAAAAACGCGGTTTGAACCCGGCCAGGACTGATGGATTTTTTCGGGCGTAAAAATCCTAAGTATGGCTTCCTTCGAAAGGGAAGTAAAGCCGTGGGTTCCGTGTCGTACATTTACGGCATGAAAAAGAACCTCAAGCCTGAAAGAGAGGCCTCTGAGCAAAATTTTTCGGCCGTTTCACGCCCTGAGTTGAATGGGACGCTGATGACCTGAGACGTTAAAGAGCGTCCATAAATAAATAAATAAAAAAAAAGGTTCAGTTTTTATCAGTTCAAAATAGAATGTCGCGTGATTTTAGGCTTTCTATGGCATGAACTTGGCTCTTCATAAAACAATTCATTAATCTAGAGCTGTACAGTCGACACTGAATATTAATTTGATAAAATAAAAACGCAATTAAATTCAGCTCTTTGAGCTCCCTATTACGAGTACGCATAGCCCACGTAACGAAGTTCCGGCTTTAAACTAAACACGTAAAAGCACATACACTGAGAGAATTCCTATCATGTTTGTGCCCCATTCTGCTTTGGGAATTTAATTTGAAGCACTCTCTACGCAAACGCGAATAATTAGTTTAAGCTTAGTGTTTCGGCCTGCTGAGTGGTTGTGAAGCCTTTAACTTGCATTAGGTTTACAGCTGATGACGCAAGGGGTCGCTGCTCTCAGAACACTCGTGGCCATGCATTAGCTTCATATCATCAGCATTTCCCTCCTGTCCTTACAGCTCTAAAATGAACTGCTTTATTGTGCGATGCATCTAGGTCATTCTGATGATGGGGGAATGTAAGGGAGGGACAATTTATGTACTCAGATTCGTCTTTATCACCATAGTTCAAATGTAACTCTGGTTAACTGCCACGCAAATATAATTAAATGACATTGACATTCAATACATTCCTTGCAGAATGGCAGTAGGGCACATATGTTCCCCGTTACTTCTATCCCGACAAAACAAAATATAAATGTATCCCTCCGCGGTGCATTACTTCGATTGGTGATACAATCAGTTGCTGCAACGTATTTAATTGTTAGCTCTGGTTACTATTTACAAACTTCATTAATAAAACGTTTGCACCATAACCTTGTCGCCACTTTTCAACGAGTATCCTTGACAGAGATTTATAACAATGGTATTCAATATTTTTTTCGCCATGTGCTCCTAGAGACACTTTTCCACTTTGCAGATTACACACAACTATAGCTAAAATAAATTAAACAATGTATTACACATGAAATAACCCAGCTTTATAGACTGTAAAATTTATGAACTTAAATGTTTCTAATCTATTAGTGAGTGACTAGAGCTTGTTTTCTACACACCAGCTCTTCGAATTTGTGGCTGAATATTCATTAGTGGGTTAAATATGCGTATTCCCTGAAGCGGGTGTTATATGGGATACGTCAACGATGTTGCCCCACGTTGGGCGCCAACTTGAAGCGGGGTTTAAGGGGAATATTGATGATGTTGTTGTTGGATGTACCCGAGGGTCCCACTTCATACCCCGGGTCGTTCAGAGGCCTGAAGTCGCCTTTCATGCCTTAGTAGTCACTGGAGGAGGGATGGAAGAAGAGGTTCAAATCACACAATTTGCTTCACTGAATACATTGAGATGTTTAATCACATGACATTTTGTTGTCGGCCACCTGGTTCGTTACATTTATGACTTTAATGATGCGAGCCACATATGCTGCTTAAATTTGCATCTGTGTGCCTCTTGTCTACTAAAGCGATGTTTGTAATGAAAACGTCTATTGCCTCTGAGACTCCCACCCGTTAAAAACGTCCACTGTCTCTGGTAAAGCGATGATGGTAATCAAAGTGTGCTTTTGCAAAGTTATTTCCCCTTATATACGAAATTCAAAACGTCGCCACGTGTTCACAAGAGCTCACAGGGATCACAGCATAGAGCTCACGGATTCCTGAGCCTTTAAAATATTTAAATACTATTAGTAAGCTCTTGTGCTCCCAAGCGCGTTTACTTTAAATTCATCGCCTCTTTGACTCCTTATTGGGGAGCTCATGATCATACGATATAATGACGTCATCGCCGACACCTGTTCCGCTTCTATCTTTAACGAATTTCGAAGCACCTTCAGTAACTAAATAACAAAGAACCTATTGTTCGGACACCTTCATGCACTTAGCTTATGTCACCACAGAGATAACCACTGCTCTAGCAATTATCAGTAGAAGAGGACACAACAGATTACAAAAGGTAGCTTTTTCCCTTTGTCATAGAGTTATACATCCACGTAGATGAATACATTTTCTGATACATTAAATGTTCCTGTTTGTTACTACAGGCTATACAATATTTATTAATTATAACTATTTATATTATCTAAATGCATTAACTCTTGGGCATGAGGGGGTGTGAGTACCTGTCACACCCCTAAGACCGCCTCAAGGACTCTAGCTTGAATCCAATGCTTTACAATGCTAATAGAACCAGCAC